>JAMJFZ010000242.1:44952500-46152500 GCA_026225945.1 Cricetomys ansorgei | reverse complement strand
TTCCAGTTGGTATCATTACCCTTGAATTTGCACTCCAAGCCAGTGACACTGCGATGTCTAAGGCAGCGCATATACTAATATCAGCAGGATGCAGAGCGTGGAATTGCCCTTGCCCGAGGATGACATGCCAGTTCATGAAGCATTACGTACTAAAAAAATACATTGTCGAGAAAGAGAACATAAATGAAAGCAAATGAGCAATACTGGAAGAAATCCATTATTTGAAGAGCACTTCTTTATTGATGGTCGCATCTCTTTAC
Source organism: Cricetomys ansorgei (assembly GCA_026225945.1). NCBI lineage: Eukaryota > Metazoa > Chordata > Mammalia > Rodentia > Nesomyidae > Cricetomys > Cricetomys ansorgei. The sequence continues at coordinate 46,152,240 of JAMJFZ010000242.1, read as the reverse complement.
AGTGAGAGGAATCAGGTCACTGTAAAATTTGCTGCTTAGAAGGAGGTCAGCTCATCATCCTTGGATTTGTTAGTCTGGTAACCACTTAGCTCCAAGTCATCATTTCGACCACAAATTCCTTCCAGTACTTTCAAGTGTGTGAAACAACCATTCCCTACATCCATCTGCAGGACGTAATAAGAAAGGAAGAAGGAAAGAAAGAAAGAAACAAAAAGAGAAGAAAGAAAAGGATGTCATTCATGTGAATCTCCATTGTAGGAATGATCGGCAGTGTTGTAAAGGCTCAGCTCAGGAAGCAATCTGGAAGGAACACATCTGGCCCAAGGCAACATCTGTGAACCCTGGTGTTAACAGAAAAGGAGCTAACAGTATGGCAGGAAGTGTGTATTCTAGATTTATTTTAAATACTTTTAGAAACATTTCTTAAATTTTTTTATTTGTATGAGCGTTTTGTCACTTGTGCATCATATGCATGCAATGTCCAAAGAGGCCAGCAGAGCGTGACAGACCCCCCAACTGGAGTTAGAGACAGTTGTGAGCTTCCTTGTGCGTGCTGGGATCCAAACCGGGTCCTCTGTAAGAGCAGCCAGTGCTCTCACCCACTAAGTCATGTCTCTACCTCCAGCTGGATTTAATTTATTGTACTTTCTATTATACTCTGGGAAGAAATTACATCTCAGAGCGCATTTTATTTTCACATATGCCTGGGACAGAATTAGAGGGTGGTCTATATTTTTGTTTGTTCTTTTTCTGACTTCTTTGATGGGTAAAAAATTGCCATATAGTTAGGTAAGGGAGAAGAAGCTCAGCATTGCTTTAGAAAATATGGACTGTAGGGTCTCCATACCCAAGCTGTATTAGCACCTACCTTGTGAATGCCCAGCTGGCATTTGAGAACTGGGCAGAGATGTGTGGCCTGCCTCCTTTGAAAAGTAAAAGTGAAGGAGCTGAGGTGACAGTGGTATGAAGCTCCAGATGGTAGTTTGGGCATGAACCCAGGATGAGAGCATGAACACCAGGATAAGAATTGTCACTCGGGTTCTTTATAGGAGCAATGAGAGCTTTGTGTTATATAGTGGATACTGTACTCTGATATCCCTACTACCTTAATCTTAAAATGCTCCTTACTATTACCATTACATATGACAGTATGATGAGCATCCTATAAAAGGTGTGTGTGTGTGTGTGTGTGTGTGTGTGTGTGTGTGTGTGAGTCTGTGTGTGTGTGTGTGTGTGTCAGTGTATTGTGATCACACTGACTTCTTTCCATAGTTCTAAAAAAGGTGTGAGTATCATTTTTAAGGATTCCAGAACAGGTTAACAGAGATTAATATTCTTTAGCTTAGTTGGTAGAGTGTTTGCTTAGCTTCCATGAGCTCTAGGTTTCTTCAAGAAGCACCTCATAAACCATGTGGTGCATGCCTTTAATCCCAGCACTCAGGATGTGGAGGCTGGAGAAGCAGAAATCAAGGTTATTTTCCATTACATATGGAGTTTAAGTGCCAGGACAGTCTAAGATGCAAGAGATCCTCTGTCAAAACAACAACAACCAAAACCAAACAAACAAGCAAAACACCCTAGCTGACAATGCCAACAACAACAAACCACAAGGTGGTGAAATATTTCTTTTCCTTAAAGTGCTCAGTGAGTAAATGCAGAGCCCAACTTCAAACCTAGATCTGTTAGATTCAGCATCTACATCATTTTGTTTAGGCTTTTGGTTGGATTTGCTTTGAAGCAGGATCTGTATATGTAGCCAAGGCTAGGCTCAATCTTGGGACTCCTATTCCTCATAGGTAACCCATATTGAGAGTTGCTCATGTGGAGCTGGCTTGGTCCCTCATGTCAGTTTCAAAAACTGAATACAGAAAAAATTATAGCTTAAGTAGTTAATTATTTTTTTTAAAAAGAAATAAATGACGCTGTGCCTTGATCCAATGGCAAAGCAGAGTTGGTGCGTCCACTTAGTATGTGTTACCATTAGAACCAGGATTGTCATTGCTTAATACACAGAGATAAATACATCTCTGATTTATTACTCACAGTTGAGTTTTTGAATTGATCCTTTGGTATCACAAGAGCATCAACATATTTTTTTTCTACTATAACACAGTCAGGATGCTATTAAATTTAAATTTTGATATGGCTATACAATTTTTTAATTAAAAAATATGTGTATTCCTTTGTGTTTCTGAATGGGTATCTGCACAGGAGTGCAGGTTCCCATGGAGACCAGGGAGTCAGATTCCTTACAGCTGGAGTTGCAGGTGGCTGTGAGCCACCTGATGTGGGTGTTGGGAACCGAACCTGGGATTTCAGATGGAGCAGCATGCACTCTTGACAGAGGAGTAAATTCCCCAGCTCCTGAAATTTATTTTAACAATGCTATGAATATACTTTTACAGTATAGCTTGAGAGTCAGTAGTTGGGCCTGCTTGAGTTATAAAAAATTATTTAATTTTTTCAATAACTACTTATTTAAAGAAGGTAAGTGGCTTGAATTGTTCTCTCAGCTAAAGGTTGAAGTAACTCCTTAAGTACATTTGATTTGGAGAGGCATCCAATTCAGAAGTTGTACGTTAAGCACCTGACAGAAGAAATAGCCATGGCCACAAACGGTACCAGGGCTGTTACGTCATCTTCTTCTGTTACATCATCTTCATCTGTACAGGTTCCGGAAATTAAGAACTATAAAAGAAACTTTCCAATTTCACAAGGAAAAATATTGTCATCTGATGGATTTGGGAATGCCCTACTTGCAAGCGTCACGCTAGTGTCTATAGAGACACCTGGTAGAAATCATGTACAGCTGGGGCAACAGGAGTCACCACATCAACTGCCAAACTGGGTCTAACCTTAGTGAAGCAATTGGTCCCAGTGACGACTTGTGATTTGTACTCGACAACTTCGAATGTCTCATATTTCTTGTTGGTTTTCTCTTCAAGCTGTGCTCTGACCTTATGAAGAGAAAGGAAGAAGTGTCGTTAGAGCTGTGTTGCTCTGCTTATGTGAGCTACAGATCTGGGAACTTCATACAACTGAGACTCCTCAGAGATGCTGATGAAGTCTGGCATGGCGACTCAAGCCTATAATCCCAGAACTCAGAAGACTGAGTTAGGAGTAAGGAGTTCAGGGGCAGTGTGGGCTGTGTAGAAAGTTCCAGCCACTTGGAGTAACAGATTGAGACCCTGTTCTAAACAGAACAAAACAACAAGCTAAACCAAAAAAGCATCCTTTTTAAATATTATTTTTATAGGGAACACTTACCATTAACATTACCACACATGTTATACCCTCAAATTATATTGCATTAGGATGAATAACACCAAGTCAGTATGGTTTTACAGAATCCTCACAACGTAGTGACAGCCCAACAGATCTGCAGGTAAAGTCACTTGTCACCAAGGAAGCATGACAACCTGAGTGCCATCTTAGGACCCACATGGTGGAAGGAGAGAATGGACTTCTGCAGGATGTGCTGTGACACACACACACACACACACACACACACACACACGCACACACGCGCGCTCGCACACACACACACACACACACACACACACACACACACACAAAACAACATACACTTTAAAAAAAGGCAAAAAACAATTTTTTTAAAGATGCGTTTTGCAATGAAGGGCTCCAATAATCACATACTGATGAGTAATATTTGATTAGTAAATAAAAAACAGGACAACAGTAAGTACTACACATTGTTTTAAACACAATCGCACATTTAATGGTGAAGTTAATGTACTGAAGTGGTTTGCAGCAGTGGTAGTTTCCCCTAATGTCTCTCTCCTCCTCACCTACACGCATTCTAGAGTCACTCCAACCAGAGCACTAAGATGGAGTATTACTATTTAGGAGTCTACACGTGTTTTCAGGTGTCCTCTCCTCCAGGACCCTACACAGTCATCAAGTCCCAGTCTCTCAGTGGGGCTCTCCCCAGGGTCTCTCCTTGTCACTCTGACCCTGACCCTGGACTGGTAGTTTGTAGAGTGCCCCTTGATTGGGTTTTCTGAGCTCTCTGTCTGCATTCTACATTCCCTACAGCACATACTGCTGTGTCCTTAGTGCATCCTGTCAGGACCACAGTTCCCTTACTGTACTGTCTCCTTTCTCAGCCTGTGTGTCTGATGGCGGCTGCATCTATGTTGCCACTGTGTCCTCAGGCAGAGGAGGGGGCATCGGGTAAATACGTTTACTCTGGAGTTGTTCCATGTTCCAAATGCTGCAAATGGTGGGGTTTGTTAGTTTTCTAAGATCTGAAGATTTGAGCTGTGGGGTCATCCAGCATCCGGGCATTTCCCCAATCTGCTGGTCTGTGTTACATAAGTGCTAGGCAGACCGGGACAGCATAGCAAGACCATAACTCAAACAATGAATGAAGCTGACCATGTTTGCCAAGTTGGTGCTCTGTGAGGAAAGCAGAAAGAAATGATTGAAGAGATTGCAAATCTTCAATTTGCATGCATTTCTCTTTATTAAACATGCAATATGGTAGATTTTCACTACATAGACCATGGTTCAGCAAGATTATTAACTTTGTGAAAACACTGAGTTCTGTTTTCAAGTAATGGTTTGTGGCTGTGGATAGCATCCTTGCCATAGCTCAGGAATTGTTAACAACCTCAGATGCTGGCACACATTGGCTTCAGTGGGTAAGATTGGAAAATTCCACACGTGAATGGATTAGAGATCCTGGGGTCACACAGGCAAATAAAGGTTTAGGGACAATCAGTACAATCTCGCCTTCAGCAAATCAGGAAACTGAGGCTGCATTAAACAGTGTGACTTGCCCCATTTTACTCTGAAGTGTTGAAAGTTCTCTGGAAGGCTCGCTGTCCACAAGTCTGAACAAAACCCACACATTTCTGGTTTCTGTGATTTCCCATACTTTTAACACAGGGCCAAATTATGCAACAAATTATAAAAGTTTGATTCATGATCAAACTATTTCTTGAAATACATGGCTCTTCTGGTCTGCAATCCCCTGTATATCTGGTGTGTCAGGTCTAACCTTTGACAAGCCTCCTGTCATCATTCTGGCTCCTTTATTGCCAGGCAGGTCCTGAGAAGAAATATTGGAGAAGCAGGGAGCCTCCAGGTTTTATAGGCACCCATAACCTCCTCCTATGTGATTTTTTATCTTTCTCAAGTATGGAGAGACTGGGGAAATGAGTGTGGCCTCTGGCATGTCTTTCTGCCTCCCTTGGAGGAGCCTGAGCAGAGCTGGGAAATGACCTGGAGGGGAGTGAATAATTTGACAATCCTGGGCCTCATGTGTGCAAGCCCTGGTTCCTCCCTGCACTCTGTGCCAACCGCCAGCCTGTTGTGTCACATGAGGAGTGGCATGTGTAACCAGAGTTTCTAAATATGTTAAACCTCAAGGAATTCTATTAAGAGAATACTTATTCAGGCAAGGGTGATTGCTCAGAATTCACTCTACTTTGTAAAGATTATGAAACTGGCTGTATGGAGGACTTTTACTTTTAGTTTCTAAAATGTTTATTTCCAAACATAAAGAATAAGATAACAAACCGAGGCCTAGACTCCCCCCTCCTCCCGCCAGCTCTCCTCTCATAAGCAGTGACCTTTGGCAGTGAGAGCAAGGACTTCAGCAACCATTTCAACTTCTTAAATTTCATATATTAGTCCAGATGCAGGTAACCTTTATTGCTTCAATTAGAATATGCCTTTAATTGTAAAAACATAAGTCTTTATATTTGTGTTAGTTTTCTCTCTACTGTGACAAAATACCGGAAAACTCAACTGAAGTAAGATAGGGTTTGTTTTCCTCATGATTCCAGGGCGAGTCCATCATGGAAGAAGACAGGGCAGTAGGAGTGAGGGGACCGGTGTCCATGAGTCTGAAGTCAGGAGCGGGAAGGAGGCATGCTGGTGCTCAGCTCCTGTTCTCCTTTTCAGTTGCTCTAGGACCATGGTATGGTGTGGTCCATGTTTAGGATGGGCCTCCTGCCTCATCAACCCAATCTAGACCTTTCCTCAATGATGTGCCAGAGCTTTGTTTCCCAGGTCTTTCTAACTAAATCCTATCAGGTTGACGGGATTAACATCATGATGTTCAACTAAATTGATTTCTAATAATTGATTTTCATTGGAGGTTTGGTGGTATGTAGCCCAGGCTCCCCTGAACTCTCTATGTACCTCATCTTGACCCTGAACACATTATCTTCGTATATCTACCTCTCAAATTCAGGGATTATAAGCATGTGCCACCATGACCAGTGCTAACATCTGCCACTTTTAAATGCCTTGTTCTTGTGAATTCCTTTGCTGATGTTCAGGCTCAGAAAAGGACACATCAATGATAGGGTTGTACCTCAGTGGTAGAGCTCTTGTACAATCCAGTACAATCTCGCCTTCAGCAAATCAGGAAACTGAGGCTGTATTAAACAGTGTGACTTGCCCCATTTTACTCTGAAGTGTTGAAAGTTCTCTGGAAGGCTCGCTGTCCACAAGTCTGAACAAAACCCACACATTTCTGGTTTCTGTGATTTCCCATACTTTTAACACAGGGCCAAATTATGCAACAAATTATAAAAAGTTTGATTCATGATCAAACTATTTCTTGAAATACATGGCTCTTCTGGTCTGCAATCCCCTGTATATCTGGTGTGTCAGGTCTAACCTTTGACAAGCCTCCTGTCATCATTCTGGCTCCTTTATTGCCAGGCAGGTCCTGAGAAGAAATATTGGAGAAGCAGGGAGCCTCCAGGTTTTATAGGCACCCATAACCTCCTCCTATGTGATTTTTTATCTTTCTCAAGTATGGAGAGACTGGGGAAATGAGTGTGGCCTCTGGCATGTCTTTCTGCCTCCCTTGGAGGAGCCTGAGCAGAGCTGGGAAATGACCTGGAGGGGAGTGAATAATTTGACAATCCTGGGCCTCATGTGTGCAAGCCCTGGTTCCTCCCTGCACTCTGTGCCAACCGCCAGCCTGTTGTGTCACATGAGGAGTGGCATGTGTAACCAGAGTTTCTAAATATGTTAAACCTCAAGGAATTCTATTAAGAGAATACTTATTCAGGCAAGGGTGATTGCTCAGAATTCACTCTACTTTGTAAAGATTATGAAACTGGCTGTATGGAGGACTTTTACTTTTAGTTTCTAAAATGTTTATTTCCAAACATAAAGAATAAGATAACAAACCGAGGCCTAGACTCCCCCCTCCTCCCGCCAGCTCTCCTCTCATAAGCAGTGACCTTTGGCAGTGAGAGCAAGGACTTCAGCAACCATTTCAACTTCTTAAATTTCATATATTAGTCCAGATGCAGGTAACCTTTATTGCTTCAATTAGAATATGCCTTTAATTGTAAAAACATAAGTCTTTATATTTGTGTTAGTTTTCTCTCTACTGTGACAAAATACCGGAAAACTCAACTGAAGTAAGATAGGGTTTGTTTTCCTCATGATTCCAGGGCGAGTCCATCATGGAAGAAGACAGGGCAGTAGGAGTGAGGGGACCGGTGTCCATGAGTCTGAAGTCAGGAGCGGGAAGGAGGCATGCTGGTGCTCAGCTCCTGTTCTCCTTTTCAGTTGCTCTAGGACCATGGTATGGTGTGGTCCATGTTTAGGATGGGCCTCCTGCCTCATCAACCCAATCTAGACCTTTCCTCAATGATGTGCCAGAGCTTTGTTTCCCAGGTCTTTCTAACTAAATCCTATCAGGTTGACGGGATTAACATCATGATGTTCAACTAAATTGATTTCTAATAATTGATTTTCATTGGAGGTTTGGTGGTATGTAGCCCAGGCTCCCCTGAACTCTCTATGTACCTCATCTTGACCCTGAACACATTATCTTCGTATATCTACCTCTCAAATTCAGGGATTATAAGCATGTGCCACCATGACCAGTGCTAACATCTGCCACTTTTAAATGCCTTGTTCTTGTGAATTCCTTTGCTGATGTTCAGGCTCAGAAAAGGACACATCAATGATAGGGTTGTACCTCAGTGGTAGAGCTCTTGTACAATCCAGTACAATCTCGCCTTCAGCAAATCAGGAAACTGAGGCTGTATTAAACAGTGTGACTTGCCCCATTTTACTCTGAAGTGTTGAAAGTTCTCTGGAAGGCTCGCTGTCCACAAGTCTGAACAAAACCCACACATTTCTGGTTTCTGTGATTTCCCATACTTTTAACACAGGGCCAAATTATGCAACAAATTATAAAAGTTTGATTCATGATCAAACTATTTCTTGAAATACATGGCTCTTCTGGTCTGCAATCCCCTGTATATCTGGTGTGTCAGGTCTAACCTTTGACAAGCCTCCTGTCATCATTCTGGCTCCTTTATTGCCAGGCAGGTCCTGAGAAGAAATATTGGAGAAGCAGGGAGCCTCCAGGTTTTATAGGCACCCATAACCTCCTCCTATGTGATTTTTTATCTTTCTCAAGTATGGAGAGACTGGGGAAATGAGTGTGGCCTCTGGCATGTCTTTCTGCCTCCCTTGGAGGAGCCTGAGCAGAGCTGGGAAATGACCTGGAGGGGAGTGAATAATTTGACAATCCTGGGCCTCATGTGTGCAAGCCCTGGTTCCTCCCTGCACTCTGTGCCAACCGCCAGCCTGTTGTGTCACATGAGGAGTGGCATGTGTAACCAGAGTTTCTAAATATGTTAAACCTCAAGGAATTCTATTAAGAGAATACTTATTCAGGCAAGGGTGATTGCTCAGAATTCACTCTACTTTGTAAAGATTATGAAACTGGCTGTATGGAGGACTTTTACTTTTAGTTTCTAAAATGTTTATTTCCAAACATAAAGAATAAGATAACAAACCGAGGCCTAGACTCCCCCCTCCTCCCGCCAGCTCTCCTCTCATAAGCAGTGACCTTTGGCAGTGAGAGCAAGGACTTCAGCAACCATTTCAACTTCTTAAATTTCATATATTAGTCCAGATGCAGGTAACCTTTATTGCTTCAATTAGAATATGCCTTTAATTGTAAAAACATAAGTCTTTATATTTGTGTTAGTTTTCTCTCTACTGTGACAAAATACCGGAAAACTCAACTGAAGTAAGATAGGGTTTGTTTTCCTCATGATTCCAGGGCGAGTCCATCATGGAAGAAGACAGGGCAGTAGGAGTGAGGGGACCGGTGTCCATGAGTCTGAAGTCAGGAGCGGGAAGGAGGCATGCTGGTGCTCAGCTCCTGTTCTCCTTTTCAGTTGCTCTAGGACCATGGTATGGTGTGGTCCATGTTTAGGATGGGCCTCCTGCCTCATCAACCCAATCTAGACCTTTCCTCAATGATGTGCCAGAGCTTTGTTTCCCAGGTCTTTCTAACTAAATCCTATCAGGTTGACGGGATTAACATCATGATGTTCAACTAAATTGATTTCTAATAATTGATTTTCATTGGAGGTTTGGTGGTATGTAGCCCAGGCTCCCCTGAACTCTCTATGTACCTCATCTTGACCCTGAACACATTATCTTCGTATATCTACCTCTCAAATTCAGGGATTATAAGCATGTGCCACCATGACCAGTGCTAACATCTGCCACTTTTAAATGCCTTGTTCTTGTGAATTCCTTTGCTGATGTTCAGGCTCAGAAAAGGACACATCAATGATAGGGTTGTACCTCAGTGGTAGAGCTCTTTGCCAAGCTTGCTCAAGGTAGTAGGTTCAATCCCTAGTACTACCAAGGAAACATATTATTTCCCAAGGCAGATCATTGAACCTTTCCCTTCCCTTGAAGACTGTCACAAAACTCAGAAATATTTATTGCAAGCTGTCCTTTCCTGTAGGAGCTGACCCTGAGGGGGATGTTTAGCCTGCCTTGCCTTGTTGTAGGCCATAAAACCTTCATTCCAGGAGAGGTCCTGCCAGTTCCATGGAGATGGAATACCCCTCAGATGGACCAAGGATCTAGAGACCAGCCTTGCTGGTTGTCCTACTAAAGTCTTTCACCAGCTGGCCACACCTTCTTGTCCAATCACGTCTGCAGTTAGCTGTCCATTCTTGGCGAAATGAGAACATTACAAATAGACAGCTGTTCTTGGGTATTTGGGTCTTTTTTTCTAAAGTTTTTTGTATAGTATAAGGCTTTGATTAGAGAAACCTGTCATGGTTTTTTCTATGCTGTCTTTTGTCACAGAATGTGACCCTTACAGTGAAGAGGATGAGTGCTGACCTCTATGTACCCCACAGGACAATTCCTTAGAACGATTCCTTTGCACTGAGTCAAAAGTTGGAAATGAGTCTTTGACAAACCTTTCTTAAAGAAATTTCGTTGAGATAGAGTCTCACTGTGTAGTTCTGTCTGTCATGGAATTCATTATGTAGACTAGGCTAGCCTTGAACACACAGGGATTGAACTGTCTCTGCCTCCCAAGGGCTAGGATTAAAGCCTTGTATCACCACGTCCAGCTGAAGTATTTTGAATGTCAATGTTTCCCTGTAGTTTGCCATACAGTAAGGACAGGATGTGCAGTAACAGCCAAGGATTGATCCTGCTGAGGTTGGTGGAGGAAGTAGAGCTGTTTGAGGATAATGAAATATTAAGATGAAAACCCGTTGGGAATGAGAAGCAGAGCTGTGGAGCGCTGTCTTCTGAGTGGGACGAGGCCATGGAACTCATGACCTCTCGTAGATGTGTCCTCTGGCACACGATGAAGCCAAGAAGATCCGCTAACATCCAGCAGCCAGCGCTAGTTCAGAAGGTTAGCAAAGCAGGAAGAGAGTGTTTTTGGCAGTGGGTGGCATGGGAGAGTTGGAGGGACATAGTCAATGCTTCTGTACCTGGGGGCCCTCACAGCTCAGGGAGGACGATGGAGGCATGGAGAGCGTCCACCATCACAGGGGGAGAAGCAGCTTGGGGAAAACCCTAGACAGGTAGAGATGTCTGAGCTGAGCCTTGGAGGCCAAGGACTTCATTTTTTCTTCTACAGATCATCTTGAACCTTTTGAAAGAACAGCTCTGTTACTGAGCTGGACCGGACTTATGGCAAGATGTTCATTTGGCAACTCTGATGTGTCCGTATATGCTCATTCCTGTGGCAGTCTGCTCAAAGTTTCTTCATTTGTTGCTGCAAACATACTTACTTACTATTACTGTGTCTGGGAAAGGAATGAGCCCTTCTGTGAGGTCAGAGGACAACTCTGTGAAGTCGATTCTCTACTGCCACTACAGGAACCAAGGATCAAACTTCGGTGGTAAGGTTTTCTTGGTCGATGCTTTTACCCTCTGAACCACCTTGCTAGCTCTATGCATGTACTTTTACAAGTGCCCTTCATGGCTCTCCACATTTCCTATTCTCAAGAAATAGTAGTCACTGTCATTCTGTCTGTCTTACACAAATGCCCGCGTGTGTCTGTCCTCTGATGAAGCAGGTCTTCTCTTACTATATCTAGCTGTTTTGAGTTCCCCTCATGTTGTTGCATGTATGAACACTTCATTCCTTATGCCTGCAGTAATTCACTGAATGGATCTACCCCAGTTTGCTTACCTAGGGACATGAAGGATGTTTTCATGTGTTAGGTATAAAAGAAATGCTGCCTTAAAACTACGGGTTGTATTTGTACTTGGGTCTCATTTCATAGGTGAATGCCTAGGGTGGAAAGCTGTACCGCATGTGGGTGTGTGATAGTTATTTTTAAGTTAGCACACAGAGTAAAGGTTACATTGTGCCATTTTTATAAACATTTCAGTTTCACTATGTTCTTATCCATCCTTCCATGTTTACAGTTTAGAGAACTTCAACCTTATATTCCAAAACGGTTTTACCCCTCTACTGTCTCACCAGTGTTTAGAGTCCACTTTTTCTGCATCTTGGCCAAGGAAAAGGTAGTAATAATGGGAACAGACAGAAGGTAAAGAAATTTACATTGTTACTTTGTCCTAACAAGCTGCCCATATCCTCCCTAACACCTTCTTTTTTTGAAAACATCCTCTTTATTCTACAGCTGCAGCAGAAGAACCTTTGGCCCAGTGTTTGAAATGTGAGAGGTGCTGTGAGTACCCTAGAGCACTTATAGGCGCATGTGTGGAGCTCACATGCAGGTCCTGTGCCATTTAATCCACAGGCTTGGGTGTCCTCTGATTTCCCCCTGCAGGGGTCCTTGAAACCATCGCTTGCAGGTGTGAAGGGCCAACTGTACCGCTGGGAAATCCTGTCCATGAGTTCCTGGTCAGATTCCCTTTTCTCTGTCTGTGTCTCAGTGTAGAGTTTGAATGTTCCCTAAGGTTCAATTGTAATAGTTCTTTGTCAGATTCTTATCCCTGCCTACCTCCCTCTCAGTGTGATTTTCAAGGTCCCACTAAGGCCCACTAGTTAAAGGTCTGTCCCCGTCTGTGACATTAGAATTGAAAGGAAGCTGAGTGTGCAGAGCCATGCCATTCCTTCCTGGCTCCCAGAAAGGACTCCTACCTTGCTGCACTGTGCAGGCACTGACCCATAGCAACAGGACCAAGTGACTGTGCTGAAATCAGCTTTTCTTCCCTTTAACTTGATTACCTCAGGTGGTTTTTCGTGGTGATGGAAAATTGAGTAACACTGAGTGTGACCAATATTTCCTGTGGCTCACCGCTAAACAGGAATTTCAAACATTAATGAAGTCCATTTTCTTCCCTTCATGGTTATTGTCCAGGCAACGTTTTAACAATATTTGCCTTCCATAGGATTCAGGATTGAACATACTTTCCTCCAGTTTCTTACAGTTGTTTTCTGGATTGAGGCCTCTACATTGAGTGTGTGGCTCATCTTGAATTTGTTTTCATGTATGCATGGTGTGATGCATAGAGTGCAGAGTTTTCCTTCAGCTTTGTCTTCTCTACAGACAGCCAGTGCTCCAGTGTTGCTCGCTGAAAAAGTAAACAACAAAGACAAACCCTGTCTTCCACATTGCATTTTATCAATGCCTTTCCTGAAAACTGATTGGTTTTTTTATAAGTCGGTGGTACTGTCTTCCCTATTCCCCTGCCAGGACCTGATTACCCACCAGAAGAGGCAAAGAACTTAACAGGAAATCTAGATCTGGAGTAAGGGGAGCCAAAGGAGCAGACATGGCTGCTACAGGTGTTCCTGTTCCCCTCCCTGACCCACTGGGCTCCTGACAATGGCTTAAAAGCCAGACTTGTCACCAGGGTGGATTTAGGGGCTGCAGAGGATAAAGCTGTGAGGTTTCTGAGTTCCCCAGTTCAGGACAGAACCTCTGGTATCAATTATAATTGATAGTTTGACTTTCGTGGGTCAGTAAATAAGAAGAGACATTTCTCTGAGATGTAAGTCAGAACAACCTAGGCAGAGGGCTGCAGTCTCCCTGTTCCCAGCCCAGTAGCCTGACTGCTCAGTTGATTAGTCATTGAATTTCTACCCGGAGATACTAAGTCTTCTTTGCGTTAATGAACAGATTCCTATAATCCTCTTCCTCATACACCAGCCCTGCTGACCTGTTGACACTGGGGAGAGTCAAGACCAAGAGACATGGGTGTTAGGGAAGGTATTTTTTTAGTTATGTACAAGATAATTGTTTTGTGCACTGTTGGGTGAGGGGCTGCATAGGCCTTTGCATTTTGTGTGGTCGTCAGGTGTTGACTTTATTTGGGGGATGTTTGATTGCTTATGATCTGCACCTGAGGGGTTCTGAATCAATACAATCATCTGAGTTCAGATGCTTGCAGTTAGATTTTCCATTGTCCAGGATGGTGCTTGCCGTGATGGTGGTTCCATCTGCTGAGGTCTGGCAGGGTTTACATCTATGAACATGCCTCTTTGTCATCCTTGATAAGCTGCCACAGTAGGTGTACTACTGCGTATGTGGTACCCACATGGGGCATGACAACACACCTGCTAATCCAACATGGAGACACTGAAGAAGAAAAGGAAACTTTAGATCTTACAGATTCAGTCTTGTTTTTTTTGTTTTATGCAAACCTGTCTAGATACTGTAGAAGTAAGATGGTCCTCATAAGATATATCCAGTGTGGTGATGAGAACTTCACCCTATGAGGGAAGTCTTCCTACAGAGAAACTTATCTGTTGTTTTTCCTGCAAACTTGACCCTATGTTAAAATCTGGAAGTGTTTCCCCAGGGCGAGCACACAGACGCTGCTTCCAGAACTGGCCAAGGTTGTATGTCATGCTGGTGGCCAAACTTTATACCATAAGAGTTACCCAGGTGGTGCTGTTTTGAAGGCATGAAGGGGTCATGGAGCGCAACTGGGGCTTGGCACTGTGAGAGTCCAGGAGAGGCCATTGGTAAAAATGCAGCCTCATTAGCAGTTGAAAGGCCCAGATTGAAGGTGTCATGTAAAGAAGTTGAGGCTTGGCACTATGAAGAGAGCCCAGAAGAGGCTATTGGTGAAAGTGCAGTCCCCTTGCAGCAGAAGACCCCAGTGTTTGGATATGCCAGTACCATGAGACGAGTATGAAGATCAGCAGTAGTGGAGGAGTGGTGTCAGCAGGAGCCTGGAGGACAAGCTGTGTGTGCTGCAGAGGGCAGAGCTGAAGAAGTGATCCAAGGCCTGTGGAGGAGCCCAGAAAATTGTTAGTGAATTGCAGATAATTAGACATTGATAATGTTTTTCTGCTGCCCAAAGACATTGTGAAAAGCTGACAGATGTTTGATATCATTTTGTCCTGTGCATTAACAGCCCTTGTGATTGTTCTTTCTCTTGTAAATGGTTTTGCTGATGTAGTGTTAAATTGTGTTGTTGAGATAAAGCAACATTTTTTGATCGACTTTTACAGAGAAGGGGAAATGCTGTGTAAGCATATTTTTAGTTATGTATAAAATAATTGTTTTATGCAATGTTGGTTGAGGGGCTGCCTACGTCTTGGCATTTTGTATTGTCTTCAGGTGTTAGATTTATGTGGAGGATGTTTGATTGCACATTATCTAGGCATGCTATCAGTAGATCAGCCTCTTGAGGAGTTCTCTATCAATCAAAAACCTGAGCTGAGATGCTCAGAGTTCCACTGTCGAATATGACGGCTGTCAGGATGTTGGTTCCCTCTGCTGAAGTCTGGCAGGGCCTGCACCTACTAATATGCCTCCCTGTCTTTCTTGGTGAATGACACACCAGTGAACTGCTACAAAGGGTGTCCAACACAATAGGCAGAAAATAAAGAAGCACTCTGAGATCTCACCACCTCATCCATTGTGGAGACAAGGAAGAAGAGAAAGAGACTCCAGACCACACAGAGTTCAGCAAAGTGCACTCAGAGTATTTCCAAGAGGACAGAGATTAAGTCATCAATAAAAGGAAATCTCTGTACGAAGAAGTTACAAATGATAAAGAAGCTCCAAAGTGAGAGCCATGATTTAAACAAATGTTTTGGGTTAATTTTCATGGTGAAAAGAGAGTCCAGCTGGGAACAGGAAGAAGCAAGATTCTAACTGCTTTTCCTTATTATGAAGTCAATGTTCTCCGTATCTTGCTCCAATGCCCTGTAGCTGGTGGCAGTCAGGGCACCAGAAATGGAAACCAGAGTGTACTGTTCTATAAACTGAGTTTGTTGATGGCTTTTTGTATGTGTGAAGCCCAAGTGGGTCTTGTGTTTGAGGTCTATGAAGATGGGTGTATGCTTACCTGTAGCAGTGGTGAAAACAATGCCTAACTGCCAGAATGTTTCAACCAGAGATTCTTCCCACTGACCCAGGACCCACTGTTGCTGTGGAAGCCAAGGCTTGGTACAAAGAAGCTGCTGCTTAGTCAAACTGAAGTTATTATTTTCTTTTTCTGAAAACCTGTCTACTAGTTGTAATGCCATACCATAATGAATCTCTTCCAGCAGACAGGGTTACAAGTTGTTTTTCCTGCATACAGAGTGACCACTTAATTTTATAGCAATCCAGACTCTATCTTAAAATCTGGAAAATCTTTCCTTAGGGTCAGCTACAAAAATTTTCTTCCAGAATTGGCTGAGGTTATATCTTGTGCTGGAAACTGAACTTGGTACTGTAAGAGTCACCCAGGTTGTGCTGGGTTTGAAGGCATGAAGGGGTCACGAAGAGCAAGTGAGGCCTGGCACTGTGAGAGGCCATTGGTGAGGTGAAGTTTTGGAAGTAATTGAAGGCTAAAATGAAGGGGTCATTTAAAGAAGTTGAGGCTTGGCCCCATGAAGAGAGCCTAGGAGAGGCTCTTGTTGAAAATGCAGACCAGTTGTAGCTAGAGACTTTAGTTGTACACTGCTGTGGTGACCCAGGAAGGATGATAAGAAGGCTTTCTCATATTTTCAAACTCTGACAGACCTCAGGAGAGGGAACTTCTGACATGGTAAGAGCCGTACTGGACAACGGAACCCTGAGTATCTGAGCTCAGGTGTTTTTCTTGATTCAGAACTTCTCAGGTGCACATCATAAGTAATCAAATGTTTCCCACAGAAATCTAACACTAGCAGATAATACAAAATGCCAAGGCCTATGCATTCCTTTTCCCAACAGTGCACAAAATAATTATTTTAAACACATTTAAAAATAAACTTCTACAACAAGGGACCCCAGCAGTGTTTGAGATGCCAGTACCATGAGATGCCCACCATAAACAGCAGCAACAGCAGTGCAAAGGAGCCAGCCAGAGCCTGGAGCTCAGAGATGGTGAGTGAATTCCAGATAATTGGACATTGATAATGTTTTTCTACTGTCCAAAGACATTGTGAAAATTTTGATAGATGTTTAGTTTCTTTTGGCCTGTCCTGATTGTTCCTTTTGTAATTGATTTTCTGGCGTAGTGTTATATTGTGTTGTAAAAGAAAAATAATTTTTTTAATACAAAATAGGGGAAATGTTGTGGTGTTTATTTTTAGTTGTGTACAAAATAATTGTTTCATGCACCGTTGGATGAGGAGCTGCATAGGCCTTTGCATTTTGTATTGTCTGCAGGTGCTGGATTTCTGTGGGAGATGTTTGATTGCTTATGATCTACACCTGAGGAGTTCTGAATGAATAAAAACACCAGAGCTCAGATGCTTGAGTTTCGAAGTTCCCCTGTCCAGGTTGGTGCTGACCATGATGGTGGTTCCCTCTGCTGAGATCTAGCACAGTTTGCATGTATGAGAATGCCTCCTTGTCTTCCTTGCTGGACCATCATAGCAGCATACTACTACACATGGGTGGTCCCAATTCTCCTTATTAATCAACAAGGAGGAATTACAGAAATTCCTGTCATAAGTACTAACACAAACATGAAGAAAATAGAGAACAGGATAATCAGAACATCAATTGCTTAGACAATAACTATTTCTTCAGACTAACAATCTATTTGCATTCCAAAAGTTACCCCCAGAAAGCTGGATCACACAGGCCATTGAAAATGATCCTTACTAGAGCAGGCATCCTACAAAATCAGAGGATCAAAAGACCAAATGTTCATTCTACTACACAAAATATATAAAGAACTCTAGAAACTAGTTATCAACAAAACAAAAAAATCCAATTTAATAATAAGTTTACATCTAAACAGAGAATTCTCAGTAGGGAATCTCAAATGGCTGAGAAAGACTTAAAGATATGTTCAATATTCTTAGCCATCAGAGAAATGCTAATCAAAACTACACTGAGAATGCATCTTACACCTGTCAGAATGGCTAAGGTCAATAACACAGGTGACAGCTCATGCTGGTGAGGATGTGGAGCAAGGGGAACACTCCTCCATTGCTGGTGGGAGTGCAAACTTGTATAGTGACTATCTAAATCAGTATGGTGAATTCTCAGGAAGTTGGAAATCTACCTACCTCAAAACCCAGCTATATTATACCTGGGCATATACAAAATGATGCTCTTAACTACTACAAGGACACTTGCTTAATGTATTCATAGCATTTGATAGGCCACCTAGATGGCTCAGTGGGTAGGGCATTTGTCACCAAGCCTAATTACCCTGGTTTGAGCCTGGGACCCACATGGTGGAAAGATAGAACTGATTTCCACAAGTTATCCTCTGACCACAAGTGGACCGAGGCATACACACACAAATAAAGAATTAAATAAAATAATATTTCTAAAAGAAGACAAAAATTAAATGGAGTACATGACTTTGGACTGGACCTCCTGTAATAAAGGACATTACTTGGAGAACTTGAGAAACTTGAATGGCACCTGGGGACTAGACGCCAGGGTGGCATCAGTGCTCATTTCCTGGTTTTGATTGTTGGCTTTGCCTTTGCAAGAGTATGCTTTTGTTAGTGGAAAGTGCACACTGCTATTTGCACTAGTGAGCACCAGGAAGCATTTGTTGGTGTTGGGAAATCACTGCCGTTAACCTTCAAGTGTGAGGGAGGGGTGGGGAGGGGGGAAGTTGCAGCTTGTTCATAAGTTTATGATTGTTTCAAGATATGTCTTGTAAATACCAGTTTCTCTTTCAAATCTGGACAGGACAGGGAGGAAGGAGCATGCTTCCCTGACAGCCACTGATCTAACCCACCTGCAGTGAGGATGGGGCGGAACCAACCTTTATCCAGTTGCAATTGGGCCTAACTGGTTTCTGTAAGGTTTCCAATTGGTATCCTTTATCCTGAATGTCTACGCTAAACCAATGACACCGTGATGTCCTAGCAGCATGTATACTAAAATTAGCATGATACAGAACATAGAATTACCTTTGCACAAGAATGACATGCCAATTCATGAAGCATTTAATTCTAAAAAAATAGTTGTTGAGAAAGTAAAGGTAAATGAAAGCAAATGATCAAAACTGGAAGAAACTAGTTTTTTGAACAACACTTCTTTGTTGATGGCCGCATCTCTTTTCAGTGAGAACAATCAGGTCACTGTAAAATTTGCTGCTTAGAAGGAGGTCAGCTCATCGTCCTTGGTTTTGTTAGTCTGGTAACCACTAAGCTCCAACTTGTGATTTTGACGAGAAATTCCTTCGATAGCTTTCAAGTGTGTGTAACAGCCATTCCCTACATCCACCTGAAAGGCATAAAAAGAAAGGAAGAAGGAAGAACGAAAGAAAGAGAAAGAAAGGAAGGAAAAAGAAAGGAAAAAGAGAAGAAAAGAAAGGTTGTTATTCATGTGAATCTCTGTTGTATGAATGATCAGCATGTTAGTAAAGACTGGGCTTTGGAAGCCATGCTGAAACAACACATCTGACCCAAGGCAGCACCTGTGAACTGAGATCCCATCATCCTCTGTGTTAATAAGAAGGGCAGCTAACAGTATGGCAGGAACAGTTATTTTAAGTACTTTTAGAAAAAGATTTTTTTTTAATTTGTATGAATGTTTTTTCACCTGTATTTAACTGCGTCATATGCATGCAATGCCCAAAGAGGCCAGCAGAGGGTGTCAGAGCCCCCAACTGGAGTTAGAGACAGTTGTGAGCATCCATGTGGGTGCTGGGATCCAAACCAGGTCCTCTGTAAGAGCAGCCAGTGCTCTCACCCACTAAGTCATGTCTCTACCTCCAGCTGGATTTAACTTATTGTACTTTTCATTATAATCTGGAAACAAATTACATCTCAGAGCGCATTTTATTTTCATATATGCCTGGGACAGAAGCAGAGGGAGCCTATATTTTTGTTGATTATTTTTTCTGATGTCTTGATGGGAAAAAAAAATTGCCATATAGTTAGATAAGGGAGAAGAAGCTCAGCATTGCTTTAGAAAATATGGACTGTAGGGTCTCCACACCCAAGCTGTATTGGCACCTACTTTGTGAATGCCAACCAGGCATTTGAGAACTGGGCAGAGATGTGTGGCCCGCCTCCTTAGAAAAGTAAAAGTGAAGGAGCCGAGGTGACAGTGGTGTGAAGCTCCAGATGGTAGTTTGGGCATGAACCCAGGATGAGAGCATGAACACCAGGATAAGAATTGCCACTCGGGTTCTTTATTGGAGCAATGAGAGCTTTTGTGCTATATAGTGGATACTGTACTCTGATATCCCTTCCTATCATAATCTTAAAATGCTCCTTATTAGAGTTTACCATTATATATGACAGTATGATGAGCATCCTATAAGAGGTGTGTGTGTGTGTGTGTGTGTGTGTGTGATCACACTGGCTTCTTACCTTAGGTCTATATAAAGGTGTGACTATCAATTTTAAACACTTCAGAACAGATTAATAGAGACTAATTTTCAGGAGTCCATATGCAGCTTAGTAGGTAGAGTGTCTGCTCAGCTTGCATGAAGCCTTGGGTTTGTTCAAGCAGCACCTCATAAACAAGGTGGTACAAACCCTTAATCCCAGCCCTCAGGAGGTGGAGGCTGGAGGAGGAGAAATTCAAGGTCATTTTTAATTGTATATGGAGTTTGAGTTCTAGGACTGCCTGAGATGCAAGAAATCCTGTGTCCAAACAATAGCAACCAAAACAAAACAAACAACCAAACACACTACCTGACAATAACAACAACAACAAACTGCAATGAGTTGTAATATTTCTTTTCCTTAAAACTCTCAGTAAATAAATGGCAGAGCCCAACTTCAAACCTAGATCTGTTAGATTCAGCATCTGCATCATTTTGTTTCTCTTGCTGTTGGATTTG
The DNA here is from genome assembly GCA_026225945.1 of Cricetomys ansorgei. Taxonomy (NCBI): domain Eukaryota; kingdom Metazoa; phylum Chordata; class Mammalia; order Rodentia; family Nesomyidae; genus Cricetomys; species Cricetomys ansorgei. The sequence goes on along the minus strand of JAMJFZ010000242.1, from coordinate 46,131,786 downwards.
CTTTGAAGCAGGATATCTCTTTGTAGCCCAGGCTAGCCTCAAACTTCTGACTCCATCTGCCTTTTCTCCAGTACTTGGATTCCAGATGTGTCCCATGTCAGCATTTGTATTCTTCTCACTCTAAAATGTAACTTTTATTTTGTTGTTTGTTTGTTTTAAATTATTTGTTTCTTTCCTGGAACAGGGCATCCACCTTTGCAAACACTGTAGACATTACCAGAGCCGGCAGAGCCAGTGCTCCAGGTGAAATCCTGGCTCTGTGCGTACAGTGTCTTCTGGAGTTACTTGCATTTCCAGGGACCAGCTTTATGATTGGTAACCCAGTTGACGTGCCTTATTTGTGTTTCATGAATTTTTCGTGAGGACAAATGAGAAAGGACATGGCTTGCTTATAGAACAGTGGCTAGCACATCCTAAATGCACCATGGGTTATTCCCCCCTGTGCAGGGTAGGTGGTTAGACTCAGGGGAGGAGCTCTTGGGATCACACAGATTTTGAACAAGTGTGACGAGTTGATCAAGCAGAAGAAGGGGAACAAAGGTCCAACCTGGGACAACATAACAGCAAAGCCCATGGTCCTCCATTCTGCAACTCCCTGAGTAGGGACTCAAGACAGACAGAGAATCCTGTCAGTCACCACTGACATCTAGAGAGGGGCTGAGAGCAGGGAGTCACCAGCCTGCAGGAGGGAATGCAGGGACTAGGCCCAATAGAAGGTGGGGGTTGAGAGAGGGAGAGAGACCGAGCACACTGTAGTAGGGGGTCAAGGGAGGAAGATTTCATGATCATTTTCTGATGAGCCTTTTAAAGAAATATGTGAGGGAATTAATATGAAAAGCATGTATTTGGAAAATCAAAGTTACTAAAATAATCTCATTTTTGGTGGAAAATTTCCTATCTTTGAACAAAGTCATTATTTCTGAAAGCTCTCCTTCCCAGCTATGAAGAAAGGTGAGGGAAGGAATGAACCTCTGGGTTCATTCACAGGCTTCTCCAGGCCTGGAGCACATGGGAACTCAGATGTGATTGAACTGAACTGGTCTGTTCCTCACACAGCACCCAGTGTTGAGAGTTGCTCATGTGGAGCTGGCTAGGTCCTCTCATGTCAGTTTTAAAACCTGAATACATAAAAAAATTATAGCTTTAGTAGTTAATTAAAAAAAACAAACGACTCTGTGCCTTGGTCCAATGGCAGAGCAGAGTGGGTAAGTGCATTGGAATATCTGTTACTTTTAGAATCAGGATTGTCCTTGTTTCATACCCAGAGATAATACATCTCTTATTTATTACCCACAGTTGAGGTTTTGAATTGATCCTTAAATATCAGAAAAGCATCAACATATTTTTTCTACTAGAACTCTGTCCGGACGCTATTTAATTTATTATTGTTTTTTGATATGGCTATACAATTTTTTTATTTAAAAAATTTTGCATTTGCCTATATCTGTGTAAGGGTATCTGCACTGGAGTGCAGGTTCCCATGGAGAACAGAGGTGCCAGATCCCTTACAGCTGGAGTTGAAGGTGACTGTTAACTGGAAACCGAATCTAGGACTTCTGCCAGAGCAGCATGCACTCTTGACAGTTGAATTATTTCTCCAGCCCCTAAAATTTATTTTAAAATTGCTATAAATATGCCTTTACTTGAAAAAGAAGTAAAAATTTACTTAAAAATGCTTTAATATGCCCTTAAGTATAGCTTGAGAAGTATAAGTTGGGCCTGCTTGATTTATTTGAAATTGTATAATTATATTAATGACTACTTATGTAAAGAATGAAGTGGCTTGAATTATTCTCTCAGCTAATGATTGAAGCAATTCCTTAACTACATTTGATTTGGATAGGCACAGATTTCAGAAGTTTTGAGTTACCTACCTGTCAGAAGAAATACCTTAGCCTGCAAACTATGTCCTGGCTGTTACATCATCTTCATCTGTACAGGTTCCAGAAAGTAAGAACCATGTAGGACAGCTGTCCAATTTCACAAGGAAAACCAAGGGAAATATTTTGTTTTCTGATGGATTTGGGAATGTCCCACTTACAAGTGTCGTGCAAGTGTGTATAAAGTCACCTGGTAGAAATCATGTACAGCTGGAGCAACAGGAGTCACCACATCAACGCTAAACTCTAGTTTTAGCTGAGTCTAACCTTAATGAAGTAAAGGAATCCAGAGACGACTTGAGATTTATACTCCACAGCTTCGAATGTCTCATATTTCTGGTTGGTTTTCTCCTCAAGCTGTGCTCTGACCTTATGAAGAGAAAGGAAGAAGTGTTGTTAGAGCTGTGTTGCTCTGCTTATGTGAGCTACAGAGCTGGGAACGTCATACAACTGAGATTCCTCAGAGATGCTGATCAAGTCTGACATGGTGACTCAAGCCTATAATCCCAGAACTCAGAAGTCTGAGGCAGGAGTAAGGAGTTCAGGGGCATTGTGGGCTGTGTAGAAAGTTCCAGCAACTTGAGGTTACAGATTGAGACCCTGTTCTAAACAAAGCAAAACAACAAGCTAAACCAAAAAAAGCATCTTTTTAAAAATATTATTTTTATAGGGAACCCTTACGTTTAAGAATACTACACATGCTATAACCTCAAATTATACTGAATTAAGATGAATAACATCAAGTCAGTATGATATTACAGAATGGTCACAATGTCATGACAGCCCAACAGATCTGCAGGTAAAGTCACTTGTCACCAAGGAAGCATGACAACCTGAGTCTCTTCTTAGGACCCACATGGTGGAAGGAGAGAATGGACTTCTGCAAAATGTGATGTTCTACACACGTGTGCACACACACACACACACACACACACACACGCACCCCCTCACCACTGCACTTTAAAAAAAAGGGCAAAAAACAATGTTGATACATTTTGCAATGAAGGGCTCCAATAATCACATACTGATGAGTAATATTTGATTAGTAAATAAAAACAGGACAATAGTAAGTACTACACATTGCTTTAAACACAATTGCAGAATTAATGGTGAAAATAATGTACTTATGATGTACAAAATAAGGATTTACAGCAGTGGTAGTTTCCCCTAATGTCTCTCTCCTCCTCACCTACACGCATTCTAGAGTCGCTCCAACCAGAGCACTAAGATGGAGTATTACTATTTAGGAGTCTACACGTGTTTTCAGGTGTCCTCTCCTCCAGGACCCTACACAGTCATCAAGTCCCAGTCTCTCAGTGGGGCTCTCCCCAGGGTCTCTCCTTGTCACTCTGACCCTGACCCTGGGCTGGTAGTTTGTAGAGTGCCCCTTGTTTGGGTTTTCTGAGCTCTCTGTCTGCATTCTACATTCCCTACAGCACAGCCTGCTGTGTCCTTAGTGCATCCTGTCAGGACCACAGTTCCCTTACTGTACTGTCTCCTTTCTCAGCCTGTGTGTCTGATGGCGGCTGCATCTATGTTGCCACTTTGTCCTCAGGCAGAGGAGGGGGCATCGGGTAAACACGTTTACTCTGGAGTTGTTCTGGCTTTTCCAATTGCTGCAAATGGTGGGGAGTTGTTAGTTTTCTAGGATCTGAAGATTTGAGCTGTGGGGGCTCCAGCATCCGGGCATTTCCCCCTTCTGGAATCATTCTTTAGAGGAGAATGAATAGACGATGATGGGTGTGAGACAGGAAGGCCATGTCTAAGGAAATCTGACATGAAGAAATGAGACTTCAGGGCGCAGGGTGAAAATACGCTGAGGCTAGCAGGACATGTCCTCTGGACAACTGCCATGCGATGTGTTTTGAAGGAAGTGTGAACAAAAGCATGCAGGACACAAGAAATGAATGCGGGAGACTGAGAGGAGGGAAGACAGTGTAGAACTGAAGGGAGGAGTCAGACCTGGAGCAATGTGATCAGCTGGTGTTTCCTCGGCAGGTGCCAGCACTTTCATAAGCAGAATAAGAACTGAGACACCTGCTGGGGGGACCATGGGAGGACGGGGGCGTGGAGCAGGGGGGGGGGAGAATATTTGAGTTTCTAGAGGAGCCACAACAGATGGAGCTGAAAGGATGCTCTGCTGTCCCCAGGTCCTGCTGTGACATGGGCATGCACTCATTGCTCTGGAATGGTGAGTGTCCTGACTCAGTCACAGACAGTAAAGGGCTTGACAGCAATGGCTAGTGTCCTTTCTGCTCTCAAACTTATGACTCTGAGAGAGTACATACGGTTTATTCTACAGTATCCCCGACATATCTTGACTTCCTCTACACTGTTAATTTGGATGCGTAGAGGTCATGTCTTCTAGCCCTTACTGTAGCTTCTACGGTTTGTAGCCGGATACTAAATACCTGATAGACTCAGGACATGGCCCTACCATGAAATGATTCCTTGCTATGCATCCTGCATAGTCATTTAAACCTGAGGCCACATCTTGCACGTCTTCCATGTCTTGCCATGAGAAGACAGGTTTGCAGTACTCTCTCCCATGGGTCCTGCATGGCTTCCAGTGCTGAGGCTCTGCAGTGGGAAGGACAGGTTCATTTCCTAATGGAGTGACTCTTAGGCATTTTGAGTCTTGGTTTCCTCATCTAAAACTGGGATCAACGCCTTCCCTGCCTGCTCTGGGGCTTTGAAGATCAGATGAGAGTTGGGAGGGAAGTGGAGGCTTTGAAAACAGTGAAGCCCCTTGCCGGGCTGAGGGCCTTGTCAGTTAGCGCTTCTCTTTCTACGTCTCTGAAGCTGCAAGCGCACACTCCTGATTGATTTTATTACAGACGATGTGCTCTACAGGTGGTGCCATTAACAAGGGAAGCTCTTCTGGTGGCTTCCTAACTTTTAAAAATTGTGTGACCAAAACGTATTGTGTGTTGATATGAAATTCTCAAAGAACTAATAAAAATATAATATTTAAAGGTTATCCTAGCCACACAGGAGGACACACTCCTGTGGATGCAGGTACTCGGGAGTGTGAAGCAGGAGGGTTACTTACACCTGTGGGATTGGGAGCACTCTGAGAAGCAGCAAGACTCTTGTTTCACAGCAGAGCAATTATTTTAGGTAGCGAGGCGGTCAACTATAAAAATCATTACATGTGCTGTGCCTTCTGTATTTAAATAACTATATGTCCTTGTCTGTCCCATCCCAGCTCTGGTCCTTGACATCTCAGGTGATTTTTCAGGATGGGGCATGATTTCAGGCAACATAAACAGCAGTGATGCCTGATCTCTGCATGTTTGTTTCTGAAATAATTTTTATGTGTAGTATTTTATTTTATTTATTTTAGTCCTCTTAGCTCTTTCTTCTTAGAAATGAAATGGAGGACATTTTCCAGGTACCCTGTTGTCAGGACCAACAACAGCTCCTGAAATGTGGACATGCAGGTTCATCCAGTGCTCCTCAGTCAGAACTGCGTTTTATCTAGAGCAACAGGAGACTCATGTGCACATTCAAGTTTGAAAACACCAACTTGATGTGAGAATTCTAATAAGGCATAAAGATGTAATGTTATCTTCTTCAAAAACAAAATACTGCCAGACAATTACTGATATAAGCATAGAAGTGAGGACTATATATCTTTCAATGTTTAGATACTGAATTTCTTGCCTGTGGCCCCCTCTAGAAAGTTCAGAGCCCTAAACATGATGGTTCCCATCTCTGCTACTCATAGAAAAACTGCTGGCTCCTAGCATTGTGGTGCATGCCCATAATCCCAGTTCTTGGGAAGTTGAGGCAGGAAGAGTGCCAAGAGTTTGAGGCTGGTCTGGGTTATGTAATTGTTAGGTCAACCAAGACTGCATAGCAAGACCAGGTCTATAACGAACAGTAAATGACACTGAACGTGTCTGCCAAGTTTGTGCTCAGAGAGGAAAACAGAAGGAAATGATGTAGGAGAATAAGGCACCAGAATGCAAACCTCTACCCACAATTTGCATGCATTTCTCTATTATAAACCATGCAATATGATAGACTTTTATTATATAGACGATGGTTAAGCAAGAAGTAATTACTTGCTGAAAGCACTGAGCTCTGTTTTCAAGTAATGTTGTGGTGGCTGTGGATAGCATCCTTGATCCAGATCAGGAATCGTTAACAACCTCAGATGCTGGCACACATTGGCTTCAGTGGGTGAGCTTGGAAAACTCCACATGTGAGTGGGTTAGAGATCCTGGGGTCACACAGGCAAATAAAGATTTAGAGACAATCAGTACAATTTCACCTCCAGCAAATGGGGAAACTGAGGCTGCTATAAACAGTGCAACTTAGGCAATTTTTCTCTTGAAGTGCTGAAAGTTCTTTGAAAGGATTGCTGTTCACAAGTCTGAATAAAACCTACACATTTCTGGTTTCTGTGATTTCCCACACTTTTAACAGAAGGTCAAATTAGGAAACAAATTATAAGAGTTTGATACCTGATCAAACTTTTTCCTGATATGCGTGACTCACCTGGTCCGCAATCTTCTGGATTTCTGGCGTGGCAGGTCTGGCCTCCGACAAGCCTCCGAGACTCATTCTGACTGCTTCTTTGCTGGGTAGAATGCTGAGAAGAAATAATCAGGGAAGGAGGGAGACTCAGGTATTTATAGGTGCCCGTAGCCTCCTCCTATGTAATGTTTTATCTTGCACAAGGGTGGAGAGACGGGGGAAATGAGTGTGGCCCCAGCAAGTATTATTGCCTCACTTGGAGGAGCCTGAGCAGAGCTGAGGGAAAGGAAGTGGGGGAGTGAACTAATGGGTGTTTCTGGGCCTCATGTGTGTAAACCCAGGTTCTTCCCTGCACTCCGTGCCAACGACCATCCTGTTGTGTCACATGAGGAGTGGCCTGTGTAACCAGAATGTCTAAATATGTTAAACCTCAAGGAGTTCTTTTAAGAGAATACTTTTCATGGCCAGGATGATTCCTTAGAATTCGTTCAACTTTATAAAGACAGTAAAACTTCATACATGGAGGAATTTTACTTTTAATTTCTATTGTGTGTATCCCCAAACCCAAAGAATAGAACAACCTAAACCCTGGATTCCTAACCCTTAGTTCTCACCTCATAAACAGAGACCTTCAAGCAGTGAGAAGCCAGGACTTCAGTGACCATTTGAACTTTTAAATTGCATTCATCTGTTCAGACACAGCAAATTCTTATTGTTGCAATAAAATGCCTATAATTTTAGAAACATATGAGTTTATGTCTGTGGTAGTTACTTTTCTCTCTACTGTAACAAATTCCAGCCCCCTCAAATCAACTGAAGGAAGACAGGGTTTATTTTCCTCATGATTCCAAGGTGAGTCCATCATGGGAGAAGACTGGGCAGTAGGAGTGAGTCTGAAGTCAGGAGCGGGAAGGAGGCATGCTGGTGCTCAGCTCGTGTTCTCCTTTTCATTTGCTCTAGGACCATGGTATGGTGTGGTCCATATTTAGGATGGGCCTCCTGCCTCAATCAACCCAATCTAGACCTTTCCTCAAGGATGTGCCAGGGCTTTGTTTCCTAGGTCTTTCTAACTAAATCCTATCAAGTTAAAGGATTAACATCATGATGTTCAACTAAATTGAGTTCTAATAATTGATTTTCATTGGAGTTTTGATGTTATGAAGTCCAGGCTCTCCTTTAACTCCCATGTTCCCCATCTTGACCTTGAACACATTATCTTCTTGAATCTACCTCATAAATTCTGGGAATATAAGCATGTGCCACCATGAGTAGTGCTAACATCTGCCACTTCTAAATGGCTTGTTCTTGTGAATTCCTTTGCTGATGTTCAGGTCAGAAAACAACCCATCAACGTTAGGGATGAAGCTCAGTGGTAGAGCTCTTTGCCAAGCTTGCTCAAGGCACTAGCTTCAATCCCTAGTACTACTGAGGAAACTTACTGTTTCCCAAGGCAGATCATAGAACGGTTCCCAGAAACATAAAACCCAGAAACATTTTTCACACCCTGTTCTTTCCTGTAGGAGTGTGCCCTGAGCAGGGAATTTAGCCTGCCTTGGCTTGTAGTAGGTCATGAAACCTTCATTCCTGGAGGGGTCCTGCCAGTTCCATGGAGATGAAACACATCTTAAATGAAGAATCTAAACAGAACAGCTTTGCTAAGACTTTCACCAGCTGGCCACACCCTCCTTGTCCAGTCGCATCTGTAGTGATTTGTTCACTCTTGGCCAAATGAGAACACTAAAAACAGATAGCTGTTCCTGGCATGTCGGCCTTCATTTTCCAAAGTTTCCTGTGTAATATAAAACTTTGATTATAGAAATCTGTCATGTTTATTTTTTTTCTATGCTGTCTTTTGTCACAGGAGTGTGACCCTTACAGTGAAGAGGATGATGTTGACCTTTACGTACCCCACAGGACAAATCATTAGAACGATTCTTTTTCATTGAGTCAAAAGTTGGAAATGAGTCTTTGACAAATCTTTCTTTAAAAATTTTTTAGACAGAGTATCATTGTGTAGTTATGTGTAGTTTTGTCTGGCATGGAACAAGGCTAGCCTTGAACACACAGGGATTGAACTGTCTCTGCCTCCCAAGTGCTGGGATTAAAGCCTTAAGTCACCACACCCAGCCATCAAATTTTGAATGTCATTGTTTCTCTGTAGTTTGCCATACAGTAAGGACAGGAAGTGCAGTAACAGCCAAAGCATTGATCCTGCTGAGGTTGGTGGAGGAAGTAGAGCTGTTTGAGGATAATGAAATATTAAGATGAAAACCAGTAGGGAATGAGAAGCAGAGCTGTGGAGCGCTGTCTTCTGAGTGGGACGAGGCCATGGAACTCATGAACTCTCGTAGATGTGTCCTCTGGCACACGATGAAGCCAAGAAGATCAGTTAACATCCAGCAGCCAGCGCTAGTGCAGAAGGCTAGCAAAGCAGGAAGAGAATGCTTTGGGGTGTATGGGGAAGTGGGAGGGGAGAGTTGGAAGGATATAATCAATGCTTCTGTATCTTGTGGATCTTACAGTTTAGAGAGGAAGATGAAATGGATGGAGAGTGTCCACCATCACAGGGTGAGAATAGCGTGGGGGAAAACCCTTGACAGGTAGAGATTTCTAAGCTGAGCCTTTGAGGCCAAGGACTTCATTTCTACTTCTAAATGACATCTTGAGCTTTTTGAAAGAACAGCTCTTTACTGAGCTGGACCTGACTGCAGGAAGATGATCATTTGGTAACTCTGATGCCTCATTGCGGGGGTCCTGGAGTCCAGCTCTGGCCCCCACGAATGGAGTTCTTTGCTTCCACGAAGGATGGGTAAACCCCAAAGAAACAGGAGACAGTCTTGGGTCGCTGCGGAAACCGCACGAAGCTTTTTTATTAATGAGCTGGGCGCACGCGCGGCGGACAGGAGCGGATGAGCTAGGCAAGAGGCAAGAGAGAGAGAAACCTCCGTCTAGGGCTTTTATAGGGGTCCCCCTCGCCAGGGCTCGGGGGTCAGGACTTGTGCTATTCTGATTGGTTCCTCCACTTCGTTGGTCAGGTATTCACAGGAACTAGAGTGGGGGTAGCCGCTTCGCACCTTTGAACTTCTTGAGACGGGATGGCGCTTGGGTTTTTTGGGGGGGGGAAGAAAGAATCCCTGCTGATAGGTGGTGGGGAGAGGCTGTTTCTATGTGACCACTAACACTTAGGGGAATTTTCTGGGTTTTATATTTCTTAAATCTTTGCAACAAACCTGGGTTGCTTTATTGCAATTTATTTCTGGATAGCATGGCTGTGTTTCATTCCAGCCCACAGTAGCCAGCTCAGGGATTAATTTGCTATCACTATTGGCTTATACAGATCTTATTATTGATGAGAGAACATATGCCACTGTACAGTGAAGACAAGAAAGGGGCAAGGCAGTTAGGGAGTTCCAGTTCCCGACAGTGAATCGCTCAGGAACCTTGTCAAGCTAAAGCATTTCATAGTCTTGGTATCCTGGACTCCAACACCTCATCCCTGTGGCAATCTGCTCAGTTTTTTCAGCTGCTGCTCCAAACATATTTACTTCCTATTACTGTGTCTGGGAAAGGGGTGAAAACACCTGTGAGGTCAGAGGACAACGTTGTGAGTTGATTTTCTATTTCCACTATGGGAACTAAGTATCAAAGTTACTTGGTCACTGTTTTAACCTCTGAACTGTCTCTCTTGCTCTTATCCTTGTACTTTTACAAGTGTCCTTCATGCCTCTCCACATTTCCTGTTCCCAAGTGATCAGTAGTCACTGTCATTCTGTCTGTCTTACACCAATGTCAGTGTGCGTCTGTCCTCTGATGAACCAGGCCTTCCCTTACTATATCTAGCTGTTTTGAGATCCCCTCATGTTGTTGCATGTATGAACACATCATTCCTTATCTCTGTAGTAATTTACTGAATGGATCTCCCCCAGTTTGCTTACCTAGGGACATGAAGGATGTTTTCATGTTTTAGGTATAAAAGAAATGCTGCTAAAATGCTACGGGTTGTATTTGTACTTTGGTCTCATTTCATAGGTGAATGCCTAGGGGTGGAAAGCTGTACTGCAGGGTGGGTGTTTGATAGTTATTTTTAAGTTAGCATACAAAGTAAAGAATACACTGTGTTGCATAGGACTTGGCATTTTGTATAGTCTGCAGGTGTGGGCTTTATTTGCAGGATGTTTCCCAGCAGTTTTTGAGATTCCAGTCCCATGGGATGACCACCATAAAGAGCAGCAGCAGTGGAACGGAACCAGCCAGAGCCTGAAGACAAGCTGTGCGTGCTGCAGTGATCAGGGCCAGAGAAGTGACCTAGACCCTTTGGAGGAGCCCAGAAAAGTGTAAGTGAATTCCAGATAACTGGACATTGACAATGTTTTTCTACTGTCCAAAGACATTGTGAAAATCTTGATAGATGTTTGGTTTCATTAGATCCTGTGCTTGTGATTGTTCCTCTTGTAAATGGTATGCTGGTGTAGTGTTAAATTGTGTTGTAAATGTAAAGCAAATTGTTTTACACAGAAAAGGGGAAATGTTGTGGGAGTTGTGTATAAAATATGTGTTTTATAAACTGTTGAGTGAGGTGTTGCACATTCTGTATTGTCTGCAGCTTATGATCTACACCTGAAGATTTCTGAATGAATAAAAACACCTGAGCTCAGATGCTTGAGCTTCGAAGCTACACTGTCCAGGATGGTGCTGGCCATGATGGTGGTTCCCTCTGCTGAGGTCTGGCAGTTTGCATGTATGAGAATGCCTCCTTGTCTTCCTTGCTGGGTCACCATAGCAGCATACTACTTACTACACTTGGGTGTTCCCAATTCTCCTGATTAGTGAATGAGGAGGACTTAAGGAAATTCCCTTCATTAGCATTAAAACAAACATATGAAGATAATAGAGGACAGGATAATTTGAGCATCAGTTGATTAGACAACAACTAGTTCCTCAGACTAACATTCTTTCTGCATTCCAAAAAGCTACACCCAGAAAGCTGGATCACACAGGCCATTGAAGATGATCCTTACTAGAGCAGCCATGCCGCAAGATCAGAGGATCAGAAGACCAAATGTTTATTCCACTACAGAAAATGTATAAAGCACTTCAGAAACCATGCTGAAAAGAAACACACCTGCACTCCACCCACAGCTTCTGTTGTCTTGAGAAGCATCTATAGCTGGCCTGTAGCTGCAGCAGCTCCCAGGTAGAAAGCCACTAGGGAAAGCAAGCATTGGCATGGTTCTTACCATGTATCCATACCTGCCATAGATCAGAGCCTGCCAGTGGCTAGAGTGAGACCAAATTCTTGGTAGAGGCATCAGAGGAGCATATCTCTCTTGTGCTTAATGCAAGGATTGTTACAGTTATGGGTTTCAGTCAGGGGAGGCTCTTTGGTATTCTGGGATAAAGGCCATTGGTTAAGAAAGGGATACTGGGATACGTATATTCTGGAGGACAGGCACTTAAGTAAGCAATTCTGCTAATCACCACCTGCCTTTTGAGAGTGGGCAGAGTTTTGCTGTGGTTAGTGGTCTGTCAGCACAGAGGGGAGGGGTCAAACTTTCTGCCAGCTTTTTGAGACGATCTCAGTAACAAGTGCCCTCTAGACCTGATGCCTGACCTTTCCATGAGGACACTACAAAACTAGACATAAACAAAACAAATAATCCAATTAAAAATGCAGTACAGATCTAAACAGAGAATTCACAGTAGAGGAATCTCCAATGGCTGAGAAACACTTTAGAAATGTTCAACATCCCTGGTGCAAATCAAAACTACACTGAGAATTCATCTTACACCTGTCAGAATGGCTAAGGTCAATAACACAGGTGATAGCTCATGCTGATGAGGATGTGGAGCAAGGGGAACACTCCTCCATCACTGGTGGGAGTACAGACTTGTACAGTCACTATGGAAATCAATATGGTGATTCCTCAGGAAACTGGAAATCTATCAATGTCAAAACTCAGCTCTACTACACCTGGGCATAGACACAAAAGATACTCTAAACTACTACAGGGACATTTGCTCAGTGTCTTCATAGCATTTGATAGGCCACTGAGATGGCTCAGAGCCATGGTAAGAGCATTTTTCACCAAGTCCAATTACCCTGGTTTATGCCTGGGACCCACATGGTGGCATAAGAGAACTGATTTCCACAAGTTATCCTCTGACCACAAGTGGGTCGAGGCATACACACACAAGTAAACAAGTAAATAAAATAAGAATTTTAAAGAAGGCAGAAATTAAATGGAGTACATGCCTCTGGGCTGGACCTTCTGTAATAAAGGACATTACTTGGAGAACTTGAGCATCTTGAGTGGCAGCTGGGGACCAGATGCCAGGGTGGCATCATTGCTCATTTCCTGGTTGTGACTGTGGGCTTTGGCTGTGCGGGAGAATGTTCTTGTTAGTGGAAAGTGCACTCTGCTATTTGCACTAGTGAGCACCAGGAAGCATTTGTTGGTGTTGGGAAATCACTGCCATTATCTCTCAAGTGTGAGGGAGGGGTGGGGGAGGGGGAAAATTGCAGCTTGTTGTTAAGTTTATGATTGTTTCAAGATATGTCCTGTAAATACCAATTTCTCTTTCAAATCTGGACAAGACATGGAGGAAGGAGCATGCTTCCCTGACAGCCACTGATCTAACCCACCTGCAGTGAGGATGGGGCGGAACCAACCTTTATCCAGTTGCAATTGGGCCTCATTGGTTTCTATGAGGTTTCCAGTTGGTATCATTACCTTGAATTTGCACTTTAAGCCAGTGACACTGCGATGTCTAAGGCAGCGCATATACTAATATCAGCATGATACAGAGCGTGGAATTGCCCAAGGATGACATACCAATTCATGAAGCATTACGTACTTAAAAAAATATGTTGCCTAGAAAGTAAACATAAATGAAAGCAAATGAGTAATACTGGAAGAAAATAGTTATTTGAAGAGCACTTCTTTATTGATGGCCACATCTCTTTACAGTAAGAGGAATCAGGTCAGTGTAAAATTTGCTGCTTAGAAGGAGGTCAGCTCATCATCCTTGGTTTTGTTAGTCTGGTAACCAGTAAGCTCCAATTCATCCTTTCGATCAAGAATTCCTTCAAATACTTTCAAGTGTGTGAAAGAACCATTCCCTACATCCACCTGCAAGACATAATAAGAAAGGAAGAAGGAAAGAAAGAAACAAACAAAAAGAGAAGAAAGAAAAGGATGTTATTCATGTGAATCTCCGTTGTATGAATGATCGGCAGTGTTGTAAAAACTCGGCTCAGGAAGCAATCCTGAAGGAGCACATCTGGTCCAAGGCAGCATCTGTGAACCCTGGTGTTAACAGAAAGGGAGCTAACAGTATGGCAGGAAGTGTGTATTCTAGATTTATTTTAAACACTTTTAGAAACATTTCTTAAATTTTTTTATTTGTATGAATGTTTTGTCACTTGTATTTAACTGCATCATATGCATGCAATGCCCAAAAAGGCCAGCACAGGGTGTCAGAGCCTCTCAACTGGAGTTAGAGACAGTTGTGAGCATCCATGTGGGTGCTGGGATCCAAACCTGGGTCCTCTGTAAGAGCAGCCAGTGCTCTCACCCACTAAGTCATGTCTCTACCTCCAGTTGGATTTAACTTATTGTACTTTTTATTATACTCTGGGAAGAAATTACATCTCAGAGCCCATTTTATTTTCACATATGCCTGGGACAGAATTAGAGGGTGGTCTATATATTTGTTGATTCTTTTTCTGACTTCTATGTTGGGGGAAAAAAAATTCCCGTATAGTTTGATAAGGGAGAAGAAGCTCAGCATTAATCTTAAATCTTAATCTGAAAATGCTCCTTACTATTACCATTATATATGACAGTATGATGAGCATCCTATAAAAGGTGTGTGTGTTTGTATGTGTATGAGTGTGTGAGTCTGTGTGTGTGTGTGTGTGTGTGTGTGTGTGTGTGTGTGTGTTTGTGTGTGTGATCACACTGACTTGTTTCCATAGTTCTAAAAAAGGTGTGACTATCATTTTTAAGGATTCCAGGACAGGTTAACAGAGTCTAATATTCTGTAGCTTAGTTGGCAGAGTGTTTGCTAAGCTTGCACGAAGCCTTGGGTTTCTTCAAGCAGCACCTCATAAACCATGTGGTGCATGCCTTTAATCCCAGCACTCAGGATGTGGAGGCTGGAGGAGCAGAAATTAAGGTCATTTTCAAATACATGTGGAATTTAAGTGCCAGGACAGTCTGAGATGCAAGAGACCCTCTGTAAAACAACGAAAACCAAACAAACAACCAAAACACCCTAGCTGACAATGCCAACAACAACAAACCACAAGGTGATGAAATATTTCTTTTCCTTAAAGTGCTCAGTGAGTAAATGCAGAGCCCAACTTCAAACCTAGATCTGTTAGATTCAGCATCTACATCATTTTGTTTAGGATTTGGTTGGATTTGCTTTGAAGCAGGATCTCTGTATGTAGCCCAGGCTAGCCTCAATCTCGGGACTCCTGTTCCTCATAGGTAACCCAGTGTTGAGAGTTGCTAACGTGGAGCTGGCTTGGTCCCTCATGTCAGTTTCAAAAACTGAATATGGAAAAAATTATAGATTAAGTAGTTAAGTATTATTTAAAAAGAAATAAATGACGCTGTGCCTTGATCCAATGGCAACGCAGAGTAGGTGAGTCCACTTAGTATGTGTTACCATTAGAACCAGGATTGTCATTGCTTAATACCCAGAGATAAATACATCTCTTATTTATTACTCGCAGTTGAGATTTTGAATTGAGCCTTTGGTGTCACAAGAGCATCAACATATTTTTTTTCTACTTGAACTCATTCAGAATGCTATTTAATTTTTGATATGGCTATACACCTTTTTAGTTAAAAAGATTTGTATGCCTCTGTGTATCTGAATGGATATCTGCATAGGAGTGCAGGTTCCCATGGAGACCAGGGAGTCAAATTCCTTACAGCTGGAGTTGCAGGTCGCTGAGAGCCACCTGATGTGGGTGCTAGGAACCGAACCTGGGATTTCTGCCAGAGCAGCATGCACTCTTGACAGAAGAGAAAATTCCCCAGCTCTTTAAATTTATTTTAAAAATGCTATAAATATGCCTTTACAGTATAGCTTGAGGGCCAGTAGTTGAGTAGCTTGAGTTATAAAAAATTATTTAATTTTTCAATAACTACTTATTTAAAGAAGGTAAGTGGCTTGAATTATTTTCACAGCTAATGATTGAAGTAACTCCTTAAGTATATTTGATTTGGAGAGGCATCCAATTCAGAAGTTGTACGTTAAGCACCTGACAGAAGAAATAGCCATGGCCACAAACAGTACCCGGGCTGTTACATCATCTTCTTCTGTTACATCATCTTCATCTGTACAGGATCCAGAAATTAAGAACTATAAGAGAAACTTTCCAATTTTACAGGGAAAAATATTCTGTCATCTGATGGATTTGGGAATGTCCCACTTGCAAGTGTCACGCTAGGGTCTATAAAGACACCTGGTAGAAATCATGTACAGCTGGGGCAACAGGAGTCACCACATCAGTGCTAAACTGCAGGTTACACTGGGTCTAACCTTAATGATGTAATTGGTCCCAGCGACGACTTGAGATCTATATTCCACAGCTTCGAATGTCTCATATTTCTGGTTGGTTTTCTCTTCAAGCTGTGGTTTGACCTTATGAAGAGAAAGGAAGAAGTGTCGTTAGAGCTGTGTTGCTCTGCTTATGTGAGCTACAGATCTGGGAACTTCATACAACTGAGACGCCTCAGAGATGCTGATGAAGTCTGGCATGGCGACTCAAGCCTATAATCCCAGAACTCAGAAGTCTGAGGCAGGAGTAAGGAGTTCAGGGGCAGTGTGGGCTGTGTAGAAAGTTCCAGCCACTTGGGGTTTCAGATTGAGACCCTGTTCTAAACAAAACAAAGCAACAAGCTAAACCAAAAAGAGCATCTTTTTTAAAAATATTATTTTTATAGGGAACCCTAACTTTTAAGAATACTACATGTTATACCCTCAAATTATATTGCATTAGGATGAATAACATCATGTCAGTAAGGTTTTACAGAATCCTCAGAATGTAGTGACAGCCCAACAGATCTGCAGGTAAAGTCACTTGTCACCAAGGAAGCATGACAACCTGAGTGCCATTTTAGGAACCCACATGGTGGAAGGAGAGAATGGACTTCTGCAGGATGTGCTGTCACACACACACACACACACACACACACACACACACACACACACACACACAAACACACACACTTTAAAACATGGGCAAAAGACAATGTAGATGCATTTTGCAATGAAGGGCTCCAATAATCACATATAGACTAGTAATATTTGATTAGTAAATAAAAACAGAACAATAGTAAGTACTACACATTGTTTTAAAAATGATTGCAAAGTTAATGGTGAAAATAATGTACTTATAATGTAGGAAATGGTGATTTGCCGCAGTGGTAGTTTCCCCTAATGTCTCTCTCCTCCTCACCTACGCCCGTTCTAGAGTCGCTCCAACCAGAGCACTAAGATGGAGTATTACTATTTAGGAGTCTACACGTGTTTTCAGGTGTCCTCTCCTCCAGGACCCTACACAGTCATCAAGTCCCAGTCTCTCAGTGGGGCTCTCCCCAGGGTCTCTCCTTGTCACTCTGACCCTGACCCTGGGCTGGTAGTTTGTAGAGTGCCCCTTGTTTGGGTTTTCTGAGCTCTCTGTCTGCATTCTACATTCCCTACAGCACAGCCTGCTGTGTCCTTAGTGCATCCTGTCAGGACCACAGTTCCCTTACTGTACTGTCTCCTTTCTCAGCCTGTGTGTCTGATGGCGGCTGCATCTATGTTGCCACTGTGTCCTCAGGCAGAGGAGGGGCATCAGGTAAACACGTTTACTCTGGAGTTGTTCTGGCTTTTCCAATTGCTGCAAATCCTGGTGAGTTCTTAGTTTCCTAGGATCTCAGGATCCTAGGGACCATCCAGCATCTGAACATTTTCCCAATCTGCCAGCCTGTGTTCCCAATCTACCTAAGTGTTAGGTTAACCGGCAGTGCAAAGCAAGACCATGACTCAAACAAACTGTCAATGAAGCTTATTGCTTATGCCAAGTTGGTGCTCTGAGAAGTAAAACGAAAGAAATGATGTAAGAGATTGCAAACCTCTACCTTCAATTTGCATGCATTTCTCTTTATTAAACATGAATTACAGTAGATTTTAAGTATAGAGACAATTTTTCAGCAAGATGTGTTATGAGTTCTGTTTTTAAGTAATGGTTTGGTGTCTGTAGATATCCTGGAGTCAGCTCAGGAATTGTTAACAACCTCAGATGCTGGCACACATTGGCTTCAGTGGGGGAGACTGGAAAATTCCACACGTGAATGGATTAGAGATCCTGGGGTCACACAGGCAAATAAAGTCTTAGGGACAATCAGTACAATCTCGCCTTCAGCAAATCAGGAAACTGAGGCTGCATTAAACAGTGTGACTTGCCCCATTTTACTCTGAAGTGTTAAAAGTTCTCTGAAAGGCTCGCTGTCCACAAGTCTGAACAAAACCCACACATTTCTGGTTTCTGTCATTTTCCCATACTTTTAACACAGGAGCAAATTATAAACCATATTATAAAGGTTTGATTTATGATCAAACCTTTTCTTGAAATGCACGGCTCACCTTGTCAGCAATCATCTGGATTTCTGGCGTGGCAGGTCTGGTCTCTGAGAAGCCTCCACGAGGCACCAGAAGGCTCTGCATTCTGGGTACTTTTTTGCTGTGCAGGATGCTGAGAAGAAATGATCAGGCAAGCTCAGAGACTCCTGGTTTTATAAATACCCATAGCCTCCTCCTATGTGATATCTTATCTTCCACAAGAGTGGAGAGACTGGGGAAATGAGTGTGGCCCCAGGCATTTCTTACTAACTCCCTTGGAGGAGTCTGAGCAGAGCTGGGGAAATGAACTGACGGTGTATGAAAAATTGGGCAATTCTGGGCCTCATGTGTGCAAGTCCAGGTTCCTCCCTGCACTCTGTGCCAACCGACATCCTGTTGTGCCACATGAGGAGTGGGATGTGTAACCAGAATTTCTAAATATGTTAAACCTTAAGGATATCTTTTAAGAGAATACTTATTCAGGCAAGGGTGATTGTCCCAAATTCACTCTAGTTTGTAAAGATAATGAAATTGACTGCATGGAGGACTTTTATGTTTAGTTTTGAGGACGCTTATTTCCAAACATAATGAATAAAATAACAAACTTAACCCTAGATAACCCCCCTCTAGCTGTCCTCTTGTGAATACTGACCTTCAATCAGTGAGAGCAAGGACTTCAGCAACCATTCGAACTTCTTAAATTCTTTACCATTTCAGACGCAGTAAAATTTTATTGTTTCAATTAAAATATGCCTTTAATTGTAAAAACGTAAGAGTTTATCTTTGTGTTAGTTACTTTTCTCTCTACTGTAACACAATAGCAGAAAACTCAACTGAAGGAAGCAGGGTTTGTTTTCCTCATGATTCCAGGGCAAGTCCATCATGGAGGAAGAGGGGCAGTAGGAGTGAGGGGACCAGTGTTCATATGTCTGAAGTCAGGAGCAGGAAGGAGGCATGCTGGTGCTCAGCTCCTGTACTCCTTTTCATTTGGTCTAGGACCATGGTATGGTGTGGTCCATATTTAGGATGGGCCTCCCGCCTCATCAACCCAATCTAGACCTTTCCTCAATGCTGTGCTCGATGTTCCTCAATGTTTCCCAGGTCTTTCTAACTAAATCTTATTAAGTTAAAGGATTAACATCATGATATTCAACTAAATAGGGTTCTAATAACTGATTTTCATTGGATTTTTGGTGGTATGTAGCCCAGGCTTTCCTTTAACTTCCTGTGTATCTCATCTTGACCTTCAACACATTATCTTCGTGAATCTACCTCATAAATTCTGGGAATATAAGCATGTGCCACCATGACCAGTGCTAACATCTGCCACTTCTAAATGGCTTGTTCTTGTAATTTCCTTTGCTGATGTTCAGGTCAAAAAACGTCTCATCAAGGTTAGGGATGAAGCTCAGTGGTAGAGCTCTTTGCCAAGCTTGCTCAAGGTACTAGGTTCAATCCCTAGTACTACCAAGGAAACTTATTGTTTCCCAAGGCAGATCATTGAACCTTTCCCTTCTCTTGAAGACAGTCACGAAGCCCAGAAATATTTATCGCAAGCTGTCTTTTCGCGTAGGAGCTGACCCTGAGCGGGATGTTTAGCCTACCTTGGCTTGTAGGTCATAAAACCTTCATTCCAGGAGGGGTCTTGCCAGTTCCATGGAGATGGAGCACCCCTCAGAAGGACCAAGGATCTAGAGCCCAGACTTGCTGGTTGTCCTACTAAGTCTTTCAGCAGCTGGCCACACCTTCTTGTCCAACTACATCTGCAGTTAGCTGTCCATTCTTGGCCAAATGAGAACATTAAAAATAGACAGGAGTTGTTGTGTAATTGGATCTGTTTTTCCAATGTTTCTTGTGTAGAATAAAGCTTCGAATGAAGAAAGCTGTCATGCTTTTTTTCTATGCTGTCTTTTGTCACAGGAGGGTGACCCTTACAGTGAAGAAGATGAGTGCTGAACTTTACGTACCCCACAGAACAAATCCTTAGAATGATTCCTTTGCATTGAGTCAAAAGTTGGAAATGAGTCTTTGACAAATCTTTCTTAAAGAAATTTGAGACTCGATCTCACTGTGAAGTTGTGTCTGGCATGGAACTCACCATGTAGACTAGGGTGGCCTTGAACACACAGGGATTGAACTGTCTCTGCCTCCTAACTTCTGGAATAAAAGACTTAGGTCACCACGCCCAGCTGTCAAATTTGGAATGTCAATGTTTCTCTGCGGTTTGCCATACAGTAAGGACAGGAAGTGCAGTAACAGCCAAGGATTGATCCTGCTGAGGTTGGTGGAGGAAGTAGAGCTGTTTGAGGATAATGAAATGTTAAAGATGAAAACCAGTTGGGAATGAGAAGCAGAGCTGTGGAGCTCTGTCTTCTGAGTGGGACAAACCCATGGAACTCATGAACTCACGTAGATATGTCCTCTTGCACACGATGAAGCCAAGAAGATCTGTTAACATGCAGCAGCCAGCACTAACACAGAAAGTTATCAAAATAGGAAGAGAACTTTTTTGGTGGTGGGTGGCATGGGAGATTTGGAGGGACATAGTCAATGCTTCTGTACCTGGGGGACCTCACAGTTCAGGGAGGAAGATGGAGGCATGGAGAGCGTCCACCATCACAGGGTGAGAAGCAGCTTGGGGAAAACCTTGACAGGTAGAGATGTCTGAGCTGAGCCTTGGAGACCAAGGACTTCGTTTCTTCTTCTACAGGTCACCTTGAACCTTTTGAAAGAACAGCTCTGTTACTGAGCTGGACCTGACTTACAGCAAGATGTTCATTTGGTAATTCTGACGTGTCACAATATGCTCATTCCTGTGGCAGTCTGCTCAAAGTTTCTTCATTTGCTGCTGCACACATGTTTACTTACTATTATTGTGTCTGAGACAGAGGTGAGCACTCCTGTGAGGTCAGAGGACAACTCTGTGAAGATGATTTTCTACTTACACTGAGACACTAGGCTCAAACTTTGATTTTAAGGTTTTCTTGGTCGCTGTTTTACCCTCTGAACCATCTCCCTAGCTCTATGCATGTGCTTTTAAAACTCTCCTTCATGTCTCTCCACATTTTCTGTTCCCAAGCGATCAGTAGCCACTGTCATTCTGTCTGTCTTACACCAATGCCCGCGTGTGTCTGTCCTCTGATGAAGCAGGCCTACTCTTACTATATCTAGCTTTTTTGAGATCCCCTCATGTTGCAGCATGTATGAACACTTCATTCCTCATCCTTGTAGTAATTTACTGAATGGACCTACCACAGTTTGCTTTCCTAGGGACATGAAGGATGTTTTCATGTGTTAGGTATAAAAGAAATGCTGCTATAAAGCTACGGGTTGTATTTGTACGTTGGTCTCATTTCTTAGGTGAATGCCTAGGGGTGGAAAGCTGTACCGCATGTGGGTGTGTGATAGTTATTTTTAAGTTAGCATACAAAGTAAAGGTTACATTGTGCCATTTTTATAAACATTTCAATTTCACTTTGTTCTTATCCATCCTTCCATGTTTACAGTTTAGAGAACTTCAACCTTATTTTCCAAATGGTTCTACCCCTCTACTGTCTCACCAATGTTTGCAGTCCACTTTGTCTGCATCTTGGCCAAGGAAAAGGTAGTAATAATGGGAACAGACAGAAGGTAAAGAATTTTACATTGTTACTTTGTCCTAACAAGCTGCCCATATCCTCCCTAACAACTTCTTTTTTTGAAAACATCCTCTTTATTCTACAGCTGCAGCAGAAGAACCTTTGGCCCAGGGTGTGAAATGTGAGAGGTGCTGTGAATACCCTAAGCACTTATAGGAGCATGTGTGGAGCTCACATGCAGGTCCTGTGCCATTTAATCCACAGGCTTGGGTGTCCTCTGATTTCCCACTGCAGGGCTCCTAGAAACCATCGCTTGCTGGTGGGAAGGGCCAACTGTACCGCTGGAAAATTCTGTCCATGAGTTCCTGCTCAGACTCCCTTTTCTCTGTCTCTCAGTGTGATTTTGAATGTTTCCTAAGGCCCACTTGTAATAGTTTATTGTCAGATTCTTATCCCTGCCTCCCTAACCCTCAGAGTGATTTTGAAGGTCCACCAAGGGCCCACTAGTTAAAGGTGTTTCCCCATCCATGGCAGTTTTGGGGTTTGTGGAAACACAGTCATTGGAATTGAAAGGAAGCTGAGTGTGCAGAGCCATGCCCTTCCTTCCTGGCTCCCATGAAGGACTCCTGCCTTGCTGCACTGTGCAGGCACTGACCCAGAGCAACAGGATCAAGTGCTGAAATCATCTTTTCTTCCCTTTAACTTGATTACCTCAGGTGGTTTGTCGTGGTGATGGAGAACTGAGTAACAGTGAGTGTGACCAATATTTCCTGCGACTCACTGCTAAACAGGAATTTAACCCTAATGAAGTCCATTTTCTTCCCTTCATGGTTATTGTCTAGGCCATGTTTTAACAATATTTGCCTTCCGTAAGATTCAGGAATGAACATACCTTACTACGGTTTCTTACAGTTGTTTTCTGGATTGAAGCCTCTACATTGAATGTGTGGCTCACCTTGTATTTGTTTTCATGTGTGCATGGTGTGATGCATAGAGTGCAGAGTTTTCCTTCAGCTTTGTCTTTCTCTACAGACAGCCAGTGCTCCAGTGTTGCTCACTGAAAAAGAAAACAAGACAAACCCTCTCTTCCACATTGCATTTTATCAATGCCTTTGCTGAAAACTGATTGGTTGTATACAAGAAGAAGGAAAAAAATTTAACAGGAAATCTAGATCTGGAGTAAGACAAGCTGAAGGAGCAGACATGGCTGCCACAGGTGTTTCTGTTCCCCTCTTCCCACCCACTGGGCTCCTGGTACCAGGCTGGATTTATGGTTGCAGAGGACAAAGCTGCTAGGCTTCTCATTTCCCCAGCCCCCTAAGGGGGCCTTGCTCTTGCTCTTGTTCCAGCTGCTATATTGTGATGGAGGGGAGAATCTACTTCATGCTCTCCACTTTAGGTTCAAATGGATCAAATCTCCTGGGCATGTGTGGCTTGATGAGACTAAGTGCTGAGGGATGCAGAAATATGGCAAAAGTGTCTGCATGAGCCAGCCATGTCTTCTGGGAACTGGCTTCCATGACTCTCAGCCCTTAGGGAACTGCCTTGTCTTTTCACACACAGAGCAGGTATTTTCTTGTTTCAAAAACTTGTCAAACTGCAAGCATCATTCTTTCTCCGTGTATTCCAGGCACCTACGCCTACCCATTGCCAAGTTGACGAGGATGACGACCTAGAAGTCGCTGTACAGGAAAGGAGACAGACTTATAATGTGGGCAAATTAGCAGTGGTTGAAGTAACTCTAGAGAATAGCTGAGAACCTGAAAGATGCTTGTAATTACTCCAGGATTATTAATTAAAATTTCTCTAGACTATATTCAGTTTGAGACATATTTACAGAAAATCCTTATTGGTGATTCTTCATTAAGTAGATAGGTTTTTTTTCCTTCTAAGTATAAAGCAAAAACAGATTTTTGTATCCCAATAATAGGAATCATGGCATTCTGAGCACTAGGGATTTCCCTGAAAGAATTTTTTTCCTGACTGCTTTGGCCACCAGAAACTTCTGAAACTGCAAGAGAAGCTTGTGTTTGCAAGAAGTAACAAAGGTTCTAGACAATATGGGGCGACTGTCTGCAGAGGGTTCTGGTTTTTCCTTGAAATTCATCATCTGTAACAGGTGACAAGAGTGGCCACAAGGAGCTCCCTAGAGGCTGAGTGAGAGGTTAGGGATTTGCAGGGGTTAGAGGAGGGGTGCACTGACGGAAAGACGGGGACTAGTGTGTGCAGGGCTCTGGACTGGCTACCTGCATTAGGGTGTTTGCAGATAACTATGGGTAAACATGGGACCAAAGTCGCCAAAGTAGCCAAGTCTGTGGTTGTATCTGAACCAGACACCTGCCTGGGTACTAGGAGACAAAGGATGAAATATGGAAGTTGTAGGCATTTGTATATATATATATATATATATATATATATATATATATATATATATATATATATCTTTTTCATTCATTTGTTGGGTGAGTATGTGCATGCGAAAGCCACGTGTGCATGTAGAGGTCATAGGACAAATTGCGGGAGCTGGCTCTTTCTCTCCACTGTGTGGTTTCAAGGATTGAACTCAGGTCCTCAGGTTTGGTGGCAGATGAGCCCCTTGTCATCCCAAACATTTTCAATTGTCAAATTTTCAGCAATCCATTTCAGCTTTTCTTAATTCAGGGTGCAAGTATTGTAAAACTCAGACTGGAGTCACTTTTGTTAAACCCTAAGCACACAAGGGATTGGAGCCGGGAAGCATGCACTGGGGGAAGGAATCCAAGCTTATAAGACCATACTAGAACCATAACCTTGTACAGAGGCCACCGCGGGCTCCCTTCTGCAAGGACATCTGGCTGCCCTGTGACCCTTGACTGACACCACCCATGCTATTGATTCTAGTATCCAATAATTATCATTTCAAAATAGCAGTATGTAATCCTGCTCACTTTGCCTTTCTAAAACTCCCTCTTGCCTCCACCTCCTTGGATTCCTGGGGTTTACTCCATGGCCTGGTGTGCCCACTGCCATACCCCACCCTCAGTCATCTTTGGATAATCTCCCTGTTTGTAACTTAGGGCGATCTGAGTCCAGAGCAATTATTTTCTTTCTTCTTTTCCATGGGACAATGGAACCAGTAGTGTCAACAATCCCACTGGCTTCCGAGTGCATCCCAGATAATTCCCAGAGGCTTATGAGAGCACAGGGATCATTCCGACATTGGCTCAGTTGCCTGATCTGTGAGTTGTTGTGTTTTTGCCAATTGATGAGGAAAGGAAGTGAGCTAATCCATGATGGGTGTCCATGAAACTGCCTGGCACACTGATGTTGACTCAGCCAATTCTTATGACTAGTTGGAAACGCCAGGGTGGAGCGGAGTTATGCAACCACATTGCTGGATCTATCACTGGAAGAAAACTGTGAGTCTTCCAGATGTAGGCACTTCCCAAAATAACCTGTCAGCTTATTCCTTGGGGAAAGTGGGCCAAAAGATTTCTGTACAGATATAGGGAAACACTCCCCAAAGGCTTCTTTACTAACATTTTTTAGAGTAGTGTGTGTGTGTGTGTGTGTGTGTGTGTGTGTGTGTGCGCGCGAGTGTGCATGCTTAGCCCACAGTACAACTGCAGAATCAGCTCTCTCTTTCCAGCATGTAAGTCCCAGGGTTAGAAGGCTTTCAGGCCCTCTACCCACTGAGTGATCTCACCAGCCCAATGGCTCCTTGATAAGTGTTAATTCTTCAGTTTGTTTTTATATGGCTCAATACATTCCTGGGTGGGGGTTCACCTACATTAGTGCGAGCTAAGATTTTTGTTCAAGGATAGAGTTTTGAGTTGTTATATTACAGTCTTTTGAGTGTGTGTTTCAAACACATTTCCTTGTGATTCTTATTCTCACCACACTCGGAAGCCCAGTAACTCACATCTTGGTACCCCAAGTCTATAGTGATAGGTGTGTGTATGTGTGAAATGTAGAAACCAGGAATAGTCTATTGTTATATAGACATGGTTTCTTTTCTTAAAATTAATTTATTTTTTATGTGCATTGAGGTTTTGCTGGGCCTACATTTATGTCTGTGTGAGGGTGCCAGATTCCCCCAGAACTGGAGTTACAGACAGTTGTAAGCTGACATGTGGGTGCTGGGAATTGAACCTGGATCCTCTGGAAGAGCAGCCAATGCTCTGAGCCACCTCTCAAGGCCTACACATGGTTTCTAGAAAGAGAAAATGGAGGAAAGAGGCCCAAAGAATGAGATAGAGCAGATATTGGCAGTGTGTTCCAGTCACAGTAAGGGGAGGGAGGTCTGTACTGGGTTCCAGGGATAGCCAGTCTTTCCCATGTTTGTCCTAGTCCAGTCATGTGACCAGTCCCAGCTGAGGATCCGTGCCTATGCAGGTAGAGTCTGTGATCAACAGGATGTAAATAAGGTGACAGGAGTGACACACTGTCAGCCAGCAGCCGAGCTGTCCCCATAAACATGTGCAATGTTATATGTCAACTAAAAATAAAATAAAAAAGTAAAAAGCCAAACTACTCACTATATGTCCACAACCCATGGCCTGTGTCATCTTCTGTGTCATCTCCACCTTAACCCTTTGAACAGTCCTGCCCTGCCCTGACCCAGCTATAGGAGAGAAAGAAAGGCAGAGTTAAATATTCCAACTTCTCTTTCTTTATAGCCACATTGCTTCCTTACAGAGGCCCTTCCAAAGATGGGCCCATTGGCAGTCCTAGTCTTGCCCTGCACTAATGGATGAGAGCTTGCACAATATCTTCAAATGCAAGAAACCTGGGCTTCAAAGCTGCTGCACGGACACCCCGAGGCAGTGTTGTCAGGAATTGTTCAAACATGTCCACCGTCCTGATTTCACATGGTCTTTCAAATTCACCCCTCTTTCTGCTTTCTTCCTCAAAGTAGTCACCACTCCCTACTCAT
The DNA here is from genome assembly GCA_026225945.1 of Cricetomys ansorgei. Taxonomy (NCBI): domain Eukaryota; kingdom Metazoa; phylum Chordata; class Mammalia; order Rodentia; family Nesomyidae; genus Cricetomys; species Cricetomys ansorgei. Next base: position 46,105,303 of record JAMJFZ010000242.1, on the reverse strand, counting down.
TCTTATTCTTACTTCCTGGTTACATCCCGCCCACCTCCATCCTCCTGGAAGCCACACGCTTTCTCATATATTGAAAAACAGATATTTCCCTATAGGATGGGTGCCTCCTGTTACCCATCAACTCTATTTTAAATTCTGAGAACACTATTCAAATACCCAAGGGTCATTTTGAGCCAGTATCCCTCAGACATCCCTCCCAGAGCTCCTCAGCTCTTCCTGTGTTCTACCTTTGCCTCTTCCTTCTTACCCAAACCACATGACCTCTCACCCCCAGAGAGGGCTGACATCCTTTCTCTTTCCATCAGTCTACATCCCACTCTGCTGTCAAAGCCCACACCTCCCGACACCTTCTCTGGTTCCCCAAGTCCTCAGCTTACAGCATGCACGCTACTCCCTTATTCATCCCCTGTACAGGTGCTGCTTGTTACACTTGATTTCTCCCTTCTCTAGGATCTGACTGTGATCTCTCCCATGCAGGCTGTTGTCTTAACTGCTGCCCTTCCAAGCTCCCAGATTATCCATACCACAGTTAGCAAACTCCAGCAAATTCACAGCTCTTACCACTGTCTTGTGGGAGAAGGTGGCTCATGTGGATATTTGGGTCTTTGTAGACCACTGGATGAACATGTCTTAGTCAAATTTTCCATTTTGCAGTAGAGAAAACCTAGAATCAGCGATTACAGTACTTGTTAATTGGAGAACGAAACTAGATTTAGCTGCCAATTAATTAATTAGTTAGTTAGTTAGTTAGTTAGGGTTAGAAACAGAGTCTTGCAATGTAGCAATAGCTGGCCTGGTTGGTTCTCACTATGTAGCCCAAGCTGACCTTAAGTTGAAGCAATCCTCCTGTCTCAGTGCCCATCATCCCTCAGATCCTGAGATTACAGGCATGTGCCACCATTTAGAGTACTAGCTGCCAATTTAAGTCCTCCTAATGTTCTAAGAGAAAATACAGCTGTGTGCCAGGAGTTTGAGGTTCTATTCCCAGACAGTCATCTTGTGCCAGGTTCTTCGAGTGCTGGCCTTCAGCTAGTGCAGATGAGGTGATTGTTCAATCTGTTCTTGTAATCGCGGAGTTGGTAGTCTGTCTATAAGGTCTCAATTAAGCCAAGGGTTTAGCAATTTGATCCAAGTTGATAACCTCAAGGGTTTTTAGGTCCAAATAGTTTTCAGTCATGGAGTCTAAGTTTGTAAGTTTTTTTGTTGATTTTTTATTTTTTATTTTTTTGTAGAAACATACGAGGCAGGTCAGAAGGCTTATGTGGAATGGGTTTAAATTCATTTCAGTTCTCAAAGGGAAGGCTTGCTGGAGGTGACCAGCGTGGTCAATGGCATGGATTTCCAAAGCAGAAATTGCCAAGTTCATGGTTCTGTGCAGCTTTGCATCCTTTGGTAAGCTACTTCCCCCGTTTGAACATCTATTTCTTTCTCTGCAAAATGGAGATAAGGATAACTACCTTACAGAGATGTGAGAATTACACGGAAATGCACGTAGAGTAGTAACTTGGTGTGTGTCACACTGATGGGCTCAGTTACACACATGGGATGTAGCATGTTTTCATTTCCAGATATCATTTTGCTTCGACGTCGACTTTGGCAAGCTCTCATGCAGCCCAGGTCGGCATTAAACTTGCTATGTAGCTGATGGCGGCCTTGACCTCCTGATCCTCTTGGCCCTTACCTGTTGAGTTGGGATGCCAGGTGTGCGCCACCAGGCCTGGCTCTCTTCAGAGTACAGACAGAGTTCAGACAGCAACCATTCTTGCATCTTTCATGCCCTTCGCCTCTTGAAAGTTCTTGAAGCACAAGGAGAAATGAGGGAAGTAAGACAGGGCAGAGGGACAGCGGTGCTCCTGAGGTTTTGAATTTTGGGTAATATCTAATGTTTGAAGTAAGTGATATGAAGTGTAACCAGAGCAGGCTGAGCTCCTAAGTCATTTTTTCCTTTGTCCCTTTTCCATTTATAAGATGTGGTCCTTAGAAGCAATGCTCGGTGGGTGATGCTGGGTGCTCTCTCTGTGGCAAAGCCTGCTGTCTGGTCCTTCTTTCATGATCCATGCTTGGTGCTTTCATTTCTCAAGAAGGCAGATGGGTGCTCTCCTGGTCTCCTCTCCTCCAGTTCCACTCACTCCATCCTCTCCCTGCCTCTGAAGAACAGGAGTTACCCGCCCCTGCCCCCAACCAGACATCTTTCCCCTCAGCCATGCTCTGCAGTGCATTTTTCTTGCAACAGCCAAGTCTTCCTTCTAAAGGCCAATCTGGGGACTGGGGAGACACTGCTGTTGGCAGAAAGCTTTCCTAGCATGAAGTCTTGGGTAGATACATTCATTCATAAGGAAAAGCTATCTGGTCGTATTTTTTTCTAAACTAAGGCACTTTGATAGACTTCTGTTATCCTTAGGATGAAATTCTCACTCTTTTTCTTTTGACACAAGGTCTCACTCCAGCCCAGTTGGCTTGGAACTCACTAAGCAGCGTAGGCTGGACTCATAGTCAAGACAATTCTCCCTGAGAGGTTGTGTCCCACACCCCCTTAGAATAAAATCACCCAGAAAAGCATCACAGCAGCTGGCTTAAGGAGACCAAACCTGGCCAGCCCTAAACGCCAAACATCTCTGAACTTCTGCACAGTGATAACAGGTCTTCCCCGGGCACTGAAGCGATGGAGATGCTGATAGCAAAGGTTTTATTTAGGCTTACATACCATTCATCAATTATGTTTTTATGCTAAAGTAACCTGGTCACCAGAGCTGATTTCTCATTTCTTCAGTTTGAATTTCCTGTGAGTGACTGCATTTCAGAGTCTGTACTGCCTCAGGACCTTGTTGAAACCCTCACAGAGCCTACCTAACCCCAGATCTGCACACACTCCAAAAACGCTTTGGTCTCAAGAATGATGGGGCCATCAGCGGGCTTCTCCACCAGCTGGGCTCCCTTGTTTCCTGGGAAATAGTGTGGGGTTTTGTGGGTTCAGCCGAAGTCCCAGTGATGGTGTGATGCACTCTGTGCCTCCTTAGCAACTCAGTGATCCTGGCAGTAGCAGTTGCCACCTGGGCCATCAGGCCTGGCCGCTGGGGTGCCACAGCGGGGAGCTGAGTGCAGATGGTGCAGCTGTGGCTGAGCCACTGGTTCTGGCCTGGGAGCAGTTCTCACCTGAAGGACCAGAGTGGCAAGCAGTGAAATCTGCTTCCTTCGACACCTGTGCAGCATCCTACGGACCTTTCTGTTCTTGTCCCTTGCCTATGCTGGACACTCTTGCCTGCAGCTCTGTTTGCCCGGCTCACACCTCTCTGTCTTCTGGTCTGCTATGGCCTGAATTGAGCTCTGCCCCTCAGGAAAAAAAAAGTAAAGGGATGGCTAAGCCACCAGGATCTTTGAAGGTGGCTGTATTTGAGAAGAGGTTTCTGTAGAGGCCATTCAATTTAAACGAAGTCATAGGGTGAATCCTCACCCAATACACCTGCCATCAGGGTGGATCCTAACCCAATATGCCTGGCATCCTTATATACACTGGGAAGGGGTGAGACCATCCATGATATCAGGAACAGATGAGACAAGTTGAGGAGAGAAACCTCAGAGGAAGCCAGCTTGAGTCAAGGCACCCTGCTCTCAGACTCCAGGACTGCCAGGTGATGTGTCTCGGTGGCTCAGGCACCGGTCCGTGGCTCTTTGCTTTGGGATCCCCAGCACTAGGCTTGGGCTGAAATGTCATGTCCCCAAGGCACCTCCCCTTCCCTCCGGCATCTGTGTGCCTCTGAGGTAGGCTCCTGTGGTATTCGGTGTTGTCATTGCTGCATTGCTGCTCTTTCCATAGTCTGCTGGAATAGCTATTTGACATTTTTTTTTTGGCTCTACCTTTGTCTAACCTTGTAGAAAGACTGTGTCTGTTTTGTTCACCATTTCATATCCAGCATGCAGATACCGTCTCACATATTGCAGACTTTCCATAAACAGCTGAATGAGTGGATAAAACATGGGTGGTTAAAATCTGGGTGGTTAAATAAAGGTTAACCAAAAATCAGCTAGACCTCAAGACCCAGTGTGCAATGTTGAGGCTTTTGGGACAACCCAGAGCAAGAAGACTCCATCTTCAAAGGTTCTCAGCCAGGTTACAGTTCTCAGTCACATCACACCGCAACCTGTGAACCCTGCAGAAGACGGTATCATGGCTGGTGAAGATCACGCTTAAACTCCAGAGCCGGTGGAAGATGCTGACACAGAAGATTACAAATGAACTGTCAAAGACCAGAGCCAGCAGTGACGGGGAGTTTTCATAACCCTTTGCTGGAATGTTGTGAAGAGGATAAATAAGTGTTGACCTTTACATACCCCACAGGACAAATCCTTAGAATGATTCCTTTTCACTCAGTCAAAAGTTAGAAATGATTCTATGACAAACCTTTCTTTAAAAATGTTATTTGAGACAGGGTCTCTGTGTGTAGTATGTCTGGCATAGAACTCATTATGTAGACCAGGCTAGCTTGGACACACAGGGATTCAACTGTCTCTGCCTCTTAAGGGCTCAGATTAAAGCTTTGTATCACCAGTCCAGCTGAAGTATTTTGAATGTCAATGTTTCCCTGTAGTTTGCCATACAGTGAGGACAGGAAGTGCTGTAACAGCCAAGGATTGATCCTGCTGAGGTTGGTGGAGGAAGTGGAGCTGTTTGAAGATAATGAAATATTAAGATGAAAACCTGTTGGGAATGAGAAGCAGAGCTGTGGAGCGCTGTCTTCTGAGTGGGACGAGGCCATGGAACTCATAACCTCTCGTAAATGTGTCCTCTGGCACACGATGAAGCCAAGAAGATCCGCTAACATCCAGCAGCCAGCGCTAGTTCAGAAGGCTAGCAAAGCAGGAAGAGAATGTTTTTGGCGGTGGGTGGCATGGGAGAGTGGGAGGGACATAGTCAATGCTTCTGTACCTGGGGGACCTCACAGCTCAGGGAGGAAGATGGAGGCATGGAGAGTGTCCACCATCACAGGGTGAGAAGCAGCTTGAGGAAAACCTTGACAGGTAGAGATGTCTGAGCTGAGCCTTGGAGGCCAAGGACTTCGTTTCTTCTTCTACAGGTCACCTTGAACCTTTTGAAAGAACAGCTCTGTTACTGAGCTGGACCTGACTTACAGGAAAATGTTCATTTGGTAACTCTGATGTGTCAGTATATGCTCATTCCTGTGGCAGTCTGCTCAAAGTTTCTTCATTTGCTGCTGCAAACATATTTACTTACTATTACTGTTTCTGGGACAGGGGTGAGCACTCCTGTGATGTCAGAGGACAACTCTGTGAAGTCGATTTTCTACTTTCACTATGAGACACAAGGATCACACTTAGGTTGTAAGGTTTTCTTGGTCGGTGCTTTTACCCTCTGAACTGCCTCTCTTGCTCTTATGCAAGTGCCCTTCATGCCTCTCCACATTTCCTATTCTCAAGCTATCAGTAGTCACTGTCATTCTGTCTGTCTTATACAAATGCCCGCGTGTGTCTGTCCTCGGATGAAGCAGGTCTTCTCTTACTATATCTAGCTGTTTTGAGATCCTCTCATGTTGTTGCATGTATGAACACTTCATTCCTTATCCCTGTAGTAATTTACGAATGGTTCTCCCCCAGTTTGCTTACCTAGGAACATGAAGGATGTTTTCATGTGTTAGGTATAAAAGAAATGTTGCCTTAAAGCTACAGGTTGTATTTGTACTTTGGTCTCATTTCATAGGTGAATGCCTAGGGTTGGAAAGCTATACCGCATGTGGGTGTATGATAGTTATTTTTAAGTTAGCATACAGAGTAAAGGTTACATTTTGCCATTTTTATAAACATTTCAATTTCACTTTGTTCTTATCAATCCTTCCATGTTTACAGTTTAGAGAACTTCAACCTTATATTCCAAAATGGTTCTACCATTCTACTGTCTCACCAGTGTTTGCAGTCCACTTTCTCTGCATCTTGGCCAAGGAAAAGGTAGTAATAATGGGAACAGACAGAAGGTGAAGAAATTTACATTGTTACTTTTTCCCCTTACAAGCTGCCCATATCCTCTTTAATGCCTTCTTTTTTTGAAAACATTCTATCTTCATTCTACAGCTGCAGCAGAAGAACCTTTTGCCCAGGGTGTGAAATGTGAGAGGTGCTGTGAGTACCCTAAGCACTTATAGGAGCATGTGTGGAGCTCACATGCAGAGCCTGTGCCATTTAATCCACAGGCTTGGGTGTCCTCTGATTTCCCACTGCAGGGCTCCTAGAAACCATCGCTTGCTGGTGGGAAGGGCCAACTGTACCGCTGGAAAATCCTGTCTATGAGTTCCTGGTCAGACTCCCTTTTCTCTGTGTCTCAGTGTAGTTTGAATGTTCCCTAAGGCCAACTTGCTATAGTTCTTTGTCAGATTCTTATCCCTGCCTGCCCCCTGTCCCGCAGTGTGATTCTGAATGTCCCTCAAGGGCCCAATTAAATGTCTGTCTCCGTCCATGGCAGTTTTGGGGTTTGTGGAAACACAGACATTGGAATTGAAAGAAAGCTGAGTGTGCAGAGCCACACCCTTCCTTCCTGGCTCCCATGAAGGACTCCTGCCTTGCTGCACTGTGCAGGCACTGACCCAGAGCAACAGGATCAAGTACTGAAATCATCTTTTCTTCCCTTTAACTTGATTACCTCATGTGGTTTGTCATGGTGATGGATAACTGAGTAACAGTGAGTGTGACCAATATTTCCTGCGGCTCACTGCTAAACAGGAATTTAACCCTAATGAAGTCCATTTTCTTCCCTTCATGGTTATTGTCCAGGCAACGTTTTAACAATATTTGCCTTCCATAGGATTCAGGAATGAACATACCTTACTATGGTTTCTTACAGATGTTTTCTGGATTGAGGCCTCTACATTGAATGTGTGGCTCATCTTGAATTTGTTTTCATGTGTGCATGGTGTGACGCATAGAGTGCAGAGTTTTCCTTCAGCTTTGTCTTCTCTACAGACAGCCAGTGCTCCAGTGTTGCTCACTCAAAAAGAAAACAACAAAGACAAACCCTGTCTTCCACATTGAATTTTATCAATGCCTTTGCTGAAAACTGATTGGTTGTTTATAAGTCGGTGGTTCTGTCTTCCCTATTCCCCTGCCAGGATCTGATTACCCACCAGATGAGGCAAAGAACTTAACAGGAAATCTAGATCTGGAGTAAGGGGAGCCAAAGGAGCAGACATGGCTGCTACAGGTGTTCCTGTTCCTCTCCTCCCATCCACTGGGTTCCTGACAATGGCTTAAAAGCCAGACTTGTCACCAGGCTGGATTTAGGGGCTGCAGGGGACAAAGCTGTGAGGTTTCTGAGTTCCCCAGTTCAGGACAGAACCTCTGGTATCAATTATAGTTGACAGTTTGACTTTCGTGGGTCAGTAAATAAGAAGAGACATTTCTCTGAGATGTAAGTCAGAACAACCTAGGCAGAGGGCTGCAGTCTCCCTGTTCCCAGCCCATCAGCCTGGTTGCTCAGGTGATTAATTATTGAATTTCTACCCTGAGATGCAAAGTCTTCTTTTGTGTTAATGAACAGATTCCCATTATCCTCTTCCTCATAAACCAGGCCTGCTGAGCTGTTGCCACTAGGTAGAGTCCAGACCAAGAGACATGGGTTTGTGGAAGTTATTTTTCAGTTATGTACAAGATAATTGTTTTGTGCACTGGTGGGTGAGGGGCTGCATAGGCCTTGGCATTTTGCTTGGTCTGCAGGTGTTGGCTTCATTTGGGGCATGGTTGATTGTTTATGGTCTGCACCTGAGGGGTTCTGAATCAAGAAAATCATCTGAGTTCAGATGCTTGCAGTTGGAGTTTCCATTGTCCAGGATGGTGCTTGCCGTGATGCTGGTTCCATCTGCTGAGGTCTGGCAGGGTTTATATCTGTGAACATGCCTCTTTGTCACCCTTGGTGCGCTGCCTCAGTAGGTGTACTACTGCGTATGTGGTACCCACATGGGGCATGACAACACACCTGCTAATCCAACATGGAGACACTGAAGAAGAAAAGGAAACTTTAGATCTTACAGATTCAGTCTTGTTTTTTTTGTTTTATGCAAACCTGTGCAGATACTGGAGAGGTGAGGTGGTCCTCATAAGATACATCTGCTGTGGTGATGAGAACTGCACCTCATGAGGGAAGTCTTCTTACAGAGAAACTTATCTCTTGTTTTTCCTGCAAGCCTGACTCCATCTTAAAATCTGGAAGTGTTTCCCCAGGGCGAGCACACAGACGCTGTCTTCCAGAACTGGCCAGGGTTGTATGTCATGCTGGTAGCCAAACTTTATAACATAAGAGTTACCCAGGTGGTTCTGTTTTGAAGGCATGAAGGGGTCATGGAGAGCAACTGGGGCTTGGCACTGTGAAAGTCCAGGAGAGGCCATTGATAAAAATGCAGCCTCAGTAGCCATTGAAGGCCCAGATCGAAGGTGTCATGTAAAGAAGTTGAGGCTTGGCACTACAAAGAGAGCCCAGAAGAGGCTATTGGTGAAAGTGCAGTCCCCTTGCAGCAGAAGACCCCAGTGTTTGGATATGCCAGTACCATGAGACGAGTATGAAGATCAGCAGTAGTGGAGGAGTGGTGTCAGCAGGAGCCTGGAGGACAAGCTGTGTGTGCTGCAGAGGGCAGAGCTGAAGAAGTGATCCAAGGCCTGTGGAGGAGCCCAGAAAATTGTTAGTGAATTGCAGATAATTAGACATTGATAATGTTTTTCTGCTGCCCAAAGACATTGTGAAAAGCTGACAGATGTTTGATATCATTTTGTCCTGTGCATTAACAGCCCTTGTGATTGTTCTTTCTCTTGTAAATGGTTTTGCTGATGTAGTGTTAAATTGTGTTGTTGAGATAAAGCAACATTTTTTGATTGACTTATACAGAGGTGGGGAAATGCTGTGTAAGCGTATTTTTAGTTATGTATAAAATAATTGTTTTATGCAATGTTGGTTGAGGGGCTGCCTACGTCTTGGCATTTTGTATTGTCTTCAGGTGTTAGATTTATGTGGAGGATGTTTGATTGCACATTATCTAGGCATGCTATCAGTAGATCAGCCTCTTGAGGAGTTCTCTATCAATCAAAACACCTGAGCTGAGATGCTCAGAGTTCCACTGTCGAATATGACGGCTGTCAGGATGTTGGTTCCCTCTGCTGAAGTCTGGCAGGGCCTGCACCTACTAATATGCCTCCCTGTCTTTCTTGGTGAATGACACACCAGTGAACTGCTACAAAGGGTGTCCAACACAATAGGCAGAAAATAAAGAAGCACTCTGAGATCTCACCACCTCATCCATTGTGGAGACAAGGAAGAAGAGAAAGAAACTCCAGACCTCACAGAGTCCAGCAAAGTGCACTCAGAGTATTTCCAAGAGGACAGAGATTAAGTCATCAATAAAAGGAAATCTCTGTACGAAGAAGTTACAAATGATAAAGAAGCTCCAAAGTGAGAGCCATGATTTAGACAAATGTTTTGGGTTAATTTTCATGGTGAAAAGAGAGTCCAGCTGGGAACAGGAAGAAGCAAGATTCTAACTGCTTTTCCTTATGAAGTCAATGCTCTCCATATCTCGCTCCAATGCCCTGCAGCTGGTGGCAGTCAGGGCACCAGAAATGGAAACCAGAGTGTACTGTTCTATAAACTGAGTTTGTTGATGGCTTTTTGTATGTGTGAAGCCCAAGTGGGTCTTGTGTTTGAGGTCTATGAAGATGGGTGTATGTTTACCCGTAGCAGTGGTGAAAAACAATGCCTAACTGCCAGAATGTTTCAACCAGAGATTCTTCCCACTGACCCAGGACCCACTGTTGCTGTGGAAGCCAAGGCTTGGTGCAAAGAAGCTGCTGCTTAGTCAAACTGAAGTTATTATTATTTTTTTCTGAAAACCTGTCTACTAGTTGTAATGCCATACCATAATGAATCTCTTCCAGCAGACAGGGTTACAAGCTGTTTTTCCTGCATACAGAGTGACCACTTAATTTTATAGCAATCCAGACTCTGTCTTAAAATCTGGAACGTCTTTCCTTAGGGTCAGCTACAAAAATTTTCTTCCAGAATTGGCTGAGGTTATATCTTGTGCTGGCAACTGAACTTGGTACTGTAAGAGTCACCCAGGTTGTGCTAGGATTGAAGGCATGAAGGGGTCATGAAGAGCAAGTGAGGCCTGGCACTGTGAGAGGCCATTGGTGAGGTGAAGTTTTGGAAGTAATTGAAGGCTAAAATGAAGGGGTCATTTAAAGAAGTTGAGGCTTGGCCCCATGAAGAGAGCCTAGGAGAGGCTCTTGTTGAAAATGCAGACCAGTTGCAGCTAGAGACTTTAGTTGTACACTGCTGTGGTGACCCAGGAAGGATGATAAGAAGGCTTTCTCATATTTTCAAACTCTGACAGACCTCAGGAGAGGGAACTTCTGACATGGTAAGAGCCGTACTGGACAACGGAACCCTGAGTATCTGAGCTCAGGTGTTTTTCTTGATTCAGAACTTCTCAGGTGCACATCATAGGTAATCAAATGTTTCCCACAGATACCTAATACCAGCGGATAGTCCAAAATGCCAAGGCCTATGCATCCCTTTTCCCAACAGTGCACAAAACAATTATTTTAAACACATCTAAAAATAAACTTCTACAAGGGACTCCAGCAGTGTTTGAGATGGCAGTACAATGGAATGCCCACCATAAACAGCAGCAACAGCAGTGCAAAGGAGCCAGCCAGAGCCTGTAGCTCAGAGATGGTGAGTGAATTCCAGATAATTGGACATGGATAATGTTTTTCTAGTGTCCAAAGACATTGTAAAAATCTTGATAGATGTTTAGTTTCTTTTGGCCTTGTCTTTCTGATTGTTCCTTTTGTAAATGATTTGCTGGTGTAGTGTTAAATTGTGTTTTAACAGAAAATAATTTTTTAATACAAAATAGGGGAAATGTTGTGGGGTTTATTTTAAGTTATGTACAAAATAATTGTTTCATGCACTGTTGAGTGAAGAGCTGCATAGGCCTTGGCATTTTGTGATGTCTGCAGGTCTTGGATTTCTTTGGGAGATGTTTGATTGCTTATGATCTATACTAGAGGAATTCTGAATGAATAAAAACACCAGAGCTCAAACCTCGAGTTTCGAAGTTCCCCTGTCCAGGTTGGTGCTGGCCATGATGGTGGTTCCCTCTGCTGAGGTCTGGCACAGTTTGCGTGTATGAGAATGCCTCCTTGTCTTCCTTGCTGGGCCATCATGGCAGCATACTACTACACATGGGTGTTCCCAATTCTCCTGATTAGTCAACAAGGAGGAATTACAGAAATTCCTGTCATAAGTACTAACACAAACATGAAGATAATAGAGGACAGGATAATCTGAGCATCAGTTGCTTAGACAATAACTGTTTCCTCAGAATAACAATCTATTTGCATTCCAAAAAGTTACCCCCAGAAAACTAGATTACACGGGCGATTGAAGTTGATCCTCACTAGAGCAGGCATCCTACAAGATCAGAGGATTAAAAGACCAAATGTTCATTCTACTACACAAAATATATAAAGAACTCCAGAAACTGGTCATCAACAAAACAGAAGATCCAATTAATAATAAGGTCACCTCTGAACAGAGAATTCTCAGTAGAGGAATCTGAAATGGCTGAGAAAGACTTAAAGATATGTTCAACATCCTTAGCCATCAGAGAAATGTTAATTAAAACTACATTGAGAATTCATCTTACACCTGTCAGAATGGCTAAGGTCAATAACACAGGTGACAGCTCATGCTGATGAGGATGTGGAGCAAGGGGAACACTCCTCCATTGCTGGTGGGAGTGCAGACTTGTATAGTGACTATGGAAATCAGTATGATGAATCCTCAGGAAACTGGAAATCTACCTACCTCAAACCCAGCTCTACTACACCTGGGCATAGACACAAAAGATGCTCTAATCTATTAGAAAGACACTTGCTAAGTGTGTTCATAGCTTTTAATAGGCAAGGGAGATGGCTCAGTGGATAAGGCATTTGTAACCCAGCAAGATTACCCTTGTATGAGCCTGGTAACCACATGGTGGAATAAGAGAACTGATTTCCACAAGTTATCCTCTGACCACAAGTGGACCGAGGCATACACACACAAATAAAGAATTAAATAAAATAATATTTCTAAAAGAAGGCAGAAATTAAATGGAGTACATGCCTCTGGGCTGGACCTTCTGTAATAAAGGACATTACTTGGAGAACTTGAGCAACTTGAGTGGCACCTGGGGACCAGATGCCAGTGTGGCATCAGTGCTCATTTCCTGGTTGTGACTGTGGGCTTTGGCTGTGTGGGAGAATGTTCTTGTTAGTGAAAGTGCACACTGCTATTTGCAGCAGTGAGCACCAGGAAGCATTTGTTGGTGTTGGGAAATCACTGCTGTTATCTCTCAAGTGTGAGGGAGGGGTGGGGAGGGGGAAAGTTGCAGCTTGTTCATAAGTTTATGATTGTTTCAAAACATGTCTTGTAAAATACCAATTTCACTTTCAAATCTGGACAGGACAGGGAGGAAGGAGCATGCTTCCCTGACAGCCACTGATCTAACCCACCTGCGGTGAGGATGGGGCGGAAGCAACCTTTATCCAGTTGCAATTGGGCCTCATTGGTTTCTATGAGGTTTCCAATTGGTATCATTATCCTTGAATTTCTACTCTAAGCCAAAGACACTGCGATATCTAAGCAGCATGTATACTAAAATCACCATGTTACAGACCATAGAGTTGCCTTTGCCTAAGGATGACTTGCAAATTCATGGAACATTCAATACTAAAAATAATAGTTTTTGAGAAAATAAAGGTAAATGAAAGCAAATGAGTAATACTGGAAGAAATCAGTTATTTGGAGAACACTTCTTTATTGATGGCCGCATCTCTTTACAGTAAGAGGAATCAGGTCAGTGTAAAATTTGCTGCTTAGAAGGAGGTCAGCTCATCATCCTTGGTTTTGTTAGTCTGGTAACCAGTAAGCTCCAATTCATCCTTTCGATCAAGAATTCCTTCAAATACTTTCAAGTGTGTGAAAGAACCATTCCCTACATCCACCTGCAAGACATAATAAGAAAGGAAGAAGGAAAGAAAGAAACAAACAAAAAGAGAAGAAAGAAAAGGATGTTATTCATGTGAATCTCCGTTGTATGAATGATCGGCAGTGTTGTAAAAACTCGGCTCAGGAAGCAATCCTGAAGGAGCACATCTGGTCCAAGGCAGCATCTGTGAACCCTGGTGTTAACAGAAAGGGAGCTAACAGTATGGCAGGAAGTGTGTATTCTAGATTTATTTTAAATACTTTTAGAAACATTTCTTAAATTTTTTTATTTGTATGAATGTTTTGTCACTTGTATTTAACTGCATCATATGCATGCAATGCCCAAAAAGGCCAGCACAGGGTGTCAGAGCCTCTCAACTGGAGTTAGAGACAGTTGTGAGCATCCATGTGGGTGCTGGGATCCAAACCTGGGTCCTCTGTAAGAGCAGCCAGTGCTCTCACCCACTAAGTCATGTCTCTACCTCCAGTTGGATTTAACTTATTGTACTTTTTATTATACTCTGGGAAGAAATTACATCTCAGAGCCCATTTTATTTTCACATATGCCTGGGACAGAATTAGAGGGTGGTCTATATTTTTGTTGATTCTTTTTCTGACTTCTATGTTGGGGGAAAAAATTCCCGTATAGTTTGATAAGGGAGAAGAAGCTCAGCATTAATCTTAAATCTTAATCTGAAAATGCTCCTTACTATTACCATTATATATGACAGTATGATGAGCATCCTATAAAAGGTGTGTGTGTTTGTATGTGTATGTGTGTGTGAGTCTGTGTGTGTGTGTGTGTGTGTGTGTGTGTTTGTGTGTGTGATCACACTGACTTGTTTCCATAGTTCTAAAAAAGGTGTGACTATCATTTTTAAGGATTCCAGGACAGGTTAACAGAGTCTAATATTCTGTAGCTTAGTTGGCAGAGTGTTTGCTAAGCTTGCATGAAGCCTTGGGTTTCTTCAAGCAGCACCTCATAAACCATGTGGTGCATGCCTTTAATCCCAGCACTCAGGATGTGGATGTGCTGGAGGAGCAGAAATCAAGGTCATTTTCAAATACATGTGGAATTTAAGTGCCAGGACAGTCTGAGATGCAAGAGACCCTCTGTAAAACAACGAAAACCAAACAAACAACCAAAACACCCTAGCTGACAATGCCAACAACAACAAACCACAAGGTGATGAAATATTTCTTTTCCTTAAAGTGCTCAGTGAGTAAATGCAGAGCCCAACTTCAAACCTAGATCTGTTAGATTCAGCATCTACATCATTTTGTTTAGGATTTGGTTGGATTTGCTTTGAAGCAGGATCTCTGTATGTAGCCCAGGCTAGCCTCAATCTCGGGACTCCTGTTCCTCATAGGTAACCCAGTGTTGAGAGTTGCTAACGTGGAGCTGGCTTGGTCCCTCATGTCAGTTTCAAAAACTGAATATGGAAAAAATTATAGATTAAGTAGTTAAGTATTATTTAAAAAGAAATAAATGACGCTGTGCCTTGATCCAATGGCAACGCAGAGTAGGTGAGTCCACTTAGTATGTGTTACCATTAGAACCAGGATTGTCATTGCTTAATACCCAGAGATAAATACATCTCTTATTTATTACTCGCAGTTGAGATTTTGAATTGAGCCTTTGGTGTCACAAGAGCATCAACATATTTTTTTTCTACTTGAACTCATTCAGAATGCTATTTAATTTTTGATATGGCTATACACCTTTTTAGTTAAAAAGATTTGTATGCCTCTGTGTATCTGAATGGATATCTGCATAGGAGTGCAGGTTCCCATGGAGACCAGGGAGTCAAATTCCTTACAGCTGGAGTTGCAGGTCGCTGAGAGCCACCTGATGTGGGTGCTAGGAACCGAACCTGGGATTTCTGCCAGAGCAGCATGCACTCTTGACAGAAGAGAAAATTCCCCAGCTCTTTAAATTTATTTTAAAAATGCTATAAATATGCCTTTACAGTATAGCTTGAGGGCCAGTAGTTGAGTAGCTTGAGTTATAAAAAATTATTTAATTTTTCAATAACTACTTATTTAAAGAAGGTAAGTGGCTTGAATTATTTTCACAGCTAATGATTGAAGTAACTCCTTAAGTATATTTGATTTGGAGAGGCATCCAATTCAGAAGTTGTACGTTAAGCACCTGACAGAAGAAATAGCCATGGCCACAAACAGTACCCGGGCTGTTACATCATCTTCTTCTGTTACATCATCTTCATCTGTACAGGATCCAGAAATTAAGAACTATAAGAGAAACTTTCCAATTTTACAGGGAAAAATATTCTGTCATCTGATGGATTTGGGAATGTCCCACTTGCAAGTGTCACGCTAGGGTCTATAAAGACACCTGGTAGAAATCATGTACAGCTGGGGCAACAGGAGTCACCACATCAGTGCTAAACTGCAGGTTACACTGGGTCTAACCTTAATGATGTAATTGGTCCCAGCGACGACTTGAGATCTATATTCCACAGCTTCGAATTTCTCATATTTCTGGTTGGTTTTCTCTTCAAGCTGTGGTTTGACCTTATGAAGAGAAAGGAAGAAGTGTCGTTAGAGCTGTGTTGCTCTGCTTATGTGAGCTACAGATCTGGGAACTTCATACAACTGAGACGCCTCAGAGATGCTGATGAAGTCTGGCATGGCGACTCAAGCCTATAATCCCAGAACTCAGAAGTCTGAGGCAGGAGTAAGGAGTTCAGGGGCAGTGTGGGCTGTGTAGAAAGTTCCAGCCACTTGGGGTTTCAGATTGAGACCCTGTTCTAAACAAAACAAAGCAACAAGCTAAACCAAAAAGAGCATCTTTTTTAAAAATATTATTTTTATAGGGAACCCTAACTTTTAAGAATACTACATGTTATACCCTCAAATTATATTGCATTAGGATGAATAACATCATGTCAGTAAGGTTTTACAGAATCCTCAGAATGTAGTGACAGCCCAACAGATCTGCAGGTAAAGTCACTTGTCACCAAGGAAGCATGACAACCTGAGTGCCATCTTAGAACCCACATGGTGGAAGGAGAGAATGGACTTCTGCAGGATGTGCTGTCACACACACACACACACACACACACACACACACACACACACACACTTTAAAACATGGGCAAAAGACAATGTAGATGCATTTTGCAATGAAGGGCTCCAATAATCACATATAGACTAGTAATATTTGATTAGTAAATAAAAACAGAACAATAGTAAGTACTACACATTGTTTTAAAAATGATTGCAAAGTTAATGGTGAAAATAATGTACTTATAATGTAGGAAATGGTGATTTGCCGCAGTGGTAGTTTCCCCTAATGTCTCTCTCCTCCTCACCTACACCCGTTCTAGAGTCGCTCCAACCAGAGCACTAAGATGGAGTATTACTATTTAGGAGTCTACACGTGTTTTCAGGTGTCCTCTCCTCCAGGACCCTACACAGTCATCAAGTCCCAGTCTCTCAGTGGGGCTCTCCCCAGGGTCTCTCCTTGTCACTCTGACCCTGACCCTGGGCTGGTAGTTTGTAGAGTGCCCCTTGATTGGGTTTTCTGAGCTCTCTGTCTGCATTCTACATTCCCTACAGCACAGCCTGCTGTGTCCTTAGTGCATCCTGTCAGGACCACAGTTCCCTTACTGTACTGTCTCCTTTCTCAGCCTGTGTGTCTGATGGCGGCTGCATCTATGTTGCCACTGTGTCCTCAGGCAGAGGAGGGAGCCTCTGGTGAAAACTCCCGAGTTTTTCTTGCTTTTCCAATTGCTGCAAATCCTGGTGAGTTCTTAGTTTCTTAGGATCTCAGGATCCTAGGGACCATCCAGCATCTGGACATTTTCCCAATCTGCCAGCCTGTGTACCTAAGTGTTAGGTTAACCGGCAGTGCAAAGCAAGACCATGACTCAAACAAAGTATCAATGAAGCTGACCATGTTTCCCAAGACTCTGCTCTGAGAAGTAAACACATGTGAATTCCACACGTGAATGGATTAGACATCCTGGGGTCACACAGGCAAATAAAGGTTTAGGGACAATCCAGTACAATCTCGCCTTCAGCAAATCAGGAAACTGAGGCTGCATTAAACAGTGTGACTTGCCCATTTTACTCTCAAGTGTTAAAAGTTCTCTGGAAGGCTCACTGTCCACAAGGTTCAAAAAAACACCTACACATTTCTGGTTTCTGTGATTTCACATACTTTTAACACAGGAGCAAATTATAAACCATATTATAAAGGTTTGATTCATGATCAAACTTTTTCTTGAAATGCACGGCTCACCTTGTCAGTAATCATCTGGATTTCCGGCGTGGCAGGTCTGGTCTCTGAGAAGCCTCCCAATGTCATCATTCTGGCTGCTTTTCTTGCTGTGCAGGATGCTGAGAAGAAATGACCAGGCAAGCTCAGAGACTCCTGGTTTTATAAATACCCATAGCCTCCTCCTATGTGATATTTTATCTTCAACAAGAGTGGAGAGACTGGGGAAATGAGTGTGGCCCCAGGCATTTCTTACTAACTCCCTTGGAGGAGTCTGAGCAGAGCTGCGGAAATGAACTGACGGTGTATGAAAAATTGGGCAATTCTGGGCCTCATGTGTGCAAGCCCAGGTTCCTCCCTGCACTCTGTGCCAACCGACATCCTGTTGTGCCGCATGAGGAATGGGATGTGTAACCAGAATTTCTAAATATGTTAAACCTTAAGGATATCTTTTAAGAGAATACTTATTCAGGCAAGGGTGATTGTCCCAAATTCACTCTAGTTTGTAAAGATAATGAAATTGACTGCATGGAGGACTTTTATGTTTAGTTTTGAGGACGCTTATTTCCAAACATAATGAATAAAATAACAAACTTAACCCTAGATAACCCCCCTCTAGCTGTCCTCTTGTGAATACTGACCTTCAATCAGTGAGAACCATTTGAACTTCTTAAATTCTTTACCATTTCAGACGCAGTAAAATTTTATTGTTTCAATTAAAATATGCCTTTAATTGTAAAAACGTAAGAGTTTATCTTTGTGTTAGTTACTTTTCTCTCTACTGTAGCACAATAGCAGAAAACTCAACTGAAGGAAGCAGGGTTTGTTTTCCTCATGATTCCAGGGCGAGTCCATCATGGGGCAAGAGGGCAGTAGGAGTGAGGGGACCAGTGTCTGTGTGTCTGAAGTCAGGAGCAGGAAGGAGGCATGCTGGTGCTCAGCTCGTGTACTCCTTTTCATTTGGTCTAGGACCATGGTATGGTGTGGTCCATGTTTAGGATGGGCCTCCCGCCTCATCAACCCAATCTAGAACTTTCCTCAGTGATGTGCCAGGGCTTAGTTTCCCAAGTCTTTCTAAATAAATCCTATCAACTTAAAGGATTAACATCATGATATTCAACTAAATAAGGTTCTAATAACTGATTTTCATTGGAATTTTGGTGGTATGTAGCCCAGGGTCTCCTTGAACTTCCTGTGTACCTCTTCTTGACCTTGAACACATTGTCTTCGTGAATCTACCTCATGAATTCTGGGAAATATAAGCATGTGCCACCATGACCAGTGCTAACATCTGCCACTTCCAAATGGGTTGTTCTTATAAATTCCTTTCCTAATATTCAGGTCAGAAAACGACTCATCAAGGTCAGGGATGAAGCTCAGTGGTAGAGCTCTTTGCCAAGCTTGCTCAAGGCACTAGGATCAATCCCTAGTACTACCAAGGAAACTTATTATTTCCCAAGGCAGATCATAGAACCTTTCCCTTCTCTTGAAGACTGTCACAAAACCCAAAAACATTTATCACAAGCTGTCTTTCGCGTAGGAGCTGATCCTGAGGGGGATGTTTAGCCTGCCGTGGCTTATAGGTCATAAAACCTTCATTCCAGGAGGGGTCCTGCCAGTTCCACGGAGATGGAACACCCCTCAGAAGGACCAAGGATCTAGAGACCAGCCTTCCTGGTTGTCCTACTAAGTCTTTCACCAGCTGGCCACACCTTCTTGTCCAACCACATCTGCAGTTAGCTGTCCATTCTTGGCCAAATGAGAACATTAAAAATAGACAGGTGTTCTTGGCTAATTGGATCTTTTTTTCCAAAGTTTCTTGTGTAGAATAAAGCTTCGAATGAAGAAACCTGTCATGCTTTTTTTCTATGCTGTCTTTTGTCACAGGAGGGTGACCCTTACAGTGAACAGGATGAGTGCTGAACTTTATCTACCCCACAGGACAAATCCTTAGAATGATTCCTTTGCACTGAGTCAAAAGTTGGAAATGAGTCTTTGACAACACTTAAAGAAATTTGTTTGAGACAGGGTCTCACTGTGTAGTTCTGTCTGTCATGGAACTCACCATGTAGACCAGGTTAACCTTGGTCTACAACTGTCTCTGACTCCCAAGTGTTGGGATTAAAGCCTTGTGTCACCACATCCAGCTGAAATATTTTGAGTGTCAACATGTGCTTCCCTGTAGTTTGCCATACAGTGAGGACAGGAAGTACAGTAATAGCTAAGGATTGATCCTGCTGAGGTTGGTGGAGGAAGTGGAGCTGTTTGAGGATAATGAAATATTAAGATGAAAACCCGTTGGGAATGAGAAGCAGAGCTGTGGAGCGCTGTCTTCTGAGTGGGACGAGGCCATGGAACTCATGACCTCTTGTAGATGTGTCCTCTGGCACACGATGAAGCCAAGAAGATCCGCTAACATCCAGCAGCCAGCGCTAGTGCAGAAGGCTAGCAAAGCAGGAAGAGAATGTTTTTGGCGGCGGGTGGCATGGGAGAGTTGGAGGGACATAGTCAATGCTTCTGTACCTGGGGGACCTCACAGCTCAGGGAGGAAGATGGAGGCATGGAGAGTGTCCACCATCACAGGGTGAGAAGCAGCTTGGGGAAAACCTTGACAGGTAGAGATGTCTGAGCTGAGCCTTGGAGGCCAAGGACTTCGTTTCTTCTTCTACAGGTCACCTTGAACCTTTTGAAAGAACAGCTCTGTTACTGAGCTGGACCTGACTTACAGGAAAATGTTCATTTGGCAACTCTGACGTGTCCGTATATGCTCATTCCTGTGGCAGTCTGCTCAAAGTTTCTTCATTTGCTGCTGCAAACATATTTACTTACTATTACTGTTTCTGGGACAGGGGTGAGCACTCCTGTGATGTCAGAGGACAACTCTGTGAAGTCGATTTTCTACTTTCACTATGAGACACAAGGATCACACTTAGGTTGTAAGGTTTTCTTGGTTGGTGCTTTTACCCTCTGAACTGTCCTTCTTGCTCTTATGCATGTCCTTTTACAAGTGCCCTTCATGGCTCTCCACATTTCCTATTCTCAAGCTATCAGTAGTCACTGTCATTCTGTCTGTCTTACACAAATGCCCGCGTGTGTCTGTCCTCTGATGAAGCAGGCCTTCTCTTACTATATCTAGCTGTTTTGAGATCCCCTCATGTTGTTGCATGTATGAACACTTCATTCCTTATCCCTGTAGTAATTTACTGAATGGTTCTCCCCCAGTTTGCTTACCTGGGGACATGAAGGATGTTTCCATGTAGGTATAAAAGAAGGTCTGGTATAAAGCTACGGGTTGTATTTGTACTTGGGTCTCATTTCTTAGGTGAATGCCTAGGGGTGGAAAGCTGTACCGCATGTGGGTGTGTGAAAGTTATTTTTAAGTTAGCACACAGATTAAAGGTTACATTGTGCCATTTTTATAAACATTTCAATTTCGGTTTGTTCTTATCCATCCTCCCGTGTTTACAGTTTAGAGAACTTCAACCTTATTTTCCAAAATGGTTCTACCATTCTCCTGTCTCACCAGTGTTTAGAGTCCACTTTCTCTGCATCTTGGTCAATAAAAAGGTAGTAATAATGGGAACAGACAGAAGGTATAGAAATTTACATTGTTACTTTGTCCTAACAAGCTGCCCATATCCTCCCTAACACCTTCTTTTGTTTGAAAACATTCTGTCTTTATTCTACAGCTGCAGCAGAAGAACCTTTGGCCCAGGGTGTGAAATGTGAGAGGTGCTGTGAGTACCCTAAGCACTTATAGGAGCATGTGTGCAGCTCACATGCAGAGCCTGTGCAGTTTAATCCACAGGCTTGGGTGTCCTCTGATTTCCCACGCAGGGGTCCTAGAAGCATCCCTAGCTGGTGGGAAGGGCCAACTGTACTGCTGGAAAATCCTCTTTTTGAGTTCTTGGTCAAATTTCCTTTTTCTCTGTCTGTCTTTCAGTGTAGAGTTTCAATGTTCCCTAAGGTCCACTTGTAATAGCCCCAGTGTGATTTTGAATGTCCCCCAAAAGTCCACTAGTTAAAGGTCTGTCCTTGTCCATGGCAGTTTTGGGTATGTGTAAATCCCAAAAAGATACAGACATTGGAATTGAAAGGAAGCTGAGTGTGCAGAGCCATGCCCTTCCTTCCTGGCTCCCATGAAGGTCTCCTGCCATGATGTACTGTGCAGCCACTCACCCAGAGCACCAGGATCAAGTGACTGTGCTGAAATCATCTTTTCTTCCCTTTAACTTGATTACCTCAGGTGGTTTGTCGTGGTGATGGAGAACTGAGTAACAGTGAGTGTGACCAATGTTTCATATAGTTATCTGCTAAACAGGAATTTCTAACCCTAATGAAGTCCATTTTCTTCCCTTCATGGTTATTGTCTAGGCCATGTTTTAACAATATTTGCCTTCCGTGAGATTCAGGAATGAACATACCTTACTACGGTTTCTTACAGATGTTTTCTGGATTGAGGCCTCTACATTGAATGTGTGGCTCATCTTGAATTTGGATTCATGTGTGCATGGTGTGATGCATAGAGTGCAGAGTTTTCCTTCAGCTTTGTCTTCTCTACAGACAGCCAGTGCTCCAGTGTTGCTCACTGAAAAAGAAAACAAGACAAACCCTCTCTTCCACATTGCATTTTATCAATGCCTTTGCTGAAAACTGATTGGTTGTACACAAGAAGAAGGAAAAAAATTTAGCAGGAAATCTAGATCTGGAGTAAGACAAGCTGAAGGAGCAGACATGGCTGCCACAGGGGTTCCTGCTCCCCTCCTCCCACCCACTGGGCTCCTGACAAAGGCTTCAATGTCAGACTTGGTACCAGGCTGAATTTAGGGTTGCAGAGGACAAAGCTGTGAGGCTTCTCATTTCCCCAGCCCCCTAAGCGGGCTTTGCTTTCCTGCATTTTTGTTCCTTCTGTTATATTGTCGTGGGGGGGAGAATCCATTGCAAGCTCTCCACATTAGGTTCAAATGGAAAAAAATCTCCGAGGCATGTGTGTCCTGTTGGGAGTAAGTGCTGAGGGATCAGAAATATGGAGAAAGTATCTGCATAAGCCAGTCATGTCTTCTGGGAACTGGCTTCCATGACTCTCAGCCCTTAGGCAACTGCCTTATCTTTTCACACACAGAGCAGGTATTTTCTTGATTCAAAATCTTGTCAAACCGCAAGCATCATTTTCCTCCATGTCTTCCAGGCACCTACCCCTACCCATTGCCAAGTTGACAAGGATGAGGACCTAGAAGTTGCTGTACAGGAAAGGAGACAGATTTATAATGTGGGGAAAATAGTAATGGTTGAAGTAACTCTAGAGAATAGCTGAAAATTTGAAAGATGCTTGTAATTACTCCAGGTTTATTAATTAAAATTTCTCTAGACTATATTCAGTTTAGAGACATATTTACCGAAATTCTTTACTGATGTTTCTTCATTAAGTAGATAGGCTCTTTTTTTCCTTCTAAGTATAAAGCAAAAACGGATTTTTGCATCCCATAATAGGAATTGTGGTTTCTGAGCACTAGGGATTTCCTTGAAAGAAATTTTTTCCTGACTTCTTTGGCCACCAGAAACTTCTGAAACTGCAAGAAAAGCTTGTGTTTGCAAGAAGTAACAAAGGTTCTAGACAATATGGGGCAGAGGGTTCTGGCTTTTCCTTGAAATTCATCATCTGTAACAGGTGACAAGAGTGGCCACAAGGAGCTCCCTAGAGGCTGAGTGAGAGGTTAGGGGTTTGCAGGGGTTAGAGGTGGGGTGCACTGGAGGAAAAGAAGGGGACTAGTGTGTGCAGGGCTCTGGACTGGTTACCTGCATTGAGGTGTTTGCGGATGACTATGGTAAACATGAGACCAAAGTCACCATAGTCGCCATGTCTGTGGTTGTGTCTGTACCAGACACCTGCCTGGGTACCAGGAGACAAAGGATGAAACATGGAAGCCAGGTATAGGCATTTGTAGAGATATCAAGGTATCAAGCATTTTCTTCTTAAATATATCTTTTTCATTTATTCGTTGTGTGAGTATGTGCATGCAAAAGCCACCTGTGCATGTGGAGGTCATAGTTCAACTTGTGGGAGCTGGCTCTTTCTCTCTGCTGTGTGGTTTCAAGGATTGAACTCAGGTCCTCAGGTTTGGTGGCAGGTGACCCCCTTGTCATTCTAAACATTTTCAATCATCAAATTTTCAGCAATCCATAGCTTTTCTTAATTCAGAGTGCAAGAGTTGTAAAACTCAGACTGGAGTCACGTTTGTTAAACCCTAAACAAACAAGGGATTGGAGCCGGGAAGCACGCACTGGGGGAAGGAATCCAAGCTTATAAGAGCATATAGAACTGTAACCTTGTAGAGGCCACCGCGGGCTCCCTTCTGCAAGGACATCTGGCTGCCCTGTGACCTTTGAACTGACACCACCCATGCTATTGATTCTAGTATCCAATAATTATCATTTCAAAATAGCAGTATGTAATCCTGCTCACTTTGCCTTTCTAAAACTCCCTCTTGCCTCTACCTCCTTGAATACCTGGGGTTTACTCCATGGCCTGGTGTGTCCACTGCCATACCCCACCCTCAGTCATCTTTTGATAATCTTCCTGTTTGTAACTTAGGTCGATCTGAGTCCAGAGCAATTATTTTCTTTCTTCTTTTCCATGGGACAATGGAACCAGTAGTGTCAACAATCCCACTGGCTTCCTAGTGCATCCCAGATAATTCCCAGAGGCTTATGAGAGCACAGGGATCATTCTGACATTGGCTCAGTTGCCTGATCTGTGAGTTGTTGTGTTTTTGCCAATTAATGAGGAAAGGAAGTGAGCTAATCCATGATGGATACCCATCAATTGGCCTGGCACACTGATGTTGACTCAGCCAATTCTTATGACTAGTTGGAAACGCCAGGGTGGAGCGGAGTTATGCAACCACATTGCTGGATCTATCACTGGAAGAAAACTGTGAGTCTTCCAGATGTAGGCACTTCCCAAAATAACCTGTCAGCTTATTCCTGGGGGAAAGTGGGCCAAAAGATTTCTGCACAGATATAGGGAAACACTCCCCAAAGGCTTCTTTACTAACATTTTTTAGAGTATTGTATGTGTGTGTGTTTGTGTGTGTGTGTGTGTGTGTGTATAAATGTAGAAAACAGGTATTGTGTATTGCTAGACAGACATGGTTTCACTTTTAAAAATGATTTTATTTTTTATGTGGATTGATGTTTTGCTGGGCCTACATGTATATCTGTGTGAGGGTGCCAGATTCCCCCAGAACTGGAGTTACAGACAGTTGTGAGCTGACATGTGGGTGCTGGGAATTGAACCTGGATCCTCTGGAAGAGCAGCCAATGCTCTGAGCCACCTCTCAAGGCCTACACATGGTTTCTAGAAAGAGAAAATGGAGGAAAGAGGCCCAAAGAATGAGATAGAGCAGATATTGGCAGTGTGTTCCAGTCACAGTAAGGGGAGGGAGGTCTGTACTCGGTTCCAGGGATAGCCAGTCTTTCCCATGTTTGTCCTAGTCCAGTCATGTGACCAGTCCCAGCTGAGGATCCGTGCCTATGCAGGTAGAGTCTGTGATCAACAGGATGTAAATAAGGTGACAGGAGTGACACACTGTCAGCCAGCAGCCGAGCTGTCCCCATAAACATGTGCAATGTTATATGTCAACTAAAAATAAAATAAAAAAGTAAAAAGCCAAACTACTCACTATATGTCCACAACCCATGGCCTGTGTCATCTTCTGTGTCATCTCCACCTTAACCCATTGAACGGTCCTGCCCTGCCCTGACCCAGCTATTGGAGAGAAAGAAAGGCAGAGTCAAATATTCCAACTTCTCTTTCTTTATAGCCACATTGCATCCTTATAGAGGCCCTTCCAAAGATGGGCCCATTGGCAGTCTAAGGCAGCGCATATACTAATATCAGCAGGATGCAGAGCGTGGAATTGCCCTTGCCCAAGGACGACATGCCAATTCATGGAACATTCAATACTAAAAAAAAGTTATTGAGAGAGTAAACATAAATGAAAGCAAATGAGTAATAATTGAAGAAAGTAGTCATTTGAAGAGCACTTCTTTATTGATGGCCGCATGTCTTTACAGTGAGGAGATTCAGGTACATTTTAAAATTTGTTGCTTAGAATTAGCTCAGCTCATCACCCTTGGTTTTGTTAGTCTGGTAACTAGTAAGCTCCACATGCTCACTTTCCCAAGCAGGACCTTTGTAAACTCTCAAGTGTGTGTAAGAACCGTTCCCTACGTCCACCTGCAAGACATAAAAAGAAAGAAAGAAGCAGAGAAAGAAAGAAAAATAACAATGAGGAGGGAGAGAGAGGGGGAGATAGAGAGAGAGAAAGAAACAGAGAGAGACAGAGGAGGAAGCAGAAGGAAAAGAATGTTATTCATGTGGATCTCCATTGTAAGGATGATCTACACTCTGTGAAGTCTTGGTTCAACAAGACATCTTGAAGCAACACATCTGGCCTAAGTCCGTATTTGTGAACTGAGCTCCCATCATCCCTTGGGTTGATAGAAAGGGCAGTTAACAGTATGGCAGGAAGTACATTTTCTAGATTTATTTTAAGTACTTTTAGAAAAAGATTTTTTTTAAATTCATATGAATGTTTGTCACTTGTATTGAAGCGCATCATATGCATGCAATGCCCAAAAAGACCAGCAGAGGGGGTCAGACCCCCCCAACATTAACTGGAGTGACAGGAAGTTGTGAGCTGCCACTGGGTGCTGGGATCAAATCCCAGGCTCTAAAAGAGCAGCCAGTGCTCTACTACCCACTAAGTCATGTCTCTTTCTTCATCTGGATTTAACTTAATATACTTTTTATTGTAATCTGGGAACAAATTACATTTCAGATCAAAATTTATCTTCACATATGCCTGGGATAGAAATGAGGGTGGTCTATATTTTTGTTGATTCGCTTTCTGACTTCTATGTTGGGGGAAAAAAAAATTCCTGTATAGTTAAATAAGGGAGAAGAAGCTCAGCATTGCTTTAGAAAATATGGACTGTAGGGTCTCCACACCCAAGCTGTATTGGCACCTACCTTGTGAATACAAACCAGGCATTTGAGAACTGGGCAGAGGTGTGTGGCCCGCCTCAACAGAAAAGTAAAAGTGAAGGAGCTGAGGTGACAGTGGTGTGAAGCTGCAGATGGTAGTTTGGGCATGAACCCAGGATGAGAGCATGAACACCAGGATAAGAATTGCCACTCGGGTTCTTTATAGGAGCAATGAGAGCTTTGTGCTATATAGTGGATACTGTACTCTGATATCCCTTCCTACCCTAATCTTAAAATGCTCCTTATTAGAGCTTACCATTGTATATGACAGTATGATGAGCATCATATAAGAGGTGTGTGTGTGTGTGTGTGTGTGTGTGTGATCACACTGGCTTCTTACCTTAGGTCTATAAAAAGGTATGACTATCAATTTTAAGGATTCCAGAAACAAATTAACAGAGACTAATATTCTGTAGCTGGGGATGCAGCTGGTAGGTAGTGTTTGCTTAGCTTGCATGAAGCCTTGGGTTTGTTCAAGTAGCACCTCATAAACAAGGTGGTGCAAGCCTTTAATCCCAGCACTCAGGAGGTGGAGGCAAGACAAGCAGAAATTCAAGATAATTTACAATTCTATGTGATTTTGAATTCCAGGACTGCCTGACATGCAAGAGATCCTGTGTCAATGCAACAACAACCAAAACCAGACAAAACAAAACAACAAAACACTTTGACAACAACAACAACAAACCAGAATGTGATGTAATGTTTCTTTTCCTTAAATCACTCAGTGAGTAAATGGCAGAGCCCAACTTCAAACCTAGGTCTGTTAGATTCCCCGTCTGTAGCATTTAGTTTTACTTGCTGGTTGGATTGGTTTTGAAGCAGGATCTCTTATGTAGCCCAGGCTAGCCTCACACTTCAGACTCTTCTGCCTTGTCTCCAGTACTGGGATTCCAGATGTGTCCAATGTCAGCATTTGTATTCCTCTCACTCTAAAATGTAACTTTTATTTGGTTGTTTGTTTGTTTTAAATCATTTGTTTCTTTCCTGGAACAGGGCATCCACCTTTGCAAACACTGTTGACATTACCAGAGCCGGCAGAGCCAGTGCTCCAGGTGAAATCTTGGCTCTGTGTGTACAGTGTCTTCTGGAGTTACTTGCATTTCCAGGGACCAGCTTTATGATTGGTAACCCAGTTGACGTGGCTTATTTGTGTTTCATGGACTTTTCGTGAGGACAAATGAGAAAGGACATGGCTTGCTTATAGAACAGTGGCTAGCACATCCTAAATGCAACATGGGTTATTCCCCCCTGTGCAGGGTAGGTGGTTAGGCTCAGGGGAGGAGCTCTTGGGATCACACAGATTTTGAACAAGTGTGAAGAGTCAATCAAGGAGAAGAAAGGGAACAGAGGTCCAACCTGGGACAACATAACAGCAAAGCCCATGGTCCTCCATTCTGCAACTCCCTGAGTAGGGACTCAAGACAGACAGAGAATCCTGTCAGTCACCACTGACATCTAGAGAGGGGCTGAGAGCAGGGAGTCACCAGCCTGCAGGAGGGAATGCAGGGACTAGACCCAATAGAAGGTGGGGGTTGAGGGACGGAGAGAATAGAAGGTGGGGGTTGAGGGAGGGAGAGAGACTGAGCACACTGCAGTAGGGAGTCAGTGGAGGAAGATTTCAAGATCATTTTCTGATGAGCCTTTAAAGAAATATGTGAGGGAATTAATGTGAAAAGCATGTATTTGGAAAATCAAAGTTATTAAAATTAATCTCAGTTTTGGTGGATAATTTTCTATCTTTGAACAAAGTCATTTTTCCTGAAAATTCTCCTTCCCATCTGTGAAGAAAGGTGAGGGAAGGAAGCAGGTCTTCCTGAGGACACCCTGGGTTCATTCACAGGCTTCCCAAGGCCTGGAACACACGGGAACGCAGATGTGATTGAACTGAACTGGTCTGTTCCTCGCACAGCACCCAGTGTTGAGAGTTGCTCACGTGGAGCTGGCTAGGTCCACTCATGTCAGTTTTAAAACCTGAATTCATCAAAAAATTAAAGCTTAAGTTGTTAATTATTTTTAAAAGTAATAAATGACACTGTTTTGGTCCAATGGCAAAACAGAGTAGTAAGTCCACTTACCATCTGTTATGTTTAGAATCATGATTGTCATTGCTTAATACCTAGAGATGAACACATCTCTTATTCATTATTCACAGTTGAATTTTTGAGTTAATCCTTTGAAATCACAAGAGCCTCAAATCATTTTTTTCTACTAGAACTCGGTCATGATCCTATTTAATTTATTATTTTTCTGATATGGCTATAGATTTTTTTAAATAAAAAATTATGCATATGCCTATGTGTCTGTGTAAGGGTATCTGCACAGGAGTGCAGGTTCCCAAGGAGACAGGACGTGTCAGATCCCTTACAGCTGGAGTTGCTGTGGGTGCTGGGAACTGAACCTGGGACTTCGTCCAGAGCAGCATGTACTCTTGACAGATGAGTTATTTCTCCAGCCCTTAAAATTTATTTTAAAAATGCTTTAAATATGGGCACAGGTATAGCTTGAGGGGCACAAGTTGGGCCTGCTTGAGTTATTTAAAATTATATAATTAATAACTACTTATTTAAAAAATAAAATGTCTTGAATTATTATCTCAGCTAATGATTTAAGCAATTACTTAAGTACATTTGATTCGGAGAGGCATAGAATCTAGAAGATTTGAGTTATCCACCTGACAGAAGAAATAGGCATGGCCACAAACCATGTCCTGGCTGTTACATCATCTTCATTTGTACAGGTGCCAGAAAGTAAGAACCAAGGACAGCAGTCCAATTTCACAAGGAAAACCAGGGGAAATATTCTGTCATCTGATGGATTTGGGAATGTCCCACTTGTAAGCGTCACCCTAGTATCTATAAAGACACCTGGTAGAAATCATGTACAGCTGGGGCAGCAGGAGTCACCACATCAACGCTAAACTGCAGGTTAAAGTGAGTCTAACCTTAATGATGTAATTGGTCCCACCGACGACTTGAATTTTATACTTGACAGCTTCGAATTTCTCATATTTCCTGTTGGTTTTCTCTTCAAGCTGTGCTCTGACCTTATGAAGAGAAAGGAAGAAGTGTTGTTAGAGCTGTGTTGCTCTGCTTATGTGAGCTACAGATCTGGGAACTTCATACAACTGAGACTCCTCAGAGATGCTGATGAAGTCTGGCATGGTGACTTATAATCCCAGAACTCAGAAGTCTGAGGCAGGATATGGAGTTTAAGGGCAGGGTGGGCTGTGTAGAAAGTTCCAGCCACTTGGAGTAACAGATTGAGACCCTGTTCTAAACAAAACAAAACAACAAATGAAACAAAAAAAGCATCCTTTTTAAATATTATTTTTATAGGGAACACTTACCATTAACAATACTACACATGTTATACCCTCAAATTATATTGCATTAGGATGAATTAACATCAAGTCAGTATGATATTACAGAATGGTCACAACGTAGTGACAGCCCAACAGATCTGCAGGTAAAGTCACTTGTCACAAAGGAAGCATGACAACCTGAGTGCCATCTTAGGACCCACATGGTGGAAGGAGAGAATGGACTTCTGCAGGATGTGCTGTGTCACACACACACACACACACTTAAAAAAAAAAGGGAAAACTCAATGTAGATACATTTTGCAATGAAGGGCTCCAATAATCTCATATTGATGAGTAATATTTGATTAGCAAGTAAAAAACAGAACAATAATAAGTACTACACATTGTTTTAAACTTTGTTTTAAAAATGATTGCACAATTAATGGTGAAGTTAATGTACTGAAATGATTTAGAGCAGTCGTAGTTCCCCTAATGTCTCTCTCCTCCTCACCTACACGCATTCTAGAGTCACTCCAACCAGAGCACTAAGATGGAGTATTACTATTTAGGAGTCTACACGTGTTTTCAGATGTCCTCTCCTCCAGGACCCTACACAGTCATCAAGTCCCAGTCTCTCAGTGGGGCTCTCCCCAGGGTCTCTCCTTGTCACTCTGACCCTGACCCTGGACTGGTAGTTTGTAGAGTGCCCCTTGTTTGGGTTTTCTGAGCTCTCTGTCTGCATTCTACATTCCCTACAGCACAGCCTGCTGTGTCCTTAGTGCATCCTGTCAGGACCACAGTTCCCTTACTGTACTGTCTCCTTTCTCAGCCTGTGTGTCTGATGGCGGCTGCATCTATGTTGCCACTGTGTCCTCAGGCAGAGGAGGGGGCCTCAGGTGAAAACTCCCGAGTTTTTCTTGCTTTTCCAATTGCTGCAAATCCTGGGGAGTTCTTAGTTTCCTAGGATCTCAGGATTTGAGCTGTGGGACCATCCAGCATCTGGGCATTTCCCCAATCTGCCAGCCTGTGTTATCTAAGTGTTAGGTTAACCGGCAGTGCAAAGCAAGACCATGACTCAAACAAACTATGAAGGAAGCTGACTGCATTTGCCAAGACTGTGCCCTGAGAAGTAAACACAAAGAAATGATGTAAGAGATTGCAAACCTCTACCTTCAATTTGCATGCATTTCTCTTTATTAAACATGCAATATGGTAGATTTTCACTACATAGACCATGGTTCAGAAAAGTGTATTAACTTGGTGAAAACATGGAGTTCTGTTTTCAAGTAATGGTTTGTGGCTGTGGATAGCATCCTTGACATAGCTCAGGAATCGTTAACAACCTCAGATGCTGGCACACATTGGCTTCAGTGGGGGAGACTGGAAAATTCCACACGTGAATGGATTAGAGATCCTGGGGTCACACAGGCAAATAAAGGCTTAGAGACAATCAGTACAATCTCGCCTTCAGCAAATCAGGAAACTGAGGCTGCATTAAACAGTGTGACTTGCCACATTTTACTCTGAAGTGTTGAAAGTTCTCTGAAAAGCTCGCTGTCCACAATTTCGAACAAAACCCACACATTTCTGGTTTCTGTGATGTCACATACTTTTAACACAGGAGCAAATTATAAACCATATTATAAAGGTTTGATTCATGATCAAACTTTTTCTTGAAATGCATGGCTTACCTTGTCAGCAATCATCTGGATTTCCGGCGTGGCAGTTCTGGCCTCTGAGAAGCCTCCAACAAGCAACATTCTGGCTGCTTTTTTGCTGTGCAGGATGCTGAGAAGAAATGATGAGGCAAACCCAGAGACTCCGGGTTTTATAGGTACCCATCATCTCCTCCTATCTAATATTTTATCTTCCACAAGAGTAGAGAGACTGGGGAAATGAGTGTGGCCCCCAGGCATTTCTTACTAACTCCCTTGGAGGAGTCTTAGCAGAGCTGGGGAAATGAAAGTGTGTTTGTGTGTGTGTGTGTGTGTGTGTGTGTGTGTGTGTGTGTGTGTGTGTGAATAATTGGGCAATTCTGGGCCTCATGTGTGAAAACCCAGGTTCCACCCTGCACTATGTGCCAATGGCCATCCTGTTGTGTCACATGAGGTGTAGCACGTGTAACCAGAATTTCTAAGTATGTTAAACCTTGAGATCTTTTAAGAGAATACTTATTCAGGCAAGGATGATATCTCAAAATTCATTCTACTTTGTAAAGATAATGAAACTGCCTCCATGGAGGACTTTTACTTTTACTTTTGAAGATGTTTATTTCCAAACATAAAGAATTCCCCCTCTCCCAGCTGTCCTCTTGTGAATACTGACCTTCAATCAGTGAGAGCAAGGACTTCAGCAACCATTTGAACTTCTTAAATTCTTTACCATTTCAGACGCAGTAAAATTTTATTGCTTCAATTAAAATATGCCTTTAATTGTAAAAACATAAGAGTTTATCTTTCTGTTAGTTAGTTTTCTCTCTACTGTAACACAATACTGAAAAATCAATTTAGGGAAGACAGGGTTTATTTTCCTCATGAATCCAGGGCGAGTCCATCATGGGGGAAGACAGGGCAGTAGGAGTGAGGGGACCGGTGTCCGTGTGTCTAAAGTCAGGAGCAGGAAGGAGGAATGCTGGTGCTCAGCTCAGGTTCTCCTTTTCATTTTCTCTAGGACCATGGTATGGTGTGGTCCATATTTAGGATGGGCCTCCTGCCTCATCAACCCAATCTAGACCTGTCCTCAATGATGTGCCAGGGCTTTGTTTCCCAGGTCTTTCTACCTAAATCCTATCAAGTAGACAGGATTAACATCATGATATTCAACTAAATAGGGTTCTAATAATTGATTTTCATTGGAGTTTTGGTGGTATGTAGCCCAGGCTTTCCTTGAACTCCCTGTGTACCTCATCTTGACCTTGAACACATTATCTTCGTGAATCTACCTCATAAATTCTGTTATTATAAAGCATGTGCCACCATGACCAGTGCTAACATCTGCCACTTCTAAATGGGTTGTTCTTGTAAATTCCTTTGCTGATGTTCACGTCAGAAAATGACTCATCAAGGTTAGGGATGAAGCTCAGTGGTAGAGCTCTTTGCCACGCTTGTCTAGGTACTAGGATCAATCCCTAGTACTACCAAGGAAACTTATTGTTTCCCAAGGCATTTATAGAACCTTTCCCTTCTCTTGAAGACAGTCACGAAACCCAAAAACATTTTTTACACTCTGTCCTTTGGTATAGGAGCTGACCCTGAGCGAGATGTTTAGCCTGCCTTGGCTTGTAGTAGGTCATAAAACCTTCATTCCAGGAGAGGTCCTGCCACTTCCATGGAGATGGAACACTCCTCAAAAGGACTAAGGATCTAGAGTCCAGACTTGCTCGTTGTCCTACTAAGTCTTTCACCAGCTGACCACACCCTCCTTGTCCAATTACATCTGTAGTTAGCTGTCCATTCTTGGCCAAATGAGAATATTAAAAATATACAGGTGTTGGGAGGATTGATTCCAGCTCTAGTCCCCATGATGGATTCCTCATTCTCCTTGAAGAAGGATAAACTATGGGACCTTTAGTTGGCATGCTTAATGGGCTTTAATAAGACACATAGAATACACCTTATGATGATTTTGACACACAAGAGCGCTTCTTTAATAGTAAAAATAAAGACAGATAAAGAAACCAAACAATAAAATCAAAGTAAATAACAATGTGCACATTAAGGGAATAAAACAAAGTTTCTCTAAGCTAGCAATTCAATTCTCTAGGCCTTACAATCTAGTCTCTTCTTCTCTGTCTTTCTGCTTCTCTGTCTCTCTGCTTCTCTGTGTCTTCTGGTCCCATCTTCTTTGTTCAGACTTTTTTATAGCTTAAGTAGCAGACTGCAGGAATGCCTCTCTAAGGGATGCAAATGTCAGGCATATCTCAAAACGGAACCAATGTGAAAAGTATTTTTCCTCCTTACGGCTGCAGGCTTCAAGGTTTCTCAGTTATGACCAAGAGTAAATGGTACAATGACCAATTATTGGATGGTTGGGATGTCACTGGTGATTGAATTATATTGCCATTTGTCTTGAACAGATAGTTCAGGGTGCCATGAAGATGCCAAGGGAGGATTTTATGGTTTTTTAGTTCCTTGGTATGTATTTATTCTTCTGGGTCAAAGCTCTCTTATCTGGTGGCCTGGCTAGGTTGAAGGCTATTTCTCTCTTTAAGTCCTGGGAATGTTTACTTTTAAGTTGGTGCAGGCTTGCTATATTCTTTGTTAGTGAAGGGCTAATTGTCTGCTTGTTTTTCCAGGTGCACTAACTTTCTAACTAAGCTCTCTGGCTTCTATCTACTAAAGCTTATCTCTTTCTGGGAAGATCAGCATTTACTCCAGGAATAGCTTTATGATGTACTTACAATAAATCTGGGTAGCTCTCACATTCCAGGACTTGGAAGTCCGGAGGTGATTACAATTTACTTTTGAATAGCATGGCTGTGTTCCATTCCAGCCCACAGTGGCCAGCTCTGGGATTAATTTGGATATTACTATTAGGCTATGCAGACCTTATTATTGATGAGAAATGTATGTCACCATATAGTAAAGATAAGAAAGGGGCAAAGCAGTTGAGGAATTCCAATTTCCCGACTACGGAGGCCCAGGTCCTTGTCAAGCTGAAGCTTCCGTATTCTGGGTAACATGGATCCCAACAGGTGTTCTTGGCTATTTGGATCTTTTTCTCCAAGTTTCTTGTGTAGAATAAAGCTTTGATTGAAGAAACCTGTCATGCTTTTTTTCTATGCTGTCTTTTGTCACAGAATGTGACCCTTACATTGAAGAGGATGAGTGCTGACCTCTATGTATCCCACAGGACAAATCCTTAGAACGATTCCTTTGCACCGAGTCAAAAGTTAGAAATGAGTCTTTGACAAAACTTTCTTAAAGAAATTTCTTTGAGATAGAGCCTCACTGTGTAGTTCTGTCTGTCATGGAATTCATTATGTAGACCAGGCTAGCCTTGAACACACAGTGATTCAACTGTCTCTGTATCCCAAATGCTGGGATTAAAGCCTTGTATCACCATGCCCAGTGAAATATTTTGAATGTCAACATGTGTTTCCCTGTAGTTTGCCATACAGTGAGGACAGGATGTGCAGTAACAGCCAAGGATTGATCCTGCTGAGGTTGGTGGAGGAAGTGGAGCTGTTTGAGGATAATGAAATATTAAGATGAAAACCCGTTGGGAATGAGAAGCAGAGCTGTGGAGCGCTGTCTTCTGAGTGGGACGAGGCCATGGAACTCATGACCTCTCGTAGATGTGTCCTCTGGCACACGATGAAGCCAAGAAGATCCGCTAACATCCAGCAGCCAGCGCTAGTGCAGAAGGCTAGCAAAGCAGGAAGAGAATGTTTTTGGCGGTGGGTGGCATGGGAGAGTTGGAGGGACATAGTCAATGCTTCTGTACCTGGGGGACCTCACAGCTCAGGGAGGAAGATGGAGGCATGGAGAGTGTCCACCATCACAGGGTGAGAAGCAGCTTGGGGAAAACCTTGACAGGTAGAGATGTCTGAGCTGAGCCTTGGAGGCCAAGGACTTCGTTTCTTCTTCTACAGGTCATCTTGAACCTTTTGAAAGAACAGCTCTGTTACTGAGCTGGACCTGACTTATAGGAAAATGTTCATTTGGTAACTGTGACGTGTCCGTATATGCTCATTCCTGTGGCAGTCTGCTCAACGTTTCTTCATTTGCTGCTGCAAACATATTATTTACTATTATTGTGTCTTCGAAAGGGGTGAAAACATTTTATCTTTATTCTACAGCTGCAGCAGAAGAACCTTTGCACAGTGTTTGAAATGTGAGAGGTGCTGTGAGTACCCTAAGCACTTATAGGAGCATGTGTGGAGCTCACATGCAGAGCCTGTGCCATTTAATCCACAGGCTTGGGTGTCCTCTGATTTCCCACTGCAGGGGTCCTAAAAACATTGCTGGTGGGAAGGGCCAACTGTACCGCTGGGAAATCCTGTCCATGAGTTCCTGGTCAGACTCCCTTTTCTCTGTGTCTCAGTGTAGTTTGAATGTTCCCTAAGGCCAACTTGCTATAGCTCATTGTCAGATTCTTATCCCTGCCTGTCCCCTGTCCCGCAGTGTGATTCTGAATGTCCCTCAAGGGCCCAATTAAATGTCTGTCTCCATCCATGGCAGTTTTGGGGTTTGTGGAAACACAGACATTGGAATTGAAAGGAAGCTGAGTGTGCAGAGCCATGCCCTTGCTTCCTGGCTCCCATGAAGGACTCCTGCCTTGCTGCACTGTGCAGGCACTGACCCAGAGCAACAGGATCAAGTGAGTGTGCTGAAATCATCTTTTCTTCCCTTTAACTTGATTACCTCAGGTGGTTTGTCGTGGTGATGGAGAACTGAGTAACAGAGAGTGTGACCAATATTTCCTGTGGCTCACCGCTAAACAGGAATTTCTAACCCTAGTGAAGTCCATTTTCTTCCCCTCATGGTTATTGTCTAGGTTACATTGTAACAATATTTGCCTTCCAGAAGATTCAGGAATGAACATATCTTCTTCTACTTTCTTACAGTTGTTTTCTGGATTTGAGCCTTTACATCAAATGTGTGCCTCATCTTGAATTTGGATTCATGTGTGCATGGTGTGACGCATAGAGTGCAGAGTTTTCCTTCAGCTTTGTCTTTATAGACAGCTAGTGCTCCAGTGTTGCTCACTGAAAAAGAAAACGACAAAGACAAACCCTGTCTTCCACATTGCATTTTATCAATGCCTTTGATGAATAATGATTGGTTGTATACAAGAAGAAGGAAAATAATTTAGCAGGAAATCTATTTCTGGAGTAAGACAAGCTGAAGGAGCAGACATGGCTGCCACAGGGGTTCCTGCTCCCCTCCTCCCACCCACTGGGCTCCTGACAGAGGCTTCAATGCCAGACTTGGTACCAGGCTGGATTTAAGGTTGCAGAGGACAAAGCTTTGAGGCTTCTCATTTCCCCAGCCCCCTAAGGGTGGCCTTGCTGTCTTCTTTTTGCTGCTATATTGTGATGGAGGGGAGAATCCACTGCATGCTCTCCACATTAGGTTCAAATGATTAAAACCTCCTGGGCATGTGTGGCTTGATGGGAGTAAGTGCTGAGGGATCAGAAATATGGAGAAAGTATCTGCATAAGCCAGTCATGTCTTCTGGGAACTGGCTTCCATGACTCTCAGCCCTTAGGCAACTGCCTTATCTTTTCACACACAGAGCAAGTATTTTCTCCATTCAAAAACTTGTCAAACTGCAAGCATCATTCTTCCTCTGTGTATTCCAGGCCCCTACCCCTACCCACTGCCAAGTTGACAAGGATGACTACTTAGAAAGAAGACAGATTTATAATGTGGGGAAAATAGTAGTGGTTGAAGTAGCTCTAGAGAATAGCTGAAAACCTGAAAGATGCTTGTAATTACTCCAGGTTTATTAATTAAAATTTCTCTAGACTATATTCAGTTTAGAGACATATTTACCGAAATTCTTTACTGACGTTTCTTCATTAAGTAGATAGGCTTCATTTTCCTTTTAAGTATAAAGCAAAAACGGATTTTTGCATCCCATAATAGGAATCCTGGCATTCTGAGCACTAGGGATTTCCCTGAAAGAAAATTTTTCCTGACTTCTTTGGCCACCAGAAACTTCTGAAACTGCAAGAAAAGCTTGTGTTTGCAAGAAGTAACAAAGGTTCTAGACAATATGGGCCGACTGTCTGCAGAGGGTTCTGGCTTTTCCTTGAAATTCATCATCTGTAACAGGTGACAAGAGTGGCCACAAGGAGCTCCCTAGAGGCTGAGTGAGAGGTTAGGGGTTTGCAGGGGTTAGAGGTGGGGTGCACTGGAGGAAAGAAGGGGACTAGTGTGTGCAGGGCTCTGGACTGGTTACCTGCATTGGGGTGTTTGTGGATGACTATGATAAACATGAGACCAAAGTCACCACAGTCGCCATGTCTGTGGTTGTGTCTGTACCAGACACCTGCCTGGGTACCAGGAGACAAAGGATGAAACATGGAAGCCAGGTGTAGGCATTTGTAGAGACATCAAGGAATCAAGCATTTTCTTCTTAAATATATCTTTTTCATTTATTTGTTGTGTGAGTATGTGCATGCAAAAGCCACCTGTGCATGTGGAGGTCATAGTTCAACTTGTGGGAGCTGGCTCTTTCTCTCTGCTGTGTGGTTTCAAGGATTGAACTCAGGTCCTCAGGTTTGGTGGCAGGTGACCCCCTTGTCATCCCAAACATTTTCAATCGTCAAATTTTCAGCAATCCATAGCTTTTCTTAATTCAGAGTGCAAGAGTTGTAAAACTTAGACTGGAGTCACGTTTGTTAGACCCTAAACAAACAAGGGATTGGAGCCGGGAAGCACGCACTGGGTGAAGAATCCAAGTTTATAAGAGCATACTAGAACTGTAACCTTGTAGAGGCCACCGCGGGCTCCCTTCTGCAATGCCGTGTGTCTGCCCTGTGACCTTTGGACTGACACAACCCATGCTATTGATTCTAGTAACTAGGAATTATAATTTCAAAACTCCCTCTTGCCTCCACCTCCTTGAATACCTGGGGTTTACTCTATGGCCAGGTGTGCCCACTATTATATCCCACCCTCAGTCATCTTTGGATAATCTCCCTGTTTGTAACTTAGGTCGATCTGAGTTCAAGAGCAATTATTTTCTTTCTTCTTTTCCATGGGACAATGGAACCAGTAGTGTCAACAATCCCACTGGCTTCTGAGTGCATCCCAAATTATTCACAGAGGCTTATGAGAGCACAGGGATCATTCCGACATTGGCTCAGTTGCCTGATCTGTGAGTTGTGTTTTTGCCAATTGATGAGGAAAGGAAGTGAGCTAATCCATGATGGGTGTCCATGAAACTGCCTGGCACACTGATGTTGACTCAGCCAATTCTTATGACTAGTTGGAAACGCCAGGGTGGAGCGGAGTTATGCAACCACATTGCTGGATCTATCATTGGAAGAAAACTGTGAGTCTTCCAGATGTATGCACTTCCCAAAATAACCTGTCAGCTTATTCCTGGGGGAAAGTGGGCCAAAAGATTCATGCACAGAAATAGGGAAACACTCCCCAAAGGCTTCTTTACTAACATTTTTTAGAGTAGTGTGTGTGTGTGTGTGTGTGTGTGTGTGTGTGCATGCTGAGCCCACATACAACTGCAACTGCAGATGTCAGCTGTCTCTTTCCACCATGTAAGTCCCAGGGTTAGAAGCCTTTGAGTCCCTCTACCTACTGAGCCATCTCACCAGCTCAATGGCTCTTGATAAGTGTTATTTCTTCAGTTTGGTTTTTATATGGCTCAATACATTCCTGGGTGGCTGACCACCTACATCAGCAGGACCTAAGATTCTGGTTCAAGGGAGATTTCTGAGTTGTTATGTTACAGTCTTTTGAGTGTGTATTTCAAACAGATACCTTTGTGATTCTTATTCCCATGATAGTTGGAAGCATAGTAACTCACATCTTGGTATCCTAAGTCTATAGTGGTAGAGGGTGTGTGTGTGTGTGTGTGTGTGTGTGTGTGTGTGTGTTTGTGTGTAAATGTAGAAACCAGGAATAGTATATTGCTAGATAGACGTGGTTTCTTTTTTTTTTTTTAAGTAATTTATTTTTTATATGCATTGAGGTTTTGCTGGGCCTACATGTATGTCTGTGTGAGGGTGCCAGATTCCCCCAGAACTGGAGTTACAGACAGCTGTGAGCTGCCTTGTGGGTGCTGGGAATTGAACTCGGATCCTCAGGAAGAGCAGCCAATGCTCTGAGCCACCTCTCAAGGCCTACACATGGTTTCTAGAAAGAGAAAATGGAGGAAAGAGGCCCAAAGAATGAGATAGAGCAGATATTGGCAGTGTGTTCTAGTCACAGTAAGGGGAGGGAGGTCTGTACTGGGTTCCGGGGATAGCCAGTCTTTCCCATGTTTGTCCTAGTCCAGTCATGTGACCAGTCCCAGCTGAGGATTCCATGCCTATGCAGGTAGAGTCTGTGATCAACAGGAAGTAAATAAGGTGACAGGAGTGACACACTGTCAGCCAGCAGCCGAGTTGTCCCCATAAACATGTGCAATGTTATATGTCAACTAAAAATAAAATAAAAAAGTAAAAAGCCAAACTACTCACTATATGTCCACGACCCATGGCCTGTGTCATCTTCTGTGTCATCTCCACCTTAACCCATTGAACGGTCCTGCCCTGCCCTGACCCAGCTATAGGAGAGAAAGAAAGGCAGAGTCAAATATTCCAACTTCTCTTTCTTTATAGCCACATTGCTTCCTTACAGAGGCCCTTCCAAAGAGGGGCCCATTGGCAGTCCTAGTCTTGCCCTGCACTAATGGATGAGAGCTTGCACAATATCTTCAAATGCAAGAAACCTGGGCTTCAAAGCTGTTGCACGGACACCCCAAGGCAGTGTTGTCAGGAATTGTTCAAACATGTCCACCGTCCTGATTTCACATGGTCTTTCAAATTCACCCCTCTTTCTGCTTTCTTCCTCAAAGTAGTCACCACTCCCTACTCATTCTTATTCTTACTTCCTGGTTACATCCCGCCCACCTCCATCCTCCTGGAAGCCACACGCTTTCTCATATATTGAAAAACAGATATTTCCCTATAGGATGGGTGCCTCCTGTTACCCATCAACTCTATTTTAAATTCTGAGAACACCATTCAAATACCCAAGGGTCATTTTGAGCCAGTATCCCTCAGACATCCCTCCCAGAGCTCCTCAGCTCTTCCTGTGTTCTACCTTTGCCTCTTCCTTCTTACCCAAACCACATGACCTCTCACCCCCAGAGAGGGCTGACATCCTTTCTCTTTCCATCAGTCTACATCCCACTCTGCTGTCAAAGCCCACACCTCCCGACACCTTCTCTGGTTCCCCAAGTCCTCAGCTTACAGCATGCACGCTACTCCCTTATTCATCCCCTGTACATGTGCTGCTTGTTACACTTGATTTCTCCCTTCTCTAGGATCTGACTGTGATCTCTCCCATGCAGGCTGTTGTCTTAACTGCTGCCCTTCCAAGCTCCCAGATTATCCATACCACAGTTAGCAAACTCCAGCAAATTCACAGCTCTTACCACTGTCTTGTGGGAGAAGGTGGCTCATGTGGATATTTGGGTCTTTGTAGACCACTGGATGAACATGTCTTAGTCAAATTTTCCATTTTGCAGTAGAGAAAACCTAGAATCAGCGATTACAGTACTTGTTAATTGGAGAACGAAACTAGATTTAGCTGCCAATTAATTAATTAGTTAGTTAGTTAGTTAGTGTTAGAAACAGAGTCTTGCAATGTAGCAATAGCTGGCCTGGTTGGTTCTCACTATGTAGCCCAAGCTGACCTTAAGTTGAAGCAATCCTCCTGTCTCAGTGCCCATCATCCCTCAGATCCTGAGATTACAGGCATGTGCCACCATTTAGAGTACTAGCTTCCAATTTAAGTCCTCCTAATGTTCTAAGAGAAAATACAGCTGTGTGCCAGGAGTTTGAGGTTCTATTCCCAGACAGTCATCTTGTGCCAGGTTCTTCGAGTGCTGGCCTTCAGCTAGTGCAGATGAGGTGATTGTTCAATCTGTTCTTGTAATCGCGGAGTTGGTAGTCTGTCTATAAGGTCTCAATTAAGCCAAGGGTTTAGCAATTTGATCCAAGTTGATAACCTCAAGGGTTTTTAGGTCCAAATAGTTTTCAGTCATGGAGTCTAAGTTTGTAAGGTTTTTTTGTTGATTTTTTTATTTTTTATTTTTTTGTAGAAACATACGAGGCAGGTCAGAAGGCTTATGTGGAATGGGTTTAAATTCATTTCAGTTCTCAAAGGGAAGGCTTGCTGGAGGTGACCAGCATGGTCAATGGCATGGATTTCCAAAGCAGAAATTGCCAAGTTCATGGTTCTGTGCAGCTTTGCATCCTTTGGTAAGCTACTTCCCCCGTTTGAACATCTATTTCTTTCTCTGCAAAATGGAGATAAGGATAACTACCTTACAGAGATGTGAGAATTACACGGAAATGCACGTAGAGTAGTAACTTGGTGTGTGTCACACTGATGGGCTCAGTTACACACATGGGATGTAGCATGTTTTCATTTCCAGATATCATTTTGCTTCGATGTCGACTTTGGCAAGCTCTCATGCAGCCCAGGTCGGCATTAAACTTGCTATGTAGCTGATGGCGGCCTTGACCTCCTGATCCTCTTGGCCCTTACCTGTTGAGTTGGGATGCCAGGTGTGCGCCACCAGGCCTGGCTCTCTTCAGAGTACAGACAGAGTTCAGACAGCAACCATTCTTGCATCTTTCATGCCCTTCGCCTCTTGAAAGTTCTTGAAGCACAAGGAGAAATGAGGGAAGTAAGACAGGGCAGAGGGACAGCGGTGCTCCTGAGGTTTTGAATTTTGGGTAATATCTAATGTTTGAAGTAAGTGATATGAAGTGTAACCAGAGCAGGCTGAGCTCCTAAGTCATTTTTTCCTTTGTCCCTTTTCCATTTATAAGATGTGGTCCTTAGAAGCAATGCTCGGTGGGTGATGCTGGGTGCTCTCTCTGTGGCAAAGCCTGCTGTCTGGTCCTTCTTTCATGATCCATGCTTGGTGCTTTCATTTCTCAAGAAGGCAGGTGGGGGCTCTCCTGGTCTCCCCTTCCTCCAGTTCCACTCACTCCATCCTCTCCCTGCCTCTGAAGAACAAGAGTTACCTCCCCCCTGCCCCCAACCAGACATCTTTCCCCTCAGCCATGCTCTGCAGTGCATTTTTCTTGCAACAGCCAAGTCTTCCTTCTAAAGGCCAATCTGGGGACTGGGGAGACACTGCTGTTGGCAGAAAGCTTTCCTAGCATGAAGTCTTGGGTAGATACATTCATTCATAAGGAAAAGCTATCTGGTCGTATTTTTTTCTAAACTAAGGCACTTTGATAGACTTCTGTTATCCTTAGGATGAAATTCTCACTCTTTTTCTTTTGACACAAGGTCTCACTCCAGCCCAGTTGGCTTGGAACTCACTAAGCAGCGTAGGCTGGACTCATAGTCAAGACAATTCTCCCTGAGAGGTTGTGTCCCGCACCCCCTTAGAATAAAATCACCCAGAAAAGCATCACAGCAGCTGGATTAAGGAGACCAAACCTGGCCAGCCCTAAACGCCAAACATCTCTGAACTTCTGCACAGTGATAACAGGTCTTCCCCGGGCACTGAAGCGATGGAGATGCTGATAGCAAAGGTTTTATTTAGGCTTACATACCATTCATCAATTATGTTTTTATGCTAAAGTAACCTGGTCACCAGAGCTGATTTCTCATTTCTTCAGTTTGAATTTCCTGTGAGTGACTGCATTTCAGAGTCTGTACCACCTCAGGACCTTGTTGAAACCCTCACAGAACCTACCTAACCCCAGATCTGCACACACTCCAAAAACGCTTTGGTCTCAAGAATGATGGGGCCATCAGCGGGCTTCTCCACCAGCTGGGCTCCCTTGTTTCCTGGGAAGTAGTGTGGGGTTTTGTGGGTTCAGCCGAAGCCCCAGTGATGGTGTGATGCACTCTGTGCCTCCTTAGCAACTCAGTGATCCTGGCAGTAGCAGTTGCCACCTGGGCCATCAGGCCTGGCCGCTGGGGTGCCACAGCGGGGAGCTGAGTGCAGATGGTGCAGCTGTGGCTGAGCCACTGGTTCTGGCCTGGGAGCAGTTCTCACCTGAAGGACCAGAGTGGCAAGCAGTGAAATCTGCTTCCTTC
Source organism: Cricetomys ansorgei (assembly GCA_026225945.1). Classification (NCBI taxonomy): domain Eukaryota; kingdom Metazoa; phylum Chordata; class Mammalia; order Rodentia; family Nesomyidae; genus Cricetomys; species Cricetomys ansorgei. Next base: position 46,061,938 of record JAMJFZ010000242.1, on the reverse strand, counting down.
GACACCTGTGCAGCATCCTACGGACCTTTCTGTTCTTGTCCCTTGCCTATGCTGGACACTCTTGCCTGCAGCTCTGTTTGCCCGGCTCACACCTCTCTGTCTTCTGGTCTGCTATGGCCTGAATTGAGCTCTGCCCCTCAGGAAAAAAAAAGTAAAGGGATGGCTAAGCCACCAGGATCTTTGAAGGTGGCTGTATTTGAGAAGAGGTTTCTGTAGAGGCCATTCAATTTAAACGAAGTCATAGGGTGAATCCTCACCCAATACACCTGCCATCAGGGTGGATCCTAACCCAATATGCCTGGCATCCTTATATACACTGGGAAGGGGTGAGACCATCCATGATATCAGGAACAGATGAGACAAGTTGAGGAGAGAAACCTCAGAGGAAGCCAGCTTGAGTCAAGGCACCCTGCTCTCAGACTCCAGGACTGCCAGGTGATGTGTCTCGGTGGCTCAGGCACCGGTCCGTGGCTCTTTGCTTTGGGATCCCCAGCACTAGGCTTGGGCTGAAATGTCATGTCCCCAAGGCACCTCCCCTTCCCTCCGGCATCTGTGTGCCTCTGAGGTAGGCTCCTGTGGTATTCGGTGTTGTCATTGCTGCATTGCTGCTCTTTCCATAGTCTGCTGGAATAGCTATTTGACATTGTTTTTTTGGCTCTACCTTTGTCTAACCTTGTAGATAGACTGTGTCTGTTTTGTTCACCATTTCATATCCAGCATGCAGATACCGTCTCACATATTGCAGACTTTCCATAAACAGCTGAATGAGTGGATAAAACATGGGTGGTTAAAATCTGGGTGGTTAAATAAAGGTTAACCAAAAATCAGCTAGACCTCAAGACCCAGTGTGCAATGTTGAGGCTTTTGGGACAACCCAGAGCAAGAAGACTCCATCTTCAAAGGTTCTCAGCCAGGTTACAGTTCTCAGTCACATCACACCACAACCTGTGAACCCTGCAGAAGACGGTATCATGGCTGGTGAAGATCACGCTTCACCTCCAGAGCCGGTGGAAGATGCTGACACAGAAGATTACAAATGAACTGTCAAAGACCGGAGCCAGCAGTGACGGGGAGTTCTCATAACCCTTTGCTGGTTATGTTGGGAACCAGGTGTGTGCCTCCCTCTGGGCATTGTGACTCCACTTTATGTTACCTGCAAGCCTGTGCAAGACAGAGGATCTGTTGATTTTTCCATGGGGGTTGGGGTGGGGTAGGGTGAATGAGCAATGCTTGGAGACATGAGGTGGAGCCTGACAGTGTAAAACCCAAGATAAGTAGTCACATCAGATTTCCAGGCAGATGACTGGTGACTCAGTCACTAGGTGAGTCAGGCTGGTTACAACCTGCATGACAAATTCAGGCCTAGGCATGGTGGCACACTCTGTAATGCTAGTACTTGAGATTCTAAAGCAGGGGGATTGCCATAATTTGAGGCCAGCCTAAGCCACATAGTGAGATTAGCCTGGGGTATGTAGTAAGAGCCCGTCTTAAAATGAAACAACACATAGCAAAGTAAGATAAAGAAAACAACCACACAAAACACCAAACCCAATCCCAATAATCAAACCCAAATCACTCATTTGTCTGCGGTCCTGTGGGGACCGGAGCACAGTGTCCCTTGGGCCTGAAATTAATGTGTAAATGATTTATAAGATGCTTTTATTAGTTTTCTGTGGGACAGCCAGGAAATTTAATTACGATAAGGTTTATTTGTTGAGCAAGGATGGCCAGCCACAGTTGAGATGGTCTTCACAGTGGTTTCTGTCCCAGTTGATGGTTGTGAGGATCCTGGGTCTGTTCTTTACAACCTCTTCATTAAATTCTAGTGCACACACTGCACAAATCATAACCTCAGTAAGTGCTCTCAGCTAGTTATTTGCTTATTTATTTTTTTAAGATTTATTTATATTTTATATGTATGTTTTGCCTGCACATATGTAAGTATAGCACATGTGTCATGCCTGTGGAGGCTACAGGCAAGTGTCAGATTCCTTGGAATTGATGTTAGAGACAGGAGCCTCCAGGTGGGCTCTGGGCGCGAAACTCCGCGTATCCTTCAAGAGCAGTAAGTGCTCTTCAGTGCTAACACATCTCCAGCCCCCATTAGTTTTTTTTGAGACAGAGTCCTGGCTTGGAGCCAGGCTGCCCTGAACCTGGCATATAGACCAATCTGGTCTCAAATTCATGACTCACCTCTCGCAGCCTCCCAAGGGCTGGAACTGTAGGCATGAGTCATCTTGACCAACTATGTTTGTCCTTATACTGGTTAACTTTTAAAAATTTCATTTATTTATTTGTTTATTTATGTGTGTGTGTGTGAGTGTGTGCGCGTGTGCGCACGTGTGCATGTGTGTGCATGCAAAAGTGGTATCCATGTGGAGGGCAGAGGATAACTTTATGAGTTGGTTCTCTCTTTTTATCTTGTGGGTCCAGGGGATTGAACTCTGGTCTTCAGGCTTAGCTGAAAATGTCTTTACCTGTTGAGTCATCTCACCAGCCCCTTTTCAGCTCTTTAAATAACACTATGTTTTGGTCAGAGAGATGGCTTGGCAGGTGAAAGAGCTTGCTTCCTTCCACACGTGTGTCATGGCCCATGAATGGTCCCCACACTAAATAAAATTAAAATATGAAGTAATGTTACTTTTGGGACTAGTAATGGGCTCAGTTTGCAGAGTGCTTGCTTGGAATGCACAAAGTCAAAGGTCTAATCTCTGGCACAACATGAAAACAAGTGTGGTGGATCTGTAATCCCAGGACTTGGGAGACAGAGTCAGGAGGATCAGAAGTTCAAGATCATCCCTGGCTACAGAGTGAGTTCGAGGCCAGCCTGGGCTGCATGAGATCCAAATAACAAAAACAGCAACAACAATTCCCCAATTACTTTATTTCTCAGATTATAAAGACAACATGTACATTGCAGAGATAAGGAAATATGGAAAGAAAGATAATTAATAATCTCATTCAGGGTTTCTTTACACTGAAGTATCTTCTAAATTCTGGTAGGAGATTTTCAGCTTTTTCAATGCCTCTAAGTACCACTGACAATCCCTGTCTTCAGGATCCACATCTGTAGATTCAACAAGCTTCAGATCAAAAAGATTTGGGACATGGGGTGGGAAAGACAGCTCAGTGGTTAAGAGCTCTTGTGGCCCTCGCACAGGACCTGGATCTCTCAACAGCCTGTCACTGCAGATCCAGGGGATTTGACACCCTCTCCTGGTCCTTGTGGGACTGCATGAATTTGGTGCATATTTAGATAAGCAGGCACATATACATATAAATAAAAAATATTTAGAAAAATAGCTCTGTATTGAGTATGCAGATGCTTTTTGTTATCACTCTGCAAATAATACAAATAAGAGCGATTTCCATGGCATTTATTCTGTATTAGCTATGAACACCATCTAGAGAATGTTTAAATGTCTACGGGAGGATGTGTGTAAATTATACACAGATACTATACCACTTCATATAAAGATCCTGAACAGCAAGGTTTGTGGGCTTCTCAGAAGTCTTGGGTCAATCCCCTCTGGACACTGAGGGCCTGGTGCCTGGCTCTCATAAAATTATGATTGCATGGTTCACATTGTCTTCATTATTTTGATTGCCAGTATTCTTATATATTCTTTCACAACTTGAAATTTTCTTCTTAGATTTCCCTGTGGCCTTTCCTCTTTTCATACCTGTGGTCAGCTTGTCTGCACTGTCTGAAGAGAGGATATATGCATCAGAAGACAGTTGGAAAGGCGTTCTGGAGTCTGCTTAAGAGAGTAAATCTAGAATGGAGAGGAAGTCAGCAATCAAGGAGTCTGCTTGGAAAGTCAGTGGGATTCGAAGATGTTTTTCTTAGCTCCGGGGAAGGAAACAGGCAAATGGACAAAAGCCTCTACATTAATGAGACTCCTCATCAGAGAAAGATGCTTTGTGAAGATGAGGCGTGCACAGTCCCTCTTTGCTCATAGGAATCGTGTTATGTCTCGGGTTACCACTAGCTTCCACCTGTCTATAATTTAGACATTTTTCACAGTCTCAGGAGAGGTATAGTTCCCGCCATCTTGTTCTAACCAGGCATACAGTAGAACAGCTCAGATATAAGTTGAAAGGTGAGCTCTTGTGGTCTCTGCCAAACAGGAGTGAAGAGCAAGGTGTGGATCTGATCCTTTGGATTTTGATCATGTAGAAGAAAGACAGACCTGAGGGGAATTCAGGCAGAACTCACTGTTCTAAGAACTCTTAATTAATTATCTTCATGTACAACAAAGTTCCCAGAAAACCCATACTCTTCAACAGTACAGAGAAGGGTTTTACCAGTGGAAAATTTTAAGTATAAGTACCTGCAAGTTAGACATTCTCAGATGTGTGATGACAATCCTGGGGTGAGTCAACATAACTCCTTTAGGAATAATACCAGTTATATACATGGCTTTTTAATTCTTATCTGGTAGGGATTGAAGAAATGAGGGGGAGAAGAAGGTGTAAGATGTGGTAAAAGGATTCCCCGTGTTCCTTAATAGGGTCAACTATACCAATTAAATCACAGAGAAGGCAAATGGAGCAGAGTTAGAGAGCTGCCCGCCCTGGAGCTTAAACTACCCCCCATGAGTTAAATCTAGCCCATGTCTTTATTTTTTGATACCTTTTGAGCTAAGAATAGGGCATCTTAGAGACTTTATTTTTAATAGTCTCTCTCTCTCTCTCTCTCTCTCTCTCTCTCTCTGTGTGTGTGTGTGTGTGTGTGAGTTGCCTGTGGACACCAGAAGAGGGCATTTGGATTCCCCGGTGTTGGAGCTATAGGTGGTTGTGAACTACTTGATATGGGTTCTGGGAACTGAGCTTGGGTCCTCTGCAAGAGCAGTAATTAGATATTTTTAACCAACTGAATAGTTTCTCCAGCCCCCAGTTCTGGAATTTTTAAATGGCAAGAGGGAAAATATCCAAAGAAGAATGGTGTTTTATGAAGCATGGAAAGGAAGTAAACTTTCAATTTCAGTGTCCCAGATAAAGTTTTATGGAACCAGCTGTGCAGTTGGCTTATGCTTTGGCAGCCACTGCCTCTGTGATCCAGGTCCAAGTTTATGACTTGTAAAGCTTAATATATTTGTTATGTGGTTATTTCTAAAAAAAGATTGATCACTCTGATGCAGCTCAGCATTCAGACAAAGAGAAGAGTACAATTACTTTTTGTTGATACCTCATTAAGAAATAAAAAATGTTCTTCTGTTTGAAGTACTTTAGACTAAGAGCAAGCCCGAATCTGAGTTTTCCCTTTCTCTCCTTCTGTCTGCCTGCCATCTGTGATCATCTGTTGTGTATGTCTGCTGTCTGTCTGTCCCTAACAAAGGACTTTTCTCTGTATTTATTGAGCAGCACAGAAAATATGGCAAGAGGAAGGAATGAGGAATCCTTTTCAACAGAGTTTTACAAGGGAAGAAGTTACAAACCCAGAACAGTACTAAAAGTCACAAGCAGCCATGATCCCCTATATCCACATTATGGTGGATTTTTTTTTCCTTTAAAGTTGCTTCCAATCTGTTGACTGTTTCAGCAAATGATCACCATCACCACCACCACACACACACACACACACACACACACACACACACACACACACACACACACACTATTGTGGATCAGGACCATTGAAGAGTACGTAATTTAAGATTAAAACTATGAATTTAGCATAATTACATGGGAAGTGCAGGGCAACATCATAACCAAAAGCAACTTGGGGAGGAAAGGGTTTGTTTCACTCACAGTTCCATATAACAGCTTTTGGTGTTGTACTAAATGCATTTCTGCATTATGATATGGCTATAAGCCTATGGGTCCCAGGGAGTGGTCTGTGGTGGTTTGAATGAAAATTGTCCTCATAGGCCTATAGGGAGTAGCACTATTGTGAGGTGCAGCCTTGTTGGAGAAAGTGTGCCACTAGGGGTGGACTTTGAGGTCATGGCATATCTTCACAGCAATAGAAACCCTAACTAAAGACACAGTTCATCAACAAAAGTAGTGAGGGCGGGGATTCACACGGGCAGGATCCTGGGAGCAGGAGTGGATGCAAAGGCAATGAAGGGGTGCTGCTTACTGGCTTGCTCCTCATGGCTTGTTCAGTCTGTTCCCTTACAGAACCCAGGACCAGGTCCAGAGATGGTACCACCCACAAAAGGCTGGTCTTCTCACACCAGTCACTAATTAAGAAAATGTCTACAGCCAATCTTATGGAGGCATTTTCTCAATTGAGAAAAAAACCCTCTCTGATGACTCTAGCTTGTGCCCAGTTGATATAAAACCAGCCACCACAGTTGATTACATTGTTTTCTTAGAGGCAGGATAAGGTTATATAGGCTGAATACACACTAGGGAAGTAGAGTACATAGTTTTAAATGGTCTCCAAGCACATTATTAACTTGGCTGCAAGGTCTGGCAGAGGCTCAGATGAAGGTGAGAGGTGTTTGCAGATAAAGCCCTTTCCACGCTGCATTCTGGTCCTTGGCTGACAGTAGTGGGGGTGTCACGCTTTCCAGTCTGGGTAATTTTAGTTATTGTCACGATCTCAGCAATTCTTCTCTCCCTTAAAGCACTTTCTAGCTCTAAAAATCTTCCTAATAGAAGATTTTACTTTGTGTCCACAACTGTTTTTGCTCTAAACCAGATCTTTTTGGCTTTGCTTCTAATACTCTTTTAAAGATCGCTCAGTCATTTTCTGAGCTGTCCAGTAAAAGCATCTTGTAACCTTTGAGAAATGCCACTGTAAATTAGTCCCCAAATCTATTAATAGGCTGTTTATTGCCATTTAAGAGTCTTCCACAAAGTTTGATAGTCAGCATTGCCACCAAGTGGCCATCGGTACCCGGCTTTCCTTGTCAAGCTGAGCTACCATAGAATTATCAAAGCACCACAAGATACAACACCAGATTTTTTTTCTGCCCAAAGATAAGTCGATATGCTTATTTTATTATGTACAAAGGCAGCTACAAATGAATGCAAGCTCACAACCGCAAGTGTGGGAGGGGCTCCGAAGTTTCAGCAGCTATCCATCTTATAAAGCTGTAGTCTGTCTATGTTGTTGAAGTCTCTCACAACTTTCTAACTATTCTGTTTTTATCAAGTTCTCCACAGAGGTGTTTTAAAACAACTCCACACCAGAAGGCCTTGTAGCTTGCTGTGGCTTATCTCTCCTCCCCCAAAGGCCTTGTGGAGGCATCCTGGCAGAATGGGTGTGGAGATCAGAGCACAGCCTTGACTGAGTCTTGGTCCTCGCTTCCCACCTCGTTTTGAGTCAGGTCTCTGTTGTTTTGCCTCTAAGGATGGTGATCACCAGCTTCCACTTCTCTACAGAAGCCCTGGGATTACAGTTGTAATCCAGCCTTTACACGGGTTCTAGGATTAGAAAGCAAGTCTTCACGCTTGCACAGAAACCACTGTACCTACTGAGCCATATACGAGCCACTTGTTGTTGTTAAAAATAGTGGAGCAGAGGCAGGCTGATCTCCGTGAGTTCTAGTCCAGCCTGACCTCCAGTGTTCTGGGACAGCCAGGGCTACCTAGAGAGATCCTGTCTTCAAAGAAATCAGAGCAGTGATTGCAGAAGTTGCTTACAGCCCAGGAGCAGGAGCCTGGTCACTAAACTGATGTTATTATTATTTTTTCTCATGTAATGGCAAATTTTTGCCCATGTTTTGTGCATTTTTATTGGATTTTGTTCTTTGCTTTTTATCTCTGTTCTTTCCCACCTACCTTTCTCCTTACTCCTTTCCCCTCACCCTAACAAAAAAGTTGAATTTTTATGTATCAGTACAAAATAGTAATTTCTGAAAGCAAAACTTTGAAGGAATTTCTCCTCTCCCCTCAGGCTTCTCCTGCAATCTGGATAATTACCACTAGGTGGTAGCAGATCTCTTGACTATGGCTTTCACCTAGGAACTGCACTTTTCTACATAAATGACAGCATAGATTTTAACTGTATATTAATTTCAAACACTGAGTATCTTAAGCTTTGAACTATTAATTATTATTTAAGAAATCCAGGCACTGGGACTCAAACTTGTTTCTTATTCTTTTATGTGTATGAGTGTTTTGCCTGTATGTATGAATGTTCATCACATGTGTACCGGGCGCCTGCAGAGCTCAGAAGCCAGCACTGGAGCTCCTGGGACTGGGATTACAGATGGGGTGCTTGGAGCTGAACTGGGGTACTCTGAAAAAGCAACAAGGGCTCTCAACTGCTGAGCCAACTCTCCAGCCCTGTGTGCCACTATGCCCGGCTTTTGTTTTAATACAAATAGAAGCCATATATTTAAAAAAACTTAAAAAGCAAATAGTGTAAATCTATTTTTTATTCTGTCTGTAATATGTTCTTAGACTAATTAGGAGGCCACTCCTTTATTCACGGTTATAGTTTCTCATGTAACATGTTAGTCAGAAATAGGTGGCTTAGCTCTGGGCCTTTCAGCTTGGTAACTCTGACTTCTCACAGCTGCTGCCTACCGTGGTATATAGGAAGCTGAGGTATAGGGAATAACGATCCAGACTGCCTTTTTCACTTGTCCATAAGTTTCCACTTTTTATTTTTAGAGTTTCACTTTTATCTTGTTGGCAAAAATCAAGAAATGAAATCTACGATTTGCTGAGACCAAAAATCCCCTCTACCAAGTTGGGCTTTATATGGAGGGCAGCATTTTCCTCTGATTCCGAGGATGATATCATAAGCTTTCTAACTGGAAATGCACTTAAGCTATTTTACATGTGAGTACATTTGCCACAAATTTGAGTTAGTGCAATTAATTTGTTTCCTTTTCTTTTATTTGTGTATGCGGGGAGTGTCTGGGAATTCAGCTTAGGACCTCAGATGCGCTAGGCAAGCACTCTGTAGGTATCGCTGATCTATATTACCAACCCTACTATTAATTTTATTTATTACTTTTTTACAGTGTTGGGGATACGACTAACTTTAGAAAGAAAATTCTATTTATAGAAGGAATTTAAAACTAAAATGTAAAGTTTTAAACATGAGTTCAATAAGTATTTTTGAACAGTTTTTAAAAACAAATTCTCTTAGCTTTTCAAAAATCTAGTTTAAGTTTTCATACAAGTATACGTTCTAAGTTACATATCCCACAGTTTTTTTCTAAGATATTTATTTATTTATCTATTTGTGTGTGTACACCCAGGGAGGCTAGGAAATGGTGTCAGATGCCTGGAGCTGGAGTAACAGGTGGTTATCAGCTGCCATACATGAGTGGTGGGAACTGAACCCTGGTCCTCTGTGAGAGCACAGAGCTTAGCCTCCGAGCCATTCCTCCATCCCCTTCCTTCTAGCTTCTCTTGTAGGATTTTCAAACACTTAGACAGTGCGACCAAGACCTCTGAGCCACCGTTCAGATCAAGCAGCTCTTATTTCCCATATATGTATGTATTTTTGGAAACATTTGAGAACAAATATAGCCATCATGATAGTTCTCTCTGAAACGATTCATCATGCAGTTCTTAAAGACAAGGACATTCTCCTACACCTTAACATTCCCAAACCATAAGAGAATTCACACTTCCTAAATTTCATAACCATAACTATGGCTCGGCTGTTAAGGGCACTGGCTGCTCTTTCAGAGGATCCAGGTTCAATTCCTAGCACTCACATAACTCTAACTCTGGTCCCTAGTGAATCTGTAAGCCTGTTTTGGACCCTGAAGGCTTGGCATGCACACGGTGCACACACACACACACACACACACACGAAAGCAAAACACAACTACACAAAAAAATAAAACAATAAAATTTTAAAAAAACTTTTAAGAATACATTTGCATTTTTCTAATTCAAGTACAACAAGTCACGTTTGGTGATTTATTTTATTTATTTATTTTTCTTTTTGCAGTGCTGGAGACTAGACCCAGGCATAGCTCTCGATAGGTAAGTGTGATACCACAATAAAGTAGTCACAGCCCTAATACGTAATCTTTAAAAAATATCTATGTTATGTGTATATGTGTGTGTGCCTGAGTGCATGTATGTGTACCACATGTGTGTAGGAGCCCAAGGAGGTCAGCAGAGGCATCGGATACTCTGGAACTGAAGCTATAGATGTGGGTGCTAGGAATTACACCGGGGTCCTTTGCAAGAGTAGTAATAGTTCTTAATTGCTGAGCTATCCTTCCAGCCCCAAGAAAGGCCTCAACACACACACACATACACACACACACACACACACAGCTGGACATTGTCGTAGGCAACTCTAACTCCAGCTCTCGGATGGGTGATTGTGTACGTCTGTGAGGGTATGTATCTCTTTCAAAGGAGACCTGGCCATTGGCATTTTTAATATTTTGGCACCTTGGATTTATCTGACTTTTCTTTGCAGTGTTTAATTTCATGACAACCAGTTCCAAGCAATGTGTGAGGTTGTTCAGAAGTAGCCATGGTTTGAGTCTACAGTCTTCTGGTTTGAATAATTATTTCATGGCTCAAGAAGACTTGTAACCATGGACTGTCAGATCAGGGAACCTACTCCCACACAGTAGAAAGTTGAGACCCTGAAAGGGTAAATGTGGTGTTTTCCTGTTGTTGTTGCAGTGTGATATCACATACCCAGAGGCTTCTCGTGATGCAGATGTGTCATTTCACACATCTGGAGGTCAGAAGTCCACCAGGTCTGCAGGATTACATCATAGTGTGGGCAGGCTGGAGATGAGGTAACCAGCCTCTTCCCCAGCATCTGCTTTCTTTGGTTCATGGTTCTTTCCACCTGCAGTGCCAGCAGGACACCATCTTCAAGTCTCTCTAACTCTGATTCTGACTTTCATGCCTCCCTCTCCCACTTGGAAGGACCCTGGAGATGACATTGGGACCACGGGAATAATCCAGGACATTCTTCTGATCTCAGGGTCACCTGATTAGCAATCTGCATCCCACATAGAACCTGGAACTTCTGGTCATTAACATAGCATAGTGACAGGCTCTATGGGCTAGAACATGGACATTGTTGGGAGCCATTATGAAAGCCACCTAATAATCAGGAGTTTCTCATCAGAACCCTTTAACACATGGCAATATCAGGTGTCTGTTTTATACTGGAATTAACATAATGTGGGAAGAATGGAACCGTATTTAAGAGCTTAATGAAAGAGGTGTTGAAGGAATTGTATGACAACTTTATATGGTGGCAACACAAATGAAGGAGAACAGTAATTTATACATCTGAAGACAGTATATGAATTTAAAAAATATATTTATTTTTATTACATGTTCATGAGTATTTGCCTGCATGTATGTCTGTGCACCATGTGTGTTCAGGGTCCATAGAGACCAGAAGAGGGAGTCAGGTCCTCTGGAAGTAGAGTTACAGACAGTTGTAAGCCACTATGTAGGTGCTGGGAACCAAACCCAGGTCCTCTGAAGGAGCAACCATCTTTCCAATCCCCTTGTTTTGTTTTTGAGAGAGGGTCACACCTTGTAGCTCCTGCTGGTTTTGAATTTTCATCCTCCTCTCTCAGGCTTCAGAGTGATGGATTAGAAGGGTGGACCGTATGTAACTCATGCTATTGAGTGAATGTTAAAATCTTAAATCCCTTGGACCCACTGCATCCTGCTCACAACTGCAGCCTACCCAGAAGGGATGAGCACTTGTCCTCCAGGCTGCCATTTATCCCAAAGCCTTTTCTATGTCATAATCCTGCTTGCAATGTAGGTTTCATGTAAACATTTCATGCCCCTTTGCTTCAAAAGTCCATTATAGAGTTTTGTTTTCCTTTCTTCTTTTGCTGTACTGGAGATTGACCTGAGTTCTTGCACAAGGTAAGCAGGCATGCTTCCACTTGGATCATATCTCTAGTTCCTACCCTATTCTTTCAATCCATTAGACATTTTCAAAATGAACACGAAGTGATGCACCCGTGTGCGGGAATGTGGAGCCATCCACTGGGGCATCGGCAATCTTCTGGTGTCCACGTGCCCAAAGGAAAAATGAACCTGCAGCTATCAAATATCAATTGCTCTTGGTCAGAGGTGAGGTCTCATGAGTTCCTCCCTTACCCATGCTGATATTTTGGCTGGCTTTATTTGATCTTGTAAAGATTTAATGCTGTTAACCACAGCTGCTGTGAGTTCATTAGTTATTTTAAAAATGTATACACACATACACACACACACTCACACCAATAATTAAAGAAGAGGTCATGAATTTGAAAGGGAGTCAAGGGGACACAAGAGGAGTTGGAAAGGGAAGAAGGAAAAGGTGAAAATCATGTAAATACAGTACTCATGCATGGCATTTGTCTTAGGGTTTCTATTGCTGTAACAAAACACCATATCCAAAGCAACTTGGGGAGGAAAGTGTTTATTTTCCTTACACTTCCAAATCACTGTTCATCATCAAAGGAAGTCAAGACAGGAAATCAAACAGGGCAGGAACCTGCGGGTGGAAGCTGATGCAGAGGCACCGAAAGTACGCAGCTTACTGACTTGCTCCCGGTGGCTTGCTCAGCCTGCTTTTTTATAGACCCCAGGATCAACAGCTCAGATATAAAATCACCCATAATGGGCTGGGCCCTCCCTCATTAATCATTAATTAAGAAAATGCCTTACAGGTTTGCCTACAGCTGGATCTTATGAAGGCATTTTCTTAATTGAGGCTCCGTCTTCTCTGATGACTCTAGTTTGTGTCACATTGACATAAAACCAGCTAGTAAAACATTCTCAAAAGAAGACGAGGAGGAAGAGGACATGATGCTGGGAGGGGAGTTCATTGGCAGGAATCCACGGGGAGTTGGGGGGGCAGGGTGGGTATATTCATCTTATATCACATACATGTATGATATCTCATAGAATTAGAAAACCTACTATGTAGTCTTTTCTCTCTGGTTAACACTACAGAAGCTCAATGAACACTTTTATATCAGAGTCCTCATCTCAGAGTTTTGGTTTATTAGACGGCATGACAATAGGTAGAGGGACAGTCACACTGAAACTTTGCTAATTGGACTCAACTCAACTAATTGGTCCCACTGGCCCTGTAGTTTTGTTCTTGATGGTAGTGAAGGGGGAGGGTTCAGAACTTCCACATCTGAGTGCAGTAGGCCCACCCCTTGGTGAGGACAAAGCGCACAGACAGAGGCAGGAGCTCAAAGAATGAAGGAGGAATTACTACTGCAATTATGGAGAGACGTCTTCAAGCACCTTCTGAACAAGTATGGCAAGGGGCCCAGGAGAACGTATACGTATTCATACAGGAGAGACTCGCCATCACGTGCAGCAGCGCGCACACTGCCGAGCATGCTCAGTTTGATGTCATGTATCACGTGTTCCCGAAAATAGTAGGTGGGAATGCCTCTGGGTGGAGAATTTAGCATTATATGAGCAAAGCTTACTCTAGGACACCCAAAAAGAATTTTCACTCATTTCTTGTTTTGTTTTTCCTTTTTTTTTTGCATTTTGTTGGAGGACAGTCCAAAAAAGAAAGAAAAAAGTAATAAGAAAAAATAAAAATAGAAAAATGCATCATTAAATAGCTGGTTCATTTGAGGATGAGGTGACAAAATGGACCAAACCTCATAACTGGGTTCAGCAAGCTCCAGGAAGGACTTTCCAAGATATGCTCCAAAAAGCCACCTTGGACTTGGTAGTGAAAATCTTCAGTTAATTTTTTGGTTTTTGATTTTAGAAATTGAACTCAAGGCCTCAGCATACGCTAAGCCTGCGCTCAACCACTGAGCTGCACGCAGCCTGTTCTATCTACAAGCTTTTACTTAAGTTAAATGTTGCCCCAATGGCAGACTTTCAAGTTCTTTTTGTTGGGATCACTGGTCTGACTAAGTTCTCCAGTGACTAATCTCTGGTCAAGTCAGGGAAAGTTTTAAGCTGTTGAATTTGAAAAAAAAAAATCTTTTGGCTGCTTTGTGATAATAAGATTTTAAAGATTCTAAAATTTATTTCTGCATGAGTACTTTGATGCCTGTATACCAGAAGAGGCCCCAGACCCTGTCATAGATGGTTGTGAGTCCCCCGGGGTGCTGGGAGCTGAACTCAGGATCTCTGGTAGAGCAGTCAGTGCTCTTAATCACTGAACCATCTCTCCAGCCCAATAATTTTTTTTATTACAGGAAAAAAATTAAAATCCTATGAGGCAAAGAAATAAATGTAGTTTCCTGTGTCGTAGACTAGCTTTAACAACCATGGCCTTCCACGCTTCTTCTCTTTACCGCATGTCTATTCCTGCAAGGCTGTATTACATGTTATTTTTAAACAGTTCAGATTTATTCTAGTGTGTGTGTGTGTGTGTGTGTGTGTGTGTGTGTGTATGTATGTATATATGTACCCATGAGCGCCCTAGGAGACCAGAAAAGGAAGTTGGGTCCCCTGGAGCTGGAGTTACAGGTGGTAGTGAGCTGTCCCAGGTGGGTTGTGGGAAGAGAATTAGATCTCCTTTGGAGCAGTAATGCTCTTAGCTGCCGAGTCCTTTCTCCAGCCCCTCCATGCTGTATTTTAAAGAAAATCCAGAGATCATCAGATCTCGTGCGTAAGGGCTTTATCAAGCATCGGGTTTTGTTAAAGGATCTTGGTACACGTGTCAGAGTAAATGGGATAAGATTGATGTCAACTGCGATGCAGCCAGAAGCTATGTTGATGTCTGAGAATCAATGCTGTGGCTGGAGACCATGTTGAGTCCATGATCAAACTGTAACCGGAAACCATGTGGATGCCCAAGGTCCCTGTTACCACTGCCAGCAGCTATGGGCAGGCGAGCTTCTGTTGCAGTGGCATCAATGATGGCAGATTCATGGCTGAGAATGAGAGACATTGAGGACTTCTGTGCCAACCCCCTCAAAACAAAACAGTCCAGAAGTGAAGCTATTGAAGAGAGTCCTTTAAAATCTCGATAGAGATGCTGAGGCGAGCTCTCCACAGTTGATGGCTGCTGGTGGGGGTGGGGAGGAGAGGAGTCAGTGTTCTTTAAGTGTCGGCCCACCGGGAGCCTGAAGTGCTTTGATAAGTATACAGCCGTACAGCATGGTCAGCTTCTGTCTTGTTTCTTTTTTTAGAGGGCACAGGAGTAGGAGGGCGGACCTGGGAAGAATCGAACGTGGATATGACTGGAATGCAGTGCATGAAATTCTCCAATATCTAATAAAAATATCATAAAACCTGAAAGAAATGTCAACAATAAGTGAGTTTGGCAGAGGAGAGGGTCAGGAATTCTTTGCATTACTTTTACTTTTCAGATTTTTTGTAATTTTCAAATTATTTCTAAATAAAAACTTAAAAAACAATAAAACCAAATGAACCAAGAGAAATCATGACCACAGCGTCGTCATGTCTAATAACCTCCATGACAGGTTTCTTCCTGTTTTATTACAAATCACTCTTCTAGGTGTTGTTTTTTGGTTATTTTTGATTATCTGTGGTGCTGGGTCTCAAACCCAGGGACTTGTGTGTGCTGGCGGAACCGTATCTCAGAATGGTATCTCCAGCTTTGCTTTTTATTTAATTATGGGGAGAATCCATCATTTTTTCTTCTTATGGAAGAAATTAATGGAAAGCAAAACTCAGGAAAATATTTAAAAGAAATAAAATGATGCACAATTCTAAGACCCAGACCCAGACGCTGCTAACAGACAGCACCCCCCATACACGAGTTACTGACACGCATGTGAAGATGCACATACACAAACACACACCTTAAAAAGCCAATGCTAATGGGCTGTAACAGAAGCCACCAGACTCCGTCCTCCTGGCGGAACTCCCCTGCCTGCTCTGTCTTATCTGCCAGCAGGTTGCTCATCTTGATAAAACACTAACCTTTCTCCCAGTGTCATCTGACCTACCATAGCTGTTGACACGAAAGGGAATCATATTTTGCTGTTTTTATTTTTCCCCTCCAGAAAGAATGGGTTTCATTTTATGTTTGATCTTAGAAGATACCGTTTGACTTGCTGGGTGATAGACTGGCCCAATTGTCACAGACCATGATCTTCCAGCATGTCCTCTGCGAGAGAAAGGGCACAGAAACCAAAGGTGCATTTCCAGGTTAACTTCGGCCTATAGGTCTGCCTGTGACTGACTGTGACAGCTAAGGGCAGGCTCTGGGTCTGGTTTTCTGGGTCTTAGATGCTGAAGGGAGGTGGGATAGGCAATGAAGCTGTTGCCTAACAATCTGTGAGGGATACAGTGCAGATTGCTCCTGGGTGGGTACCATCCAAGCTGAATCACTGGCTTCCCGATGTTTTCTATGTCCCAGTGCCTTAGGATGAATCCCTTTCTGTTTAAGCAATGCAGAGTGGGGTCTGTTGTTTCTGGTCAAGAAAGCAGATAGAGGAAATGATTGAATTCCATACTTGCTGAGTATTTTCCTCCTCCTCCTCTTCCTCCTCCTCCTCTTCCTCCTCCTTCTCCTTCTCTTCCTCCTCCTCCTTCTTCCTTTTCTTCTCTCCTCCTCTTCCTTTTTTCCCCTTTAAGATAGGGTTTCTCTGTTTTAACTCTGGCTGTCCTAGAACTCACTCTGTAGACCAGGCTGGCCTCAAATTCACAGAGATGTACCTGTCTCTGCCTCCCAAGTGCTGGGATTTAAGGCATGTGCCACCACTGCCTGGCTTTGCCCATATTCTTGAAGGTGATACTTTTTCTTTCATTTTTTCCTTTCTTCTTTCTGAGACAGGGTCTTCCCTCTGTAGTTCAGGCCCCAAACTGATGATTCTCTTGCCTCTGCCTCCCTCCTGAATGCTGGGATTACAGGAAAGTGATAGCACACCTTTATTTATTTATTTTAAGATTTATTATGCTTAAAAGTGTGTGTGTGTGCATGTGTGTGTGTGTGTGTGTGCGTGTGTGTGTGCCCCTGACATTTGATGGTGCCCAAGGAGGCCAGAAGACTGTGTGAGGTCCCCTAGAGCTGGAGTTATGGGCAATTGTGGGCTGCCCAGTATGGATGCTGGGAACTGAACTTGTGTTCTCTGGAAAAGCAGCAAGCTCTTAATCAGTCCGAGGACTGCAGTCCTGGAGTTCACTGATTTTATGGCTTCCAGCCCCTAGGGGGCTCACTCATATTCCGGAGGTCAGCTGATGCATCTCTAGTGCTGCTTCCCTTTCTCTCTACCCCTTACTCTAGATAGAGTCCAGTGATTCTCAACCTTCCTAATGAGGTGACCCTTTAAGAGAGTTCATCGTGTTCTGGTGACCCCCAATCATGAAATTGTTTTGTTCCTTCTTCATAAATGTCATTTTGCTGCTGTTATGAATTGTAATGTAAATATCTGATATGCAGATAGTCGTAGGAGACCCTGGTGAAGGCATTGTTTGACCCCCAGAGGGGTTGTGACCTACATGCTGAGAACCACTGCTCTAGTCTGTTAGGAGCTCTTTCTTTTTATTATTTTATTTTATTATTTTTTACTTTGTTATTTTATATCGTTAGTTTAGGTGCGGGTGTTTTGCCTACATTTATATCTATGTACCATGTGCCTGGTGTCATGGGAGGTCAGAAGATGGTTCTGGATCCCCTGGGAGTGGAATTACAGATGGTTGTGAGACACCATGTTGGTGCTTGGGATCGAACCCTGCTCCTCTGCAAGAGCAGCCAGTTCCCTCAACTGCTGAATTATCTTTCTAGCCCCAGGAGCTCTTAATATAAACAGAGTATCCTGTTTTCTTACATGCCGACCTCCTTCCCCTTGGTGCAAGGCATCCCAGAGGAGAGCAATGTGGTAGTAATCCCCAACCAAAATGAAATTCACCCCAGACTCACTTGATACTTTGGGCAGGCGTTTTCTTTCCGTTCCTAGATGTCTCCAGGCTGATCCTGCCCAGCTGCCTCTGTGGACCTCTCTCTACTAGTTTCCCACATCTCATTGCACTTGCTGATCAGTGAAAGACTCTTCTGATTATCCTCAGAATGTCCTTATTCCATAACTGGCCCCATCCTGTGCATGCATGGCTGATCCCTAGCTCACGCTGCTTAACAGCCAAGTTTTCCCAGTTCTCAGGCAACCCTTGAAGTGTTTCCTCTGTCTGAGTCAGAAACCCAGGCTCTCCTGGAAATCAGAAATGTCACCACAACTGCCTCCTACTCACCCCGATTCCATTCACATTGGGTGTCTGCCTTTGTCCTTAATGGACTCTGTAATGAACAGCCAATGCACATCATCTCCACCAGTGATTTATTGTGCACTCTTGTTGATATTCTGTTCCTCCCGGTCTAATGATTAGTTTAGTTCCCTTTCTTAGTTCCTCCCCCCTTCCCTCCCTCACTCCTCCCTTTCATGGGGTCTTGCCATGTAGCTCAGGCAGTCCTCCAGCCTCAGCCTCCAGCATACTGGGGGTTACAGGAAATGTGCCACCATATCCAGTTTAACACTAATGATTTCAAACATGGGTGACAGGGGAAAAGAAACTCAGGCTTTGGGCAGAGCCAGCCCCAGCCACATGGCTTTAGCCATGGTGAAAGACAGACAGCACTGCCCAAAAATGTGACTTCTAGAGAAACTGTATCAGGATAGCCCAGCTACCCGCAAGTTTGAGATGCTAATGCAATTAGATTTCAGAAGACTTTCTGTGTTGTAAGGTTGGTTACCTGTTGACTGTGAATTCTAAAGTTCCAAGCTCATTTCTTAAAATCTTCCAGGCGACACTTTCATTTGACTGTAGTCATACATAACTATACAATTCATTTTCATTTTCAGAAGATGAGTCATTTCCATTGATAGGAGAACCTGAGGAATCTTCCCTAAAAAGTGGCTGAAGGAAATTGTGGTGGTTTGAATAAGAATGGTCCCAATAGGCTCATACAGTTGAATGTTTAGTCACCGGGGAGTAGAATTCTTTGAAAGGATTAGCAGGATTAGGAGGTGTGGTCTGATCAGAGGATGTATGTCATTGGTGGGCTTTGTGGTTTCAAAAGCCCATGTCAGGCCCAGTCTCCCTCTCTCTCTCTCCCCCTCCCTCCCTCCCTCTCTCTTCCTGTTGCTTGCAGATCAGGATGTAACTCTCAGCTACTTCTCCAGCACCATGCTTGCACCAGGTTCTCTGTCATGATGATAGTAAGTCTCTGAGACTGTCAGTAAGCCCTCAATTAAATGCTTTCTTTTTATAAGAGTTGCCTTGGTCATGGTGCCTCTTCACCACAGTAGAACTAAGACAGTGATTCTATGTTTAACTCAAAATCTTTTATGCAAGAGAAAAACAAACACCAGTGTGGTAAAGCTATCTGTTACATTGGGCCAGCATGGCTATTTGCTTTCTGTAGCCAAAGTCCAACATGAGTCACAACACAGAGTTTACACTTCCCACACAGATCTGGAGAGTAGAACAGTGGCTAAGACCTTCTCCTGGGGAACAGTGAGCTAGTTGGAAGGAAGGACGTCACGGTGATCAGGATTGAATATCTAAGAAGGTCTCAGTCTGATGTCTTGAAGCATTAAAGTTCAGGAAAAGGGGTGACCATACACATTTGGGCTGCGAGTATTAACTCAGGAGTAGAGTGCTTGCCTTCCATGTGTGAGACCCTGAGTTCAATTCCAAACACTGAAAAATAGTTGATTCCTAAAACAAAGGACCACACACTCAGTGGCTTAAACAACACAAATTTATTATCTTACAGTTCCAGAGGTCAGAAGTCCTCAGAGGGTCTCACTGGGCTGAAACCAAGGAACTCTAGTTCTGTATTCCTTCCTGGAGGTTCCCGGGAGAATCAGGACTCTTACTTTGCCAGTTTCAAGAAACAACCTGAGTCCCTTTGCCCCTCACTTCCCTCCACACACAAAGCAATGGTGGATGGATGGTCTGCAGAGTCCTCTTCACACTGAGCCACCTGAACTGACCGTTCTGCGGGCTCCGACCTCATGGTTAGCTGGAAGGAGTCTTAATTCAATCAGCAGTTTAGATTGCTGTTGCTTTGACACAATCACAGGCTCTGGAGTCATAACGGCAGCTGCAGGCATCTACGGCTGAACATTATTCTGTCTAACACTCAGGTCCACACGGGCTTGCTAGTATTTGCTCCATTTCTCCCTCAGGTGTGTTCTGTATGCTGCATTGACATGGCTGGGCAACAGTTTAGGGGTCACAGTAGTGAGAGCTCATAGAGTTTCCTGGTCCCTGGGATGGGCCTGGAGGGAGCTGAGGGAGTTTGCAGGCCTAGGAAGGGCTGGTCAGTTGAGACCGTGATTCATCCATGGAAACCACCACGGATCCCACAGCTGGGGGCTGGATGGGGATGTGATGCTTTCATGGTTTAGATATGATTTATCAGGGGTCCATGAGCTGGGAGCTTGGTCTCCAGTGTGGTGGTGCTTAAAGGTGGAGCCTGTGGAAGGACTTTAGGTCACTACTCTTATGCAGACCCTGGAGTCTCAAGAATAAATCTGACCCCGGAATCACCCTCTGGCTTCCTATTTTGAGGTGTAATCTCTCTCTTCCAGTGCACTCCTGCCATTGTGGTGACCTATAGCAGCCAAACCAATGGGGATTTCATGGTCTTGGCCCTTGAACCAGCAGACCTATGAATTAAATAAACCTCTTTTCTCTATAAAGTTAGCCTGCTTGGTTATTATGTTACAGTAACAAAAAATGAATGGCTACAGATGCATCAGAGGAAGCCACCAATGGAGACACAGTTACTGAGGGCCAGATCAGATAGCTTCAGCAGAGCTAATAGGAGCTGCCCATGATTGAAGACCCTCACTCCCATTATGCTACAACTAACCTGGAAAGAGGAAGGGGGGAAAAAAAACCTTCTGACCTGATACCTAAAAATATAATTTGAATGAGAAAACTCCGAAATTCCTGGGAAAAATCCCCACTTTGACTCACCTAGAGCCTGGGTTGTTGGCAGAATACGAATTTTAGATAAAAATTAGGTTGCTACAGAAACACAACGAAAGTTGCTATCTCATCTGTGATGGGGTGCAGAGTTGTGACTGCCGTGTCTGAGTTGGGACTGGTGTGGTCCCATCCACCTCTCTGAGGAGGATGTTCATAGAGACTACTTGATTTGCAAGCCTTGGTGAAATGAACACTCAGCAACAATTCACAATCTCCTTACTGAGCCTCAAGACATCAGGTTTGTTTGTTTATTTTAGGGCCAAGCAAAATGTTAGACGTAAATCCTCACTCAGACTGACGCCTTGGTCAGAGGGTGACAGCAGAGGGCAGCAGGCTCTGCCAGGTTGTGCCCTTTCTGGCTGGAGTGTTGGTGTCTCAGCAGGACAGCTTTGTGTTCTGTGACAGGACCTCTCTACTGTGCCTCTTGCGGCTGTTCATCAAACTCTTCATGATCTTAATGCCAACGGTTACCTTAAAAACCCTAGGGAGGAAGCAGTCAGAGGAAGACCACCACAAACTGTGAATTTTAGATCACTGATTACCTTCCATGGCTTGGTCTTTGTGTCAGCGTAGCTCAATGTGAACTGACCTGAGAAGCTGCCAACCCATGACGATGCTGGCACCACAGAGGCAGAGCACTGGTAGGACTTGGCTCCTGCTGACACCTGAGTCTCAGAAGTTTTGGACTTATTCTGAAGAAAGTTATTGTGATCAGTGGTTTAGGCATTAAAATCTGAGTGGTAAATGAGACATTTGCTGTATATTCTGTGTTAGTCATCTCTAAGGCTAATCTTGACTCTTTGTTTTGGGGGTTCTGGTCCCTGCTCATGTGGACCATTGTTTTGGGTCCCTAGTGAGGTGCTAGATGGCAATGATGGGCAGTCTGTGTCAGACAAACTGCTCATCTTATGGCCAAGAATAAAAAAGAAAGAGAATGGGGCCAGAATCTATCACTCCCTTCAAAGGTACACCCCCAGAAAACAAATGATGTCCTAGTAAGCCCTACCTCCTGAAGGCACCATGACTTTCCAAGAGGGCCACCTAAGGGACTTAACATGTGGATCTTTAGGTCATAATCCAAATGATAGAGCAGTCTCGCAAGTGGAAACTAATAATTATTATATCACTAATCATATTTACTAACACTAAGTGCTGACTATGTGTTAGGCATTGAGCTAAAGTATGCACACATGCTCTCTCTTAATTCCCATGAGAGTTCAATGGGCAAAGAATTGCAACTCCCTACTTCAGACTCAAAGAAGCTGGGGCTTAAAGAGGCTGTGCTCCTTGCTTATACTCACCCATCTTGCCAATGACCAAACCAGAGCCTGAAGCTTGGTCTCTGTGTCCAGGGTTTGAGTTCCTAGCAGTTAGGTGGCCATTGGCACCTTTAACATCACTGCTGAGGGAACCGTGACACTCACTGGAAACCACACTTTCTTCTGGGAGCTTATTCCCCACAAAGTCAGGTCTGGATTTGGTTCTCAAAGCCTTTAGGGCAGGGACTGAGGGAGGTTTCTGGAGCCATAGGTCTTGAGAGGGACGGCATGGGCTCTGCTCACTGGGGTGAGGATGTAGAGGTGGGAAAGGAAAACAACTCAATAATACTGCCTTGTAAGAATCCGGACGGCTACGCTTTTCAGTTTATAATTGCCTGTGGACCATTACAACCAGAAGCATTTTCTTAAGGCTAAAGCTATGTACAGCAATATTAATTACAGTGACAGCTCATTGGATTTAGTTTGTCCTTTCCCAGTGCTTAGAAGTGATCTTATGATCCTGAGAGCTAAACTTGGGATTGCCGTCAGATTCTGGACCCAGACATGGTCCCACAGAAAGTATGAAGATGAGACAGATGTCACACAATAGCAGCAGCAGGGAGGGCTAAAAGACCACACTTCTTAAGGTCTCCATAAATAGGAGAGGACACAGCCCTCTGATGTCTCCAACATGTAACGTTCTGTCCACTGTCAATGTGTTAGACAGTCCTGGTGACTGTCTGGCTTTCGGACTCAGCTCTAGAGGTGGCAGATCTGATGTGCCATCAGCCTGTCTCTGGACTGATTCAGACTGTCTGTGGAATCTCAGGGCAGGCATTTCTGCATATATGCATCTTTAAAGGAGGGAGCAGGTGGGTAGCTTATAGCTTTGCTTTCATCTGAGCTGTTGGTATAGAGCAGAGGAAGAGACTTCAGCAAATCCGGGTATGATGCTGAGCTCTGGAAAACAACTTCCAAAACATGGCTCTTCTTTTAACGTTTAAGAGCACTTCAGTCAGTTCCCTGTAGTTCAAAGCAGTGCAACCGAGTACAGATATTTGATGTATCTATTATCCCCAGCTACCTGGGGGGAAGAAAGGAAAGACCCGTCCTTATTCCTGGGACGCAAAAAAACCTATATCAACTGGACAGTCTTTCCCTCCATTAGGAGTGCAATATGTTTTCCGTGACAGAGCTCCCTCCACCGCTAATGACGAAACTCCGTGAGGTGGACACGACCAGTGGTGGGGACATTTCTTCTGGACTTTCCATTTCTGGCTGGTGATCGCCCACCATGGACCCTTGCAGGCCGGTTTCCTGAATGGTCATTTCTGAGTCCGTGTCCGCACACTGTAGTGGGAGCAGAGCCTGGTGTCTACTCAAGGCATCGTTGTTCTTCTGGGCCTCCAGGGAGTTCTGACGCATGGAGTTCCTGTGGGCCATGGCGCTCTTCTGAGGTTCATCAAAGCTCAGAGAGAAGGTGACTGTGCCACTCCCGAAGATGACCTTCTGTTTGCATCTCGGCTGCTGTGGCTGCTGCGGCTGCGGCTGGACAGTCAAGGGCTGCTGTTGCTGCTGTTCCTGCTGGGTCAGGGCCAGCGGCTGCTGTTGCTTCTGCCTCTCTGGCTGGGGGAACGGGTCTTCACTGTTGCTTTTGCTGCTGATGGAGGAGGAGGGGATGGAGCCGGTGGAACCTCCGAGGCTGCTGGACCGCTTCCGGGAGACGTTGCTGCGGCGTAGCGTAGCGCGGGCTGCCACTTTGAAAGCATGCGCCGCGGTGCTGCAGCGTACCTCCTCGATGGTGTTCCGGGAAGGCTTGAAGAGGATGATGTAGACCTTGTTGAAGAAGATGCAGGCCAGCAAGCCAAAGCTGGCTGCCAAGATGGCGATCACCTCCACAGCGGAGACAAATTTGCCGTAGGTGCTGGCGTAGGCCGGAATGAAAGAGATCCAGACGATGAAGAAGATGAGCATGCTGAAGGTAATGAACTTGGCTTCGTTGAAGTTCTCTGGCAGCTTTCGGGACTTGAAGGCGAAGAAGAAGCAGATGGCAGCCAGCAGGCAGGTGTAGCCGATCAGGGAGCCCAGTGCCATGAGTGAGCCCTCGTGGCACGTGATGAAGATGATTTCATCCTCTAGCTCGTGGTTGCGGTAGCTGGAGGGGGGAGCCGTGTAAAGCCAGATCACACAGATAACAATCTGCATGAAGGTGCAGAGGAAAACCAGCAGGAACTGCAGGTTGAGACCCCACCACTTCCGGTGGAAGCTGGTGGGTATCTTGGCCTCAAAGACCAGGAGAACGCGGTTGGTCTTCACCAAGATGCAAGAGATGCAGAGCACAAAGCTGATGCCGAAGGCGGGCTGGCGCAGGCGGCACGTCCAGTCCTGGGGCTCCCCGATGAAGAACAGGGAGCTGGAGAAGCAGCAGAGCAGCGAGAAGAGCAGGAGGTAGGACAGCTCTCGGTTGGTGGCCTTGACGATGGGCGTGTTTCGGAACTTGATGAAGACGCCCAGCACAAATGCGGTCAAGAAAATACCCAGCACGGCAAAAAGAGTGAGTGCGATTCCGAAGGGCTCAGTCCACGCCAGAAACTCAATCTCCTTGGCAATGCAGGAAGTATGGTTCTCATTGGACCAGAAGTCATCCGGGCACTTGTCACAGGCACTCGCATCTGTAAAATGACCCAGTGCGGATTCAATAACCGAATGACACAGTGAATGTAAATATGCATGTGGAGAGTGGATGTGGTCACTTCCTATTTTACTTATTGATGTTATCTGTTATTTTTACATGTATCAAGAGTAAACATCTTTGAACGTTCTACTGTCTCCTTCCCCAACAATTGTGGGGTGGCCCATTTCTTTTAACATTGTCTGTAATAGTTCATAGCAGACGCTACCTTGCACCCCACAGGTCTAACACATCACACCAACTCAGTTTCAAGTTCGTCTGACTTATGCTTTAAAAAAAAATTCCATTGTTTATACCTGAGGTTTTCAGGGTGGAGTGGTGGGATGCCAACAGATAGTGACATGGCTACAATAATGAAGTGGATATTAACACTGCCTCCATCTCACACACAGCCTGGTTTATTTTGGATACATGGCTGGGCTTTGTGTCATGCCAGAACAGATGTCCTTTCAGATGAAGGCGAAGTGTCCCTAGCATGTGGCCAGTCATATCTATGTTCTCAACTTTTCAATGAGGGAAGCCACATATTTATATAGATGATGAATGTTTACTAAGTTGTTTCTGCATGCCAGTGTGAAGATTGGAGCAGGGAAGGGTGCGTGGATTTTTCAGTTAGACATTGGGATGGGATCCTGTCCACACCATTTACTAGCTCTGTGACTTTGGTCTGTCGCCAGGTCTTAGCTTCCTCATTTCTAAGATGGAGGGAAGGATAAGCCCATTATTATTGTAAGATCAAAAGAACAAGATTATAGTCAATATTTATCTAGTCCTTCCAGTATGCTAATCAAAGCTTTGAGAAACATGTATTTAGAACTTAATACTAATTTGTTTAATTATCACAGCTCCGTAAGCCTCTCCTTTAGAAGGACTTGAGCCTGGGCTGGAGAGATGGCACAGTGGTTAAGAATGCTGGCTGATCTTGTGGAGGACTCATGTTGAGTTCAGCATTGACATGGCAGCTCATAACCATCTAACTCTAGTTCTAGGAGATCTGATACTCTCTTCCGACACCCAAAATCAACCAGGCATGCACTCAGTACACATACATACATGCAAACAAGACACTCACACACATTAAATAAATGAATGAATGAATGAAAGAATTAGAGATCCAGGAAGAACATCAGAGAGACAGCAAACACAATGCCAGGCACCAGCAGGCAATCTGTCACAATCTGTTAACTCCAGAGCTGAGCAGATGGCTCTTTGTCCACTTAGGGCTGTGGGGCTGTAAGAAAAGGGACACACTGTTGGAGCGCAGTGTTGGAGACAGAGAGAGAGAGAGAGAGAGAGGGAGAGAGGGAGAGAGGGAGAGAGAGGTGTGACAGGAATGTTTGTAAACACCTGGAATATTAAAAAGATGCCTGGCATTCGTTTTCTTTTCCATCTCATGTCCACAGAGCAGTGCTTAGGCACGCTCTCCTTAGAAGGGAACGGTTCTAAGCACCAGCTCTGCCCAGCTCTCTCTCTCTCTTGCTGACCCCGAGGCACCCCAAGTCCCGCACAGGGTCTGTGAGGGGCTGATCCTTTACCTGTCTCATCACTGTACTCCCCATCAGGACACTCCACACACTCAAAGCAGCAGGTGGGCTCCCCCTCAATGATCCCCTTCCTGGTCCCTGCCAGACAGTCCCGGCTGCAGTTGGAGAAGGGCACCTGAGGGGAGAGGAGGTAGAAGTGAGAGGTTTGCAGCTGGGAGTCAAAGGTCAGTCTTACAACTCCTTTGACGTGTGCAAAGTGAGGAATTTGAATATGAGGACTCTGGGCCTGTTCCCTGTAAAGGCAAAAAGTGGTAAGGCCAAGTGTGGGCATACTTGACCGTTTGGTTCAAACACAGATGCAAAGTCCTAGATCTCACTTGATTTCAGTAGCAACTTCATGAGATTCTTTTTGTAAAGAAATTATTAATGTATAATTTATAATTAAACATACATGATATTTTTGTGGTTGCTTCTATGAATTTTCAGAAAAGAGTCAGACTCCAAGGTTTGTTGCATGCCTACTGTGTGCTAGCTTTCAGATCACATTTCTATAGAAAATTGAAATTTAACTTATAATTTTGTCAAGTGTTAGAAGCTTAAATGACTGTATAGGGATTATCTCCATTGTACACTTACTGATGTTTAAGCCCATCATGCCCATAGTCTGATAGCATTAGGATTACAGGGAACTGTACAGGAATAGTTTCCAAGTAGGAAGGAAGACGAGACCCGTACCAATGACAGATAATTACATGCATTAATGGGAGCTAATGATAATTACCCCCCTGGTAAATAAGGGGTGGTTAATGGTAATTAATAGGAGCTGATGATTCAATAGAGATGCACTAGTGATGGGATAGCCTTCAGTTTGGGCTCCAGTCATCTGAGATGTGGACAGAGTTGTAAATTAGTGGGCGTAAGAGTTTAACCTGTGGAATTCCAAAATCTCCATCCTGAAAAAGTCATGACACATTTTTCTAATTGAGTAGGGACTTGCCCATTGTGGATGGGAGTCACTGTCGCAGGAGACCACCCTGTGGCGAAGCCTTCGCACATAGTGGAAAACAGCAAGATCATAGCATTGGTGATAAGAACAAGTTGACTCTGCTTCAAGATGGCCAAAGATCGTAGCAGAAAGGCAATGCAGAGAGCGATGTAGTGGATCCCGGCCAGACTCCCAGGGGTGTTTAAGAGGATGCCTGGTCCTGCCTCTGCCTCTGAAGAGGAGCTGGGGTTCTGCGTCTTGCTACATTCTAGGAACCTAGTTGTGCTTTTGTTGCTGTGGTAAACACCATGACCAAAGACAACCCAGGGAGGAGATGGTCTATTGGGCCTTCTGGCTGCAGTCCACCGTCAGGGAAGCCGGGGCAGGATCTGGAGGGGTAGGAACTAAGGCAGAGGACATAGAGAAAAGCTGCTTACTGGCTTGCTCCCCATTGCACAGTCTGTTTTTTTTTTTTTTTTTTTTTAATGCAACTCAGGTCTACGTTCCCAAAGAGGGCAACAGCTACACTGGGCTGGGTATTTCCACATCAATTATTAATCAAGAAAATGCTTCATAGATTTACCCACAAATACCCTCTGATGAGGGCATTTTTTCAGTTGAGGTTTCCTTTTTCCAGATGAGCATAGCTGTGTCAAGTTGACAGAAAACTAACCAGTACGTTAGCATGCAGCCACCCAGCATATTCATCATTTCAACATATCCCGTGTCTTTCCTTAAAGAGCACCTTCACCGAGTCATGGGCTTCTGGTCCTTAATCAGGCTTTCAGATGCGGTGATGTGGGGCAGGGCACCTTGACCAGGTCACAGGATCTTCCTCTTGGTGAGAGGTCTCCCAAAGGGATCTCCCTCCTGATGTATAGGTGAGCCCTGAGCTAACTGAATGTCCTCATTCTAAAGCACTCAGCTCTATTTTGGACTCACATCTCGTCAATGATTATTGGAAACTGGGGTAGGTGGAGAATGCTATGAAAGATTGTCCCATGCATGCTGGGCACTCAGCACCCCTGACACCCAACTGTTGAAGGCCGTTGCTACTTCCTGGTCATCGTGACAACCTAAAAAGCAGTCCCTTCAATTTCAAACTTGAATCTCTACACAAAGTAGGTAGGATGTCTCCCTCAGTGTTGCATTTGAAGGCCACTGACTTGAGGGATGTTTGTTTATTTTGCTCCGGTTGGGGGAAGTTTTAGCCCAGGAAACCTTGGGACTAGCCAGGGAGTCAAAAGTGAGGTTGGTCACTCAGCTCAGGCTCCCAGGCTTCCTCTCATCACTGAACACTCTTGCAGTTCCATGGGAACCCTGGATGCCCAGGGCCGGGGAGCTTAAGGAAAATTATCCTAGAAGCCAATGAATCCCAAAGCCCTCCCAAGCCAGCATTTCCTGTCTGCAGTGGTAGCATGGCGTGCTTTGCTCATACCTCTCTGGAGAACCCACTCCACAAGATCTTCTCCTCGTTGATGAAGAGTCTTTCTCCCTTCTTGGTATATGCGTTGTAATACCCAACTTCCTTGAATACAATGGAGCCGTCCTCTGGGGAGAGGTGCCAGTTGATGATGGAATAGTTCCCCACCAGGTCACCGCACTCATCAAATGTCACCTGTTCCCCCATGTTGTTGGTAAAGTTCAAGTGCCGTAGGTGCTTCAGGACCTGAAGAGGAAGAGAGATGAATGAATAAGAGCCATGGATGCCACATACGGCTATGCTGGTTTTTGTGAGTGGTTATTGTGAGTATCTCATCCCAGCAAAGGAAGAAGTATGAATAGAAGAGGCCTTTCTCCAGTTTTCTTTCAACCATTTGCATGTGGCCATGGTAGCGCTGGTAAGCCATGGCTTCATTGACCACCCAAAGTGTAAACGGTGTAGCAAACACTTTTTTGAAGATGGTGAGAAAAAAAAGATTTATCTCCTCTGGTGCATCATGACCTTGTGGAACTGTATCCAGCAGGGCAAGGCCCTTCCTGGCATCTCCTGAGTCGGGTGCAGGGGGAAGGAGAGGAGGAAAAACTGAGAGTTCTTGAAGTCTGCACCTTCTGTCTGTATGGTCTTGAGTCCGGGGGATGTCTTGCTGCTAAAATTCAGTGTGGAGTAAAAGAAAGAAACAGAGACCGTGGGTGGAGCCTTGTCCACCACTGCTGACTGTAGTGACACATGCTTGAGTTTATCTAAGGTCTTGGGGGGAGGGGGTCACAGCCTTTGCACAAAAAGCAACTGTAGTAATTGCTAATACATATGAGTCATTAAAACTTTTAAATACTAATCATTTTACTGCCTTTGAGGGTGATCCTTCGTGCTTTATGTTATTTAATCGCAAAAATAGCGTGCCTATCCTACCCCACATTTTTGTTTGTTTGTTTTTTGAGGCAGGGTCTCGCCGTGTAGTTCTGGCTGGCCTGGGACTCACTTTGTAGACTGGACTGATCTTGAACTTAAGAGAGCTGAACATCTCTGCCTCCCGAGTGCTAGGATTAAAGGCGTGTGCCACCATACCTGTCTCCACTCCCCATTTTATTAATTGGGGGACTGAAATATAGAATATTGAAGTACTTTGTCCAAAATTACAAGCCCATGCTTGTAAGCGCCGTGCTCTGCTGCAGCTCCTGTTCTACGCCACTAAGGCACCAAGCGAGAAGTCAGGCGCAGGCTTGATTATGGCACACTCATCTCCCCCATACCTCAGGAGCTCTTCTCCCTGTCCCTTTGGGTCCCACTCCCCTGCCTGAGGTAAGTGAGGCCTGGCTGAGGTGGCTAAAATGTCTCTCTCAGTTTGAGCAGTGTCCAGGAGTAGGAAAGGATGGGGAGAGGAGCTGTCAAAGCAGACTCACAGGCAACTACAATAGCAACATATCTATTCAATAATTTAAATTTGAAGTTTAAATTTTCCCTCAAAGAAAGTAAACTTTGGGTGGTGGGTTTCATTGATGAATTCTACCAGACATCTAATGAAGAAGATCACCAATCCCATATTCGCTCTTACAGAGCATAAACTATCAGGATACTGCTCAGTTAATCTGGAGGCTGCATAAGACAGCTTCTGAACCCAGACATAGATGCTACAAGAAAATAAAACAGTAGTTAATATTCTCATGAGTATAGAAGTAAATTCTAAACCAAATTTTAGTAAATAAAGTCCACTCATAGTCAGAAAAAGGAGAATACATCATTACTAAGTAGGGTTACCTCAGGAATGCAAGGTTGGCTTAACAGTCAACTATATTAACATACTGCAAAAGAAAACCTTCAGGAACATCCTTAATAGGCACAGAAAAGGGTTCAATAATATCCAAACTTCATTCCTGTTAAAACACCTCAGTAATACAGGAATGAGAGCAAACTTCCTCAGCCTTATGAAGGGCATTTGACAGGGTGTCTGTGAATGATGATATCATATTTGGTTGTAAAAGGCCAGGTGGTGGTGGCGCATGCCTTTAATCCCAGCGCTTAGGAGGCAGAGGCAGGCAGATTGCTGTGAGTTTGAAGCCAGCCTGGTCTACAGAGTGAGTCTACAGGACAGCCAGAGTTACAACAGAGAAACCCTGTATCAAAAAACAAAAATGAAACAAAACAAAGCAAGTATGTCTATTGCCACTGTGTCTCGTCAACATTGCTTGGATAGCCAACAAAACTGGGTGAAATCAAGCAGATTTAAACAAAAACATTTAGGATCTAGGTTCTATAGCCTACCTCCCTAAACCAAGCACATAACAGCAAAATGGCCAAATAGCTTTTTAAAAGAAACAATTTTCGGGAATGGAGAGATGGCTCAGTGGTTGGGAGCACTGGCTGCATTTCCAGAGGTCCTGAGTTCAATTCCCCCAGCCACATGGTGGCTCACATGCAGATAGAAAACTCATATACATAAATAAATAAATATTAAAAAAATAAGCAATTTCCAAGGCTGAAGAGGTAGCTCACTCAACAGTTAAGGGTGCTTCTTTCTCAGGGCTGGAGAGATGGCTCAGTGGTTAAGAGCACTGGCTGCTCTTTCAGAGGACCTGGGTTCAATTTCTAGCACCCACATGGCAGCTGACAATTGTCTGTAACTCCAGTTCCAGGGGATCTGACACCCTCACATGGACATACATGCAGGCAAAAACACCAATGTACATAAAATAAAAACAAACAAATATTTTTAAAACCATAAAACCTTAAAAAAAAAAAAAAAAAGAATGTTCCTGCTCTTGCAGAGGACCCAGCATCAGTTCCCAGCACCTGCATGATTTTACCATTGCCTGTAACTCCAGTTCCAGGGGATACAATGTCTTCTTTTGGCCTCTACAGGCTCCGGTATGCATGTGTTGCACATAAACTCATGCACACACATATAAAATACATAAAAAATGATAAATAAATAAATAAATGAATGAATGAATAAATAAATAAATAAATAAAAGAAAGAGAAACAATTTCCTTTTTTCCCCCTTTGGGCACATTCCTTAATATAAATTAAGTTAATAAATTGCTCCTCAAGAAGCCTACAAAAATAATGATATAAACTTTAACAAGTTCTAAATTCTTATTCCTTAATAGTCTTGCTTGTAATCTTTGAGTATGGATGTGGTGTATATGCATGTTGTGTGCACGTGCACATGCCTTTACATGTGTAGAGGCTGAAGAAAGACATCTGGTTCAGCTTTATTCCTTTGGGAAAGGATCTCCCATTGAAATGGAACTAGGCTGCTGGCCAGCAAGCCCCAGTAACCCTGTAGTTCCTGCTCCTACAGCTCTGGAGTCACAGGTCGGTGGGCTGCATTCACATAGGCATTAGGATTCAAACTCAGGTCCTGATGCTTGCATATCAAGTGTCCTCGTCCACTGAGCTACCACTCCAGCCCCTTGCTTATACTCCTAATGTTCTTATCACAGTAGACCCCTCATTCGTGTTACTTGCTTCATTGATAATTCAGAAGCCAGTTTCAGACCAAATTTATAAGTCATACTATCTCTGGCTGAGACAAAGGAAGGGGAGCCTTCTCTTCCTGGGGCACTGATAAAGTGTAAATCTTTGTTAGAACACTGTTACAACTGTTTAAAAATCACTATTAGTGTCAATGATAAGTTCTTACTATAAGCACTCCTTCTGATGTCCATTTTCCTGTGAAGAAACAAGGAAATGGAGATTGGACAATTCCTCTACCCTCCGCTATTGGAATCTCCTCTGCTGCCCTGGCTGCCTTGGGCAAAAAGACTGCTGCTCAAGAACCAAGAAGCACTCTTACAACACTAGCTGTTGGGGACATCCCGTGGATGCTTTGTGGAAGCGACACTGTGATCTGAACACTTGCACTAGATTCGGGTGCAGTGCTATCTCGACTGTTTGAATAAGCTCAAGAGGGACTTTCTCTGTAATCACACTTATCCAAACCAAAGTCAGGGCTTCCCCTGGGGGCCTGGCAAGGGGATTGCTGTGACTGGTGCAAAGAGGAGAGTGCCCTTGCACCAATGTGCAAACAAGCCTCCATTTGCATGAACGTTCTGCTAGGATTGATGCAAACGCTGCTTTTCCAGCTATATTGGTTTATCCAGCTCTCTTGGTAGAGTGACTGGCAAGCTGAGTGGCAGGGCCAGCAAGGTAGCCAGGAGAATGGCTGAGTCTCAGAAGTAGGAAATCTTGGGGAACTCCAGGCCTTCCTGTGGTAGGGGTGGAGATCTGCAAGCTGCTGCAGGAGAGGTGGTAGCAGGCTGTGACACTGAGGTGGGTAAGGGCAGCTGCCCTAAGGGCCACGGTCCGGAAGCTGTATTGTTGGTCTCCATCAAAGGCTGAGGAATCCTGACTTTCTAGGCTACTGTAAGATCTGTAACTTGTAGGGCTGAGTCCCAGCACCTGAGGTCTACATGAGAACTAAAACACCAGAGGGAGCCATTTGCTGCAGCTCCCACCTATTTGATGCTATCAGTGATGTCCACTGCCTTCAAATCCTAGGGGAATAAAAACTGTCAAAGACCAGTCTGTATTTCTCACCTGACCACACATAATAGATGCTCAGTAAATACTTGTTCAGATGATCTCTACCATGTAGAACCAGGACCATTGCCAGCTGATTGAGAACCCGACTGCTTTTCTGAGACGACACATGGCTCAATGGTTAAGATCACTTGTTTGTTCTTGCAGAGACCCCGATTCAGTTCCCAGCACCTACATGGTAGCTCACAACCATCCTTAACTACAGTTCTAGGGAGTTTGATGGCTTCTTCTGGCCTCCTTTAACACCAGTTATACATGTACTACATAGACATACATTTGGGCAAAACAGTCATGTACATAACATACAAACAAATCTTTAAAGCCGCGGGTATGGGGGTGTGGGGTGTGGAGGTGGAGGGGTGGGTATGGGGGTGTGGGTGTGGGCATGGGGTAGGGGTGGAGGCATACACCTTTAATCCCAGCACTCAGTAGGCAGAGGCATGCGGATCTCTGTGAGTTCAAGGCCAGCCTGGTCTACAGAGTGAGTTCCAGGACAGCCAGAGTTACATCAGAGAAACCTTGAAACCAAAACCAACCAACCAACCAACCAAGCAAACAAAACAAACAAACAAACATATCTTTAAACTAAGATATGATAAAAGTGGGATGATAGAATAACTGAGAGGCCACATTGGAGAAGCAGTTCAAAGTGAATGAGATCTTAATCTTCATATGTGCTTTTTACTTTCCTATCTTTGAGATTTAAAATCTACTGAGAAGTAATTTGCATGGGATAAAGCTCTCCTACATAAGGGTAAGTTCTGAGTTCCGTACAGGCATCTACCTTTATTATGCTCACTGCCATCACCAGGCTTCCTAAGGCTGCTCTCCAGTCCTCACAGCCAGGCATGCCACTGTTCTGTCACTAGAGACAGAACACCACGAGAATGGAACCAGAAGGTTGTACTCTTCCCCCTCCTCATCTCGATTCCTTTATGAAGCTAATGTTGCTGTGATTCATCTGTCCAGTCAGCATTCACCTTTATATCAGGACTCTTCCATACAGACCCTTCTCCAACCCCACAAACCCTACCTATTCTTCAGGACCACCATGCATGACATTTTCTCATTTCCTTCCTTGCTTCAAATTCTAACCTGAATGGTATTGTTGTCTTCCATTCCTAATCATGTGACCAAAAATGTATTTTAGTCAAAATTTGTGTCTTGTCTAGTACCAACCCATTATTTGTTTACTAAATCTTACATTTTTAAAATAAAAAAAAATATTATTTTATTCTATGTTCATGGGTATTTTGCTTTCACCTTCTATACCATCTGTACACCATGTGCTCGCTTGGTGCCTGCAGAAGCAAGAAAACAATGTAGGATAATCTGGGACTGGAGTTACAGATGGTTGTGAGCTGCCATGTGGGTGCTGGGATTGAATCTGAGTCCTCTGCAAGAGCAGCTAGTGCTTGTAAATCACTGAGCCATCTCTACAGCTCTCTAAGTCCCACTTCTATTTTTAAAATTAATTAATTTATTTATTAATTAAATGTGTATGGATGTTTTTGTTTGCATGCACATCTGTGTACATTGTGCTGAGCCATGGAGAAGACATTGGATCTTCTGGGCCTGGAACTAGAGAAAATTGTGAGCTACCGTGTAGGTGCTACAAATTGAACTTGGGTCCTCTGGAAGAACAACCAGTGCTCTTAACCACTGAGCCATCTCTCCAACCCCTAAGTCACCTCTTTAAGTATCTCTAGTAGTTCTTTGGCATGTTGGCTTGTAAGTTTTATCTTTGAGCACTGTATATTCTGCATAATACCTTGCCTTTAAGTCATGCAATGGGGAAGGCAGAAGTGAAAATCATTTCACACTCAAGAGCATGATAGAGAGTCCTTATGTTTATTATTCCTGGCACACACGAAGATGGTAATGGGATTTGAAGTCAAGACCTCATGACTGCTAGGTAAGTTCTCTCCCACTGAGTTTTAGCCAGTGAGGATGTGGGGAAAAGGGAAACTTTACCCACTACTGGTGAGTATGTAAATTAGTCTAGCCACTATGACTGCCAGTATGGAAGTTCCCCAGAAGGCTAAAAGTGGAACTACCATATGACCCTGAGTGTGGGTCTGAAAGAGTCCAAGTCAGCATGCCACAGATACCTGCGCATCCATGTTCATCCAGGTCATGGAGCATGTATCACAGATGAATATGTACATACATACATACATACATATGTATATATGTGTGCACAATGTATGCGCATAGCAATGGAGTTTTAGTAAGCCATAAATAAGAATGAAGTGACATCAATAGCTGAAAATGGAAACGAACAAAGATTATCCTATGAAGCAAACTAATTATCACACGTTTTGATCTTATCTGCGGATCCTGGATTTTATACTGATACCCAAATCTCATGTATGAAGCAGAAGTGAGACTGCCTGGGGAAGCATGGGGATCAGGAGAGGGGGGGGATATGAGAGAGGATACGGTCAAAGCACATGACAGACTTGAATGAAAATGTCTTTATGAAGCTCATCTTTATGAACAATGAATAATATCAATAAAAGGCAATTAAGATAAAAAGTATTTAGGTATCTCTCCCAGAGAAGACACTCTTCTGTTTTTAGAATTCTAAAAGAAATAACAATTCCTGATTATTCCACTGAAGAAGAAAATGTAAGATTCCTCTTGAGGTCATGTGTCAACATAAGGTGTCTAAAATTTTTATTCTCTTTGTGGAGCTATAGGAGGAAGATGAATGAGTAAATCAGGGGAGAGCAATGAAGACGAGAATCACAGCTCCTTTGCTAAACTCTGAGCAGGACATGTGTATCTCAAGGAAGGACAAATCACACATGAGTTCTGAGAATTCCGCTTTCTTTTATTTCCATCTTGTGGCCTTTTGGGGTATTTCCACCAAAGGACTCCACAGCCAACATGTATGCATTAAAGCATGAATGGGAAGCACCTCTCTGCATACATTCTAAGAGTCAATAGAGTTTAGCCAGAGACAAGAGGCTAGAAACCCTCCCTGCACAAGTAGGGCTTTCCATCAACTGAAGAAGTTTATGCTGGGCAGGGAGCCAGCAGAAATGAGGAAGAAAAACAGAATGCACATTCTGTGGGAATCCGATTTGAAGAGATTTCCAGGATAAAATGTATTTTGACAACAACAACAAAAAAAAGTTCATGGTGCACAGTGCTTGGAAGTAAAATGTGGAGCTCCTTGGGACATAGGTCTTCCTTTCATGGGGCATATGTGAAAGACAAAGATGCCGTGCCAATGAGAAACAAAATGCCTGTGCCCAAAACTGATGAAGTGATCTGAAGGATGGTGCCGGGCAGGTGGCTTGTATGGGAAGAATTGAGAGATGCCAGGCAGAGGGCTACAGACCCTCTGGATTAGACTGTGTATAGGTGGTGGGCTTCATGACGACAAGCCATTACTTACTGGTCCATCTCTTATAATCAGAGACATGGCCCAGATCTCAGCGAGTCTAGAGCAATCCCAGAAGCCACGTTGGCTACCACCAGATACCATCCATCCTCCACACTCTGGATCTACTTTCCGTTCTCCACCCTGCCCTCCTTCTTAGCCTTTGTGGACTTAAAGCCACTGCACAGGCTGCAGACGGTGACACAGGGAGAGGAAACAAAGAGATGGGGATGGAGCTATCTGTGTGGGAGGATTTTACCCACAACATTTCCTTTTTCCCCTCTGTGCAGGTCAGTTTGGTTTGGGTTTTCTATTATATTACTAATAAGTGTGAATCATAATGATAACCTCTCCTCTGACTCAAGTCTGGTCTCAGCCATCTTACTCTCTTGCCTGGGAGGAGAGCCACTGGAGAGCCAAGTTACTTCACTGGAAATTCCTTTTCTCTTCAGCCTTCCCCTGCTCTTGTAGCATTTTTGAGAGCTGAGGTTTTCCTCTCATGGGGCTTAGATGTGAAGAGATGAAAGACAATGTGATTTACCACCCAGATATCATTCTTTAATTCATCTTACTTAGAATTCTGCAACTGAAGCAGGACTCCTGAAGTCTTCATTGTAGCTGAACTATCTGCTGGGGTAGTGGCTCATTGTGAAGAAGGGGGTTTGGGTATCCCACGAAGGTTAGAAACTGTGACTGACAATAATGTTTGAGTGAGATTTTCCTATTCAAGGAGGGCTGGGAACCTGGGGGTCCTGGCTTGTTTTATGAATATAGACAGTTCCTCCTTAGAACCTCATGGGAATTGCTACATTAACACACATGAGTTTTCTTTCTTGGTGTCTTCCATGAGAGGTGCATGGTGGTTGGTGTCTGTATACAGAGCTATTTTACTTACCATTTTTTGTCTAACTGATTATTTATAAGTATATGAAGATACCACTATCATAAGGGCTGGGGAGACAGCTCCGCCGGTAAAATGCAAACAAAGCTTCTGTGCAATTCAGTGCAAATGCAAGCGTGAGGACCTGGGTTCAGATTTCCAGCACTTATGTAAAGGCCAGAAATGACTGTCCATCTCATAGTGTTTGAGGGAAGGAGGAGACGACAGAGATAGGAAGCGCATTGACCATCAGTGAGCTCCAGGTTTAGTGAGAGAGCTTGTCTCAAAAAAATTGGATGGAGAGCCATGAAGAAGACACTCAACAGTTGATGTCTAGCTTCTGCATGCATGTGACACACATCTCACGCGAACATGCACCACATCCCACACAAATTATTACTGCGATAACCACATGTCTTGTTTATAGCTTGCAAGTTTACACCTTGCTTTCAAATCTCATTTCCTCTTTAAATATCCTTGGGTGGACAGCAGGTTAGACTTAAGGTCCATGTTACAGAGGAGGAGGCTTTCACTTAGAGAGTCGTGGCTTGCTTAAGATCACAGCTTAGAGAGGGGGTGCTGAAGCGGAAGCTGGGTCATTTGATTCAGGGTCAAGGGATACCTCTCTCCATTACACAGTCTCTCTGGTACGATGCGGCACTGAGGAAAACATACAAAGAGTGTAAAACAGAGTCTGATTGAAAAGGCAAAGTTCACACGTATGGCATCAGCAGCCACGCAGGATATAATTCAGACCCGACTGTTTCCTTCAGAAGTTCACAAGATGACATTGTGATGTCACTTCTCTGTATATCCAAAAAAAAAACCCAAGACAACTAAATGACTAACCTATAAAATGCCTGTAAGACCTTCACTTAAGTCCTGATTTTTCTGTAGTCAGGACTAGTGTTTCCCTTTGAAACACCATTTTAGGTTTGCTGTACCTTCCTATGCTTGTGTCCCAAGCTTATGCTTAGCTGGCCAACGGTCAGTCCAGCACAGGCCGAGAGACACAGTGGCAAGCACAGTGTCTGAACACAGCTTTCCTACTTGTTAGCCTGTGGGGTATAATAGATATTGAATAAATACTGGTTACCCACAAGGGAAAATTAATTTAGGTGTTATTCAAGCCACACTAAGTCAGTTCCCAGACACTTGAGAACGTTTAGGAGCAATACTTTAGTATTCTGGACATCAAACTAATGAATAGTTGAGCGGTAGCTGTTTAGTATCAGTTAATCAAACATCATAGTTTTGTAGACGTCAGTTTCTCAGATGTTTGAAAAGGTTCCATGAACCCAAAGGTCTACTTCCTGCTCATTTTGATATTACAATTTTTGCAATCACGCTGATGACTAATAGTCATCATCTTAACTGATCTAGAGTCACCTAGGAGATGAAGCATACCCCTGAGTGTGTCCATGAAGGTGTCTTCAGAGAGGACTAGCTGAGGAGGAGAGACTCTGATGCCAGCACCACCCCACTGCCTGAGGGCCCAGATAGAATAGGAGGAGGGGAAGGAGATGACTGCTGGTAGGTCCTTTTCTCTACTGTTTGATTGGCCAGAAAGTGAACAGTCCTTTTATGCCACATACTATTATGGCTATGATGTCCTTCCCAAGCACATGGGACCAAAACGTCCCATAGACAAAACCCTTGGAAACCATGAGCCTAAATAAATCATCCTTTAAGTTGTTCTCTCTGGTACTTTGGGTCTTAGTGACTCAAAAGTAAATAATGTAGTCATATTTCTTTGCTGGGCCAGTCTGATTCTGCTTTAGCACATAGAGAACAGCTAGTCAAGTGAGAGACTTACCTGCCAGGCCTCAACCTTCTTGATGTCTGCACAGGACCCATTGGTGAAAAGCCCTCTTCCGGGCAAGCAGGTGTATATATCTTGCAGGGCATGAGCAATGGAGTAGACGGCTAAGTACACATTGTAGGATATCCGTAAATGTTCGTAATCCATGTAAGGGGTCTCCACACTACTGATGTTCTCATCCCCTGTGCAGAGGGGTCGGTAGGCAGTGGAGCTATTGCTTAACCTGTTGCCACCTTCCTCGTGACTTCTCATGAAGGTGTCCACAGGTAAAGGTCCTTTAGTGCCTTCTTGCAGGTGGCAGTTAAATGTTTCTTCCCAAAACTCTTTGGCAAAACCATTGTGGACAGACTTTCTGGGGTGAACTTTCTGCAGGAATTCTCGGAAGCCTGGAATCTGCCCAGCCTTCAGACCGAACCCAATGGTGCCCCCGACCACATGGAAATACTCAGGCATAGCAATCAGGGAGGAACTGGCCCAGGCCTCGCTGGCCAGCCAGATCCTGCCTGTGATGTTGCGCCGCACAATCTCTTTGATGAGAGGTTCTAGGTCTGGGCCGCTGGAGAAAACCACGATGACCTTGGCTGTGGAGTTCTGAATCACTTCCACTACCTGCTGGATCTCTTTCTCATCAGAGTACTGGGAGATGAGCTCGCTGAAGTCAATGCAGATGTCCCTCTCCTCGGCTTCCTCCCGGAACTTCTCAATACCTGGACGGCCATAGTCATCGTCAGCTGCAATGGTGCCCACCCAGTTCCAGCGGAAATACTCGATAATATCGGCCATCGCGGTGGCCTGGTATTCATCGTTGGGGATGGTGCGGAGGAAGGATTTGAACTGGTTCTTATTGCTGAGGAGCCTGCTGGAAGAGGCGTAACTCACCTGGGAAGAACCGAGAACTCAGAATGAGTGAGTGCTCCGGTGAGGTGCCAGATGTGTCTCAAGGCTTACCTTAACGTCATGTAGCAAACGTGTTTGTTGTGGGCAGAATGGAAGTGTGAGAAACTCCAGACAATAATGCCCTGACATGAACCCCCAAGCACCTGATAGTCTATTGGGGGGAACTTCCCAGTTCTCATGTGTGATTCTTCATGATGATGCCTTCAAAACTAGGTCTAGCAATAGACTTAACCCCTCAATAGTGGAGCGTACTTATCACTGCAAGGGGTCTTCTCCTGTCATCACCTGTGCCTTCCAGCTTCCTCTGGGATGCTCCTTGGTTATACTAGATAGTGTGTTCACTTGACACATGTTGGGCCCCCATTCTGATCTGAACATAGCTACCCATACTGTTACAAACCCTTTGTACATAACCCACCTCTGGGAGAATCAGTTCCCAAGGTTATAAACTTTAGGCTCTTCAGAACACTTTCTCTTTTTCCACTTTCAATCTATTTCCCTGCATCCCTCTCCTACTTGCCCCTGCTCTTTAGATAAAACTAACTCCATCTACAGTAGATCCTGTGAGCTGTCCAGCTTTCAGGCTCAGTCAAGCAAGCTCAGTTTCCCTGCACTTCAGTAACAATCATGAATGTCACTAAGTGGCATCAGAGAAACATCTTCTCTTCTTCCAACTACGCAGAATGGTTTAACCATCACTCAAAATCCTTTTTAAAAATTAATTATGCCTGGCAATGGGGGCATGCACCTTTAATCCCATCATTCTGCAGGCAGAGGCAGGCGGATCTCTGTGAATTTGAGGCCAGCCTGGTCTACAGAGTGAGTCCCAGGACAGCCAGAGTTACAACAGAGAAACCTTGTCTCAAAAAAAATAAAAAAAAAAGGAAAAAAAGAAAAGAAAAAGAAAAAAGCTGATTATTATTTTTTGTTTTTTATTATTTTTAAGATTTATTTACTGTATTTATTAGTGTTCTATCTGCATGTACACCTGCATACCAGAATAGGGCATCTGATCCCATTATAGATGGTTGTGAGCCACATGTGGTTGCTGGGAATTGAACTCAGGACCTGTGGAAGAGCAATCAATGCTCTTAATTGCTGAGCCATCTCTCCAGTCCCTCAAAGTCCTTTTCTTTGTTCAGCTGGAGATGAAGACTAAGCCTACTTACCCAGCAGTATAGAGGCTGAGAAGGAGGCCAGGAGACAGTGCATTGGTAGCTCTCCACTCTGCACTGTAGACAGCTCTACATTTGCTCAGGGATGTCCATTAAGGAAATAAACTCTTTGATATTCAGAGATCACTGCTGGAAAGAGTCCGATACCACTAGCACTATAAGCTCTGCAACATTATACAAAATATAATGGAAGAGCTGCCTAACCCTGGTGGAGATGTTCAGGCTCCCCTCTCCCCAGGACCCACTCAATGCAGGAAAGCTGCAGAGGATCACACCCTTGGGTCCCTGCTAGCATCTTGAGTGTCGTCACAAATCACCAGCTAGGGAGTCCCAAGTTATTAAAGCATTTCTTCTGATGAACAGAATAGCTTTCTTTTTCAATAGAGTCCTTCTGCAAAGCGAAGTAGCGTTTTAACAGTGTTTGTTCACTAGTTCCCGAAAACACCTTGAACTTCTTCAGAAAATAAGCAGAAGAGATTAGTAGGAATGCTTTTCATTTGTATCTTACTAATGAAAGCGATTAGCTTTCTTTGGGCAATGTTAAAAAATAAACATTTCCAATAGATTTCTTTTCATCAATTCAGAGTCTTTATATGAAAAATGTCAAAGATACCACCAGTCTGTGAAAGACTCAATCAAATTTGCCAAAGGCAAGCAGAACTTCTCTGACAAGGGCTTTGGTCTTAGAAGCTGTGATATGAAGCCGACGACTGTTTCTTTTGTCAGAACAATCCCCTCCTGCTCCCACAGAAGCTCAGACCTAGGTGGTTAGATGACGTGATTTGAGCCTGTTTGAAGCTCTAGTAGAGGAGCACAGCAACTCCAATACCCTCGACTGGCTGACTTGTCCTCCTTAACCAGGGAAGCTCCTCCTTGACCCTGTGAACAGAGCCAGGAAGAATGCACATGGAGTGGTGAGGGAGGGAGGAGACACAGCCTCGCCAGCCAGGTCAGCCGAATCAACCTGGCAGGCAACGTGTTGACAGGTGTCCTGGCCAGTCACCTTCATATCCACTTTGCAAATTTTTGAAAACTTCGTAGATCAAAACAAAAAACAAAACAAAAATGAACGAAAGAAAGGAAGGAAGAAAAAGAGAGAAAGAAAGAAAGGGAGGGAGGAAGAGAGAGAG
This sequence comes from Cricetomys ansorgei, assembly GCA_026225945.1. Taxonomy (NCBI): domain Eukaryota; kingdom Metazoa; phylum Chordata; class Mammalia; order Rodentia; family Nesomyidae; genus Cricetomys; species Cricetomys ansorgei. The sequence continues at coordinate 46,019,434 of JAMJFZ010000242.1, read as the reverse complement.
AGAGAGAGAGAGAGAGAAAGAGAGAGAAAGGGAGAAAGAAAAACCACCCAAACAAACAAACAAAAAACTGGCTTCAGAGTCAGGATTTTGCAGACAGAACTTACCATCTCTATCATCTGCCCACCATCTCTCATCTGCTTTATTTTCTTTTGAAAAATGGAACAAAATATTCATAAAGGGATACAAATTAAAACCCAAAATCTCTCATGGATATATTCTCTTAATGTACTTAGTATAATATTTGACCTGTTTCCAAATGGCAATGTATAAAGGCAAGTAAATGTCACTCAGTGCCCTCCAAAGAAAATCCCTTAAAAACACATTAAACTTTTCTTGACAGAGGGGAAAACTGTGGAAATAATTCAGAAAATCATTCTGACCACAGTTCCTTCCAGCTGGTGTTTTTGTTACATCCACTTGGTGGTGTGGCCGACGCAAGTTAACAGGGCTTATGTGGTCCCACCCCTGAGCAGTGCTGTCTACCTCAGCAATGCAATCCGCTGGGGAAGAATCAGAGTTCCAGGCAGGCTGCTACTAGGCCACAGGGTGACAACTTACCCCATGGGGCATTTAAAAAAATGTTGCACAGCCTGTCAGATTTAAACACACTACTAACGCACAGTCAGAGCATTTTTGGTACAAAGATGACAGAGCCAGGGCTTTTCTATGGTGAGCCTCTTTACTTCCTGGAAGAAGGGGTTCTGTACACATTGACAAGAATGTATCTGTAATTACATCTCTGCAAAGGGATTAAGGCTGTCAGCAAAGAAGCGGGCCCCTTGCAACAAGAGAAATGGGAATTTGTTCATATAAATTTTATATATTAAATTTTTAAAATTAAACACTGAAAATAATTGAAGTCTGATTTATAATTTAATTTACAAGTGAAGGCTCTACCACAACCAAGCTGATTCTATTTTTTATTTAATCCATGGACATTTAAACTACTTGTAATTTTTCCTATGACAAAATGATGTCACAGATCTTTAGTGATTACCTTGAAGAAAGGTTGGCTTGACAGGTCATGTTGCTAACGGGGAGAATTGAGGAATAAAATGGCATTTAGACTTTACTGTCCTTTGGTGTGGGGGAGGAGGAGTACAACTTTGGATTAATGTTTGTAAAACACTTGCTCTGGTGAATGATTGGTATTTGACAATGGGCCCACCTCCCCGCCCTGGCTGAGTTCCTGCAGGATGGAGAGTGTCTGATCATCTATACTCTGTAATATTTGTTTGGGGAATTAGCACATGTTCCATTTCAGAATGTGTGAGACAGAGAGTAAGCTCTTGTTTAGGGGAAACATGCCTTACCTCCCCCTGAGCTAAAGCTGATGAGAGGGGAGAAGAAACTTTGAGAGAATAGAAGTAGGGGCAGATATTTTTGGTTTGAACGGTGAGACTCACATCAGGATCTTACACAAAATAGAATAAATGTATGTTACCAAATGGTGAGCTGGGAAAAAACAGTGAGAAAAAAAAAAGATCAAGTTATATACATGCAAGTGATGTTTAAAAGGATGTTGCAAAAGCACTGAAGATCTCATTGACATAAAGTTCTCAGAGACCCCCGGCCCCCACCCCCGCCAAGTGCTCATGATACAGGGCCTCTTTGTGCCCATGGAAAGCCACAGAAGACACTGCTAGCAGGCAAGTCTCCACTCCCTGCCTCTGGTGGCCTAAGGAGAGGCTGGTTGGACTGGAGAGATGGCTCAGTGGTTAAATGATTGAACTGTTCTTTGAAAGAATCTGAGTTCCATTCCCAGTTATAGCTCACAATCACCTGTAACTCCAGCTCCAGGAGCTCTGACAGCTCTGGTCTCTGAAGGTACCTGCACTTGTGCACGGACACACACACACACACACACACACACACACACACGAGTTAAAAATAATAAAAATAAATCTTAGGAAGGAAGGTTTCAGTACCTGGGGGATGTAGAAGAGCCCCAGCAGGTTGGCGACTGCTGTGGAGACACCGGAGCCGGTTGCTCCCACCACTGCAATAGTTGAAGGGATGTGCTCTGAGCAGTTGCAGAACTCATCCAGGTTCAAAGAATCAATTTTGTTCTGGGCAACAAAACTCAAGGTGGCCTCCAAGGCCTTGGAGACGGTGTTACAGGTGTCAAATATCCTGTATCCCAGCGTCATGTTGGGAAGAAGGGCGGGGCTGCTGTTTATCTCCTCTATGGCAAATATCATGGCTTGTAACCATCGAAATCCACGAAAGTTGTATCTGGAAGAAAGACACGGAAGTGTGGGAGACCCTGGTCAGCTGTTAGATAAGGACCACCAGAGCTGGACTTGAGTCTTGGCCCTATTGCGCTTCGGTTTTGTGATGTACCCTTTGAGGTTCAAGGTGCTTGGTGTAAAAACAGGAACAACATTCTCCTATCAGGCTAGTCTTACAGAGGTCACCAGAAGCTGAGCGGTGGTGGCGCATGTCTTTAATCTCAGCACTCAGGAGGCAGAGGCAGGAAGTTCTCTGAGTTCAAGCCCAGCCTGGTTTACTGAGCAAGTTTCAAGACAGCCAGGGCTACACAGAGAAACCCTGTCTAGATAAACAAAAACAAAACAAAACAAAAAACCAACAACAAAAAGGAAAAAACAACAACAAAGTGATGTCACGAGATAGGTAAAATTCTTAGCACAGTGCCTTCCCTTGAATCCGGGAACAGTAATTAAAAGGACTGTTATTGGTGCTTAATCGGATAACTTGTAACGGGGCTCCTGAGCATAAAGCTTGCAGTAGCTGGTGTGAAGTATTTCATGAGTGCAAGGCATGGCTGGGTGTGGTGTCTGAGGGATGGCAGCTGTTGGCAGGTTGGAGCAGGAGGATTGTGAGTTTGAGACCAGCCTCGGGCGACATAGCAAGTCTTAAAAAAAGAAACGGGTACTACGGGACTGTAAACAGATTAGGATATTACTATGTGGGAGCTGAAAATAACCTCAGGTTTTCAGATTTGTCACAAATTTAGACTGTGACATTCCTGGAGGTTAAAGAAATTGAAACGGACCTTTTGTGATGAACATCAAATATTCGAAGACCGCATACAGATGGTGGTATGCGGTACCTTAATTAGCTTTGAGCTAATTTATTACTTCTGCCTTAAAAAATGGCCATTGCTGTTTTTCAAAGGACATTATTTCAAGGAAAAATCAAGTAAGTCAACCAAGAAATGGTGCCAGTTTTCATTCTCCCAGGCTTGGGAAAGTGAAGGCTGAATCAATGTGTTGGCTCAGTGAATTGGGGTCCGGGGGAAAGGTCATGACAAGTGGCAGGCTCCTCCTTTGTGCTTTGGGCCTCAGGACTCGAACTCACTGACAGGAGGAGGACTCTGACCCACTGTATTCCACTGCACGGTCAAGTTTCCACAGTTCCTGGTTTCACCCTGAATGTGAAATTTTCCACATCACTGTATTGGTCATTTAATTATTTGATTACTTTCTTTATTTAATTACATGTTTCAAACTTGTAAGATTATTGAGAGATACTAAATTATTTTTAAATGTTAACTAAATATTATTTACATTTAATTTTTATTTAATAAAACCAGTGCTAAACAGATTTTGCTATCTTTAATGCATCTTCAGAGCAAGCCTCTTGTTTGTTTTGAAGTCTGTTCCGTAAGGAACAACGCAGGCCGCATTTGTCCATGTGGGTCATCTGAAGGATATAGTCACTATTAATTAATCCTGCACTTATTTTTTCCATATTCATGAGAAAAATGTGAAAACGTTACAGGCTGTTCTTATGGCTCAGACAGAAATCTAGTTGGGATAATGTTGATTTTCACTTTCATTTTCCAGCTATCGGGAAGTTCAAGGTGAAGTGCTGGGTCCCTTCTGGAAGCTGCAAGCTGCAGAGGGAAAGCACTGCTCTCTGAGGAGCTGAGTCGCATGTGACCTGGGCTCCTGGTCTCTGAGGTGTCTGAGGTGACACTGTGGCAGTCCCATCCTGTTATGGGGCCTCTGTGGCTGGATGCCACATTCTAAAGGGGTCACCATCAAGGAGCGGGCTCCAGATGGGGTCCAAACAGAATGGTGATGGGTTAGAAAATCACAGGCAAGAGGGGCTGTGATGTCCCGTCATGCCATGCTCTCTGTGTGTGACAGGGTCCAAGGAGGGTAGTGCAGGGAGTAGGGGCAGAGGAAGGGGCTTCAGCATTTTATAAGAAAGACATTTTAACAGAAATAGTTTCAGAACATGATGGGCTGTGTTTAGAAAGTGCTTGAGTCTTAGTGTCTATACTTTCTTTTCTTTTCTTTTTTCTTTTCTTTCTTTCTTTCTTTCTTTCTTTCTTTCTTTCTTTCTTTCTTTCTTTCTTTCTTTCTTTCTTTCTTTCTTTCTTTCTTTTCATTCTTCTTCTCCTTCCCCTTCTCCTTCCCCTCCTTCTCTTTCTTCTTTCCCCCTCCTCCTCCTCCTCCTCCTCCTCCTCCTCCTCCTCCTCCTCTTCCTCCTCCTTCTCCTCCTCCTCCTCTTCCTCCTCCTTCTGTTGTAACTCTGGCTGTTCTGGAACTCACTCTGTAGACCAGGCTGGCTATACTCTCTTTTACCTCTAAATTCCTTTATTAAAGATAAACTACAAAACGGCAAAGCAGCCAATACTCATGGGTTGCTGGAGCATAGATATCAAACAAGTTTACTACGGATGATTATAAGAGCTAAAATGAACTTCCTTTTGTACATTTTTAATCAATCAATTGATGACAGGATAAATTAATTAATTTTGCAATGTTGAGGATAGAACTCAAGTGCATTCTAGAAAGAGTCATATCACTAGGCTAAGTTCCTAGCCCTAGTTATCTTTTGTATTTTTTTGTTTGTGTTTTTGAGACAATGTCCTGCTATGTAACCCAGAACTCTCAATCCTCCTGCTTCAGTGCTGGAATTTGCAGGTCTGTACCACCCTGCTCAGCATCTTCTAGACATTTGGTCTCACACTGAGCAACACTGCTGCCAAACATGGTCACTAGGTGAACAATGATTCTCTGGATATCAAATGACTGGCCCTTGGCAGGCCTGGTGTTTTCTATTTGATATGTTAGCATTTTATTTTTGGGAAAGGAATTCTTTAGGGAAAGAAAATAGAAGGACCAAAAGCCTCAGCATGGTAACCAGATGTTATTTTCAAACAGAGAGAAAAAGCTTTTAGTGTTTTTGTTTTTTTTTTTTTTATTCTGTGCAGCTTTTCTCCAACCATCTCGATTTAGCCTTCCCTTACCTAATGCACTCCACAGACTCTGGTCTTGACTTCAGATCTTGATCTTTGGCTGCTACTCCAAAATGAATAGGAAAAAGACCCCCAAGAATGATGTCCCCCTTCTTTTGGGCTCGCTGGTCAGGCCCATAGGCAAAGGAGTGCCAGGCGAGAGCCAAGAGGGCCAAACAGCAGCTGTAAGGTGCCATGGCTCTGCCTTCTCTCCCGGGGGACAGTCACAGGCACTAGTGGCTTGGGGCTCTAAGAACGGCCCCCTTGGTGCAGTTCACACCTTCTGGTGGGGACACATGTCTACAGAGTGGTTAAGGACAGATAGACACGATGGCCTTTGTGTCTCCGTTTCTGCCTTCTCCATTGCAGTTGTGTAGGGCGGTTGGTCCTCCAGTCCTGAGACGCGACATCATGTAGAGACTGTCAGAGATGTTCTGTAAAAGAGAAGAGACAAAGTAGACTTAGCTACAGCTACATTCCATCTTAGTACGAAGACAGAGATAGATCAGAATTCCTGTTTAGAGGAGCCTGGGGGTGGCAGATTGAGAAGAATGGCATAAATCATAATTTTACGCCACTGTGTGTGAGATCCAGAAAATTCCAGTTGCCTATATTGCAGAAGACCATACCCAGTCCTTAGAGGCTACATTCTAAAGAGGCCATCGATTAGTGTGGCCTGCTCTGCGGCTGCTGACTATAAACTACTCATTCTTCTGCATGAATGACCCATGGAAATGTCCTAGCAGTAGCAACTCCTTCAGTTAAAATACCCGTGATGCTTTGATTTCACATATGTTCCTACAGAAAAAGAACAAGTTACATTTAAGTTTAAATCTGATCTCAAACCAAACAAAATGTCAAAAAGATCATTTCTTCTTCTCTTCTTCCCCCTCCTCCTCCTCCTTCTTTTGCTGCCCCCATTCCTTTTAGTGAAGGTATCTGTTTCCAGTTTGTGATGTAACAGTTTATAAGGCTTTTAAGAACAGTTCATATGAAATACAGCGTCTTAAACGGCGGGTTGCAATATAGCAGACCATGCAATTGAATGCGGGGGAACCTGGAAATTTTGACAAGGGCAGCAAGACTGCTCAGTGAGTAAAGTGATTGCTATAGAAGCTGAGGACCTGAGGATCTGAGTTCAGTTCCTGAACGGGGAGAATGAAGTCTTAAATGTTGCCCTTTGATTTTTCGTCTGTTTGTTTATTTTGTTTTGTTTTGTTTTGTTTTTTTGTTGTTGTTTTTAGTTTTTTGAGACAAAGTCTTTCTATGTAGTCCTGGCTGTCCTGGAACTTGCTTTATAGACCAGGCTGGCCTCAAACTTGCAGAGATCCACCTGCCTCTGCTTCCCAAGTGCTGGGATTAAAGGTGTGTGCCATCATGCCTGGGGTCCTTTGATCTTAATATGTACACAGTGGCAAACATACCCCTCCCCCCAGTACAATTTTAAAAGGAAAGAAATTTTGCAAATAGTAAAAATTTTCTGAAGAAGCACTGACCAGACCAGAGATTAATTCCAAATTAAATGCATGATGAATCCGAGGCGCTTCTGGCATCCTTTGACCAGGCTGCATCATGTGACTTCATTACAGCCTTGGTTCTGAACACGCATATACTTTAACACTAGCATTCCATCCCTTGAGGCGATAAACTAATGCTTCTGGAAACGCCTCAGCTTGGATTCAAGACAATTGTGTGTAAAACTGCAGTGTTTTAGTAAGCATACAGAGTTTCCTGCTCTTAAACAAACACAGTGGTTTGGTTACGGAAGCAGACGTCTGATATTTCCCTATAGCCATCCTTCGGCACGCACTGGATCACTGTATCTTCAGATTGTACTGCGTCTGAAGGTTTGGTTTTTAAACACGGCCATTTGAGTTGCTGACTTAATGTCTTGAAAAAACATCATCCAACCAATTTGGCCTGGGGTTGGGGCAGGTTGCCAACAATTTCTGAAACGGTCCTAAACAGACCCCTGCCATTTTGTACTATATATTTATACGCAGTGGCCTCAGCATTGATGATTATAAGTTAAATATCAATGAACTCTCAAGAACATTGAAGATGAGGTATCATTTTAGCTGAGATTTAACTTTTATGCAAAAACAAATAAGCACACTCATCTCATTAGCATGCAAATTTGCTGTTGTCTTTAATAAATGTTAAAATAATATGTATACTAAATGTCCTATGTTTTTTTTTTTTTTTTTTAACTATAGGGTCTATCTTTAGGCCTGGCTGGCCTGGGGCTCTCTATGCTGGCCTCAAACTTGCAGACACCCTCTGCCTCTGCCTCCCCAGTGCTGGGATCAAAGGAGTGCACCGCCATGCCTGGCTCCCAGTTAGCTTTACAACTCAACACAGCCTAGAGTTATTTGAGAGAAAAGTCCGATTGAGAAATTTCCTATATAAGCTTGCCCTATGGACATATCTGTGGGGGGTTGTCTTGTTATTAATCCATGCGGGAGCATCCAGCCCATTGCTAATGGCACCATTCCTTGGTAGGTGGCCCTGGGCTGTATAAGAGAGCTAGCTAATTATGACTCTGGAAAGGAGCCAGCAAGCAGCACACCTTCTGGTTTCTGCTCCAGATTCCTGCCTTGACCTCCCTCAGTGAATGACTTTGATCTTCAAATGTAAGATGAAATAAACCCTTTCTGTCTCTAAGTTGCTCTTAGAGTGTTTTTTTTTTAATCACAGTAAAACAATGAAACCAGAACACTAAATAATCTGATTTTTTATCAGTAAAGATTTTATTTGTGTGACTATTTTTATATGCCTTATTACCTAAGGCCATATAAAAAATTTTTTTTTCAGGAAAATGTAGTGACACGTGAAAATATATAAGAAGCCCCATGGTAAAGGATCCACATAAATTATGGACCAAGCACTGGGTCTGGGAAGCCTTTCTGCTGTAGCCTGTTCAGCCTGCTAGGAGCGCTCTGCGTGTTTATCTCATATCCCAGGTCCCTCCTGTGTGGATCAAATACTGAACACCTTGTGATGTTGGCTCAATATAGTCTTTCTTCAAGTTCAGGGCCAAGGACTGTACTGTCAACTGGAAGCCTTCATCTGGATGTCCCGCCCAAGCTGCTTCATTTTATAAAACCTGAGACTCTCTTCCCTCCAAAATTTGCTCCTCCTTCAGTGTTCTCTATTAGAGAACGTTATGTGCTCCCACCAAGAGGCAGACCTGGGAGTCATGCTTGCCTCCTTTCTTCTCTCCTCCTCACCTTCACAGAGTCTTCTCCCTAAGCCCCCTAGAATCCACCCAATTCTCCCCATTTTCAAGGGCACTTAAAGTCTATCATGTTTTTAAAACATAAACTTATACTTTTTTTTAAAACTTGCCTTCCTACTGTGAGGAAAGTTTTATTTGTGTAGTTCAGTTTGTTTAGGTTTTGAAACAGGTAGTTTCAGGTAGTTCAGATGGGCCTAGAGCTCCCTCTGTAGCCCAGGCTGTCTTCAAACTTGAGATTCTCCTGCCTCAGCCTCAAGGCTCATAGACTTGGGCCACCATTCTCAGATTTCAACTCAGTTTTGTCACTTTGCAAGCTGTCTTTGCAAGCCTTCACATTTAGCAGAATAAAGGGTTTGGAATACAGGGTCTGAGTTAAAACTGGCTTTGACCATATCCCCACTGCTTCCCAGTGTGGGACTCTGGGAAAGTAACTTGGCTCTGTGAACTGAATGAAGCAAAGCACAGAGTGCTATTAGCACATTGTGAACTTCTAGAAATTGTTAGTGATGACAAATCTCATTCTTTAAAGTGTTTGTGTGATACAAGGTCACACAAGGCTGTTTTCATACAGGAATAGAATGTACTTCGAGCACATTCTGTCCCCATACCCTGCTACTTGCCTCTGTCTCTTCTCGCCTCTCCTCGTATTAGCCCCCTTTGTTCCTAGACCATTTCACTTCAATTTCCATGTGAGATAGGCCCACGTTGTAGTTTTTCTCTGTACCTATTTGGTGGCTAGCCATGGTGAAAACTAATGTTTATTGGATATTTGTATTTTATCTATTTGTGAACTGTCAGTTTGTTTCATTAGCCAACGCATTGAGTTGTCTGATATTTAATATTTTGTGTTCTTTGTATATTCTGGATATTAATTCTTTTTTTATACAATGAAGCCAAAAGTATACATTGACAGAAAGACACCCTCTTCAACAAACAGTGCTGGCAAAACCGGACAATGCACACACAGAAGAACAAGACTGATGTATATCCCTCACCCTGTACAACAAACAAACAGAAACTCCAAATGGATCAAGGACCTTAAGTCAAGACCTGGTGCTCTAAAACTGATAGAGAAAAAGGTGTAGAAAAGCATCGTGAAGGCATTGGCACAGATAAGAACTTTGTGACTAGGCCTCCAGATGCTCGGTAACAGTGTAAACAACAGAGTAATAGGATTTCGGCACAACAAAGGAAACCTCGAAGAGACACCTGATGAGCAGGAGAAACCTTTGCTAGCTGTACCTCTGACTAGTCGCTTTCTAGATTGCTGGTGTTTGCTTTGGACTCCACCCTCAGCGCTGCTGAATGAACTTCTTCCATTCCCCTGCCTCCCTTGGAGACTCTAACAGTCTTTCTAGCCAATGGCATTGGTCCTCACATGGAAAGAGAAATCAGAGATAATGAGCTTCCATGAAATTACCTCCAGGAACGTCCAAACACCCAAGATCACTCTAGTTTTTGGACTCCAATCTTAGTTTTGGATATTTGGCTTCATCATTCAAATCTTGCATGAATGTTTGTCTATACACTTTAGAATAAAAGTGTGCAGGGGCCTGGGAATATAAAGGTGATGTGCACATGTATGATTCTGTCCTTGGGAGTCCAGTTGGTGGGAGCAGTTGTTCCTGCAGAGCATTGGAATTCACCTCACCAGGAAGAAGTGAAAAATAAGCAACCCACAAAAACTTAATTTTCTTTCTTCTGACTAAAATCCAATTGTGATTTAGCCCTTACCCTTAGCACTGCATCTAAAACGGTAAATGTTAAATAAGCATTCATCAAATGGATACATGAGAAAGTTCTCAGAAGGAGACAGACACTTATATTTAATGGTCAGGTGTTGTGCCAGCTCCTACAAATGCCAGTGTTTTGTTTTTGTCTCTGTTGTAACTCTGGCTGTCCTGGAACTCACTCTGTAGACCAGGCTGGCCTTGAACTCACAGAGATCCGCATGCCTCTGCCTACTGAGTGCTGGGATTAAAGGTGTGTGCCACTGCTGTCTGGCACATCAGTGTATTTTTAAAGTTGGCAATAGTTTGGCAAAGAAAGTAATACTAAGTCCACTTTGTAGGTGAGATATGGATTCTCTGTACACTCAGCTTACTCAAGTGAAAAATGCTGGTACTTGAATTAAGTATGCCTCAAGAACTCAGAACTTTAAGGAGTCCTGTCACTGAATTAGGTAAACAGAGAACATTATGACTGGATGGAGTCACTAAGATCTGTCAGGTGACGGATTAGCTCCTAAGGGGAGTTTATTAACTTCAGTAGTCCACTCAACAGAAAGTTCATGGCGAGAAGTAACATGCAGGGAGACGGTCAGGTCAGTTTGCAGTAGCAGTTAAGACTGCCAGTTTATTGTCTCTGTACAACCCTTTTGGGTCATGACCAGTGACTAACTTACTTTCAGAGCTGAAGGTCATTCTAGACCCTCCCTTCTCCTCTGTCTCATCTCACACCCAGCCGCTCCTCTGAGATTCTGGCCCTGCCTTCCCTCTGCCTTCTCTATCCTGTTTGCCTTAGTAGGGCTCCCATCATCTTCCCTGCTGGGGCATCATTCTGTCATCTCTAGCCCCTGCTCCCACGCCTAGGCATGAGGAGGAGGGCAGGACCAAGTGCGAACCAGCTCAGCTGCTTAATCTTGGGTGTCCCTGGGTGTGACTTTGGCTTGCATTTGGCTTGTAGCCATGAGAATATAAAAGTCTATGAATAATTGCTAATGACACTTCATATTTTGAAACTATTTTTACTTATGTGTACTGCCCCTCTGTTTCTCTCTCTTTCTCTCTCTCCCCCACTTCTCTCTCTCTGTGTTTATGTGTTTGCATGTGTATGTGTGTGTAGACATGTGTGTCAGTGCCTTTGAAGGACAGAAGAGGGCATCAGAGCCCTTGGAGCAGGAGTTACAGGCAGGTGTGAGCTGTCCACTGTGGCTGCCAGGAACTGAAGTCAGGTCCTCTGCAAGAGCAGAAAGTGCTCTTAACTGAGCCATCTCTTCAGCCCCAAGACTTCATTTTTAATATTTGAGGTAGAGGCTTCTAAATGTATCTTCTATCTTTCCTTATTTATTATGCCACAATAAATTCATGGTTAGCTGGAAAAGTGGCTAATATAATGTCTTCTCCTCTCCCCACTTCCTTTCTGATGGTGTATAGTCATGTACCTCATCCTGGCCAACAGGATTTGGGTTGTGTCCTGTGACAGCGTCTAGGAAACCTGGTAACGAGATCTAGTTCTCCATCCCTGCATCTGCTTCCTCTGTGCTGGTGTACGTGACAGCTGAGGTCCTTCAGAAACCGAAAGCCAAATTCTAGGGAATGGTGACGCTGTGGGTTAAGAATCCCACTGAGCAGAGCCTCACCGCTGGATTATCCCTGACCTTCACGTGACAGAGAAACACGGTTCCGACTTGTTTAAGCCACTGTTTTCCTCTATTTTTTTCTTAGCTGGCTGTTCCTAAAAGTACCTGTTCTGAGTCACAAACTCATTTGTTCACCGTACACTAAGTTTATTCCATTTTATTCACATCATTCTGTTTGTCTTTCTCCCCACACAAAGCCAATGCTAATATTTGTTTTTGTTCTCTAGCTGGCAGACACATATCGGAAGCAGCTAGTTCCATGTTTAGACGGTCCTCAACCTCATGAGGATGTCATGAGGGGTGTCTCAGCATGGACAGGTGATTTCTCATTGAGTTCTTCACCCAAGAGATTTGGGAGGGAGATGCAGGCAGACTGGGCTATAGGTGGATGACTTATTAAACTTCTGTAATTATTCATTCTTGGAATATTTCCTGGGCTCTCTTTGTGTTAAATGCCGTGGTGGATAAGACATTAGAGAAAGAATATGAAATTTTTGTCTTCAAGGTACTCATGATGGAAGAGGAGACAGAAAATGCCGTCTAATCACAACAATGCAATTGTTCTAATGCCGTGATAACTAAGGGCAAGCACAGAACTGAGAGGTGTTTTCTGGTGTTGGCTTTGGGAATACATTGAGTCACAGTTCTGAATGACAAGCAGCACCATGGGGGGGAGGGGGCGGGGGGGGGGAGAGCCTGTCTCTTCCTGGCCATTGTAACCTACAACAAAGTACCACCAAGTACCACATCTGAAATTTAGCAGAGAATCCACAAATGTTTGTTCAGTGAGTGACTAAAGTGTGACCAGTATAGACCAGGACTGGCTGGACAACTTGCAGACAGAATAGGGAAGCAGTCACTCCATGTGACTTTAAGGATTCCTGTGTGCGGGGTTTCTTCTCGATTCCAGTTGCATCTACAGCATTGAACAAGGGACCTGAAGCTGAATGGATACTTAAAAAAAAAATCTGTTGAACTTGCCTTTGTGCAAAAAAGCCCCTGGCTCATCTAAGATCACAGTCCAGATCAAGTTGCTGGAGGATAAAGACAGGCTGGTCATCAACATCTGGACTTCTAGCTTCTACCAAAGTAAAACCCTCCTCTACTCTTGCCCTTTGGCTTCAACATTTCTGGAAACTGTGCCATTCTCCAGCCGCATGATTTTGTCTACCTAAAGAAAACCCAGGCACAGATCTTCCAAACACAAAGCCTCTACATATATTTAAGGCATGGCTAACTCAAAAACTGGAATTCCTCAAGTTCTCAGTTTTAGAAATAACATTTCTAAATAGCCCATGAAGGAAAATGGAGAAAAGCTGTTTACAAAGCTGAATTGATTTCCAACGGAGGTCATCTGTCTTCATAGACTGAGCACACAGATCTCTCTCTGGCTTATCGTAATCTTTGCCCTCTTTGTCCCACCGACTGTGGGGCACTGCGGTAGGGTTTGAACCACTACTGTGGGAAGGTGACACTTGTATGCTTCGATGAGAATGAACAGGGAAAAGCCGCCGAGAGAGTTTGAGTAATGGCGAGCAAACCTGTGTTCCTGGCTCTGGTTACAGCTTTCCTCTCCTCTTGCTGAGAATGTGTCCCTGATAAGGGTTTCTGTACACGCCTGTTGCCTAAGAGTGAGCGCGGCACATCCCACCTGCAATCATGAACGTGACCATCCGTCATCAATGCGACTGTTACCAGCTCTAGGTCAGACTTCATTTCTTATGTTCCAAGGCAGAGTATCTCTTGTTTCACAATGGGGGCCTCTTTCAGCCCCACAGGGAGCACAGAGCACCAGGTCACACTCCAGCCCCACTTGTCTGCTGGCCAGCTGCACAGGACCTCCCCCACCTCCCCATCTCCCTGACAACAGGTGTGACTTTGGGAGCGTCCATGCCTCATTTAGCCCTGGTAATAGCTTAATTGAGTTGGAAAAATGCAAGGGCAGGAGCGTGATAAAAACCAGCTGAGCTGGGTTCCTGTTGGAAAAAAACTATGGGGAAGGGAGGAAGAGAAGAAGGGGACAGGAGTGGGAGGAGCAGCACAGGACAGGGAGCATGGTGGGGAGAAGCCAGATGGAGCAAATTCAGGGAGGAGCAGGCGAGGGTGCTGGGGTTCATCGTCTGCCTTAGGAGAGTCCTGACAGTCCTGGCTCTGCCTGCAAGGCGGAGGTCCCCATGTGTGACTGTGGGGTGCACATCCACATGCGGTGTGCCCAAACACAAGTGCTGTATAAGGAGCTTGTGATGCTCTCAAGAAAATAGAAAAAAAGGAAAAAGAGATCAATGAAAGCTGAGAAGTGTTTAAGTTCCAGGCTAAAACATCACTGGGACCCTCTGCTCCTGGATTTTAGGAGTAGAAAATGTTATGGGAGTTTGTAGCATGGACCCTGGTGATGACTGGTCCCCAGATAGATCTGGGTGAGTTACTGGGGGCAACAGATCAAGTTAAAAAGCCTTTTATCCTGTGCTATTTCACTTCATGCCTAAGTGAGCTCTGCTGATGGATGTGTGGACACCCACAGGGTTAATGACATGGTTCCTTTGAACTGCAGAGATACCTCAGTCATGTCTTTATAGAGCAGACCCTCCAGTCCTACATAGAAATGTCTCTGTGGAACAGCATCGTGGGATTGTCTTCCAAAAACATAGGCGTCCCTGACTTCCAGGATGGCATAGTTCAGTCTGCTGTCACACTTGCCACCACCTAGGGTCCTGGTTAAAACGAGTTTAGGAACGGATGTGCACTCTGCCACTGGGTACATTTACCTCCCAAAGGCCCTGAGAAGTCCCACAGACATTTGCCTCCCCTACGATGTTGTGAAACATGGACTTGAAAGCATTTGACCTTGTGGAAAGCCTAAGACCCTGAATCCAAAATTTCTCTGGGCTCTCTGAACAAATTTTCACAGGAGGAGGCGTCTCCCCCTTTGTGGGTGCAGCATGATCTGTGAATGGCAGTTGAGAGCAGTCCTGGAAGTGGGCGGATGAGTATTTCAGCATACTTCCCCATCATTTCACTCTTGGGGATCCTGCCAAGAGTGCTTCTGCTGCATTCAACAGGCCTGCACAAGGAGTCCTTCTCCCACCCATTGCAGCTCCGTAGCTTCGCATAGTGTCCTTGTACGGGGAGCCTGGGGGCGTGGAGAGATGTGCTAGAAATGATGCTGTGGGCCTACCGCCTTGTGAGCTACATTAAAGGCATAATAAAGCCCGGACTGCAATGTTTGCTGAACATTCTCCAGACATTCAAGTGGTATCAGTGGTAGGCCCACTGTGGGCTCCAAGTTGCTAGTGGTTTAACAGCCAATTCGCGAAGATCCTGGGCGCCTGCTTTCGATGGGCTGTATTGTGAATGCGACCCACGCAAAGGGCCTCCAGAAACCTGGCAGCACACAGAATGGCTAGTTTGTTTGTTTGTTTTGAAAAAGTAGCCCGAATTATTTTGCCTTTATCGCCTTGGTGTCTCTCTTTGTTTTGCCCATTAAGAAGCTGCAAATTGGATCTGTGAGCCAGCTCTCATTAAGACAGAAACCGAAAGCTGCATTGTGGAGTTTACTATTGCTCAAAAACCTGGCTCTTCCTGCTTGTATTTGACCTCCATTTCCACACCTCATTAAATCTTCCCTTTTTTATTCAGTGATAGGGACATAAACACAAGCAAATCACTGCATAGACCTGGGGTGTTGCCAGGGGTAGTGACAAAGGTCCTCAGGTGAAACCTGTGTGTCGTTAGCAGGCAGGGGCTGCAGGAGCCATCCTGGCCTCATTGACTGAAGGGACAGATTCAAGCAGGCTATCTTGTCACCTGTTAATCTAAGATGTAAAATTTACAGGCAGAGGAGGTCCAGGCAGCTTATCTACCTTTTGACCAAAGGTCTCAGCATGTCAAAATCCCGGGTGCCACTCCCACCAGGATCAGGAGTTGGGTATCACAACATCCTGAAAAGGGGTTTAGTGGTGGAAGAGAAAGCATTTTCATTGAGTAAAAAGTGACACACTGTGCCCCGTCCCCATTTGTCAGTCTTAAAAAAAACGGTTTGGTCTTAGAAGATTAAACTTCTCTCAGGTGCAGCATAAAATCCACTTACTATGGGATTGCTTTTCATTTTAATTGGGCTGCAGCTGTGCACCACTGGATTAAAGCATAATCCTTGGTTAATAATCTCTGCCTCCCATTTGTATTTCTGCTGTTTTTATAATGAATCCACTGCCCAAAACAGAGTGTTCTCCTGTTTCTTCTCAACTAGGAGGCCACAAATCCTGAGCCTCAGATTCACCACGACTCCTTTTCCTCCCATCTTGTGCTACAAACTTTAAAAAAAAAAATCCTAATAAATTCTAGAGAGAGTTTATTACATCAAAGAGTGGTTAAACCTCAGTGATGGAATTCTGGACTTCTTTTGTTGTTTGTGAAATTAAGAGAAATAAACATGTATTACTTGAGGGAGGGGGGGCTAAGCTTGGACCCACGGCCTTTTCTTAGCTAAGTACATGCTCTACCAGCCTGCATTACTTTTAAAAATGGAAATGATGTACTGTAAAATGTTATTAAGAGAATGGTCATGGGGCTGGAGAGATGGCTCAGCAATTCAGAGCACTCTTCCGGAGGACCTGAGTTTGGTTCTCAGTACTCACGATGGGTGGCTCATGACTACCTGTAACTCCAGCTCCCAGAGATCTGACACCCCCTTTCTGGCCTCTGCGGATACCCATATGCACACTCATGCCCATGCTCAAGCATGCCTACACATTAAAAAATGGTTGTGCAAATGAACAAAAGTATTAAACATGAGATGCAAAAGGATTTTCTTGGTTAGCTATATGGCACAGCCTTCAGATATATTTTTGGCAATCTATGTTCATGGATGTTTTGTCCTATCTCTGCTCTATTTTTTTCCTTAATGCCAGTTTCTTTATCTTTCGCTCCCCATTGAAATAAACTTTTAATTGAAATGTGATGGACTTCAGACATGAGCACAAATCATAAGTGAATTCTCAATGTGAAAGCATCTGTAGAATTGTCTTCCAAGGCCAGAGATAGAATCAGAACTTCAGAGGCTAACCAGGTTTCCCCCATCGCGATGCTCTCCCTGGAGACTAGGGCTGACCTACAGCACCAGATTGGCTTCCCCAGCTTTGAACTTCATATTCAGCACTCTTGGCTGTGCATGCACTAAAGCTCTCCAGCAGTAAGCTTCCCTCAGCTTTAGGTTTGTTCTTCTGCATCTGGCTTCTTTGGTTTAATATGTTTGCAAGATTCAAGTAGATGGTAATGTGTAACCTGTTTGCTTTTCTTCCCCATTGTGTAACACGGCCCATGTGTCAGTCAGCAGTGGAGTATGACCTCATGCTAGGAGGTGATGATGTCACAATGTGCTTACACTGACCCGGATGGTTTAGGTTGTCACTCCATGTGGCTTCTTTATATTTTTTTTACTTATTTTATCTTATGTGCGCGGGTGTTTGGCCTGCACGCATGTTTGCGCACCACCTGAGTGCCTGGTATCCTTGGAGACCAGATGAGGGAGTCTGATCTCCTAGAATTGAAGTTACAGACAGTTGTGAGCTACTATGTGGGTGCGGGGCCTCAAACCCAGGTCTCCTGGAAGTACAGCCAATGTTCATCTCTTCAGCACTTCCTCCCTTTCCCAGCCATTATTTAAAAAAAAAAGTTCTAAGTTTTGAGATGCAGTCTCACTAGATTGCCAGGCTGACCTTGAATTTACAATCTTCCTCTCACAAGCCTCCTGTGACTGCCTGGCCTAGCTTGCCTTCCATTTTTTTATTCATAACATTTTATTTCTGAATTTAATCTGTTTTTTCCAAACAGGGTTTCTCTGTGCATAGCCTTGTGTCCTGGAACTCACTCTGTAGGCCAGGCTGGCCTTGAACTCAGAGATCCACCTGCCTCTGCCTCACCAGTGCTGGGATTAAAAGTGTGTGCCACCATGCTCGGCTATGCATTTTGTTTTTTAAAGTTAGCTTACAAAGCAACAGGTTTCCTTACGAGATTTTCATCCATATTTGATGTTGGCTGATCTCACCTCCCTGCACCCTTTCCCTGCTGAGCCCTTTGCCCTGGCACTCTTCCTCACTTTGTTCTACTGTCTTCTTCCGTGTCCTTCCTTAGGGCCCCTCTGATCCCCAGTCTCATGGGCCCTTTACCCATGTTCTCTCCCTGCAGTTAGAGGCTGGGATCTGCATGTGTGAGGGGACAGATGCCATGTGTCCTCTGAGCCCGGGTTACCTGGCTGCAGGTAATGCCTTCTAGCTCCACCCACTTCCCTACAGATTCCATTTTTATTTACTTGCCTTCTTGTGTTTACCCGTATTCCTAAAAGCACTCGGACATTTTTATTATTTTAAACTTTATAAAAGAATACTGTACTGTGTGAAGTCTTCTGATACTTCCTTTTCCACTCGTAAGAGTCGTCTGTATGCTTCTACTCTAAGTCATGATTTTGACTGCTGTGTAGTATTTCGCTATGTGACTATACCACGGTATAGTCATGCGTGTTTTCTCTAATGGGCATTTGAGAATTTTCATTCATCACTTCTATGGAAGACTTGCATGAAAATGTAAGGATATTTAACATATGTAAATGTTACTAACTTTTAAGAAACATTTAACGCCTTAAATGACATATTCCTACCAGGGGAACAGGATTAAAGTACATTTTATATGTGTATGAAATCATGAAATAACAATAAGAAATTGCCTGGGAAGTTAAGTACCAACTAATCTCTTTTAAAATCAAGGCTGTTTCTCTTGTTTGGTTACCACTGCAGTAAAAAACCAGAGACAAAAAGTAGAACTAAGTCAGTGCCCTTGTTCCAGGCCTAACAACCCAAGGGCTTTTCTTTCTAGAGACTTCAAGTTATTTCATTTTTTCCTAGAGATTTCTGTTAATTTCCCATAGGCCTTTTCTACCTTCTTTCCGTTATCTTCTAGGGCATGCTAATAATCATGGGTGTCATGCTTTTCAGCTGACCACAGTCTGAGAGGAGCACCCTAGCAGATCTCAAGGCATGCATGTGCCTGCTCCCCATGATGTCATGATGTGGCTGACCGCTGCCCACATCCCAGTCACCCAAGTCCTCTTCACTGGGCTTTCGTCTGCCTTCTTGGGAAGTCTTTTTGGAATCTATGTCAGTGTTTTAGTTCCCAGGCATGCCACATTGCAGCTGGTAAAACTGAGTTTGATTTTATTTTTGAGGAACCATGTAGCTTGGTTAAATTCATTTTGAATGTTCCTAGTTTTAAAGGAACTTATCTCCCCGTCAGGAAATATTTATAGACTCATTAGCTGACCTCTCCAGATTGTCCCAGGAGTACCTCAAATCACCCTTTAAAACAAAGAAATGAAATGATAAAAACAAATCTTGGAGTACATCAGTTGCCTCTGTGACGAGTCTCTATTATTGCTGACACCTGAAGCTGTCCTGAGGGAGGGCAGTCCCAACTGTGTCTTCCCTAGATAAATCTGACTTAGAAGCAAATGGAAAAGCGTTTCCCTCTCAGCACTAACCCAGGGCCCTAACCATGCTGGCAAGCACTCTGCTGTTGAGCCGTGGCCCCAGCTCGAGGTGTCCACTTTCAGAAACCTAATGCTGAAGAGCTGTGGTTCCTCAGCCAGGCTGAGAAGCAGGGCAGTGAATCTTAATGCAGTTCCTGGGCGGTGGCAGCGAGCACAGAGCAGCGAGCAGGAGGTATCTTGCCCTGTCCATTCACGGAACCAGAAGCCCTATGCCTTTACGAGCACTCTGCCTGTCACTGATGCACATTCAAGCTTGAGAATCTCAGCTAAATTATCTCTTATCTGCATTCATCCAAGGTCGTATTCTGTTTTAGAGCCCTCTGAATCCAAGAGTAATTTCTTTGTTTTCTGTTTAAATGAATCATTTCCTCTTAACGCTATAATTTCCCAACATAACCTGCGAAGCAAAAACATACCTTGAAGAGCTGTCAGTGTCAACTTATTCTTTAGTTCCCTGAAATCTCTCTGGTGCAGCAAGCTACTCAACACTGTGAAACTGCATTCTAAGAAACTGCTCAGAAAATCATGGTGCCACAGCCTTCCAAATTTCCATGAGCTAACAAAATGCAGCCGCTGCCCATTGGAGGCAACTTCCCCACACCCCCATAGCAACCACAGCATAATGGAAGGGACTTACCTGTGGGGTTGTCACTCTCCTCCACCCTTTCCCAGAAGTCTCATGAGATCTACTTTTAACTTGAATCTCATTACTAAATTCCATTCTCAGATTTGCAAAATGACTACATTTTTTTTTCTTATCAATTTATCAACCCATCCCAAATAGGAAGGCCTGTGATTCTTAAAGTGAGGTGATTAGAAGTCCCCTTTGCAAAGCCTTTGTCCAACAGTCCTTACTCCTCTGGTCTCCCAGGAGTCCTTCTTAGAGACCCCACCCCAGGGATGCCTTCTTGCACTCTGCATTCTGTGCTTACCCAGTGTGCTCTGTCTCTCTGCCTTGCCTGCACCTGGCCCCCGTGAATCGTGAGTCACAGAGCTTCTTATGGGGTCACAACTGGCCAGCATCGGTAGAGAGGACCAACCTTCCGGAGTCACAAGGTGGCCTTGCTATATAAGAAGGCATTTCACTCAATTCCACCTTTCTTTGAAATAAGATTTGCCCTTCTCATTCTTGCTTTCTTCCATCCCTCTTTTTTTTTTTGTCTTCCGGAAGTTGCCAAACTGATTGTAAGTCTTCTTCTAATCTCTCCGTAAGAGAGAGCACACTTTCTTATTTTTGTGTCACTTTATGTTGATTTCACTAGACCAGGACTCAATACAGTTCATGGCTGGCTTGTTTGTGTTAATACATTTTTCACTAAAATACAAGCATGTCGCCTGCTTACTTGCACAATATCCATGATTGTTTTTGTGTCGAGAGGGTAGATTTGAGTCCTTGCAGCAAAGGCTGACTGACCCACCAAGTCTAAAATGTTTACAATTTGGCTCCTTACAGAAAAGTCTACAGAGGCCTGCATGAAGCTGGGCACACAACGCCCTGCTCTCATCACACACCAGACAAGCCAGCTCAGACAAGCTAGCTAGTACATGGAGAGAGGTACACTTTCTGAAATTTAAAAGGAGTTGATTTTACCAGACTTCTCAATAGGGATTTGGTTTTCTGACTGTGAGGTTAGGGATGGCAGTCAACTCTTTCCCTTGGTTGTCATCTGACTCTGGGAACATCTGGCACCAGGAGCCAGGTTTGTTTACTATTTGTTGACAAGAACAGAATACAGTGGGAGCATGAGGTCCTCCCTCCCCCCACCACTGGAAAGCCTTCTGCTAAGAGTGGGGAAATCAAGCTGTGGATCTGACTCACCAGTACAAAGCTTGTCCCTTAGAGATTGCCCAGAGGGCCAGTTCTATGTATTCAGTCTCCTTCCAGTGAAATGAACTAAAGGGATGGTTGGCTTGACAGAGCTTGGCTGATGAGCAGAAATGCTACTTCTCAAGCAGCCCAGGAATGACCTAGAGCGGGGGGGGGGGGGGGGGGTGAGGTAGGCAAGAAATAAGCAGAGTCTGTAGGGTGGGGAGAGCTGCTGCTCACTCTGGAGATGGTTTTAATTCTACTCTCAGAAAACCTTCCCGTGATGTTGCTGTCTTGTGTTTTTCTTCCTTGTTTTCTTCTTAGTAACACCCTGAGATGCAGAGTGAATCCCTGAAGACTGAGCTGATTTCTTTATTCAGAACAAAGCAATAGAAAAGATCAGAATAGTCCACTGAGAGCCGCAGGCGTTGTGAGTGAAGACACATAAACAGGGCCTCTCTGTTGCTTGGGTTGGTCTCTCAGCCTCTGACCCACACTTCCTGCCTATCACGTTCCTTCCCACCCTTCAGACAGACTCATAATGCACATCTCTACCAACCCCTTCCCGACTCCCAGTGCTCTGTGCCTCTGCCTGGCACTTCTCGTTCAGTCTCCTGCCCTTGCCATGCAGCCAGGATCCTGGTCTGTGTTCTCTACACGTGTGCTCCAGACTAGCACATATGTGATAATGACGCTGCCTCACCCCAAGCCTAGTGGAAGTTTTATGACAATCATTCCTAGTACAACTTAAAAGAAAAACGATTCTGGAATCTCTTCTTGGGTTTCAGTATCCACTTGGACACAAATAAAGAACACAAGGGCCAAGAGAAAACGCTGAGAGGTTTCAGCTGGAGGAATCTGATGATCGCAAGGCTACCCTTCCTGTGATGGTATCTGGACATGCGGGCATGCTGGAAGAGTTGGCCACGCCCGGAGCCACACTGGATTCTGGCTCAGGGTGGCCGTAGCCTGCAGCTGCTGTAGTCAAGCCCCTGTTAGGAGAGAGCCTAGGCTTGGCTGCACAGCAGGATGGTCCAAACAAGCCACAATTCTATTTTCGGAAGCGGGTAATGGTCTCTTCAATGGCAATGAAAACTGAGTCTGCTCTTAACCAGAAAAATGCTAATATTCATATTTGATGCCGGTGTTTCATATATCTGAAAAGCAAGATTAAGTGACTTGCCCAAGGTCACACAGACGTAGAGCAACAATAGGGGAACCGGTGTTCGCTGGTGAGATGGCTCAAGGGTTAATATCATGGACTGGTCTTCTAGAGGAACTGGGTTCAATTCTAGGTTCCCATATGATAACTCAAACATTTCAGTTCCAGGATCTGATGTCCTTCTCTTGCCTTCATGATCACTATACCCACGTGATTTACAGACACACACACAGGCAAACACCCGTACACACAAAAAATAATATAAAAGAATGGAAGGCAAGTTACTTATTCCTTACACCACCTGTCAACCCCACTGCAAGAGGCACATGGCACAGGTCCAACTCTCTGCTTTAGCAATTACCAGCTGGCAACATGGGGCAAATTGCTCAATCTCTGTACCACTGATTCCTCGTTCTGTAACATAGGAGCAATAGTGGCAGGGTTTCTGTAGGGTTGTATTAAGATAATGCTTGTGAGTGTTTAGCATGGGACCTGACACACAGGAAGTACTCTGGAAACAGCAGCTCCTAATA
The DNA here is from genome assembly GCA_026225945.1 of Cricetomys ansorgei. NCBI lineage: Eukaryota > Metazoa > Chordata > Mammalia > Rodentia > Nesomyidae > Cricetomys > Cricetomys ansorgei. The sequence goes on along the minus strand of JAMJFZ010000242.1, from coordinate 45,996,584 downwards.
TGATAATGTGGCAGTGACCTTCCCCAGGTGCTCCCTGGGTCCTTACTAATTGAACTGAGCAGGAGAGTGACTAGGTACCTCCCCACTACTCCAGGATGCTATTGACTTAACTTCTCCTTTCCAAATCAACTTCCAACAATGAACTGGGTTGATGAGACAGAAGGGAGCAGAAAGCCATGCAAACCACCCTTGCTGGATCAGTGACACGGTGCCATTAGATACAGCTTGCATTCTGTCCATGAAAGGGTGGTGGTGGGTGCTGTGAGGTATGTTTGGGGGTCTAGCAATGTGACACTTCTCTACCATAGGGTCATGGTGCAAAGGGACGTTTTCTGACATCTCTAAAATATCCGCAGCTGGCTGATGCCACTCAGAGAGCTGCCAAGGTCTGAACTGATATGGGGTGAGACAATAGAGAGGGTCTGAAGGTGTAAGGAGGGGTAGGGTGAGGGATGAGTGGGGGGTGAAGGTGGAGGTAGGGATGGGAGGGGGAATTCCAGGTTATAAAGGCAGTCTTCCCATTCTTTAACCATCCTCCGTTCAGTGGGACTGTGGAACACCTTGGAAGCATGCTCGTCTAAAGAGAGAGCTTTTTGGCTGAAGAAGCCTGGAGGAGGCGACAGAGGACCAGAAGGGAAGGAGTCAGGTGACAATGGCTAAGGGCTGGCTCTGGGCTTTGGGCATCTTGGGTAGGGTGACTCAGATGGGACCTGATGAGAGAGCCGCAGTAGAGGCTGAGTTAGAAGCTGCCCTCGATGTCCACTCAGATCCCCTGCTGCAGGTGAGGGTCTCCCTGCTGCGTGCTTCCCAGCATCCACCCCAGGCTGCTGCGGCTGCGCTTGTGCTGGGGCCGCAGCTCCTTTCCCAGCGTCAGCAGCCCGCATCCGCCCGCGCCTGCCTCGCCAGAGCAGAAAGATCTCAGCTCATTTTGCAGCCTAGCCGGGTTTGGCGTTACCAGGTGAGGCGGGCTTGGTTTGTAAAGCATCTTTCTGAAGCAGTGGCCCTCTGGCTAGGGGACACCACCTCTGCACTTCACAACAGCCCCTCACCGCACAGAGGTTGGGCTTCAGTATTGGTTTCCAGGCATCCTTGACTTTTAAGAATGGAGAGGCGCTTCTTCACAGAATGAACACAGAAGGTCCAAGTTACTGCCGAAAGCTCTATTACAATAGTTCAGTGCCACTGTCCCATTTTATAAATGGGTGGACTGGGGCTCCAAGAGGGAAGAGACTTGCAGTGATCACAGGGTGGAGGGTGGGTAGTGTTCTGAGTAGAATTAGTTGTAAGGATTGGAAGCCATCTTATGACAAATTATCACGGTGTGAACTTCACACAGAAGAAAGCAAGCCACATTGGGAAGAGTGCTCTCCTGAGAATATTAGGAAGTATCCAGATAAGAGGATTTTAAAGTTGGAAATGTTCTAGAAACCATCTAGCATCTTTACTGGTTTATTAGCTGATGAGTGGTCATTGTGTCCAGGGTTTCCTCTTTAAGAAATGGTGTAGATGGTCTCCCTCCTTCCTGAATCTTCCTTGGGCAAAGCAATTTGCTAAGAAGTCAGTGGTGCTCTATGTACTCCTGTGTATACAGGCATTGGTGATTACTGTTATTTAGCAGAAGAGGAAACCACGGGCAAGAGGTCAAGGAGCCTCTTTCCAGTACCAGTGATCTCATTTTGTAGCATCTCTTGAGATAATGCTATTGTCTTTGAAAAGTTATTCCACAAACAGAGCAACTGTGCCTGTCCTGAAGAAGGCAGGGAGCCAGCTCCCATTTCTGGAAGGTTCTCTGTGAATGGGCTAGGCATGGGAGAGCAGACCCAATAGATGTGGATTCAGGTGTCTGTCTGGAGACTGTGCTAGCTTAATGGATGGAAGTGGGGGAAGATGAGTGTTTAATGGATAAATAAAGGAGCCAGGGTGAGTTGTAGGTAAAAGCTACTGTGTATTTGCTAGCATTGTTTGTTAAATACTCCAGCAATCTCATAGATACACTGTCCCTATTCATAAATAGACGAACTGGGGGAAACTCAGAAAGGCAAAACTTCTAGGGCAAGGCATACTAATAACAACGGAGAAAGAGTTCAAAACTAGATTGTACTGTTCCCAGGAGGCTTGGCAGGCACACCGGAGAATTTTTGTCATTTTCTTTTTGACAATTGATCACTAAAGATTCTGCATCTTTATTGTTCAAAGATCCATTGAGTTTGGGCTTTAAGTCTGAGGAATTCTGAACCTCTATAGGTCTCCACTCTGCCCCACGGTGGACCATCCAGGCGAAGACTGGGCAGTGAAGATGGGGGCTGGGCTACGGGGGACTGGGCTGAGATGAGAGAGGGTAGCATCAAGATAACTGCTGGGAGAGTGAGGATTGGTGGTTCAACAAGGCAGGGAACAGGGGGAAAGAAAAAGAACGACAGCCTTGGGTCAAGCATCCTACCAACACTGGGTTAAATCAAACTAAACATGCCTCTCTACTGTAATACTTACCAGAGTTCTTGTCTTTTTGAGACAGGGTTTCATGCAGCCCAGGCTGGCCTCAGATTCACTGGATAGCTGAAGATGACCCTGGACTTCTGATCCTCATACCTCCATCTCCCAAATGCTAGGATGACAAGCATGTGGCACCATGCCTGGTTTATGCAGGCTGGGGATTGAAGGTGGGGTTTCATGTTTGCCAGGCAACTCCACCAACTGAGCCATATCCCCTGCCCCTTATCAGAGTCTTTAACAATTTAGTGCACATTCTAAAATCTCCAAGAAGAGTCTTTAGCAAATAAAGCAGAGAGTTTTCAAGAAAAGCAAATGCCATTCTGTTATGCTTTCTGTTTTCTTTTTTCCATTTTCTTCTCTAAGTGTTAAGTCTGTGGCTTGCATGAATCATTTGTAGCTAATTATGATCACCAAGGATGCTGATGATACAGAATGTTGCTCTGTATTTCTCTAGAAAATTTCAGTCCATGTCATGCTGCATTCTCAGTATTTGAAAAGAATCAGTACCTCTTACCCTTCGCTGGCTCCTAGTTTGCTGTCATGAGCAGCCAACATCCTCTAGCTGCCACTGGGAAGAATGCAGTGTTGGCTGGGGCTAGAGGTTGGAGAAAGAGCAACAAGGAGTGGCTAGACACGAACAGATTCTAGGAGGACAAACCCTTCTTCTGTGTCCTATCTCTTGTCTTTCTGGAAATGGTTTTTATTAATCTATAACTTACTTCAATCAAGTGTGCTGTTCTTAAGGTTACAACTCCAAGTAACTTTTGCCTAAGGGTAGATCCAGGTAACAACTATCCAGACTGAGACCACGAACATTTCCAGGCTCCTCAATAGCCCTGCTGCTCAAGTACATCCTCAATGGCTACTGTGCTTTTAGATCTTAGATAGCTTTGGCATCTTCCTTAGCTTCATGGTAACTCGTAGCACAGAGCTGCTTGTTGCTCTGTGGTTAACGTGCTGCACCCAGAGACAGCCTTTGCTCATGGCCCAGTTTCCACATGCACTGATTATGTTAGGACACCTATGTATCTTACACGAGCATGCAGGTGCAAGGCCGATACGTGCCACAGGGTGCTGCATGCTGTATCTTATGTGCAGCATAGTGTGGAGCTGGTAGAGGTACAGAATGAGATCAAGGACCAGTAATGTTCTGAAAGGGCTCCCTCCAAATCCCCCACAAAAGCCAGGCTGCAAGGCAAGGATTCTTCCAGCCTAACTCACAAATGCTAAATAGCACTGTGCTCACATTGTTCTATCAATAAATCTCAGGCGTCTAAACACCCACTAAACATCTCATCCAAGTGGCACCATAGGTTGCCAGTCCATCCCTCTACTTTAACGTTTGTCACTCTGACCTCCACCGTTGGTCCAGCCCTTCCCTGACGCAGGTTTTAAACCAGTTTCTGCTTCTAGTCATGGTCAGGCAGCACTCACAGAAATCTTCTCTTCTCTGATGTGACTTCGATGGCCCTGGTCTTGGTGACCCATGGTCTAATCTATTACCCTTGGCACCTCAGACTCCTGAGCTGTGCTGTGTCTCATTGTTACTAAAGACATGCTCTTCTGGATCTTGGAAAAATTACAGCCACAACCTTGCCTGAACTCTTGAGATGTATCACAGATTCCATTTTTCTAGAGAGGCCACACAGGCACTCAATCTCTACAAACGAATCATGCCACCTCTTTCCAGCCTTGACCTTCCTGGGGGAACTTGACTTTGTCTAAAAAACACACCTGATACCTTCTCACCTCTAATTCACCGCCACAGAGCTAAGCTGTCCTCTGCTGTCCTGTCTTGATTGGCTGGCTCCTAACTAAGTGGTCTCTCTACTTTTGCTCTTGCCATGAAATGATTCATTTCTCCCACTTGCTATATAACAGAGCAGACTTAGAGATACAAGCCAGATCAGTCCAGCTGCCGTATGAAGAGGGAAAGATCCAAACTGTGCTGTGACCTAAATGACCACCAGGCCAGTTGGGAACAGCTCTCCCTTGCTCTGTGTCACTATGTCCCGACACCCAGGCCTCCTTGTCTATTCTGAGCAGACTGTCTTCCTTCACCTTGCTCTTTCTTTGACCAGGAATGCTCTTCCACTGACTTTTCTCCCTATCCTTCATGTTTTACTTTAAGAGTCATCTTTCCTCAAGATAGTATTTCTAGTATACCCTCCTTTACTTTTTTAATGCCACCTACCTGTAGCCTCATACTCTGTAACATGTAATTTATAATTAAGACATTTATCTGTTTAGTAGTTTATTATCAAAGTTCCAGTTCCAAAACCAAGCTAGGTCCTTGAAAGAGGAACTTGTCCATCTTGTTCACAGCTGAATCCTCATCACATGTTTAGACTTTAGTGGGGGCCAATAAATAGTTGCTGAGCAAATAAACTGATTTTTCACATTTCTGGCTCTTTTTTAAAAAGTTTTTAAAAATTACATTTATTAATTTATTTTGTGCACACACGTGGGTATATGTTCTACAGAGGACATGTAGAGGTCAAAGGATAACTTGCCAGAGTTATTCTCTCTCCTTCTATCACGTGAGTCCTGGGATTGAACTCAGGTCATCAGTCTGGGCCGCAAGTGCCTTTTCCTGTGGCGCCATCTCACTGGCCCCACCCCGGCTCTTACCTCTTGCAGCCAGTTTATCAGCAGATCCTGTTGATGTGTCTCTTAATAACCCTTGATTCTTTCCACTTCTTTCTAGCTTCACCATAGCACTCTAGGTTAAACTACCTTCAGCCCTGCTTTGACTCCGATAGCCTCTTACACCTACTGCCTGCTCCCCTCCTGAGCTCCCTCTCATCCCTTTCTTCTTGCAGTGACATGGCTTTTGAATATAGACACCTGTATTCAAATCACCTCAATGGTTCCTTTGCTCTAAGCGTTCAGACCACACTTCTCATAGCGGTTTCTACAGCTCTGGCTGGCTTAGCTCCTCCAGCCCTCAGCGTCTTTCTTTGCCCTACAGCCTTTGTTCTGCTTCAGGTGTGACTGTGGCTCACTTCTTCTACCCTCACGGCCTTTGTACACATTGCTCCTTCTATTTAGAATCTGCTTCTCCTCATTCTTTGCTCGTTCTTTGAATTTCAGGTTACAAGTCAATGAATTAAGAAAAGCCCCATCTCCTCTCCATTCATCCATCCATACAAAATTGGTCTGCACAGTTCCATGATCTCACAAGGTAGTAACTTCCCTTCATTAACTTAGAGGAAGTTCTGATTGCATACAGAATTCTTCTTTATGGCCCTTTATCCCATTAGGCAGGATTCTCCATAGGATGAGATGAGGTATTTTTGGTTGATGGTTTGTGTCTATAATACATGACAGAATACTTGGTATATAGCAATTGCTCAATAAATATATGACTAACAAATGTATTTTAAAAAGTGAACATGCCAAATGGCCAAATTACACCTACAACTTACATTTGAGTAACAGTGGCTCATTGCTGATGAGGTATGTTTTTCATGTGTCCAAAGCACCAATGGATTATCCAATGGCATCCTTCTAACTTAAGGAATCTAGAAGTTCTACAATAGCTAGACTCTAATGAGCTCTTTTCATGTGTCAGGTTATACTAAGTGCCTGAAACTTAGTTTTTCCAGCCATCATTATATCATTAGAATGGTTCTGTTATTATATCACTTTAAAAGATAACTCTGTGTGTGTATGTGTGTGTGTGTGATATGTGTCAGTGCATATGTGTACATATACATGGAGAAGCCAGAGGTAAATGGTAGGTATCTTCCTCAAACTCAATATTCCTCACACTTTAGTGCTGGGAATAAGTCAGGTGAACTGATAGTCAGGCCGTGGGCAAGTCAACCTGAACAGAGTGGAAAAGGAGAGGACAGCCCCACCCGACAAGACTCAATGACCAGGCTGACTGATTAAGTCTGTGGACAGTGTGCCCATCAAGAAACAAGATTAATTTGACAAATACACTTAAATAATAGAGCCTGACATTTGTATAGCGCTTGACAGTTTGCAAAAGAGCTTTCATGGCCCTGACCTAATTTGACTCTCATAACAGGTTATGAAAAGTGGACATTATGAACATCCCATTAGAGATGAGTAAACAGAAGCTCTGCATGGGAGGGGCTTGATGGAGGCCACAGCCCTCAAGTAACACAGCTCTGGCTCATTTCCAGAGGTTGTGGTCCCCAAGGCTGCTAACACATGTCCTTCACAAAGAGTCTCTCCGAGGGCAGTGCCTGTTGGTCACTTCCTACATGGGTCCCCTCATGAAAATCTCTGGGCTGTCCAAGAAAACCAATTATGCCTGACTTGGCACCAGATTCTTGTTGCTCTGTTTAATCATTACTCATTCACCAGACCTATATGCCTCCTGGCAACTCTGATCTATTTAAAAAACTCAAATCCTCTCCCCAGAGTAGAAGCTTTGCCCAAAGCAATGGTTTGAAAAGAAGGGAATACATAGAACAGCGCCCAGCAAATATTAATAATAGGTTTTTACCTACTTCAGAGAAGCCTTTTGATTTTTGTTCTTTTCTGTATGATTGGGAATCTCTATGCCATATTCAGTCCATGTTGTTTAAATGAGAAGCAACAGAAGAATTTTAAATTTTTTTTGGAGACAGGGTCTCACCTTTTAGCTCTGGTTGGTCTAGAATTCACTAACGTACACCAGGCTGGACTCCAACTCACAAAGGTTCATCTGCCTCTGCCTCCTGAGTGTTGGGACTAAAGGTGTGTGCCCCACACCAGCAAAAAGATCTCATAAAGAAAAACACTGAAGCCTTAAGTTCCAGAATATTTAGAGCAGATAATTGAGAGTTGGGGATATAGATGGCAGCCACTTTCTTCTTACATCTTCCTTTTCTTGGCTCCTTGACAATCTTTTGAGCTCCACACATGTATCATGGAGTAAGTGGGAAACTCAGGGCTCTCTCTGAAAAGAAGGCTGCACTCATTTGTCATGCTGGTTTAAAGCAAAGCAGCAGGTTGTTTTCTCTCTCACCCATGTCCCAGTGGCCCAGCCATACTTGTGGCTCACTCCTGAAGTCAGAGGGGTGTATACAGGAGGGCATCAGGTCCTCAACTATGTAGACAAAGTTCCTTAATTAATAGGATGCAGTTTAAACCTTGAGTCTCCCAAAGGCCCATGGGAAGAGACTCTCACTGTGGCGCCATGGTGGCACATGGGGAAGCCTTTAGGTCACTGGAGGCGTATCCTCATCCTCTCTGTTGCTCCCTAGCTGCAAGCTAAGTGGTTTTCTCTGTCACACGCTCTCACCATGATGCCTCTCAATGGGTCTAAAGTGACAGAGTCAATTTATTTTGAATGGGAATCTCCAAAATCATGACCCAAAGTAAGCTACACCCATCTTACAACCAATCCCTTTCATCCTTTTGACATTGTGATGTGCCATGCCATGTATAAAGTTCATGCTCAAGAACCATTCAATCAGGTCTCTCTCCCTCTCCCTCTCCCTCTCCCTTTCCCTCCCTCTCCCTCCCTCCCTCTCTCTCTCTCTCTCTCTCTCTCCCATTCTCTCTCTCACACACACATACATACACACACACAGATGCTCCACAAACAGAGAAGGCAGACTTGTTGGGAAGGAGACTGGTTTTGCAGGAGTGGGAAGGGAATAAGATAGTTAATAAGTAAGATGTAATCAAAATACATTATATGAATGTGCGATGTTGTGAAAGAATACATTTTCTTAAATGCATTGAAATAAACAATATTTTAGGTAAGTGTATGATTTTGTGTTGGGCCATACTTATAGCTATCTTCAGATGCTTGTGGCCTATGGGCCATAGGTTGGGTATGCCTGCAACATGGAAGCAGATGGAAGACTATTTGAGGGGAGGTAGGGTAGACCTCCAGGAAGCCTTCCTTCCAGGAAGGTAGTTATTTGGGAGGTGATGGAGACAACTATGAACAAAGTGAAAATGTCAAAGAAGTCCATTATTTTCAATGATTAGGTAAGAAAACAGTAAAAATGAGCACCTGGAATAGACACGAGTTCTACCTCTTCGTAAGCTGATGGTCTCAGGGTTTGCTTTTTTTTTTTTTTTTTGTTATAGTTACAAAAAGCTGATTAACACACTATTCAAGATGCTTGGGGCAGCCATGTTTTGAATAGTAGCAAGGACAGGGATAAACCTGCTACTTTTCCTCCATCCTGTCATGCTCCAGTTACAGCTTTTGAGTGTGCAGTTTGAGCGAGTCTCTCGGCAAGGCATTCCACACTCTCAGGGTTAATAAATGACTGGAGAAAGCAAGCCATTGATCGTGGGCTCTGTGACCCTTAGTCCAGTCAATGAAGAACGATGCTGTGCTCTGTTTCTTTCAGGCAGGACTTCGCCTTACAACTCCACTGCCACGTGTCCAGTTAGAAGACACAAACTATTCTTAGGAACTTTATCCCAAGGTCTCCTTCACAGAAATTCAAGATTTTATTCTACTAAATTCTAGTTATTAACATTTCTATGTAGACTGTGTATAAAGTGAGTGATAACAGAATCTACCCGAACGGCAGTGCTACTTTTCCCTGGGCTCAGAGCCGGGACTCAGGTGTATTCAGTTTGTGATGTTACATGACCTTCAGTGGTCTGTCCTCCACCTCCACCCACTGACCCCAGCAGCTTCCTGCGCCTTCTTGGCATTCTAATTAAGAGGGGCTGTGATTCTGTTTGTGTTTATGCTCTTGTCTGAGCTCTGAGCCATACATATGTACGTATGCATACATGCTTGAAAATGAAGTCATCAGGAGGAGTCCATCACAGAACAGGGGAGACCCTCCTGTCTCAAAAAACAGCAACAGAAACAAAAAGGCATAAATTTCAGGATGATAGATTTTGTTGAGATGTGAGGAGGAACTTTCTACCCATCAAAACTGTTCAAGTTTTGATGTGTGTGTGTGTGCGTGTGTGTGTGTGTGCACGCGCGAATATATATATATATATATATGTAAGTATATATTCATATATACATATGTATATGCCAATAATAATTATAGAAAAAGAGGTCATGAATTTGAGAGGGAGTGGGCGTTATGGGAGGAATTGAAGGGGAGGAGGAGTAGAAGTGATATAAACATAAATTTCTCAAAAGAACTGTTTTAAATGTCTCCTAATGCGCTGGGCTTCTAATACAGCAGGAGAAAAAACAATCCCTAGGATAACAATGAGGAGTACACAATAGTGGAGACACACACGAGGGTGAAGAAATGTTCACAAGGAGCTGGGTGAACAGGTGGGAGGGCAGCAGGAAGGAACTGACCCCAGGTGAAGCATGAGCATGGGAGCTCCTCCCCAGGAGAAGAGTCTTTAGTCCTAAGAACTCTATTGAATTTGCACTGCACTTTTCTTTATTGAACTTAAAGTATTTTTACTTCTAGTGGGTCAACGCATCACAGAGCAATGGAGCAATTTGTGTAAAAACTGTATCAAATATGGGATCAAACTCTTTCTGTAGCTGTGTCTCTCATTGGCTTCTAAATCTATATCTGTGAAGCCACTTGGATCTTTCAGAGACAAGACCAACCTAAATCCAGGGGAACTCCTCAGATATTCTAAATGGGAAGATCCAAATGTTTTAATACAAGCTCGTAAATTCAAGCAGTCCTAATGAGAAATACATAAAACAAGGCAAATGCATGTCATTACTTTGTCGAGTCATTCCTTCTGCATGGGCTCAACTGGACCTATGCGGTCACCTGTATATTTTGTTCCAGCTCCGACATCTTGTGCCCTAACTATCAAAACCAGAGGCAGCACTCAGATATGAAGTCCCAGCGAGTGAGGCAGCCCTTGGCAGAGAGTGGCCCACGGCCTGTGAGGGGAGAATGGAGAGGCACATGTCCTTCCTATTTCCATCTGTTGTTGAGTCATTTTGCTGCTAGTTGAAGGCCCCTGCCCCACATGTGGAGTTAGGCTTTGGCTCTCCTAGGCACATGGGGCATTGCTTGCTGTGTACTGGGGCAACGATTCCCCCCTCCTTCCCCCTATGACTTCCCCGTGCCTCACCTCAAAATCTCCGAGCCCACATCAAAGTGTCTTTGGCAAGCACTGTGGCTCCTGGAATGAGTGACTTTAGACCTTCCCAGCTCGCAGTACCTCCTTTTCTACTTTAAGGATAAATCTGGTTGGTCTGGTTAATGAGGAGCTTACGTCTCTTACTTTCTGACATGTCCAGTACTTAGTGCCTTTCTTAACGGAGGGCCATCTCTGGGTGGAGGAATCCTCACAGGATTGCCTCTTCTGGGTGAGCCCATCCCCCCCTTCCCAGAGGTCACACAGCTCTCCGTCATTTTCTCAGGGTGTGTGGTGGAATGTAGACTCAATACTCTGCCCTCCCGATGCCTTGGCTTCTCTATGGACCCCCTTGTACTTTCCCATGTGTACATTATCCTACCTCCTTTTCTTGGTGTTTCTTGGCTCCCTCTCCTTCCCTACCAGGCTAGATGGCCATCTTCGCCCTGCAAGGGTGGTACTTATGGTCCCTCTGTGTAGTCCTTCCCTTTCTTTCTCAGTCACTGGAATAGATTTCTTTCCTTGACTCCTAACTGCACACCATGATGATTCTCTAAGGAGATGGAAGCAGGACAATGTTTTTCAGTGGGTGACATCAAATTCCACAGCACAGGAATCATCTGGAATGTCTGTTAAAAATATATATATTTGTTTACTTTTTCTATGTGTATGCGTGAGTGTCTTAGTGCATATATGTACACCATGTGCCTGCAGTGCCTGCAGAGGCCAGAAGAGGGCGCTGTCTCTTGGAACTGGAGTTACAGGCAGTTCCGGGGAACCTAACCTGAGTTTTCTGGAAGAGCAGCCAGTGCTTTAACTGATGAACTATCTTTCTAGTTCCTGGAACTCTTTAGAAATAACTATTTTCTTCAGACTTTCAGATCCCTAAACTCTAGGACAAGGCTTGACGATGCATATTTTGATACCCCCTGAATTACTGTGTAGTTAGGAGGTAGTAGCTAGGAACTGAGAACTATTCAAGTCCTGTTCTTAAAGTTTTTGAGGAAAGCACATCTACTGAGAATATCAACTGGTCTGCAAACCACAAAGTCAAACTCCAGTGACTGAGAGAGGCCCACACAGAGAGCCCCTTCTTGCTGCTGTTTTAGTCTAGCTAGTTCAGAGGTCATGCATAACACCTTCCCTCTTTTCCAAGGTTAATTTGAGGTTCTCTCTTCCCAATCATGCATGAGAAACGTATGTCCCTAAGTTCTTGCCATTCAGCACTAGAGGCAGAGAAGCTAGGAGACTGAGTTTTGCACATGTTCTAGGCTCTTCTGTTGACCAGGAGGACACCTGCTGCCAGGGCAGAAACCTATTTTGACAAAATTTTACTCTCATGGTAGCACCTTTGCAAGCTGGGAGCCTAATAGGGTATCTTAGCATCTATGAAATATCAATGTTGAACAATATTGAACTATCAAAAGCCTTCCCTTAAAATCAGGAACAAGATAAGCACACCCTAGGATGCTCTCAGCTCTTTAAGGTTTTTCCCCAGAGGTTTTAGTCAGTTTAGTAATCTAACGCAGTGATCTCAGCAGGGCCACATTTAGAATAGAGATAAAGTGAAGCTGTCAGGTATAGAGTTATTAAAATTACTCGAATTTTTATTAATCACTAGTGGCAAAAATATATTCTTTCTGAAATGTTTGTAATAGTAACAAAAGTAACTTTCCCTGGGAATGGAAGGATTCAAAGGCATGTAAGAACTTTAAGGAGAAAAATTCAGAGAATGTGGACAGATAGAAAAGAAGTCTAAATGAATGAAGTGATCTCCTGGGTTGAGGAACTGTAGGGTTCCAGTCCTCCTCCAGATCAGCTGGGATTTATCTAATTTCCAATAAGAAATCTTAACAGGTGATGTGTGTGTGTGTAGGTGTACATGCACACAACTTAACTACTTGACTTTTAAAAATTACTTTTTAAAAATTATGGTGTGTGCGCGTCTGGGATAAATACAGGTGTCCTCGGGGCCAGAGGCACTCCAGTTCCCTAAAACTGGAGTCAGGCAATTGTGAGCCACCTAATGTGGACCCAACTCAGGTCCTCTGCAACAGCAGCAAGTACTCTTAACAGCTGAGTCATCTTTCTAGACCCAACTACTTGCCTTTTAAAAGCCATAAGAACAAGCAGAGGACAGAGAATAGTTGGGATTCCTGGATGAAAGGCTTGCCTTTCCTGGTGCCAAAACTTAACTCTTTGGTGAAGTAACCGAGGTAGTAATGAGGGAGACAAACAGCACAGACAGACTAACAGCACAGACAGACAAACAACACAGACAGACAAACAGCACAGACAGACAAACAACACAGACAGACAAACAGCACAGACAGACAAACAGCACAGACAGGTTGGTTGCATACACAGAGTCCCAACACTTGACAAATGGTACCAAGCACTGGTGACCTGTGCTCAGATCATACACAAATGTCAACTAGCTCAAACATGTAACATGAAAGGCAAAATTCGGAAGCCTTTAGGAGAAAACACACAAAGTGGCAATAATTACAATTATAGATAATACTTTTAAATGAAGAAGGAAAAGACTGCAACAAGAGAAATGATGATCTCAGTTATAGTAAATTAAGAACTTCTGTACATGGAACTGCTTTTCAAGTCTGAGGCGAAAAGGACAATGGACAGGCTTGGAGGGTCAGGTGCAGCTAACAGAAGATGATACGCTTGCAGAAGATAGCATTCCTGCTGAAAGATAAATAGAAGGCAGTGAGCGCTGGACAGCAACAGACACTCTATAGAGAAAACACGTGAGTGAAAGACGCAGATGCTCTTAGGCGATCCAATTAATATCCCCCAAATCTGACAGCAATTCAACGGTTGACAAGGCTGTGCTTAAATGTGCACTCTGGCACACTAGTGGAGGAAGTTGAAGCCAGTGGGATCATTTTGGATTTTGTTTCACATCCCCTACAAACACGAAGACGTTTGGACCCTATGTCTTAGACTTACACTAATTCCCTACAGACTCTTAAACACCTACACTAAAAATGTGTTTAGGAATGTGAATGTATGTACATACATGCATGTAGCAATTAGAGAAAAAAGAGCACACAACTGTTTAAGAAAGCAAGGAGGTGCATATGGGAGAATTTGGAGGGATGAAAGGGAAAGGGAAAGTGATGTAATTATATTACAATCTCAAAAACAAAAGTAATAAAAAAAATAGCTGAAATTGGGGCTAGGTAGATGGCTCGGCTCAACAGTTAAGAGCACTGGCTGCTATTCCAGAGGACTCAGGTTTGATTCCCAGCACCCACAAGATGGCTCACAACTGATGCCTGTAACTCTGGTTCTAGAAGATCCAATGCTTCGTGGGAACCAGGCATGCACACAGTGCACAGACATACACAGACAAAATACCTCCATACATAAAATCCTTAAAAAAAAAGAAAGAACTGAGAATAAGATTGTATTCTATGAAAAAGGAGAAAAATCCTATGTAGCATTTCTATTAGAATATTAATAAAACCAATAAAATCCTAATTATAAACAATAACTGAAGACACATTAAATTTAAACTAGGCTGACTTGGACTTGCTATGTAGGATGACCTTGAATTTCTGACCCTCCTGTCTCCACTTCCTGAGTGCTGTGATTGCTGGCACATAGAACATCTCTAGTATATGAGGTGTTGGGGATTGAACCCACAGCTTTGTGCATACTAGGTGAGTTTCTACCTACTGAGCTACATCCCCAGCCTAAACACATATTACACTTCTAACAATATAAAAATCCATCTTTTAGAAAAGAGAAAGGTATCCTTATACAAAATATTTTCCCAGGAGCTGTATCTCTTGCCGCAAAGATAACTTCTTAGAAGTTTAAAGGATGGTGGAGGAGGAGGCTGCCTTAGTACCGAATGACTGAAGACATCCAGTCTTCAGAACAGGCTAAATGCTAAAAGCATTTTCAAGACAAAGCAGGAAGCCAAAGCAAGCCATCATCGTGAGAGGCTACAGGGATGGGCTTCCTGCAGGGATGGGCTTCCCGACTGAGATGCCAGCTCTCAGCTGTGTACTCTGCGGCAGCTGCAGCTGTGGTGGCTTAGAACGTTTACGTATCGGAAAGCGTCTCTAACCAACAGTGTGGCTGCTGGGTGTATTGGCCAATTCCCTTCTTTGAAAGTTGCGTATGAATTAATGTGCATTACAGCAATACAAGTTGCAACAGAACGGGCTAAATGGCAGGTGTCACGTGACCGCAAAGAAAGGGAAAGTAAGTTTAGGAGGAGCAGATTACCTCCTTCTAGAAAGAAACGGCAAAGACTGGGCTGGGAAACTCAAGTATCCATTTTTGTTGTTTTCTTTTAAGATAGATAGATAATAGACAGACAGACAGACAGGCATAAATGGCATATTTCATGGTAAAAAAAATCAGGCAAAATGAGTATTTTCACACTAAAAAGTTAAGATACAAATGAATGACCAAAAATTGAACTTTGCTAAGGAATTTACTTAAAAAGGATTGTTTTGCTTATAAACAATCTTTTAAAATGAAAAACATACGATAAGGCAGAAAACAAAAGCAGAGGCAAAAAAGTTAGAATCTTCTAAAAAGTCAATCTTCTAAAGTGAAAAAAGTATAATAATGCAGAAAATAAAACTAAAAGAGGTAAAGGTGTTAGATCTTCTGAGTGTCTGGACAAGGAAGAGACCTTGTTTTGGTAACTTCTACTCACACATATGACTGTACAGAGCTTGGGTCACATCATGCATCCTGGCCTACAGCCTGTTTTTCATTTCACACTATCAATTTATGATCATAAATATGCAATCATCATATTTAATGACTTCAAAGTGGTTTACAGTAGGCATGATTCAAAACCATAGCAAGTCATCTATTTGGGGAAATTTAAAACTTTACTTTGTTACAGTTATACATTTCAATTAGCCTATTTTCAAATTTGTTTTTGAGTCAGAGTCTCATTGTGCATCTCAGGGTGATCTCAAACTCCCGGTCCTCCTGCTATGGCCTCTCAAGTGCTGAGAGCATAGGTACACACCACCATTCTGGCTTCAGATCATTAATGTTAGGATTCACTCCAAAAGTTGAAAAAAATGTGTCATGAACTTATTGGGGGGTAGGGGTGCCAGAGATAAGGTGGGTTTCTTTTAAGCACTTTAAACACTTTGTTTCATGCAGAAGGACTACTGATCTGTTTTATGTCTGTGCTTTGTCTTCCGAGGATAACCTGTTCCTTCTGTACTTAATTATGCTCTAGAGATGGCTGGACTCACGTCTTTTTTTTTTATTTTTTCTTTTAGTCTTTCTGTTTCCTTTGTTGTTAGTTGTTACAGGCTCTTGCTACATTTCCTCTGCTGGCCTGGAGCTTACAGTGTAGCTCAGGCTGGCTGCAAACTCAAGATCTTGCCTTGGCCTCCTGAGTGTGTACTACTGCGACTGATTTAAAAATTGTAATTAAGAGCATGAGATTTCTTTCAGTAGAAGGACAAACAAAAATAGCTACTACTTAAGAGGAAAGATAGGGGCTACAGGGCCAAATCAGGTGGTGGAAGAAGGTAGAGAGGGCTGATTAGACTGTGAAAAGGATTTTGACCCGACAAGGGATGAACCACAGAAGGACACTCTGCCAGAGACAGAAATACCTGTGCAAATATTTTCAGCATAAAGTAGTATTTCCCAAACTCAGCCTACTAGGGCAGTGGCGAAGAGAACCTACTAGATACGTGGAATTATTATTACCAAACGACTGTGGAAATGACCAAGATGGAGTTCCAAATACACCACATCCAAAAGGGTGACACTGAAAGGTTACAAACTTCCTGTCTAAGATGGTTAAGTTCTGGGGATCAAATGATGTGGAACAACAGAGCATATACCAACAAATCAAACATGGCTGGGTTCAGGGAGGCGATAAAGAAGGAGAAACCTGGTCTATATTTTGTCTTTTTCTTGTGTCTTGGTAGCACCAAGATGGGATGCGGATAGGCAGAAGGGAGGAAGAAGAGGAAGTGAGGGCTGAGGACGAAGGGGGCATTGAGAGGCCCCTCATGGCTCCTCCAAGGGGACCTGCAGACGCAGGAGATGAGCCCTACCTTGAATGAGCTCAAACCCAATTAGGAAAACGAAGTCCCTCATCATGAAAAACACGCACCTGATGCATTGCCGCCGCATAGGAAAAGCAGTGCAGCTGGCGTGCAGTGAGCAGGCGTTGCTCGGAAAAGAGTCCTGGTTGTAGATGGTGTGTGAGGTCTCTGCACGGATGACACTGTGAAGGGAGGTTCCAGATTGTGAATATGGCAGAAAGGGAGCAGCTGGGAAGGTATGGAGAATGCAGATGTAGTGACACGGCCACCACTGAAACAGGAGGGACAGAAAAGCAGGAGCTTGGGCTTCAGGGCTAGGAGGACTTGTGTCTACCAGCTGCACACGGGATGCCCCAGGATCCCAGTCCTTCGCCTTAACTCCTTCCCCTCAGGGCAGTTGAGGGTATGGAAAAATAAAATGGATAAAAGTAACTATTTTTGACATGTAATGAATGCTCACAGTCAGGCTATTGTACCTTGGATATAAAAGTACTGGCTAGAAATTGGGGGATAGGAAAATGACAACACTGAAAATTAAAAATTCCAGGAATGAAAGTGTTGAGATAAACAAGGGACAGTGTTAGAGCCACTAAAAATGAGGCAGGTAAAGCAGGGTTGCGAGAGGGTGGTCCACAGACCAGCATCGCCAGCGCCTCCGGGAGCTGTAGGAACTACAGACTTGGCCCCACAGCAGGCTGCTGCAATCAAGTCTCTATGGGTGGAACTCAGCAATCCATGTGTCCTGAAGCCCCCTCCCCAATGTCACCTTAAAGTCAGAAAGCACTGGAAGAGACGATTTATAAAGTTCATGAGTCAAAGTAGATATTCTCCATTCACCTCGGACTGCAAAATCCATCTTCTCACCTGCGTGAGGGTGTCATCAATGTCAAAAAAAAAAAAGCCTTGGAGATTCTCCAAGGAAACAATGGTATGAAAAACAATCCAGGCTGATTCCAGTTGCTGATTCTAGCCACAGGAAGTGGAGTACGTACATTTGTGTTAGTCCTCAATGTTTGGGGGCTATGCCACAAAACACTCTTTAGACATTTAGATGAGAAGTTTGAATTTGTAGACCTGTGTTGACCGACTTAACTTACATACCAATCCCACACAACGGGTGCGCTTAGCATGCCCAAGTTATAAAGGAAAGTGGAGCATAGGGCAATCTCATGGTTACAGGCTAATGCATGTCAGAGGCTGGATCTGAACCCAGTGGGTGACACCAGAACCACGACTTCAGCTGCTAGCTGGTACCCCTTGGTCCCCACTACAGCATAGCCAGTCCACCACACTGGAAGCACAGGTTGATCTCAATGTTTCCCTTTCAGACTATACCCTGTGAAGGGAACCTCTCATCATAAGCCCAGAAATACAAGCCCTTGGTCAAAGGCTATGAATAGTTTTGAGACATATATTACTATATATTAGTTACACACGCATATATAATGGATTTCATTATATTTCCACAAGTGTGCATAATGTTGATGCTATCCACCCCCTATTCCTCCTTTTTGTTCTCTCCCACTGTTGTGATCCCCTTTCTGACTAGTCACCGTCTACTTTCCTTTTTTTAAAGTATTTTGTTTTTATTTTATGTGTGTGAGAGTGTTGTCTGTATATTTGTGTACCATGTGTGTACAGTGCCTATGCAGGCCAGAAGAAGGGACGTTGTGACTTACCAGGTGGGTGCTGGGAAACGAACAAGGTCCTTTGGAAGAACAATGCTCTTTACCACTGAGCCATCTCTCCAGCCCGGTCCTTCTAATACTTTTGTATCTTTATTTTTATTTTCTGGTGGTCCAGTGAGTTTCATTAGGGTTGCTTACAGGAGCACTGGCAATTTACCAGTGCCTACAGCCCTGAAAGACATGTCTTTCAAACATGTCTCTCTCTTCAATTCTCAAGGAGAAGTAGGGTGCCATGGCCCCCTCTTCCCTCATTTATAAAGGCATTGATAAGCCATATTTTGTGCTGATAATCACAGCTGCTGTGGGATCGAGAGTGCAGCAGCCGTGTCAGACCTGGAAGTCGGGGTCCACACTGGTCCCCTCACCTCCCTTCACTCTCATATTTCTATTCCTTCTTCCCCCATAAAGCCCCGAGGCTTTGGAGTGATGTAAAAAGCTGTCAGAAGTTCCAAGGCAGATGTTTTCTAGATAGTCTGTTTTGAGGTTAATTATTTTTCCCCTTGATCAGCTTTATCTTTAATATCTTAGTTTACTTGACAAGTCGACTGGTATCTTCATTTAAAAGTGTTTACTATTTTCTGGAGCTAGAGGGATGGCTCAGCTGTTAAGAGCACTTGTTGCTCTTCCAGAGAACCCGGGTTGGGTTCCCAGCACCCACACAACGATGTACAACCCACCTTAATTCCAGTTTCAGAGGCTCTGATGCCCTCTTCTGGCCTCGGATGGCACTGCATGTATGTGGTGCAGGTAAAAACACCCATACACGCAAAATAAAAATAAATGTAAAAGGAAGTTTACTGTCTTTATCCAAATAAAGTTAACACACCTAAAAACCTTCCTTGTGAAATACGACAAAATTGTAAGTTTTGGAGTAAGGATGTTTACCATTAGATCTATCCTAACGTTTTTTATTTACTTGACTTTTAAAATTGTTTAAAATTTTAAAAAGTTACTTTAATAATTCGATCATCTTTATACATTATATAATTTATTCTGATTACTCTTTTCCATTTATTTCCTTTTCTGGTTAACATATTTTTATATTTTGCTATCTAGTGTGTTTCTTTATCTGAAAACTGTTAAGTCCTTCACTTCCCTTTTAAAAAATCTTATTCTTAACAGGTTTAAAAAAAATTAATTCTATGTATTTTTTACATATTATTTTCTTTTTTGGAGACAGAGTCTCACACTTCAGGCTGGTCTTGAACATGTTACATAGCCAAAAATAACCTTGAACTCTTGATCTTTCTGTCTCCATCTTAGAGAGATGAGGTTATCTGCAGGCCTTATTATGCCTGGTTTACAAATTTACAAATCTAGGGCTTTCTAAATTCCAGGAAACCCTCTACCAACTATATCCCCATCCCACACATTAAAATTTTTTAACCTTTACTTTCCTTTAAAAATACATCTTATTATTTGTAAGTAGTTAAACTATTTACTCAATAAAACTTATCAATATGTCCCTTCAAAATTCTATTACTTTCATTCTTAGAACTTCTTCATTTTCAAAGAGTATCTGTTGCTCTTCTTTCTATAAGGTAGAAGCTTCCCAAAATTCCAAATTTCGGATTTTTATTTGGGTCTGCTACTTGAGTGTATTTACAGCAAGAAGCTTATGTCTTCAACTCGACAGAAGTGCCATTCTTGAATGTGAATATTCATGTATAAACCTGTCTAATAAGATGAAGAGGCAGCCAGGTCTGGGGAGAGCAGACACTGGCAGTGAATGGAGCCAGCACATCAGCCAGGTTTCAGCAAGCTAGCCTATCTTCCAGAGCCCTGGTGTCCTGTATGTAAGATGAAGATGATGTTGACCTCTTTTAGCAATTTCCTGGGACCCTGGTGTTCGGATGGTCAGTGAGTTAACAGAGTCTCCTCTCAACCATGCCCTGTGATTTCTCAACATGTGAGTCTACGTACTGACAATTCATCATTTGCAAGTCATTCATTCACTTGTTCTCTAATTAAATGGTTCCTTTGGCTCCTCCAAGGTTCCAGACGCTATGTGGGATCCTAGAGCTTCACTTGCATAAGAATCTTAACAACCAACGTCCTGGGTAAAATTAATAAACTTGGTTCAGACGGAAGGAAAAATGGGCACAGAGAAAAACAACCACTGTGGAGCTTGGCTAGGAGCCCAGGCAGTCCGGTTCCAGAGCCCAGGTTGTTACCCTCCGTATGACACTGCCTCTCAAAAGAATGACACGGAAACTGGCTGACTAAATGTAACAGAAACAACTTTGATCGCTTTTAGGGGTATAGAGAGAAGCCACCTGGTTTCCTCTCGTTGCCACTTTTTTCTCTCATCAACAAACAACACGAAAGGGCTCCCTGAGGTGGTGGTTTGGGGCACAGACAGCTCAACCCCCAGATATTGATTGGAAAGCATTCTCAGTCTTATGGACTAGGGATCTAATGCTGTGGTCCAGGACTGTGGGACAAGGCTTCTTTACTCCACCGTTGCAGGCACCACACCCTCCCTCAGGATGTCTCTGCCCCTGTCTGGGCAGCACCAACTCTGTCTGACATGCAGAAAAGATGAATTAAATTCAAGGTTTATGTTACAGAACATTAAGGAAGACCATAAGATGAATAAAAATTCTTTCACCCACCAACTTCAGGTAAGAAGAGAAAACTGAACTTTTTCCTAAGGACAAACAGGTCACAGTGATGGGGAGGACACTACAGACTCCGGGAGCCCGAAGTGCTCTTCTTTTGTGTGAGAAACAACGGTACCAGGAACCCAGGCTTGCAGCAAGCATTAACAACAGGCAACATGGAAGAAAGAAATCAAATGACTTCATTTTCCTCTTTGGTGGTGATTTTGCTTAGCGTGTGAAAGACTTGTTGATAGATGAGTAGCTAAAATTAGTCTCTTCTCTCCAGGCATCAGATTTCCTTTGCTTCCATCATCGCTGGTAAGCTCTGGGAGAAAACAGGTTTCTACCCAGGTTCCCAGGGAAAAATCAATTATAGATTCCAGACGCATAAAGGAAAATTAATTCAGGTGATTTAACTTTAGGAACCCTCACTTTTCCTGATTTCTCAATGAAAATGAAAGTCCTTGGGGACTAGGTGAGCTGAAGGGTAAGGGCCAGATGGGCACTTAGCCGTACACCAGGTATTTCTGGAGCCTTTCTACATATGTATCTCACTACAGTCCCAGGGCCAGGAGGATGGCCCAGTGGGCGAAAGTGCTTAGCATGAACCTGATGACCTGACTTCCATCCCAGAATGCACTTCCAAAACTGGATGTTGTAGTGGGGTGCTTCTGCCATCCCAGTGTTTCTATTATAAGATGGAAGGCTGAAGCAGGAGAATTGCCTTAAGTTAGCAGACCAGCTGACCTAAAGCATGCATTCTGCTGAGACTGCCTCAGCTAGGTGGAAGGCGAGACTGAACTTCAGGAAGTTATGACCTCTACGCATGTGCTGTGACATATGACCAATCATTCTCCCTCTCCCTCTCCCTCCCTCTCCCTCTCTCTCTCTCTCTCTCACACACACACATATGTATACACACACACACGCACACACATATATATATATATTTAAGAATTTGTAAAATCCTTTATTCAGCCCTTGAAGACATTACCCTGGCTTTTTAGATACTAAAGGGATGTCACCAGTACAAAGAAGTTCACATAGGTTAATGTCTTACCCCAAAGTCACAGACATGGAGAATCCATTTATTCATTATTATTTAGCTTTTTGAGAGAGCATGCCACTACATAGCCCAGGCTGGCCTTGAACTCATGATTCACTACACCTGATAAACAGATTTTTTTGTGAGGAGTGGTGTTCCATTGGGAATGAGGTCCAGCATCCCACACCTGATACACAATTGTTCGACTACTGAGCCCCACCTCCAGCCCAGAAAGTCTGCTTTTATCCTAGACCATCGGTAGAGGCTGCCTAGTTTTTCTCATTTCCATTTAACCTCCTCCCTCAGTTGACTCTGCTTTATTACAGTGTTCGTTCATTTCTATGGCTCAAGCAGTAATATAGCTGTTTGAGCAACTCAATCCAACAGCAAACATTTAATGAGCTAGTTTCAATATTTATTTATTCATTTACTTATTCATTAATTTTATCTATCTATCTATCTACTTATCTATCTATCATCTATCATCTATCTACCTATCATCTATCCATCTGTTTATTGTCTTACACTGAAGCCCAGGTTGGCCTCTGACAAGTTACAATCCTCATGTTTAGCTTCCCAAGTGCTGAGATTACAGATGTGAGCCTCCACACCAGTTTCTCACTGGTTTAAACAAGTTCATGCTAGTACCTTAGTGCTTGTTAGATTGTGGGGTCACAAGAAAAAAGGGAGCTGGGTGTTGTGGCTTACACCTTTAATCCCAGCATTTAGGAGGCAGAGGCAGGTGGAGCTGGAGGCTGGTCTGGTCTACATAGTGAGTTCCAGGACAGTCAAAGCTATGTAGAGAGACACTGTCTCATTAAAAAAAGAAAAAGAAAAAAATTAACAAAAGAATAAAAAAAGGGAGAAGAAAAGTCAGATTGATGTGTAAGTGTGCGAACCACCCTGGCAGGACCCAGGGCTGTGTGCTTCATGGCACCGAGCAGTAGGTGAAGTCTAACGCTCACTCACATGAACTAGAGGTGGGGAGAGGAGGAGATTATGTTTGTTAGGGATCAATAGGTCTACTTTATTTTATTTTATTTAAGATTAGTTTGTATTTTATGTGTATTTATGAGTGCCTGCATGTATGTATGTATTATGATCATGGCTGTTGCCTTCAAGGCCATAAGAGAGCATTAGATGCCCTGGAAGTAGAGTTACAGGCAGTTGTGAGCCTCCATGTGGGTGCTGAGAACTGAATCCTGGTCCTCTGCAAGAGTACCAAGTGCTCTTAACTACGGAACCATATCCCTCACACCTATCTTACACATTGGTACGGAAGTTGTCTGGTCATCTGAGTCAGAAAGGCAGCTTTTGAAAGATCAGTCAAGAGGTTCCCTACAGTGAAGCACTGCACAGATTCCTGTTTCCCAGTCCTGGCTGGTACCTGCATTCCCTTTGACATTCCTACATCCACAAGATCATGTGGATGGCAGAGCAGAGTCCTAGCCACCCTCTCTCCGCCCTCTGTCCCTCACTTCCCGCTGAGTACCATGCCTCTGTCTACATGGAAGAAACATTTGCCTGTTTATTTTTGCATGCCACTGCCACAGGCCCCCATAGCTCAGAATATGGTTGTCACAATCAGGAAGGTTCGATACCTTTAAATGGAATCCTCCGAATCTCTATGCAAGCGCCTCTTTGCTCTTCATACTTATTTTGAAGCACTTACAGATCCTAGAGTTTGACATGCCATTGCAGACCTTGAGTTTCTGTTCAGGATGGGACTTGTTTTCCCACAGGAATCTCACTCCTCTAACACTTACTCTTCTTTCTCTAACTGGAGTCCCCATCTTTCAAGATTCAACTCAAGCAGTTCCTCTTCCACAGACCTCCTCCCTTATGCCTGTTAATGAAGCCTATACATAGCAAAGAAATGCTCCTGGCATGTGGATCACTATGACTTCCGTTCCTAGAAGGAGAAACAGACTCCTTAAATGCTGTGGCTGTGGCTTTCTAACCCATCCTACACACAAAAGGTAGTGTAGTTCTGTGTATGCAGAAGGTTTACTGCAGATAATGTTGAATGAATGGAAAGTATTTGAACATGAAACTCATTTCTTTTTAGAGTAGCTGAGACATTATATTGTGAGATTTATATTCACTTACAGTTTTACTACAATTGGATACACACACACACACACACACACACACACACACACACACACACTCCTTTACTAAAAAGCTGATTACAAAGCTTTGAAGAGCTAGATGCAGACTTACAGTAACTAAAACACTAAATTTTTAAATACCTCCTCTTCTGAAAAATATAAGGGCTGGGGATGTGGCTAAGGGCAGCTTATGCTTTGCATGGACAAGGCTAGGGATTAGTTTCTAGGAAAGTTGTGTGAGTGTGTGAGAAGGGAGGGTTCATCTTTCCAGTGAGAGCAGTAGATGGGGGTAGAGGGAGGATATTTACAGTCCGACCTGCCACAGCTATTTTTACCTGGGCTGCTATTCAGTGCTAGCACTGAACTGTCACCTCCTAGGAGCCGCAGAAGCATCAGCATAATCTCTGTATTTATCTTCTCTGCAGGAAAGGGGATGATTCACATTTAAACTGCAATGCACATTTTATTGTACACAATAAAATGAAATCGTAGGAATTAAGTTAATCTGAACACTTAATTTAAAAGCAAGAGTTACAGCAATGGAAAAGCATGACCAACTGAAGACAACACATCTAGCCTGTGACAGCAAGATACTCTTTCCAAAAGTGCCAGTCACACCAGCTGCACCTGGGCTCACATCAAGGGGCGAATATTCCACAGCAGTCGGTCTGCTTGGTGAACAACACAGTCAAGTACTGTTCCTAACTTAAGCAGTCTGGCCTCACTTCAAACCTCATATTATCTTCAACATCCTGATCACCCTAGAACTTCAGCAGGGGTGAGATCCGCTTGGAAAGCCTTCCATGGTTTCATAGTCCCATTTGTGAACACCCTCAGAGACTTTGCTTTCCCTTGGAGAGCTTATTTTAGCCTGCAGTCCCATAGTTGATACTCATTTTACTAACAGCTGCCTCCCTCAAGCATCTGTAAGCACCAGGAGGACAGGGGCCTTGTCTGGCTATGTTTACTGTCTTGCTCCCAGGGACTGCTGTTTAGCTAGGCTCCACAAACATTTTAAGTGAGTGCATCTAAGTCTCTTTTCATAAAGCAGGGTTTATCAACCCCTCATCAGTCTCTTGCCTGCACCCAGCCCACTCTGTCATCATTCTCTAGTTACAGCTTCATGCTTAGTTCCCTAGAAGGGAGAACGTCTAACGGCCTGAACTTGGTGGGATCTAGTTCAAGATGGTGGCACATGAAGAAAACTGGAAAGTACATTTTTTTCTGGAGTAGATTTAGGTTACTTTAAACAGTTTATACAGCTTCAAAAGAACCTCTTAATTTAGTGAAAAATAAGACCAACTACTCTGTTTTAACCTACAAAAATGGCTCGATTTGTTGATCCTGGAAAAGAGTTGATGACGTAGATTCTCAGCAGGAAGACCACACATGTGGTCCCTTAGCAAAGCTACTCAGGGGATGTTCCTGAATGACAGAGCCTGGCCCAGGATTCCTCTCCACTCAAGGAATTGCTGCTCCCTGGTCTTCTCCTTTCTCCTTAGTCTCCCCCCACTCCCCCTCATCACAAAGTCTTGTCCCATCTACAGGGCCAGTTTAAAAGTACTTCTCCAGGTCTCCGGAGGGAAAAACCCAAGCATGCCACTTCAGGGGCCTGGTACCCAGGTGGGAGGGGGAATGAAGCATAAATAAGTACAAAATGCTTTTTCAAATTCTGGACCACAGGTAGTTCAAGGAGATACCGTTCCTTGGCTTCCCTTAGCACTCACCTGCACTGGGAAAGCCTGGAAAAGAACAGGTGGGACGGGACTTATCAGGGCTCTCCCCCAGTGCCTCTCTCCCAGTCTCTGGAAGACAAATAAATCAGTATTCCCCCACTGCCTCCCTAGGCAGTGAAAGACACTGGAGAACCATACAGGCAGTCTGAGGAAGAATACTGGAGGCTGCAGGAGGTGGGTAGTGGGAAGATTGAGAGAGGTGGGCTGATAAGTTTTTCTGGTGTGTCCTTAGGCAGGAAGGAGGTGGATAAAGAATGAGAAGGGAACAGAGTAAGTGCAGTGAGGAAACCATATGTGAGAAAGGAAACAGATCTCTAGACAGCATGCATTAGAATTATTTAGTAGTTTAAAACCATGTTCATGTATTATCAATTGAAAATCACTATGTCAAAATCATAACTCCATCAACATACTCAGCTTTCTACCTTCAAGGAATATGGAGATTGCTAACCAGACACACTAATTTGGTGCCACTGAGGCAAGCACCTTGGTAGCATAGTTAGTAGCATAGATGGTAACCCACCCAGATACACACACATACACACACACACACACACACACACACACTCCAGAAAACTGCCTCTCTCCTTGACCCTGGGGAAAGTTTGTTTTTTGTTTTGTTTTGTTTTGTTTTCTGCACATGTCACAGGGAGAAATGAAACAGAGGCACAAGACACACCCCACAGCCTTGTTTTAGCGTTCATCCTGGGCAACCCCACTGTTCCCAAAGCATCCAGGGCTCCCAGGTCCTAGCTGCTATCATTCGCTGTCCCCAGACCTGGTCAAAGTCCCTTCTGCTATCCCGGTTCCTTGTGCCCGCCCTCCTGGTGTCCCCTGGCCCCTACCTGGAGTCCTTGTCCCGGCCCCTTCCACATGGACACCTGCCGGGACCTCTGTTTCTCCAGGACCGGCTGGACGCTGAGTTCTGGATGTCGCACCCGCCCTCCCAGCTTGCGATGTCCAGACGCTCGCCTTGGGAAGAACCACTGCGTCCCAAAGACCCTCTGACGGCCACTGTGGCTGGGCCCGGGACTCCGCCCCTTGCCTGCTTCCCGCTCGCGGGCCTCCTGGAGTCCCTGACCCCCAAACCCTCGGAGTACACTAAGGGGCAGCGCCCTAGCCTCGCCTGGAGCCGCCCGGGCTCCCTCTCTGAGCTTCGTGCTCCGGAGCCCGGCGCTGCGGGCGCGACGTCCCTCCCCCCAGGCCACCCGTCGGATCTGGTACCTGGGGGACTGCGGTACAGCGCTCAAGTCCTCTTGTCTGCGACGTGGCGCTAGGAGTTCCCGGGCCTTAGGTCCTCTGACCTGGCTCCTGCACTCGGGAAGATCCACTCCCCACTCCTCCCTGGAGATGGAAAGGGGATTGCAAGGCGTCCTGTGCCAGAGGATGGGACACTTCTTTCCTAATAAAGTTCCAGAAACTTACAAGTTCTGTAGACTCCGGCTGTGCACAAACAGCTCCCTCCCTCCACTGTTCCAGAGGGTCAGGTAAGCCTTGTCCACGCACTGCAGTGTGCTCCTTGAAGGCAGGAGCCAGCCTTACTCATAGTTGTCCTCCGGCTCTGGCACAGTGCCTGCCACTCACCATGACACTTGAATGAAATGGAAAATCAATTTATTTTTTAGAAAACCAGTTTTTGCTTTCTAGCCTAAAGAAGCCTAAAGCCTTTGGATAGGCAATTTGATGGTGCACATGCACTCACAAAACAAAAGCACCAACCAACCAAACAAAAACTACTAAGTCCTTTCCTTCCTTCCTTCCTTCCTTTTTCTTTTTTTGCACTAAATTGTAGTAATTCCCAGAGCAAAATAATGTTTAGGTGCTAATGTACATTAACAGGTTAATTTCAACACAAAATCATAATTTTAAGCCACGGTGCTGTTGTTATGGTTCAGTGGGTAAAGTACTTGTGTGTGCACGCATGAGATCCTGAGTTCAAGTCCCTAGAACCCAGGTGAAAGCTGCTAGGTAGTGTGTCTGTAAGCCCAGTGCTGCTACACTAAGTGGGAAACCCAAAGACAGGTCAGTTAGCCTGTCTTAGAAAGCTGTAAACACTGCCCTGGAACAAGGTGGATGGCCAGTGGGTGCCCAAGCACATGTGCACACACAGACACACACACACACACCCCAAAATAAAACTACAAGAAGCAAACACCACCAAACCTACCAATAGGAAATTGGTTAAATAAATTAAGGTAGTGTAGCTTAATGGGATATTACACAATCATTATAACATGGGCATGGAGCCTTCAGTGCCTCCCCGTCTTTTTAGAACACAGGGTTTATTATTCATAAGGAAAGGAGTGGAAATAAAAAAAAAAACACGTTAAAATGTTTATAAAATAACACAAGGCTGCACAAGAGCCTGCGTAGAAAGTTGTTCCCATGCTTAATGACTTCACATTCAAATACTCATTTCTACCCTGTCAACATGCAGGTTAATCTCTCTCTCAAGGGATGCTTTGATTATTGAATGGGAAATTAAAAAAAAAAAAGTGCCGGGTACATAATGGACACTCAGCATAAAGCATAAACTTTCCATTTCTGCTTTCCCCAGGAACTCAGACTCTAGTGCACAGTGTTAAGTTAGGTGTAACACAGTGTAACATAGTGCACAGTTAGGTCTGCCCATTTGGCTTCCCACCCTTTGTGTGTAGGGTAGGAAAAGAGGTTGAGGAAGTATTCGCAACCCCAGGGTGGTGGAGAGTGTAGCTAATAAGAATAAACGCCCCGTCTGCACATGGCTCAGGGAGCATTGCAGAACAGGGGTGGCTGTTGGGGAGAACTGATACAACACAATGTCTTCTGGACACAGCAGGG
The DNA here is from genome assembly GCA_026225945.1 of Cricetomys ansorgei. Lineage (NCBI taxonomy): Eukaryota > Metazoa > Chordata > Mammalia > Rodentia > Nesomyidae > Cricetomys > Cricetomys ansorgei. The sequence goes on along the minus strand of JAMJFZ010000242.1, from coordinate 45,968,013 downwards.
CTGTTGCATTCGTGAATTCACGGTGGCTGTGGCTTCCTATACAAGACCTACACAAGGTCAAGCCAGTCAAAAACCCAGCATAGGTGGGGAGCGTTTTGCAGTTGAAGGCTACTGGGGTAAGGAAAGTAGGTTCTGTTCAGGGGAGTGACCCAGTTAGACTTCCCATGCTCCAGGAGGTGGGGGTATGCTCATGCACACCAAGACAACACGGATAGGACTCAGTGAGCTACGGAAAAGACATGAAATGGGAGAAGGCTGTGATGGGGGAAAGCCTGGGAGGAGGTGGCAGAGGTCAATATTAAAATGCATGTATGCGATTCTCAAGGAATGAGTTGCTTTAAAACAAACAAAAAAGTAAATAAACTCAAGTCCTTCCTGGACTCTAAAAAGCCAGGAATATAAGCTTGCAATAGGAGATTTGGCTCAGCAGCAACCATTATTAAAGTATCTTTACAGTTATTGCAGAAGATACCACATGCTTTGAACGCAGACTTGGAAGAATTGAGCTGGAACCTGGAAGCCTCCTCCTTGAGGACTGGCTCTCATGGTACTAGAAGACGCTGTGCAAGCTGCCAAGGGAGAGGAGCAATCGGTGGTCTTACCTAGCTGTAAAGTCCATAAACCACAAAGAGGGTTCCAGCAAGGTATCTACAATGGTGCAAAGGTGGCATTTTTATCATGGGGTAGCTACCAACTATCTAAGTGGGGTTAAGGCTCTCTCAATAGGAGGGGGTTTATGCCCAGCACTATAAACCGAGCCAACTGCTTGTGGCTAGACAGGTCATAGACACGAGAGGAGAAGCCATGACTGCTTTTTTAAATCAACATAATTTCTATCTGTATTCTAAATACTTGCCTTAGATTTACAGATAAGTGTAGTTCTTTAACAAAGAAGTTTATTTTTGAAGCAGATAGGCACTATTTATTATAAGATGCAGAGAATAAGAGACTGAGGTACCCTGCCCCCATCAGATACATCTCCAACACAACCCCTACACCTAAGGCTCAAGGACGTTGATGGAAGATGGAAAGATCTTAAGAGTCCGAGGCCCCTGATGCTGATGTGAGATAGGGTTTCCTAGGCACGGTCAGGAAAATGCACCCATAGAATCTCAACAATATGATTGCTTGAACAAGACAGGGTGGTTCAATGCAACAACCGAAAAACTCCACAATTCTCTTCAATAATGTTCAAATTTGGGTTCTGCCTTCAAGTGTCACCCTCAGTTGCAATTGCTCTTCCCATTTTACAGCTGAGACTGGAGCCTTCAGAGGTGGCAATATGGGTGATAGGCTAGCTAGGAGGCCGTAGAGCTGAGGCTTTGGTTGGTCATCATGAACACCATGCAGAGCTTGGCTACCTGGACAGCATGCTAAGTGCGCATGTTCTACAAGGCCTGGTTTTGAGCAGCATGAGGACAGTAACAGTGGCTTACCAGGTGAAGATGCTTTGTCTTTTCTAATTCTCTTATTTCTGTGGAGTAGGTCATGGGAGAAGGGTGATTTTTGTGCTATTTATCTTTGCACCTCTCTAACCTTTTCTAATCTCTTGTTTTAACAAGAGAGCTCGCCTCTCCCTCAGAGCCTTTGCTAGGCAACAGCTCCTAAGTAGAATTTAATACCATCACTCTTTCTTCAATTTCCTATTTTTCCTTATGTGGTTAATTTTGAGCTAAATTTACTTAAGTGGGAAAAGGGGGCCATTGGAATAACCTGCAGAAAGTGGAACTAGGACCGCTGATATTTGAAGTTTGGAAAACATTAACTCACATTTCACTAAGCCCAGCATATGGATATATGGATAGAAAACAGCTCAGAACTCCCGGGAAGATGCTGAAGGGGTGTGTATGTGTGTGTGTGTGTGTGACATTCCCTTTACTCCAGAAGAGTTGAAACAGAGATTTCCAAATGCTGCTGAAAAATGTATTGGTGAGAACTCACAGGGTAGGTGGAGGCTTTAAGTTCCTGCCAGCTAGGAGAATCCGACCTTTGGCAGCAGAGTCACTCACAGACAGACTTTAGCATCACTTAGGTTAGCTCCCTTGAGGACAAAACTGGAAGGAAAGTTCCCAGTATTCTGAGTGCCAGCGGCAACAGTTGCCCAGTGTGACCATTGCACAGTTCACAGAGTGCCTGCAGCTGCTTTCCAAGGTAACTGTTTTGAAAGAAACATTTGGCAGGATTTAGAAATCTTGGAGTGTTTGTTTGTGTTCCAGTCGTTTAGCTCCTAATTACACCTTGTTCTGGGGCAGCCCGTTTACCACCAACTCCAAGGGACCCAGCGCGAGGATCTCCTGATTTTCACACACCCTCATCTCTGGTCTCCGGGCTTTAGTTTAGGAGGCTTCTGTTGTCTTCTAGGCAACTGCCTCCACGTCTTTTAACCCTTTGGATCAGTCTATGTGTAATTTGTAAAATTAAAAAAAAAGCACATAGGATTCCTAGCAATTTAAAAGGTGTTTTTGCTATGGGAAATTTACTGTGCAACTCTCTGGTCTGAAAACTCCCAAGGTACACTGTAATTGCATTATGGCTCTGTATGTTTTTTTAGGACAGCCTGAACATCAGCTGGCTCCCATTTATTTATGATAAATTTTGTTTTGCAACCACAATTCCTGGCTTGTAACTTCCTCCTCAAGACAGGTCATAAAAATCCTAATATTTTCCTGGCTTTAGCTGACTACAAGGAAATTTTCTAGCTTCCTTTATCTGACAGTGCGTCTTAAGAATGTGCACAAGCCTCACTAGCTCCCACCCAGTCTGTGAGCATTCCTGCTAAGCAAGGAGGTCTCCACTGGAAGCTGAAAGCTCAGAGTTCAGAGAGCCTCTAGAAAAAGGTTCCTGGAAGAGGCTGTGTGCCTAGCGAGGTCATGGGAGTGAAGTGGTCCTTCTCCTACAGCTGTTATACACCTCCCAAGCTCACCCAGGCATCTCCCACAGCTCACCCAGGCACCTCCCACAGCTCACCTGAACATCTACCACAGCTCACCTGAGCATCTCCCACAGCTCACCTGAATATCTCCCACAGCTCACCCAGACATCTCCCACAGCTCACCCAGACATCTCCCACAGCTCACTCAGACATCTCCCACAGTTCATCCGTGCATCTCCCACAGTTCACTTGAACATCTCCCACAGCTCACCCATGCATCTCCCTTCCACAGCTCACCTGTGCACCTCCCACAGCTCACCTGTGCATCTTCCACAGCTTACCTATGTATCCCTCAGCTCACCTATGCATCTCTCATAGCTCACCCATGCATCTGTTTGTCTGGGGTCTTTGTAATAGCCTTTAGTACACACAGGTAAACACAATTCTTTCCTTGAGTTCACAAACTGCTCAGGCAAATTAATTGAATGAAAGGAGGGGTTTATGAGAACCCTGATGTATAGCAGGTATAGTCAGCAGTGAAGATGAAACCACCTAGGGCTTGGGATTGACATCTAAAGTGAGGTTAGCCTTGGGGACTTAGTCCTCAACCTGTGGGGTCTGATGTCTCTATACCTGTAAGCCAAATAAGGCTTTTCCTCTCAGATTGCTTTTGGTCAATGTTTTATCATAACAGGAAGAAACTAGAACAGTATCAGAAGTGAATTGAGTTAGAGGACACCCAGTTGGAATCTGTTAGATTGTCTGCTTACTAAGGAGAGAGATCCTCACAACTTTTGGGGTCAGAGAAATCTCCTCGTGGATTATTGTATGAGAACAGAAGAGAAACAGACTCTGTTTTTGCTAAACACAGCTCCTGACTGCCAAAACTGGCCCCGTAGGAGCTTATTTGGCAGGTGAAGGAACAGAACATTTCACTGGTGGAAGGGCTTGCTGCTTCCTTCCACTGGGAGGAATTAGCTGCCTTCGGGGCAAGTGTGCCCAACCACCAGGAAACCCTCCAGGTTACAAATGTCTTTCCAGAGACAAGCTGCAGAGATGACTCAGTGGGTAAAAGTGTTTGGCCCACGATTGTGAGGTCCTGAATTGGAATCTTAGAACCTATGTAAGGCTGAGCATCTGGAATCCCGGTGCTCACACTGTGAGATAGGATGTGGAGATGGGAGGATTCCTAGACACTCATAGACAAGCTAGCCTGGTGTGTGAAGTGGCAAAACAAAAGACCCTGTCTCAGCCCAGGTCAAGGTGAGGACGGACACCTGAAGTTGTGTCTGTTCTCCATATACGTTGACACACGCACATCTGCACTCACTTGTGAACATGCACACGCATATACACACCTCACACACACACACACAAAAGATAAATCAATTAACATAGAGAAAGTAAGAAAGGAACAGAATTCCTAAGGCATCCCTGTTGCTGCTCCTTTCCTCTCACATGCTATTCTATCTGCATGTCCTGCTGGCTATATTTTCAAAACGTACCCATAATCGACCACTTCCCCAACTGTACCACAACAACTCCAACCTAGGCAACATTGTCTTTGTGGTAGAAAGCCTATTCTTCCCAAAGTAGATGGACTACCTTTATCACTTAACCTGCATTAGGTCATTTCTCCACTTGAAATTCTGCTGTATTGGTAATGGCCTCATTTAGAAGATCCTGTGACGTCCATGACCACTAAGGTCAATGCAAAGGTCTGGCTAGCACTCTGATCTCATCTTACAGTCACCTTTGACCCCACCGTAAGTTAAGCCTCTCTGACCTCAGAATGTGTCTCCTGCCTCAGAGGTACCACCTCTCTCTGTCTTGGTGTGGAACCCTCTTTGTCCTCACTTTTTAACTCTCTTTGAGAGTTACCTTTTAAGAGAGGCGTCACTTTGGAACTTCTGTTCATAAAGAACAAAACCTCTGTCCATCCTCTATTTCATTATTCTGTTTCTCTTTCTTTCCTCATCCCTTTCTTCTTCCTCCCTCACTCTCTCTTCCCTTCCTTCTTTCTTCTCCTTTTCTTTCAAAATCATACTGATGCTTTGAGAGGAGTAAAGTTAGGTTGAGAGCTGTTGATGGAGAAGCCCGTTTGTAATTCCAGCATTCAGCAGGATGAGAAAAGAGGATTAAGAGTTTGGGGTCTGTGGTGATGTGAATGGCGATGGTGCCCACGGACTCATATATTTGAATATTTGCCCCCCTCATTGGCGGGATTGTTTGGGAAGGATTAGGAAGTGTGGCCTTGTTGAAGGAGGTGTGTCACTGGGGCATGCTCTGAGGTTTCAAAAGTCTTCAGCCATTCCAGATCATTCTTTCTCTGTCTCTTGCTTGTGGATCAAGATGTAAGCTCTCAGCTACTGCTCCAGCAACATGACCTGATGCCATGTTTCTTGCCATGATGGTCATAGACTCTAATCCTCTGAAACTGTAAGTCCAAAATTAACCATTCTATAAGTTGCTTTGGTCATGGTGTCTTATCACAGCAAAAAAAAAAAAAAAACAAAAAACAAAAAAAAAAAAACAACTAATATAGGATCATCCTGGGCTACATAGTGAAATCCTGTCTTGAAGAGTTGAGGGTTTGAAGATGAAGCTCAGTTGTAAAATGTTTATTTAGTATATGCAAGGCTCTGGGCTTCTTCCCTACTGCAACATACATACCACCACCGCCACCACCACATTAAGTTAAAAACAAGTGTAAGAAAGATATATAGAAGATTGCAGACATGAAAGTATAATTAAGGTACAAGAAAAATGCTTTTGGATGAGAAAGAATTTTCTATGGCAAAATAGTTTTATTCTAAATATAAAAGGTTGTTTCAAAATGGAAATAGAAATAAGAACAAAACCAGACTAAAGTAAGTATGTCCTAAGACAGTATGTAAAAGTTTAGGAAGGAAAATGGTGGGGACTTGATGACTAAGCTGGTGATGAGACATTTCTGAGACCAGAAATCAACACGCTGATGTAGAGTTGGAGCCTGATTCTCCATGTAAAACAATACGTTTTCTTAAAATGTTCATCTCATTTTAATAACATTTTCACAAAACTGGTCAACAGAATAGGATTTTATACTTAATCAAGATAATTAGTTTTATTGTCTACTGAATTTGTCAAGCTTACCGAGTCTTAACAGAGTCAGTTTAAAAGTCCGATCTGTTTAAAAGTCTGTTTTTGTCACGCTTTCTCTAAGCATTATGCAAGAAGTAAATTTTAAATCACTATTCCTACCTTAAGACTTGTGTAATTGACCTTCTGAATGCTCTACAGCTCAGCTGGAGGCCGATGCCAACGAGTATAAGGGGCTAGAAGACAGGCAATACTTCAGCCTTTATCCCAGCTTAGTCAGGACCCACGGGATGATGGGACATTTCTAAAAGGTTCCTACAGCTCCAATAAATCACTCATCCTCTTGCCTAGAGAGGCCATGGCAACCGAAGAAGCTGACCTCTAACCAGTGTGTGTTCTGCAGAGAGGAGGTTCCTTACAGAGGAAAATGTCCTCAGTGCTTCCAAAGGAAGGCACAGGTCAGCAAGAGCCTGACCCATCCTTGCAAATGGCACAACTAGTAAAGGAAAACTCAAAAGCTCCAAGGGCTTGGCTTTCCTAAGTTCCTAAGTCACCTCTAGGGTGTCTCAACTGACCTTAACAGTAAAAAATAAAAGGTTAGATATGGTCATCTACATCCAGCAGGAAAGTACAGCAAAGAGTAAAGCAATTGGTAATAACAGAAAACAAAACAAAACAAAACAAAATGGTTAGACTATATTTTTTAAATGAACAAAAGTGGCTTAGCCCTCACAGGTACCCACTTACCCCCATTAACTGACTTCCAGGTAGACAATATCCCCAATTTTGACCATTAAAATTATCCCTCAATTTGACCTCCTCAGATCTCTTTAAAGTGATGATGGTCCTTCCTTTGTTTCCTGGATTACTCAGTCTGTAGCAAAATCCATGGGCGTTAGATATCATCTTTATTCATCTCGGAGAGCTCAGGCATCAAGAAAGTTAGAACCTAATGAAATCAGTCCCTAGAATTTTCCACTAAAAACTTTGCTAGAAGACTGATCTTACCTGAATGGCAGTGTTACTAGTAGACACTCTTAGAGTTCACAGATTCCCACCCAGTAGGCTAGCCTTGAAGTCACACATAATCACCCTGTCTTGGTCCCCATGCGCTCAGTCCCATGACCCTCGGGCCTCTGTACTCTCTTGGTACCCTCTCCTGAGCAGAACTCACCATTTAATGTAGCTCAATTTATCCATCTTTTCCTTCATGCTGACTCAGTCTGTTTTGATTCTGCTTATGAAATCTTTGCCTGTGTAAGTCAGGAATATTTTCTATTATCCCCCAGGAACCTGTTGTTTTGCTTTTCAGATCTGTGATACACCTTGAGTTGTTTTTTGAAGGGGTAACTTTCATTTTTTTCTCAAGTGAATATCCAATGGACTCAGTATCAGTTACCGAAAGTGCTGTTTTTCCTGTTGCCCTGTGACACTTACGTTATAAAGCACCCATACCCACATGGGGCTGTTTTCTGTGATTTTTCATATATCCATTATCTTTTTTATTAAGACATCACACTGTGTGTGTGTGTGTGTGTGTGTGTGTGTGTGTGTATCTTGAAATCTATTGCACTAAATTTTCTGATTTTATTCTTCCTTGGAATCATCTTGGGTTCTCTTGGCCCTTTGCTGAGATCATCAAAGGGAATTTGACATTATCGTCCCAAAGTACAATTTTGTGTATATATAAATATATATATATTTTACTTATTTATATCACCTCTAAGAATGGAGTGTCTGGCTGGATGGTGGTGGCATGCATCTTTAATCCCAACACTCAGGAGGCAGAGGCAGGTGGATCTCTGTGAGTTTGAGGCCAGCCTGGTCTACAGAATGAGTTCCAGGACAGACAGAGTTACAACAGAGAAACCCTGTCTTGAAAAAAAAAGTGTCTAAAAGACTTCAACCATGAGAATATCCTTCTTCAGAGGATAAAAGGCATTTCATAGAGAATGTTTCTTGAACAAAGAAATGGGGGTTCCTACTCCTGTCAAAAGAACTGTAAACCCCTTCATCAATGTTCATTAAGGATTCAAACCTTCCATACCTCTGAATATGGTAAATTCCTTATTGCCAATTTATTGTGATAAAATCACCCGAATAATGACAAAAAGCTCCCCACCAAGAAATATTCTCAGGTTATTGTCCTTATTAGAGAAGAATGTGAATTTCTCTAAGTGTCTAATGTAAATGTGTGGGTCCCTACATCCTGGTCCCCTCCCCAGGATAGCCAAGCCATTGGCTCAGCCTCAAGGAGGGGGATGCAGTCAGGAACAGCCTGGGGTCGGAGGGCAGAGGCTTGAGAGAGGTGAGAAACAGATTTCTTGGGAGGCAGTGCCAGTGAATAGCTCATTTACTGAAGCAAAGGGAGTGATACATATATACATATATATATATATATATATTTAGAGAGAGAGAGAGAGAGAGAGAGAGAGACAGAGACAGAGACAGAGACAGAGACAGCGAGCAGTTAGGCCCAGTTTGAGGGGAGAAATTCCTGCTGTCTGCTGTGTCCAGGAGGGTCTCAGGTTGGGCCATCTTAGTCAGGTCAGTGTTAACATTCTAAGACTAAACTGGACTATGTGCCAAGACCATTTCCACAGGTAAGACAGGAAATCAGATTCTCCAACCTCAAATTCATCCTGTCCCAGGGCCACATTAAGCAAAATGAAATAGAACTATGCCTTCCTGAGATGTGGCGCCGGCCTCCCATCAGGTGGTGGGAGAAAGATAGAGTCATGTGGCTCTGTGCCCTGGTCAGCCATGGCCACAGGCTGTCGCCAGCACTCAGATCAGGAAGTGACTCCGAGTTGCCCACCACCGTTTGCTTCTGAGGAGGAGAGCAGCAGAGCCTCTAGGGGACCAAGGGGGCAATCTTATTAAGCCCCTGTTAATAAGCACACCACTTCCTTATTTATCAGGGTCATGTATTCAGAGATTAGAGAGAAATACTAGCTTGTATTTTTCAGGACTATTTTTATAAACTATGTTTTTCCATCTGGCCTCACAGCTGTGAACCCAGGCTTAACAACCTTACTGTCACAGCACTGACCTTAACTATGAGGTCAGAAGCTCACAGCCAGGTGTTCATTTGACCTAGCCCTTGGTTTTTAATGTTGTTTCTGAATGATTGCTAGGAAAATTACAGTTGGAAATATCTAACTCCTTTCCCAAATAACTGCCAAGATACTTTTAAGAAGAAAAATTCCAACCTTATTTTCATTCATGGTATAAAGCAACTCTCCTTGGGTTTTATAGATGAGGTGTTAATTGAGGTAATCAAAGAGAATTTTTTTTTTCTAGAATGAACTTGTATCCCTTCAGGTAGAAAAACTTGCAATATTTATGCCTTCTCTAAGAATTCCTTGGTGTTCTATGCCCTAGCCTGCTGGGGGCAGAGAGAGAGAGATTGTCCCTCTCTACCACAGATGTCAGGCCTCCATGGAAGTGTGTAGCAATGAAGCTAAAGTCACTGAATACACAGGGAACAGGTCAGAGGTGGTGGCACATGTCATCAGATAGCTCCTAGTTTGGCATTTTGCACCCGTTGGAGATAAAGCAGACTGACAGAACAGAAGAGTCAAAATCTTAGCTCTCCAGGATAGAGCTCTGGGCTTAGGTGTGAGGCCTGGCATCAGGTCGTGGTCTTGCTGGGGAGAGCCAGTGCTGGGCACGCTTGTGTGTCGAGCAGTTGGGTGGTGAAATGTCTGTGGCTGGATTTAGCTTTCCTTTTGTCTAATCTTGACTGAGGAGACATTTTTTCAAGTCTTACCATTACTTTATATTTAGTTATTAATGACCAATATCCAATCTGGTCTTTGTTTAGGAGGGTAGACAATAAATAGGGCCAGATGATTCAGAGATCTCCTCTCTGCTCAGTTCCTGTAAGCTCAGGATTGCAGTCTCTGGGACATATCTCAGGCTTCTGGGCACCTCTGCAGGGGTGAAGAGACCAGCTATACATTTCACTGGAGAGTTGTTTCCTTGCTACTTGAGGAAGCACCCCCAATAATGAAAGCGTAGCTAATTAAACAATTAAGCCTCTATTGGCCATTTTCAGTTCTGCTAATCAATACGCTTGGTGCTGAAAGCTTGTACAATAATGCTTATAGTGTGTTAAGCATTCAAAAAGACTCAAGGAGATCATTGCTACTCCCATTGTCCCATGTGGAGAAACAGGCAGAGTGAGGTCAAACAACCTCTCCCAAGACACATGGAGTTGACAGCAGGCGCGGGCCAGGTGGGGGGATGATGGAGGTCCTTCACTTGCCATTTTAGTTTCTTCTAAGATCATGAGTGTTTCAGCAAATGATAGCCTGCCTTTCACAAAATAAAAGGGAAAGTCCAGACTTATAGAATCTAAGTCCCGTTTGACTCAGAATCCAGGAATTTAGGTTTGGTTTTGTAACGTTCGCTATTATTACAGTAAGGGTTTCTGAAGGTATTTACACGTCACTGTTCCAAGCTGCACTCGAAATGTACTTTTATTTGCTTCATTATCTGTTTGCTCATCTAGCACCTGGTATTTTATCTGGATGGGGTTCATCTGACAGCTCCAGAGAGCTTTTTTCCACCCCTACATGCTCCAAATCCCTGACGCCAGGAGTTTTCTCAGAACTTGACTCATACCGTGCTTAGTCAGCAGGCCACCCTGGGAGACAGGGGCGCAGTCAAGCCTGGAGCTGATCCTGTCAGGGAAGATGGTTTTGAGGAGTGCGGAGCCCGACAAGCAGGATATTGGTGGCCATCATTTCAGTGCAGGAGAGGTCAGGTAGTAGAATGAAGAGTGAAGTAGAGAGAAGAGAGCTGTCATAGAGGTAGCCACGCCTCATTCTGGCTGACAGCACTCTCTCTCTCATGCTCATTGCAGAATGCCAAGGGCACCCATGTTCATGTCAGGAATGTGCATGTTTGGTGAGTGCTCATTTCAGTAGACTCCTTCCCTCACCACTGCATCTCCAAGACACTGTACTGTGTCTCACACAGGGAAGGACTCAGCAGTATTAATTGAATAAATGAACCAAAGGCAGCTAGTTCTTCCTGTAAAGAGCCAAGGATTGCATCTCACAAGCCATGTAGAGCCTGTTGTGTGGTGGATAGTTGTATGGAGGAGAGAAAGACTCAGTAAGGGAATTATAGGCAAAGGTAGCCCATGGGCAACTTCTGAATTCAATGTACTGCATTCATATTTTTTTAGAGAAAGCCTTTTCCAATATAATACTGAGATAAAGTGTCGTAGTTACTTTTCTATTCTGGTAACAAAATACTTGGAGAAGAAAGGGTTTACTTGGGGCTTACAGTTTCATAGATTTAGACTACATGAGCTTTCATGGTAAGAACATGGCAGCAGGCCAGCAGGCATGATGCTGGAACAGTACCTGAGAGTTCATATATTGAGACACAAATATATATATATATATATATATATATATATATATATATATATATAGAGAGAGAGAGAGAGAGAGAGAGAGAGAGAGAGAATGTCTTTTGAAACCTCAAAGCATCTCACTCAGTGACACACCTCCTCCAACAAGACCACAACTCCTAATCCTTCCCCAGTAGTTCTACTAACTGGAAACAAGTATTCAAACATATGAGCCTATGGAGGCCATTCTCCTTCAAGCCATCACACTAGATAAGAGAAACATTGATAAATTTGATGAAAACCTGAGAAATATACAAAGTGCCATAAACAGAACTGAAAGGGAACAATGTGAAAGAAAATTATCAAAGCACATATAATGGGCATATGATTTATAGTATATATGAGTAAGAATAATTCTTATACATTAGTAAGAAAAAGAATCTACTAGAGAAAAATGGGAGGGAGAAGTGTTGTAGAAGTTTATTTTTAGTTATGTTTAGCACTGTTAGGTGAGGGGCTCCCTAGGTCTTGGTGTTTTGTATTGTCTGCAGGTGTTGGATTTATGTGGGGATGTTTGATTGCTAATGATTTGCATGTGCTGTTGGTAGAACATCTGAGAAGTTCTGTTTCAATAAAAACACCTGAGCTGGGACATTCAGAGTTCTACTGTCCAATTAGGTGCTTGTCATGATGATGCTTCCCTCTGCTGAGGTCTGGAAATGTTTGCACCAATGAGTATGCCTCCGTGTCTCTCTTGCTGAGCCGCCACAGCAGTGCACAACTACAAATGACACCCAGTGTGGGGTACTTATCACACAAGCTACATCCAACATGGAGACAAGGAAGAAAAAGAAAGAAACTCCAGACCTTGCAGAGTCCATCTTGTTTTGTTTTCTGCAAATCTGTCCAGATACTGGTGGGGTGCTTTTGACAAGACATATCTGCTATGGTGATGAGAATGCCACCCATGAGGGAACCTTTCCTGCAGACAAGGTTACCAGCTGTTTTTTCCTGCAAACCAGACTCTATCTTAAAATCTGGAAAGTGTTTCCTCTGGGTCAGCACACGGAAGCTCTCTTCCAGAACTGGCTGAGGTTGCATCTTGTGCTAGCAGTCGAACTTGGTACATTAAGAGTCACCAGGTGCTACTAGTTTTGAAGGCATGAAGGGGTCATGGAGAGCAACTGAGGCTTGGCACTGTGAGAGGCCAGGAGAGGCCATTGGTGAAGGTGAAGCCTCAGTAGCATTTGAAGGCCCAGATTGAAGGGGTCATGCAGAAAAGTTAAGCTTGACACCATGAAGACAGCCCAGAAATGGCTACTGGTGAAAGTGCAGGGCAGTTGTAGCAGAAAATCCTAGTATTTTGGAGATACCAGTACTGTGGGATGATCACCAAGAACAGCAGCAGCAGTGAAATGGAGCCAGCCAGAACCTGGAGGACAACTCTGTGTGATGCAGAAGGCAGAGCCAGGGAAATGATCCAAGCTCTTTGAAGGAGTCTAGAAGATTGTTAGTGAATTCCAGATAACTGGCCATTGATAATGTTTTTCTGCTGTCCAAGGACATTGTGAAAAGCTTGATAGATGTTTGGTTTCAATTCGTCCCATCTTTGTGATTGTTTCTTTTGTAAATAGTTTTGCTGGTGTAGTGTAAAACTGTGTTGTAGAGATAAATCATTAGTTTTTTAATTGGCTTATACAGAAAAGGGGAATTTTTGTAGAAGTTTATTTTTAGTATTGTATAGAATAATTGTTGCACCGTTTGGTGAGGGACTCCTGGGTCTTGGCATTTTGTATTGATTGCAGGTGTTGGATTTATGTGGGGGATGTTTGATTGTTAATGATCTGCATGTGCTGTCGGTAGAACATCTGAGGAGTTCTGTAAGTTCAAAGGCAAGGGCAATGAACAACCACAACACGTATGTGTTAAAAACTGAAACATATGACAAAAGAATATGTAAGTTGGTGGTGTTGGTAGAATTAAAGTGTCTTTTGAGCTGTGTGTTTTATAAAAAGATATAGTAATTAACAGAAGATATTTAATAACTTTGCACGTCGTAGTGTGCACAGACGCCTTTACTAGAGATGGAATGCAGGGAAACAATCTAAAGGAAGGCAAGAAGGAAAAGAAAATACATTTACAGCAGGTAGGACAAATACATACTAAATAAATGTTAGATTGAAACAGAAATATACTAGTAATTACAATGAATATATTGTAAAATTGATCATTAGAGGTTTATAAAAACTAAGAATAAGCGTTAGGCAACTTTATTAGTTATATTTAGATGTAAGACCCATCCAAAACAAAGATACTGGGAAGTTAAAAGTAAAAGTCCAGGTAGCCTCTTCTCCCTCTCCACCACTCCTGCCATCCAGCCACCTACTCCAATGGACAGCTCCCAGCACTACCACAGTCCACAGGATCCAGAAGAACCAAGCCATACCAGTCAGCCAGAAGCACAGCTGGTAAGTCCCAGCCCCCAACTCAGGCAGAGACCTCCTGCTGGACAAGAAGCTTCGAAGAACAGAAGACAACATAGGAAAAAGAAACTAATGAACAAAACACTCATCCAACCAAGGCAAACTCAGGAATTTGGCGCATAAACCTGTAATCACCCCAAGCCCAGATGCCTAAACACCAGTGTAAGAACACTATCAACAACAAACAGAGCAATACGTCACCACCAAAGCCCAACTATCCTGCTACAGCAAGCCCTGAACACTCCAACACGGCTGAAGAAAAAAATCTCAATTATCTTTATGAAGATAATAAATGCCCTTAAAGAGGAAATGAATAAATCCCTCAAAGAAATCAATGAAAGGAAAAACAAAGGGAGAAACTGAGTAAACTCATTAAAGAAACACAGGAAAACAAAAGGAAATAGAAGAAATGAATAAATCCCTTAATGAAAGCCCAGAAAAAAATAAGCAAACAATTAAAGGAAAAGAGCAAAATTGTTCAAGACCTGAAAATGGAAATAGAAGCAACAAAGAAAACATAAACAGAGGGAATTTTGAAAATGAGAAATCTAGAAAAATGATCAGGAATTACAGAGGCAAGCTACAGCACGGAATAAAGGAGGTGCAAGACAGAAACTTGGGGGTTGAAGACACTATAGAAAAAATAGGTAGACTGGTGAAAGAAAATGTTAAATCCAAAGAATTCCTTTAAAAATTCCAGGAAATCTAGGATACTATGAAAAGACCAAACCTAAGAATAATAGGAACAGAGGAAGGGGAAGAAACACACCTCAAAGGCCCAGAAAATATTTTCAAGAAAATCATAAAACCATAAAGAAGGTGATGCCTAAAAAGGCACTAGAAGCATAGAGGACACCAAGCAGACTGGAGCAGAAAAGAAAGCCCCTCTCCACACAATAACCAGAACACTAAACATACAGAGCAAAGAAAGAAGACTAAAAGCTGTAAGGAGAAAAAAAGCAAGTAACATATAAAGGCAAACCTATTACAATCACATCCCACTCCTCAGTAGACACTCTAAAAGCCAGAAGGGTCTGGACAGATGTACTGCAGACTCTCAGAGATCACAGATGCCACCCCAGACTACTATATCCAGCAAAACTTTCAATTACCATAGATGGAGAAAACAAAATATTTTACGGCAAATCCATATTCAAACAATACCTCTCCCATTCAGAAGGTACTAGAAGGAAAACTCCAACTCCAGGCGGTTTAACTACACCCATGAAAACACAGGAAATAAATAGCCTCACCCCAGCAAAATCAAAAGAAGGGAGATAGGCACACAAACACTCATACACAAAAATACAATCAACAATAACTATAAAATAACAGGATCTAACAATCATTGGTCAATGATATCTCTCAACATCAATGGACTCAATTCCCCAATAAAAAGACACAGACTAACAGAATGGATGTGAAAACAGGATCCATCCCTCTGTTGCATACAAGAAGCATACCTTAATATCAAAGATAAAGATTACCTCAGAAAAGATTTTTCCAAAAACAACAAAAATAATGGACACAAGGAGCAAGTTGGTGTGGCCAATCTTATATCTAATAAAATAGATTTCAAACCCAAATTAATCAAAAGAAACAAGGAAGGACACTTCACACTCATCAAAGGAAAAATCCACCAAGATGACTGACTTTTTAATTCTTAACATCTATGCCCCCAACACAAGGGCTGCCACGTTTATAAAAGAAAAATTACTAGCCAGGCTGTGGTGACGCATACCTTTAATCCCAGCACTTGGGAGGCAGAGGCAGGCAGATCTCTGTGAGTTCGAGGCCAGCCTGGTCTACAGAGTGCGTTCCAGGACAGCCAGAGTTACAACAGAGAAACCCTGAATCAGAAGAAGGAGGAGGAGGAGGAGGAAGAAAGAAAGAAAGAAAGAAAGAAAGAAAGAAAGAAAGAAAGAAAGAAAGAAAGAAAGAAAGAAGGAAGGAAGGAAGGAAGGAAGGAAGGAAGGAAGGAAGGAAGGAAGGAAGGAAGGAAGGAAGGAAAGAAGGAAAGAAAGAAAGAAAGAAAGAAAGAAAGAAAGAAAGAAAGAAAGAAAGAAAGGAAGGAAGGCAGGCATTACAAAAGCTTAAAACACACACTGAACTGCACACATTGAACACGTTGATAGTAGGAGACTTCAATACCCCAATCTCACCAATGGACAGGTCGTTCAGACAAAAACTAAACAGAGAGATACTGGAGCCAACTAATGTTATAAACCAAATGGACCTAACAGATGTCTACAGAACATACCACACACACACAAAAGAATATATCATTTTCTCACCACCTCACAGAAACTTCTCTAAAATCAACCACATACTAGGCACAAAGAAAGTCTCAAAAGATACAGTAAAGTTGAAATAGCCCCCTGTATCTTATCAGAGCACCACGAATTAAAGTTGGATTTCGACGACAACAGCAACAACAGAAGGCCTACAAATTCATGGGAACCGAACAGCTCTCTACTGAATGATGAATGAGTCAAGATAGAAATAAAGAGAGAAATTAAAGATGTTCTAGAATTCAATGAAAATGAACCCTCAACATACCCAAACCAATGGGACACAATGAAAGCAGTGCTGACAGGAAAATTCATAGCACAAAGTGCCTACCCAAAGAGAGTGGAGAGATCTCATACCAGCAAATTGACAGCACTGCTGAAAGCTCTAGAACAAAAAGAAGTAAACACACCCAAGAGGAGTAGATGGCAATAAATAATCAAGCTGAAGGCTGAAATCAATAAAATAGAAACAAAGAGAACAATTCAAAGAATCAATGAAACATAGAATTGGTTCTTTGAGAAATCAACAAGATAGCCAAACTCTTATCTAAACTAATAAAAAGACAGAGAGAGAGAGAGAGAGAGAGAGAGAGAGAGAGAATATCCAAATCAACAAAATTAGAAATGAAAAGGGACCTATAACTACAGACACTGAGAAAATCCAAAGAATCATTAGGTCGTACTTTTAAAACTCATTATAGTAGTAAAGCTGCTGTGGGGGCTCAGCAAGGAGACAAAGAGGCATTTTCATAGATGCGAGCCCTGCCAGACCTCAGCAGAGGGAACCACCATCATGACAGCACCATCCTGACAGTGGAACCCCAAGTGTCTGAGCTCAGGTGTTTCATTGATTCAGAACTCCTCAGGTGAAGATCATAAGCAATCAAGCATCCCCCACAGAAACCCAGCACCTGCAAACAATACAAAATGCTAAGACCTAGGCAGCCCCTCACTCAACAGTGCACCAAAACAATTATTTTAAATATAAATAAAAATAAATTTCTACAACTTTATTTCTCTCTCTCTTCAGATTCATTTTTCCTTGCTACTTCATAACTGTAATTTTGCCTCTGTTATGAATCATAGTGTAAATATATGATATGCAGATGATCTTAAGTAACCCCTGTGAAAGGACTGTTTGATCCTCCACGGAGTCTCCACCCACAGGTTGAGAACCCTGCACTACAGAGTGGAGCTGCAGCTCTGATAAACCTGACCACAGGGTTCTTAGGCCTTTGGAAATGGTTTGTTGTGGGGGAATGTGGAAAGGTTAGTAACTTCAGTCTAGACCAAGAATGTTGTAAGCAGAGCTTAATAAGTCATTCTGAGAAGACAAAAATTCAGACAGAAAAATGCCTAAAATGGAGGTAAAACTCATGAGGTTTCAGAGAGGAACAAGGGGCTCATTGACTAGAGGTGACTGGTGCTACAATCTGGTAAAGACTGGCTGTATCCTGCCCATGTCCCAAGAACTTGGGTGGGGTACTTTCTCTGGAAGGGGAAATATCTAGACAGAATGACATGGTTGTGTCATGGTTTTGCTTACTGCTTTTGGTTTATAGTGAGAGGAGCATGAGTGGAGCAGAAAGAGGAAAACTGTGCAATTTGTGGGGTTAGGGGAGTGAGTTTAAAGTTTCAGGTTATGCAGGAACTGAGAGGTTGCACTTGCTCAAGACATGGGCCCCGCTGAAGAGAAATGAGTGCTTTGTGCTGCGGCAATAGAAAAGCAGCCTCGAGGGCCACATCCCACCCACCAGTTTCCATCTTGTGAGCCTGCAAATCCATCTGAAGGAGAAAGTTTAAGGCAACAGTGCTGCTGGAAGGTCTTTCTCCAAAATCCCATAAGAAACAAAATAATAAATGGGAAACATTTTCTGGGGAATCGGCACATGGAGGCAATGTAACCCAAAGGGGTCAAACTACATCTAAAGCTGGCAGAAGAACTTGGAAGCATTGTACACACAGTGTACACACAGTGCTAGATCCACAGGCAGGGAAGATTTAAGGATGAGGGAGGGGATCATGGCAGTTTGTGCCAAGGTTTCTGAAGGCCACTGGGGCCAGGCAATGTGTGTCAGGTTCAGAATTGCCATAAAGAGGCTCTAAGGGGACATTTTTGTAGAGTTGTGAAGATGAAGTTTAAGTGTAAATAGAGACCCCAGGATGTCAGAGATGCCAGGGCCATGGACACCTACTGCAGAAAGCTGTAGACACGGAGTGGAGCCAGCTCAAGAGAGGCTCAGTGTACTCAGGAGACGATCTTGAGAGGCAGGGTTCCACAAATCCTTTGTATTCCAGATGATCCGATCACAAACCCCAGGTGCCAAACATGAACCTGAAGGATTTGGTGTTTGCCCTGCTGGGTTTGGGACTGATCTTTTCTTGTCATGCCCTTATTTTACCCTCTTGGAATTGGTATTTTACCTCACGCTATGGTATATTGAAAGTGTGTAGCTTATTTTTTATTATGTAAGAGATCACAGTTAAGCGGTTGCCTTGAGTCTCATATGAGACTTGGACTTTGGATTGTTAAACATTGTTGGAACTGTTAAAGGTTATGGGAACTTTTTGAAGTTGGACTGAATACACGTCTGCATTATGAGATGGCCATGGGGACAAGAAATGGATGGTCACGGTTTCAGAGTGGTATGTTTGAGTACCAAGTTGACAAGAAGTAGATTTGTGATGTGTTAATGTTGATTGTCAGCTTGACAAGATCTAGCATCACCTAGGTGACAAATTTCTATGTATGTCCACGAGGGCATTTCTAAATTGGACCAATTGTTCCATCCTAAATGGGGGGCACCAGCCCATGGATTAGAGTCTCTGAATGAATAAAGAAGAGAAAGCAAGCTGGGCATCAGAATCCATCACCCTTTGCTACCTGCCTACAGATGGCAATGTAACCAGTTGCCTCATGCGCTTCCTCCCTCCCTTCCTCCCTTCCTTCCTTCCTTCCTTCCTTCCTTTTTTCTTTCCTTGAGTTAACCTTGTAACTAATACAGAAATAATAAATAATAAATACACAAGCAGAAATTAATGAAGTAGGAAACATATATAATGGAGAGAGATCAACAAAACAAAAAGTTCATCATTTGAAAAGAGCAATAAATTGAGAAGGCTTTGCTAGGATTAAGGGCACGTGTGTGAGGAAGGAAGGTAACTAACGTCATGCATGAAGAGAGAGCTATTACTACAGATCTTTCACGCATTAAGATGATAACAAGTTTGTACGAACAATTTTATGTCAATATACTTGAAAATTCAGATAAAATAGAAATGATCCTAGAAAAACACAAAGACTAAAAATGATTCGAAGAGAGGAAAAAAACTTGAACCTTATGTTACTAAGAAATTGAATCAATATTCAAAAAATCTCCTCACAAGAAACTCTTATGTAGAGATGGCTCATCAGAGATCTAACAGCTATTCAATGCAGAATCCAGAATGACTCAAACTCTTCCTGAAAGTACAAAGAGATGTCAATCAGATGTCACTATCAGAGCAAATGCACTATTCCTATCAAAACTGGACTAAAACAATACAGAGGAAGGGAAATTGCCAAATAATTTCTCACAAAATTGATTTAAAAGTCTGAAACCAAATCCAGAATCAGAGAAAAAGGATCAAGACCAAGTTAATATTATCTCATAAAGTTGAAGGACTTCAGTAACACAGTTTGATTTAGAAAAATCGTATTTAAAATACAGAAAGCCATTTGTTTACATTCAATATTCATTTATAATGTTCACATCCAATATTCATCTATAATAACTATATAAAACTCTTCAGTAAGGAATAGAATAAACTTAATATGATAAATACCAGCTGTAAGGACCCCTATTCCATACATGATAATGGTGAATATTGGAAGCATTTCTTCTGAAAGCGAAGAGAAGCCACTGCTTCCGGTTGTATATAATCAGCATGCAGTGGAAACCCTAAGAAACACAGCTAGCAAGGACTGGAAAAGCAGTAAAGCTATCACTCTTGGATGACATGTGCACATACATACAGTCATATGCACACAGACCTCTCTCGTGTACAAGTAAATGATATAAATAACAACAAAACAGAAATTCAAAGATAAAATTCTTAAACCAGGAACAGATCTTTCTTGTCATGGAGCCATTGGTGACTGTCAGTCTTACAAGGGGTTGATGTGGATGGCTACAGCCTGAAGAGGCTATGAAATGTACCTTATAACATTGTCTTTGGTCCATGAGATTTTAGACCATGAGGAAATGGGAGAACATATGGTCTGATTCTGTTTATATAAAACTGGAAACTAGGCAGACTAAACTACTGTTCAGGATGGATGCACAGGCTGTAAAACAAATTAAATCAGAACAGGGGTATCACATACACACACACACACACACACACACACACACACACACACACACACACAAAGATGAAGGTAACTTGGCGGGCTTCTTACCCATCACCTTGATTTTCTTTGTTCTTGCCCTTGCTCCCATGGTTATATGTTTTAAGCAGGATCCTGAGGCCTGCCCATTTCCTGGCCCATAAAAACACCATGCTCTGTGAGACAGAAGCCTCCTTGCAGCAGTTCAAAACTGCTGCCCATCTCCCTGATTGTGCCATTTCTGGTGCTCAGGTGCTGCCTCTGCCCCTGGTGTCCCGGGATCTTGTTATACCCATTGATATTAGAAAAGTCATTTGTCAATCACACCTAGAGAGAGCAAAAATTCCTGGACTTTCAACAATGCTTGTGTGACAGAAATCCCACCCTGAGCATCTCTTTTGTAGGGCTCCTCCCGACATCTGCTTTCTTAGGTAGGCGCTCCTGGAAGTGGAGCTTAAGGTGATGTTATCCAACTGATGTCTGGAGTTAGTGAAGCATCTTCCCTCCAGAGAATTATAGTGATGGCTCATTGTAGCAATTCCTAATTCCAATCCCTTTTTTTTCTTTTCTGAGTTCACGGTACCATTTGTGGTACCTCTAATTCACTAACTATGGGCCATTCTTCTATTCTAGACTTCCAAAAGTTATGCCAACAGTGTATTGTAACTGTCACTTAGGGTCTTTGACAGAGTAAATCCCTCATTCAGGCATTTGCTCAGCCGCTTCTGATCCAGCCATGCCAGGATTCCCTCCCAGACATGATTTTCTAGTCTCTGCCTGTGAATGTGAGCCAGAGGCCACAGCTCCTTTGACATATTGCCTCTTTCCTTAGTGAACCTCAAACTTGCCCAGTCAGATTCTTTTGATACCATATTTGACAGAGCACGTGGTAGCTAGGTAGAAGCTTGGGAAAGCTTCTGAAGAGGGTAAGCATACAAAGTTGCCAGATCCAGCAAATAAAAGTGCAGTTTATAAAAGTCTAGGCACTAAAATTTATTCATTGTTTATTGTTTATTTAGAATTAAAATTTAAGAAGGCATTCTGTATTGTATCTGGCAAGATACAATTGTATTTGCAGAGCACGGGCTCACTCGACAAGTCCTTAGAGCTTTCAAACAACAAAAAGGCCCTATTCCAACAAGAGGAAGTTAGTCTCTATTGCAGACCCAGACGTTGAGAAAATCAAAAATTCCCATCAGCTTCTCAGCCTCATCTTCACAGGTACCTACTCTCCCACAGCAGGAAACCAGGGTCCTTAACGTTGTGAAGATGTTCAGGTCCTCACATTATTCTTCCGAGATTTTTTTCTCTCTACCAAGAGTCAGCGGTAATTACCAACAGCTATCCAATTCCACGGTCCTTCCTTACTGCCACCTTTCCCTCCAACTCTCAAATATGTCTTGAGCAGGTCATAGCTCCTAAACCTATCAGCACAGAGCAACCTCCTAGGAGCTCTTATGCCGCTGATCCCCAAGCCTCAGGTATGGCTGGGTGTAGGCAGCTTAAGAGCATCTCGGGTGACTTTAATGCGAGTCATCTGAACCACTGGCCCAGGACACTGCAGCGATTACAGCATCCCATGACAGTTCCCTGCAGGTAACATCTCAGAAACCCACCAGCATGGCGTCTCAGTCTGTTACAGCTGCTGCAACAAATACCTCAGAACAGGTGACCTGCACTGATAGAAATCTATTGCTTACAGGTAAAGATGGCTGGCACATTGCAGGTCTGGTGAAAGCTTGCTCTCTTTTTTCTAATACGGTGTTTTCGGGAGGGAGAAGGTAGAAAGACAAAGGAATGACGGTACCGCTCTCAACCTTCTTTATAGAGCACCAGACCTGTTCCTGAAGGCGAACCCCTATGTTTTGATCATGTCTCCCAAATCCCCACCTCTAACAGAACTGTTACGGATGGTAGGTTTCAACATACGTGTTTTTGGAGGACACATACTTTCAGAGCAAGGCGCAGGGCATCCAGGCAATATCAACACCTGGTTGTTCTGCCATCTAGCTCAAAAGCCAATGACAAAATCCCACCTTAGCACCTCTTTTGTGGAACTCCTCCTGAAGTCAGCTCTCCCAGAAGCCGAGCGTTAGAGGCCGTCTGTGGGTGATCTAAGGGTGTAAGGGGGCGGCCACAGTGCCGGGACAAACCCCACCGAGAACATGATCCCAGCTGGAGACTAGCGTTAGCGCCTGACCGTGGGGGAGCTGCAGCACAGCAGCTACCCGAGTCAGCCCTACCTTGAGGCAAAGGGGGTGACCTTTGGTACCCCTACATTAGTTAATCATTGGCTGAAGAGGTGTGGTGGTAGCCCGGAGCACAGCTCCTTAAGGAGGCCCAGGCCTAAGGAGAGAACAGGATAAAATTGGAGTGCATGCCCCAAAGGCCAGCAATAAGGATGATGTTACTTTAATGTGATATTCTGAACAAATCAAATCAACCCAAAGAGTTGTGATGAACAAAATCTGATTTCAAAGCTGAATCTAAAGCCTCGGAGAGGCTTCCTGTGTGGTCAAGGCCAATCGGCTTCCTCAGAGGAGGGCGCTGTGGGCTTTCTGTGAACACTGTCAGCCTCCGGAGGACAGCTGGCTCTGCCAAGGGAAGTGAGCCTGGGTGAAACCAGCGACATCCATTCTAGTACTTTCCCCCAATTCCGTATATCTAAGTTTGACTTGGGCCGTTCAGCCAGGATTCTTTGGAGACAGCCAGGGAGAACACTCCAGCCTATTTAATAATGTTAAAATTCTCTGGCTCTGGAGACTGCTTTCAGAACTTATGATCCAAGCAAGCTCAAACAGCATCCTCTTAAAGATAGCTGGGTTGGAAGGCACACACACACACACATACACACCCCACAATGTACACAGACACACCCCACAACACACACAAAACCCCCACACCCCAGAACACACACACACAACACCCCACAGCACACACACACACATGTACATACCCCCCACAACATACACACACACACACACACACACACACACACACACACAGCTCAGGAAAACAGAAGCTGGGGCTTTGGGGCCATCTTCCCCAGCTGAGTGACAGGTATTAGCTTCCAGAAAATCCACTCCCCCTTGACAATGGCTCCTGACTCCTAGATCACACACAATCCCCCCTTCCTTTCAGATGAATTCTTTCTAAGCCCTCCCACCACGCCACAGTTTTCTGGCATCAGCACTCACGTCATAAATCACTTAAACTCTCTTAATGTGGAACAAATTGGTACTTCCTCATCCCGCTCTGGACAACAAACACAACACGCACTGTTCTCCCTTTGCTCTGCTGTGCTCAAGTTTTCTTCTACTGTTAGTTAAAATTTAAAAAAAAACAAAACAAAAACAAAAAAACTTTCAATGTCACATTGGATTCAGAACTTGATGCAAGCCAGGAAAATGCAGTGTCACTGGGTCACAGGCCCGCCCTCCTCACAGTTGTCTACTACCTGGCTTTCTTAGTTCCTTTTGCGTCCCTTACTTGTGCTTTTCCTCAGCTTGACATAGCCCAAATCGCTTGGGAAGATAAAATCTCAACTGAAGTGTTAGCCACACGATAATGGTTTTTGAAGACATGAAACGTGCAAGTTTGAGAGAGTTACAGAGACATGCTCTGTGACTTCTGATAGCAGTTGAGGTCAGGTTGGGGGCCATTGTCTGAAGTGGGAAGATGAAGCTTAAGTTTCAGTGGAGACCCCAGAATATTGGAGATGTCTGGATTATCAGATTTGTTACATGGAAAGCTGCATGTGTGGAGGGGAGCCAGCCCGAGAGACAGGCTTTCTGTGCTTCAGGTGGCAAGTTGGAGGGTCGAGGCTTCCCAAGACATTTGGGCCCCAGTAGAGTTTGTCACAAGTCCCAGATTCTAGACACAGAACGCAGGATTTGGTGTTTGCCCCCTGAATTTTGGTCCAACCATTCTCTCTACTCTCCGATTCTTCCTTTTTGGAATGAGAGTGTTAACTTTGTTCCACGCTATGTTGGAAGTGTGAAACTTATTTTTTTATTTTATGGAGCTTGCAGTTTAGAAATTACCTTGAGCCTCAGATAGCTGTGACTTTGGTCTTTTAAACAGTATTAGTATTGTTAAAGACTGTGAGAACTTTTGAAGATGGACTATATTTTGCATTATGAGATGAACATGAGACTTTGAGGAGTAGGGATCGGGGGTTATACATAAAACGTGATATTTTTGGGTGTCAGTTGGACAGATGATGATGTTGGACGGTCAAGTTCAATTTTCAACTTGGTCAGATCTAGAATCGCTTGTGAGATGAACCCTCAGGCATACCTGTGGGAGTTAACTTGATTAGTTTAACTGAGGTAGGAATACCCATCAGTCATGGGTAGCAGCTTTCCCTGGGTGGCACCCTGAGCTGCAGACAAGGAAAAAGTGCTCTGAACACAGGCACTCACTGTATTCTGCTTCTCGCCTATGGATACGTTCCTATAAACTGCTTCACGCTGTCCTCTCTACAGCGATGGATTTGGAACTGTAAGCCAAAATAAACCTGCTCTTCCTTCAAAAAACAAAGAAAAGAAATCTCAGTTGAGAAAATGTTCCCACCAGATTGGCCTGTAGGCAAGTCTGGGGTACATTTTCTTGATTGATGATTGAGGGTCCGGTTCGCTGTGGCTGGTGCCACCCACTGGCTGGTGGTTCTGGATGCTTAATAAAGCAGGCTTAGCAAGCCGTGAGCAGCAAGCATCAATTCCTGCCCCGACTTCCCTCAGCGATAGAGTGTGATCTGAGAGTTGTAAGGTGAAATAAAGCTTTCCTCCTCATTGCTTTTGATTGTAGCAATAGAGCCCTACCTAAGACGCCTGTGTTTCTTAAACAACTTTGAAAGATTCTGAAGGTCAGTTCAGTCTTTCTTCCTTTTCACAAAAATGATGTCTATAAATCTGCTTGACATTTATTTAATTTTCTATGTGTTTGTGATGAACCTATGTGAGCATATGTGTACCACATGCTTGTAGGAGCCCAGAGAGGTCAGAAGAGGGCATTGGATTGGATAGAACTGAAGTTACAGGTAGTTGGGAGCTGCCATGTGGGTGCTGGGAACAAACCCAGGTCCTCCGCAAGAGCTTAAACACGGTTAATGGCTAAAAAGCTGCCATTTCTCTAGTCTTCTGTAAAGTCATTTGTACACATGGTGCCCGACCCTGTGCTCAGTACTGCTGCTGACGGCCATAACGGTGACAGCAGCAATGGTACTCCGCTGTCACTTGACTTAAATCTGGAAAGATGTGACGAACCGTTTTCAATGCTTTGATGCAAAGATGAAGATTATCCTTATATCAGATTTGCTGTTGCAAACAAAGCCACTTTAGTGTTTTCTAGATATGAGTGCTTCCTCGGGGAGAATGAGATTCTCAAGACTCGTGGATCTGCCCTCTATTTAACAAGTCTTACGACACCCCCCCCCCCTTTCTTTCCAAGAGTACTCTTTAAGCCCTGGGGACATTCATGCATGTTAATATGCATGGCTGGTTTGGACAGGTATTATTTTTTTACATTAAAGGTGGCATTCCTTTCCCTCATTTTCTTTGTAATTTACTAGCAAGAGTTTTAAATATAACTTAAGACTCAGAGTCTTAGAGTCTAACAAATACACCGAGCATTGGAGGAAAAATGAGACCAGTACAAAGAGACAGTGTGAAAGAACTCGTTTGTCCAGGTCGCCTGCCCGATAATTTTTTTCTTTCAGTAGGATAGACTTGATGCTTCCCCATCAAACGGACACAGCTTGAGTATTCCTGATGAGGTTGGAAGGTCTGAAGCCTGGGGGCAAATATTTGAAGTGTGTGGTTAAAAAGTGGCAGGCAGACTGGTGGAAACAGCATGGAACTAGTTTGTGTTACAGTCAGCACAGGACCATATCCTGACATGTTCTAATAAGCTTCAGATGGATGTCTGACTGGCAGCGATCTGAAGTAGTCAGGCCCTGTGCTCTATGCTGTGTGTTTGATGGTCCACGCCTGGTGTTAACCCTGCTCGAGTCCTTGGCTGAATCTGCGACAGACAAAAGATCTTTCACCTCGGTGATGACCAAACCAAAGAGTATAGTTTCTTACTCTATTTCCAGTTTGCAGACTCTGTCTGGATTGCCCAGACTTTCCAGTATCAGGTTTTAGAATTTCTTCCTTCCTGTTCTGATTGCATAGAGAGCTCTGTGTCCCCGGTTTATATCTGTTTTGGTCATGAAGTCCATTTGGCCCTTCCCCTGGTCTGACAAGCTTAGGTACCCAGATCCACGTGGAAGTCTCGGGGCTTTTCCTAGTTCTGATCTTGTTAAGCTAATTGTGCCAGCTTCCTTAATGTTTTCCCTGCCCCTAAACATGGCTTCCTTCTAGACAATCATTTTCTAAAACCTTGCCCTTGGAACACTTCTTTTCCTTCAGCCTAACCACTTAGTTACTAAATATAAATTTATGCTACATTTAGTAAGGACACAGCCCCCTTTAACAGAGAAGGAGATACTCTGGGAGGTCAGGGGGGAAAAGTGACAAAAGGAAGATGAAGAGACTCTGGGAAAGTGGCCTCAGTGAGCATGGGTGGGAAAATGCGGTGTGCACAGTGAGTGTGAATCACCTCTGCCTGAGTGCCAAGACAGACAGCATGAGACTGATGGTGGGATTGTGGTAGTATTGCTGGCTTTCAGAAGGGTGCCTGGGAGCTTCTGAGCTTTGAGTAAAATGTGCTGGCTTCTTGTTCCCATTTTCACAATTCTGATGCTCCTCCATCACCCCCATTCCCACCCTGTGGAAACAAAAACTTGACTGCTCTGTGGATAAGGCTCTTTCCGTTTCACTTTACCTTCCTCTCCCCTTACTTCCTCTTCTCCCTATTTAAGCTATAATCCTCACTTTTCATTGGTGTTCCCTAGCAGTCCTGGGGATCAAACCCAGGGCCTTGAACATGCTAGGAAAGCTCTCTACCACTTAGGGACTTGATCATCACATCTTTGGGATTTGATTTCATGGGGTAGGCAGGCATTATTAACTCTGTTTTACAAACAAGGAGACAAGAGTCAGAGAGATGAAGTTCACAGCCAGGTCATATAACACTGTCATGTCTGACTGAAAGGACACGTCCTTGCTAGATTAGACGTACACTGCTTGATGCCCACCTTCTAGCTCTCCCAGCTAATAGGAAGAGTGGAGGGACAGACATAGTGGGAGTATAAAGTGCCCTACGAGGGTAAGGGCTGAGTTCAGCTCATGTCTGCC
This sequence comes from Cricetomys ansorgei, assembly GCA_026225945.1. NCBI lineage: Eukaryota > Metazoa > Chordata > Mammalia > Rodentia > Nesomyidae > Cricetomys > Cricetomys ansorgei. The sequence continues at coordinate 45,940,308 of JAMJFZ010000242.1, read as the reverse complement.
TGTGCTATCTTGCAATTCCTTTCTACTCTTATCTGTTTCATAAAATAGGAGGACTTTGTGGACCCTCTGCATATTTCTTCATTTCTGATAGACTGCAGGAATAATTTAATGTTATTAAATTATTTTCTCTCTACTCTGGGCATTTGGGGGCCTCATGAATTCACAGTTGTGATTGTGGGATCAATGATATACACACAACCAAATCATGGGAAGAGAAATTACAGCTCCATGCAATGAGAGAGCCGAGCTGGCAGCCTGGCCAGGGGCGAGGGCTACTTTCTAAACCAAGATCACATCTTTTTTTTTTTTTTTTTCAAATGAATGTTTTCACAACAATGACATAATTATTTTTATCATGTAACACTTGTTTATAAAAACTACTCCACTGTGTTCGTATATATATACATGGGGAAGATGGGGCTCTAGAATGAGGAATTCAGGGGCATTTTTTGTTTGTCCTGGAAACATCATTAGTAGACACAGTGTCTATGGTTGCCTCGACCTATTCTGAATTAGACACTGGATTCTTGAAAATACTAAAAAGTATGTCAGATGTGTCTCTTTCCGCAGACGCTAGTAATTAATTACTGTAATTGAAATTGTAGATGAATAGGAAATCATTTGAAAAGTGGGAAATCTTTCGTGCTGGCTCATAATGCGTAAATCTTCCTGATTTGAGTCTCATAGCTGTCTCCTTCATCATCCTCACCTTTTATCTTTAGCGTTAATGCACTGGTTACGAGAACATATCTTATTAAAAATGCATACAGGGCGTTCAGAAATGACTGTCTTCATGAAGAGCTGCGTAGATTTTTATGCTAGTGAACTTGTATGGTCAGGTCCAGGAACCTTGCTGTAAATAGGTGTTTCTCCTTTTCTGTTCCACTCTTGCCAAGCCCACAAATTCTTCTTGCACGTGCCTGTCTATGAATATTTATTTTTCACGTCTTTTCTCACCAAACCTTGCTTCCCAATCCCTGTGGTACCTATCCCTCATCTCCTGGAAGAACAGAGAACTGATGGATTCCTTTTTTTTTTTTTTTTTTACTCTAACAGTATATGATACCATGAAATACAAGTGTTTTTCTTTACTTAATAAGTATTTTTACCAAAATGGAGTGGTTGGTACACAGTACAGTTTTTCCTTCTGTGTAGAGGGCTAGCTACTCCATTATCCTGCTGCTACTGGCTGGGAAGAGCAGGTCTGGTATGAGTACTCATCCCCTTGGAGGCTGAGTTGAATGTCCTGGTTGGTCAGAGTAGTTTTTCTGGGGGAGTAAATACAGGTCATATTTAGGTAGCGCTGGGCTACATAAGAGAGATAGCTGGATATAAGCCACATTCCTCCATGCCAGTTCCTGCCTCCCTGTTCCTGTGTCGAGTTCCTGTCTTGACTTGCCTCGATGGTGGACTCTAATCTGTAAGCCAAATAAACTCTTACTGTCTCCAAATGCTCTTGGTCAGTGTTTAATCACAGAAACAGAAAGAGAACCGGAGCAGAAATTAAGGAGGAGCTAGTGATGAGGTCCGAGTGGTGCGGCAAGCAGAAGTGATAGTGGAGTGGTCAGAAGCCAGGACTGTGGGAGAACAGCTGGAATGTAGGAGGTAAAGGTGCCTGTGGGGCTGTCCTAAGCTAAGAGGACTTTATCAAGAACTTTGTAGAATGGCTTCTGTGCCACACACAAGATGCTCACTTGCAGGGACCCCATGTCTTCCTTGGAAACCTGGAGCTCTTCCAAATACTGACTGATGGACAGAGTCAAGGATCTAAGTGGGAAAGGAGAGGATTGAGACAGAAACTAAACATCATTAATAGAGATGCTCTGTGATCCAAGGACATGGTGCCAACTATATGGTATAGTTGCCAGTAGCGTGGTATATAGTCTGGCAGAATTGTATTTAAGTTTTGTTTTAAAAATAAGTAAAATGGAGGGCTGGGGAGACAGCTCAGTTGGTAAATAAAGTCCTTGTCCTGTAAGATGGAAGACTTGACTTTTGGATTGTCAGAACTCACATGTCAGAATTATTGTCTCTACAAGAGGTTCCCTGGGGCTCTCTAGATAGCCAGCTCAGTCAGATGAGTGAACCCCAAGTCTAAGTGAGAGACCCTGTCTCAACATACACCACACACACACACACACACACACACACACACACACACAGAGAGAGAGGGTCTCGCATAAAGAATGATAAAGTCAAGTGTGTCTATGGAAAGGTTTGGTTTGTGAGATCGGAGTGGCATGGTTAGGGAAGAAATGAGAGGGAAAACGTCATTCCTTTGGGTGTTTTGTCTAGAGTACAGTGAGAGAGACAGACTGATCAGTTGGGTGATTCCCGGAATGAGTGGACAAGGGGCGGTCCGGTGCTGGAGGAGTGCAGACCTGGGGGTGGCAGTGCAGGAGGAGGTTTGGAAATGGTTTCTGAAGGAAGGTCAGAGGGTTGGTGTCAAAGATGACTCTCAGCTTTCAAACTTAGATTAGGAAATATGGGGACACTACGTGGGTAAAACTGGCTTCAGAATGACAGAGGGAGGAGAAGAGTGATTTCGAAAGAATGACGAGTGGCGGGGTGGAGGAGCCGTGGGAGGACAGCGAGGACCTTTCACTTTCCCGATGACCAAATCTTTGACTCATCGCACCATGGGCCTCAGCCGCAGCTTCTGACCTCTGGGGTCACCGCCTCTGGGTTGCTGAGACTGCGTAGTACGCACGGGGTGTGGAGTAAGCAGTCAGCCTGGGCCGGGAAAATGCTGTCTCTTCTACAGCCGGAGAGGATAGAAAGTGGAGCATCTGTGTACAGGGCGGGGGAGGGTAACATCATCTCAGAGTCACTGTGGGGACTAGGTGGGACCGTGATTTCGAAGGTTTAGAAGAGCCACACACATGACAAACAGGCACCTGCTGGCCTCCTTCAACTCTTTTTTGCCCCTCCCCCCGTTCCGGAGCACAGGTCTAGAAAATTTAATATGCATAGGAGAGACGTTTTCACTAAAGGGTGTGTTAACGTTTCCTTTAGTCTTCAAACAAATGTGTTTCGAGGCACTGTCTTCAGTAATGGAGTCCCCTGGGTGAAGAAGTAAGACACAGCCCCGTTCCCACATAGCCCAGACAGTCTTCCTTGTTCCAAATTATTGTTGGCTTTTCTCAGATCATTTCTGTGTGACAGGTTTTTTTTTTTATATTATTATTTTATTAGTCTGGGTGTTTCAGGAAATCTGTTTACATTAAGCATTTGCATAAGCAGACACACATGCTTTACAAACCTTTCCATAGACACATAGCAAGTATCCTTACCCACAAAGCCCTCTCACCTACCATGGAGATTTTTAACAATCTTTTAACAGGCATGTATGGACATAATTTAAAAATTTCTCAATATGAAAGGTTACAAACTAAAGTAAGTATTGTTTCCTTATTCTGAGGTTTCCTACTGGAACTCAGAAAGTCAATTTTACTCAATTTTTTAAGATATCTCATTATTGAGATATACATTTAGGTAAACACAAGTCTCATTGCTTATACAATGGTGGAGAAGGAAGGACAACAGGATTTGGTTTGAGTCAGGGACTTTTAGTTACAGAGATATGAAGAATGAGTAGGAACATTAGCCCCAGATGCTTCTGCTGTCATGGAAGGAAAAGAAAGTAAGCTTGAATAAATGCAAGAAAACTTTATTGAAATCTACTCTGTACAGAACATGTTAGAAACCAGCCAAATCCCAAGGGTCTGCACAGGCAGGGGCAAAATGTATGAATGGAAACATTACACAAATGAGCCTTACTAGCAGAGCAGTCTAAACCCTCATGCCCTTTATATAAAATATAAAGAACAATTATTGCTGTTCAGACCTTCTAAAGTTCTCTTGAATGGCGACTACTTCACACCTCATTGGCACAACATGACCTACCTCTTTCCTATGAAGTTATTTCTCTTTTATACATGGTTTTCCTGGTGTTGCTTTTTAGCATCCTTTGCTCCTAGTTTTTCTTTGAAGGGACAACCCATGCCCGCTGGGACATCTGTAAACTAAAATAGCATCAGAGTATCATGCTTTCTGCTTTTCCTAATTCCACTCAAATCATGAGTGCAAAGAGTCCCAGCCTCCGTCCCTCCATTTCATCAAAGTGACTGATCTTCTCTCTAGCTCTACATCCAGCTGGATGGAACATGGGGGTCATCAAAACACCCATTGACCACCAAGGCAACTGCTGTCTACATCCTTTGGGACACACTGTCCATCTCTGGCTTCTTGACTTGTTAAGGGACTAGGCAGATCAATCTTTCCAGGAGTGGCTGTTGGTTGGATTCTATTGGTTTCCCCTTGTGTTGAGTGTTTTGCTGTCAGGTCCTTGCACAGCTGTCCCCAGACCATGGCCAGCATCCCATTTTCTGAGAAGGAGAAATAGGACTCAGGACACATAACATGTCTTGCTTTCTTCGGTGTTCCTTGCTAAGGCTTGTTAATCACTGGCTGGGCATGGGCAGGTGGAGTCTCCCGATATCAGCAGCAGTCCAGATAGGAGTGGCTCCTGGATCCAGGGGTGGTTCCATCTCTGTGTTTCTTGATCTCCCAGCATTGAGAATTCTGTGTATCACCTAGGCCATTGTATTCATTACTGATCTTCACAGAGGGACAAGTGTTCCTTATAAGGGGTGGACCTTTCTCTAGAGTGTATTAATTATGCTACTACAGTATACACTCTTTTTTGAAAAAATATATTAACAGGAACACATTAAATAACATCATCAAATACACCACTCCTATCCTCACTGAAGAGGTAGTTAGTTGTTCAGACCCAAGTATACAAGATAACGTAGGGTATCACTGTAGAATTCAAGACAGATAAAAGCCAGTATTCCCACAAGGAGCTCCATTAAAAAAAAACACACACACACACACACACTACACAAAATTAGAAGAGGAATCTGATCTGAAGCAGGAAAGGTTGATCCAAAATATTATTTCCCAGCAAGGAACCATTTCAGTGCCCTTGGCCATTGAGTGTGTACTGAGTTAAACAAAGCAAGACAGGGAATTAGTGTCTGCTCCTGGCATGGGGAACAGACCTGCACAATAGGGAACTATTTACCTAGAGGAGTCTCAGAGCACTGCCGTCCCTAATAGTCACATTCTCTTGTCTCCTAGGAAATCAAGAAGGTTACCCAAATTCTTGGGAAGGAAAAGAGATAAAAAATGGACATTATTGTGAGTTTTGTTCTTTAATTCATCGAGCATGGTTCTCTGGTCATCTCAAGATGGTTTTGGATTGTGGATAACACTTGTCTTCTTTCTTTCAGGCACACAGATTTTCACTCTGGAAGAAGAAGAAGAACAAGGGATTGGGTAAGATTTCATAGTAGGATCACTGTCTTTTGGTAGATTTCAAAAATAAGACCCATGTAGGAGACCACTGTAATACTGACAAATCGAAGCAAATTATTAAAACAGAGGAGGCAAAATCAGAAGGAAAGAAAGCCAGGCTACACTGTCACCAAAGCTTCCCTCAACAATTACCCTCCCTTTGCTTTTGTATGGCCCTGGTCTTCACCTTGCCATTGCCCTGACTCCTGATGCCTTCCCTCCTCACGTTCTTCCAGAACATTTCTGAACCCAGTCTTACATGGTCAGTAGCACCTCAATACCTTGGTCCTCTACTCAAAAATTTCTGTTGTGAGTCTTGTTGCTGTGCCTGGTGAGTGCTGAGCTCCCTATGGCCTCTGCATCCTGGGGTTATAACAACCAGGATCTTTTTTTTTCTCCTGAGATAGGGTTTCTCTGTTGTAACTCCAGCTGTCCTGGAACTCACTCTGTAGACCAGGCTGATCTTGAACTCACAGAGGCCTGCCTGCCTCTACCTCCCAAGTGCTAGAGTTAAAGGCATGAGCCACCACCAGTGGGCTCCAGTCAGGCTCTTAAGTCTAGGTAGCTTCAGTCCAATTACCAGGTAGTCAATGCCTTGGCATTCTTGAGCTCCCACTTCAGCGGGGATGGAGGAACAGACAACCCATTTGTGTCATGTCGTAGGACTGGCCACCAGAGACTTTCAGGTATGCTAGGCATTGTGCTGGGTGCCGGGTGCTAGGGTCATCAGCACAACAATGTTCTCAGATGCTGTGCCTTCTGCCTTCTAGAGAGTTTAGTTAATACTATTTCCTAAGACAAATTCAGATAAACAAGCGAGGATGCACATGATACTGTAGCAGACGGACACAAGTTTAGTGAAAGGTTTTTAAGAAAATTCTGACGGGCACAAAAGCCAAAGAGTGAGGCAAAAGAAAGCCTAGAAGAAGCTTCCATGTGGTGGGCACAGCAGGTGCAAAGGCACTGAGGCTGACGGGAACACATTGTTATTCCTCCATCCTTCATTTATTCATTCTATATATGTAATGGGCTCACTAGTGCAGTCACTGTTAGGTACTGAAGTTGCCATGGTGACTGAGACATGGGCTATCCTGGCCACGTCACAGCTTATTGTGTATAGCTTATTCCGCGCCCTTGACTGGGCATGCCCCCGGGCATGGTGCATGGGGTGCTGCCTTCTTTTTCCTTTGGCATCCTCATTAGCTTTTCGTTTTTTTGGTTTTTGTTTTGTAAGTCTCAGCATGCCTCCGGCGGGAGCCTGCGCAAGTGACAGGCACTGGCGGGACCAAAGCTCCTTCAACAGTGTGCCAGTCCGGACTCACCTTTCCCCTGTCTCTCTCTCCTCCTCTCCATTTTCGTTTCTGAAAGAGATCAAAGACAACTTCAGAAGCCATATTCCTCATAGACATGAAAAGAGAGGACCTGAAGAGGCTTCAAAATCCTGGGACTCAGAGAGACTGGGGGCCAGGAAGGAGTCCCTTACACCCCCAAGGTAAAAGCCTTCATTTGATGACCGTGTCTTAAATTCTAATGATGGACATAACCCAACCCCCATATAGTGGTATCCTCACTGGAAGGGAAGAGCATGGGGGAAACACATTCAGTTTTGCCAGTCATATGATGACCAGAAAAGAGTTTCCAGTTTCTTTGAAGTCTAAGTGGGCTTAGAAGGTGGAGAAAAGGTAATCAGTGCCAAAGATGCTGATGCCTAGACGGCTTAGCCAGATGGTGCTGCCGAATACCACCATGTGTGCATTATTGTGTGGACAAGCTAAAGGAAAACATCTCCAGCCAGCTGGATCTCCAAAGGCACAGTTGCTCTTTGAATGGACTTAATGGCTGATGCAATTGGGGTTCAACACCCAGGTTGACTGACAGTCAGTACTACTGTCCCACTCAGAGACTCACAGGTCCTCCTCCTGTGCATCCGCGGAAAACGGGGGGGGGGGACCCCGGCAACACCCTGATGGCTTTGTGACTCAGCCTTTACCAGCTAGAGTCTTCCTGGACACTTTCTGTCACTGGTATTCTCTTCATAATGGCTCTTAACCGCTGAGCCGTTTCTCCAGCCCCGTGTTCTCTCTTATAAGTGTGCATATTTAAAATTGACCATCTTCATGGAGGGCATATCCATGAACAAGATTGAAAACTTTGAGCAGAGAGCTTGATAAGTTTAACAAGTGTACATGTTATAATGACCATGAGTACAGTCAAGAGAGAATGTTATGTAGGTTCCCTTCTGAAGCCTTACTCCCACCCTGTTGCTTGGTGATTGCTGAATTGTTTAGCGTTCCTTTATCTCGAATGCCACGCAATCAGGATTGCATAATGCACAGTCTTCTTTTGCCTTTATTCAGCATAAAACTTTCAAAATTTGTTTCTGGGATAGGACGTGTTTTCACTACATAACTGTATCCGACTGTTGGCTGATGGACCGTCTCTGACTAGTAACATGGAACTATAGTCTAGATATTTATTTTCTTTGTCAAATATGTATCTTACAAATGTTTATACTTTCTCCAAGTTTACGATTTTTTTATTTTCTTGGCAAAGTCGATGGGCAGATGCTTCAATTCTGATGAGGTTTGCTTTACACGTTTATCCTTTTCTGTGTGTGCTTTCTGAGTCCTGCTGGAAAATACTTGTTTAACCTGAAGATACTAAGGCGTTTTCTTTCAGAGATGTTTTAATTTTAGCTCCTTTATTTAGTCCATGGTCTGTCTTAAATTATTTTGTGTGAACCCATATTTTTCCTCCCAAATTCTAATTCTTCCCACACCAACAGCTGAAAATATTGCCCTTTCTGAGTGAAGCTACTTGGTATTTTTATCAAAAGCAATTGACTATGTGATTTTTTTTTCTTTTCTTTTTTTTTACTCTTTTGTTTCTAACGATTGACATATCTGTCCTTTTACCAGCGTCACATTGTCCATGTCTGCTGTTTGGAACTGTTTAGTTTGTGTCTTTTTTGAGATAGAGGTCTTACTATATAGCCTAGGTTGGCCTCAAATGCCATCCTTCTGCCCCCATCTCCTGAGTGATGGATCCTGAGCAAGGATAATAGTCCTATGTCACCAAACATGGATCCACTTTTGTTCATAAATTTCAAAATCATTTTGACAGCTGTGGGTTATTTGCATTCCTACATGTCTTTATAGAGTCAGCTTTTTAATTTTACTACTGAGCCATCGAGACTTTTGATTAAGATTGTTGTGATCACTGGTCAATTTGGAGAAAATTGGTATTTTAATATTTTGTCTTCTAATCCATGAACACAGTACATGTTTCCATTTCTTTAGGTCTACTTCAACTTCTGCCCATAGTAGTGTGTTATAGTGTTAGGTCTTGTATTTGTTTTGTTAAATGTATTGCCAAGACTTTATTATCATTTGATGATCCTAGAAATGGTATGTAAACACTTCCTTAGTATTTGTTTACTGTTAGTATATAGAATATAATTGACTTTGATTTTTTGACTTTTCATCTTGATACATTGTTACTAGTTCTAATAGCCTTTTAATAGCTTTTGAAGGTGTTTCTACAAACATGATCATGTTATCTGCCTCAAAAATAGTTTTTTTCTTCCTTTCCTATCTGTAAGCTTTTCTCTTTTTGAGTCTTATTGCACTGGCTGGGACTTCCAGCACAATCCTGAAGAAAAGCAGTAACCATGGGTACCCTTGCCCTCTTCCCACTTAGGGGAAGTGCAATTGTCCTTTATAACTATGATGCTATCAGAATGATTTTCGTAGATGTTCTTTGTTAGTTTGAGGAATCCCCCTTGAATCCCTTATTCATGAGTGTTTTTCTTTCTTTTTTAAAACTATGAATGGGTATTAATTTTGTCAAAAGCTTCTTTCCATATCCCCTGACATGACCACATGGGGTTTCTTTTAGTCTGCTAATGACTATCACTTTTTGGGTTTTGAATGTTCAACTCTCCTACCTACTTAGAATATGTTCTACTTTATCATGATGTGGCACACTTGTAATAAATTACCAGATTTTAATTTCTAATTCTGTTAAGATTTGTTCGTATGGGATTTTTGTAGGATTCCTTTCTGGTTATGTTTTCCTAGTTTGGAGCACCAGGAATCCCCTGCCTTCAGAGCGGCTTGGCCATTGACTCTAGGCACTAGGTTGTGAGCAATCATAATGTTGCTTTTTTTCTGCTCTTAGTTACAGCTATATTTTTATGTTGCTGATGCCCAACATCTGGAAACAATAGTTTCACTCACATTTTGTCTGGTTTCCAGTTGTGGCAGGGAGCAATTCACGAAGCAGTTGGAAGGAAGCAGAAGTCTGTTTCTTCCATACAATTTCAAGAGAGCTTTAGTGGTTAGACAGGCTGCTCTTATCTCCTAGTATTTTATATCTTCCCTTGCTGAGATGCATTTTGAATTACAATTTTGAGTCTTGTCTTTGCAGTTGGAGACAGCTACTCCTTTGGATATTTGCCAGTAGCGTGTCTATCCTCCACAGGTTAAGTGTTCTCGGTTTATTTGATGCCCTGGTTTTAATGTGATCTAGCCCCCAAGACTCACATACTTGGAAGCATAATGTGGGGGCATGGACGTTGCTGGAGGGCCCTGTGTTGGAGGAGTTTATTTCTAGTTATGCTTTAAAATAATTGTTTGTACATTGATGGGGAAGGGGCTGCCTAAGCCTTGGCAGTTTGTATTATCGGCAGATGATGGCTTTATGTAAATCTGTGATTAAGATGATTGCTTTCTCATAATCTGCACCTGCTCACTGCTTTCTGGCAGAGCCATGTGGAACAGCAAAGATGCTGTGGAGGAATTCTGGTAGTCCCTCTCCCAGTCTCTAGGAGAGACACTACAAGGAGAGAACACTTCCAGTGGGCCTTGAGTTCCCTCACCATAAAGGTGATGTAGCTTGGCTGCTAAAGGATTGTGGGATGAGATAAGCTTACAGGTTTCCTTCATTATGCAAATAGACCTCTGGATGAGAAGATGGGGTATATGTAACACCTGAGGAGCTTCTGTATTAATAAAAACACCTGCAATCAGATGGTCAGGGTTCCACTGTCCAGTATGGCACTTGCCATGACAGGAGGTTCCCTCTGATGAGGTCTAGAAGTTCTTTCCCCAACAATGTACAAAACAATTATTATAAACTTAGCTAGAAATAAGCTTCTCAAACAGTCCTGGTTGAGGGAATTTGGTCATGGGGGCCACAGGTGAGAGAACTAATATGTACCTCATGGAAGTGAGATGGGTCTCAGGGAAAGCAGGTTGTTCTGAGCCCAACTCCTCTCTCTGTCTCTCCTGCACACATGTGCATCCACACACACTGCTCTTCCATGTGTTCCCACCACACCATGACACCTGCGTGTCATGACGCAGCATGAAGTGGCTGCCTGACCTTGGGCTTTTCCGCCCCCAAATAAACCTTGATACACTTTTCCTGTAAGGTATCCAGCCTTTGGTATGTTGTTACAGCAACACAAGGGAACTAAGCTGTTTCTTATTTGAGTTCCCAGATACTTTATAAATCTGATTAGGTTTTATTATTGTCCAAATTCCTCCTAAAAATCATGGTGCTTTACAGCTTAGTATAGTGTCCCAGAAAAACATAGAACACAAAATAACCAGATGGTCTTTGCATAATCATGGCAAAGTCAGCACAATTACAAGAAAGTCCCTGTTTAAAAATGAAAGCAGACACTGGATAATACAAAGTATGACCTATACTTTTGAAATGGAGGCTAACTTTAGTATTTTAAAGGAGAAATGTGATGAAATCACCACCTTTCAATTTTTAAATTCTGTGGTGGTTTCTGTTTAAATATTAATGAAAAGTGGGTCATTTTGGAAAAGACACTTGTCCTTAAGAAATTACTACTCGCCATGTATGGTGGCACAAGCCTTTAGTCTCAGCAATAAAGAGGCAGAGGCAAGCAGATGGCTGTGACCTCAAGTCTAGCCTGGTCTACACGGCAAGGTCTGTGCTAGCCAGAGGCACACAGTGAGACCTTGTTTTAAGAAAATGTAATTATGTGAACTGCAATTCTTCTGATTTTGCTATAGGGAGGCAAACTGTAAAAACTGTTGGCTTTACAAGCAGTATTATATCCTATTTTAGTCAAGCAAATTCCCAAATGGACAAACTGGTAGGGTAGCTTCAGATTGGACGAATACAATAAATCAGAGTTACACATTCTCTTGATTTTTCATTCTTATTAATTCTGGGGGAGGGGATAGAAATCACCTAAAATAGATTTGGTATTTCATTTTTATTCATTTAAATTTCCTAAATAGGATGAATATACCTAACCAGTGCACAATTAACAAACAAACCCTAGACGGACTCTTAATGTCAGGTAAGTTGCTTTGAAGGCTCTCTCCTCTGAGAAGTGGATTAATATTATATTTGGATGCAGTTACATTTTGGGGTAAATTCTTACTGAGTGGTCTGATAAATTCTTATTGATCTGTGGATGGGTCATCACTGCTCTGTATCTGTCAGTTTGCAGAATTCAGTTCTTTGAAGTTGTAGAACTGAACTCCTCTTTTCTTAGCTGTCTGGCTGTCAAGTAAGAACCATCTCTAAAAGTGATCCAAATTATTTGGTTCATAACCTTCTTTTCCCAAAACCAACAACGGTGGACTGAGCTTTCCCCAAATCTCTTATGCCTCCTTCTTCTAGCATAGCTCTCTACCCTTCCTGGGTAAATTTCTGTGGCTCATGTAAAGTTTTGCCATATAGGGTAACATATAGAGGGGCTGAAGAGGAGGCTGAGTGGTTAAGAGCACTTGATGCTTTTGCAGAGGACCTGGATTCAGTTCCCAGTGCCCACATGACAGCTCACAGCTATCTGTAACTCTAGTTCCAGAGTATCTGGCACCCTCTTCTGGCCTCCAAGGGCACCAGACAAGTGTATACTACACATACATACATGTGCGTAAAATGTTCATACGTAAAAATAAAAGTATCCTTTTTTAAGATAAAGTTTTAAGCATAGAAAGTAGAAGCTTTGAAAGGGGCAGCATTTTACTTATCACAAACAAGACCAGGAAAATCCACAAAGCAAGGATAGTTCTTACAGAACTTACAGAACTCAAGTTCATGAGCATCTTTTATCTACACGGTTTGGTTATCCACAGTATGTCTCCCTCCTGGAGATGTCAATCCTTTCTTTGACCAAACTCACTGTCAGGTATAACTGTCTGACCACACAATCTTTTGCTGTCAATATTTTTATTACATTCTCCCGGGGGACATCTATGTGCTGTGGCCTCCTGATGATACAGGTGACATGGTCTTTTGATGATACAGTTTAGTATGTCCATCTTGTACACACATCTAGCTTCTCTAATCCCCTCCAACTGGTTTCTTACATGTATATTTCATTTCCTTGATTTCCTTATCTAGTCGCAGATATTTCTGGTTGCCTTGTGGGGAAAGACACATTTTTTTCTCTCTCCATCTTGCCTTCGTTGCAGTTACAAACTGATGATTCCACTGTGAAATCAAACTTAGGAAACAGCTCGTTCCTATCTAGAAATTGCTTCTACACCTACGACTAACTCGCTCTCTAAGTGCTATTGGAGACTGAGTCCTTGAGGAAAGGTTCCTCGACAAGCAGACACCCAAATGAAACCAGAAGTGATGTACATCCCAATGGATGTATACACCACAACACAGCAGCATGAGAAATACAGAAAAACAAGGTAATATGACTCCTCCAAAAGATCATAACTCCCTATGTGAACACAAAGATACCGAAATGGCTGGGCAAATAACTGAAAAGTCTACTTGAAAAATTGATTAATGACATCAAAGAGGGTGTAAACAAGTACACAAATGATATAAAGAAATCAATTCAGGATGTGAATAAGAAAGACAACAACATACATGAGAAATTCAGCAAGCAAATTGAGATTTTGAAAAAAAAGAAAAACAGAAATGCTGGAAATGAAAATCCAGTGAATCAAATAAAAAGATGTTGTGGAAAGCCACTAAACTGGACAAGGCAGATAAGCATAAAGAGGAACATCAGGGGCTAGGGGATGGCTCAGTGTATAAAAACGCTTGCTGTGCAAGTACCAGGACCCGAGCATTTAAATTCCCAGAACCCATGTAAGACACAGAAGTATAGCAGGAGCATCTGTAATCCTGATGCTTCTGTGGGACGATGGGAGCTGGAGACAGGAGAATCCCCAGAGGCTGGTGGAAAAACAACAAAGAGGCACTTGCCAGGTGTGGTGGTACACACCTTTAATCCCAGCACTCAGAGGCAGAGGCAGGCAGATGTCTGAGTTAGAGGCCATTCTGCTCTACAAACCGAGTTCTAGGCCAGTTGGGGCTACATTAAAATAAATAAATTTTATGAGAAAAATAGTGAAATAAAGAACTAGGAAAACAAAACAAAACAAAACATGTCTAACTCAGTAAACCAGAAAAAGCCTCTACTATAAATAGGAAGAGAGAAAAAAAGAACAAATTATATTATTTAAGCTAACCAGGAAAAGGATTGATTAGGATATAGATATTAGCAAACCATTTTAAAAAATGATCCTAAATATAAATGCCTGAACTCTATAATTGAATGATACAGGCTAACTGATGAGATTAAAAACAAGATCCAGTCAGAACTCCTGATTCAGATCATTAGTTGAAAATAGTAATAAAGACGATGCAAGAGACTAACGATATGGAGTCTGAAAGAATAGTAATCAATGAAGCTTAGAACTGGTTCTTTGAAAAGACAGGCAAGATGGACAAACTTTTAGCCTTTTAGCCCAACCACCCAAAGATGGAGAGAAGACATACATCAGTAATAATGAGAAAAGAAACAGTAAGTACTAACGAAATCCAGAGGATCATTAGGGAAGACCTTAAAAATCACTATCAAAAGATGGGGAAAACTGGAAGAGACAGATGCATTCCTAGACATGCACGTCCTACCAAACTTAAGTCAAGAGGTTGTAAGGACCTAAAGTAGATCTGTAATAAGAAGTAAGGCTGAAGCTGTAATCAAGAATCTCACAACAACAACAGAAACAACAAATAAACAAATTCAAGAACTATGCAGATTCACCGCTAAATTCAATTATGCCAGGCTTTCAAAGAGGAATTAGCATTAATATTCCTCAAACTGTTCTGCAAAATAAAGATGGACGGTACACTGAAAACTCATTCTATGAAACCAGATGAGAACACAACAAAGAAGAGAACTACGGATCAGTTTCTCCGGTTAGCAAAGATGCAACAATTCCCAATAACATATTTACAAACGGAACTTAACAATACATTAGAAAGATCAAACACCAGGATCATGTTGATTTCATTCCAGAGAATCAAGAATTGTTCAACTTTTGCAAATAAGTATAATATGGCATAGACTCTAGTATACAAGTCACATAATCACCTCAGTAGATATGGGAAGACTTCTAACAAGAGTCAGTATCTTTTCACCATAAAACTCCTTGAAATATTGACAAACAGAAGGAACGTACCTCAACACAACAAAGGCGATGTACAGCAAACCCAGAACCAGTCCTATAGTAAATGGGGGAAAAACTGAAAGCATTCTTGTAAAGCCAGGAACAAGACAAAGATGCATTCTCTCTCCACTCTTATGTAATTCAGTGCTTGAATTCTTAGTCCAAGCAATAAAGCAAGAAGAATAAATGGAAGGAACTTCAAAGAAGGAAAGGAAGAAGTCAAATTATTCCTATTTGCAGATGATACGACCCTATACTAAAGAGGCTCCAAAGACTCCACCAGAGGACTTTCAGATTTGATAAAAAACTTTCAGCAAGGTAGAAAGATACAAGCTCAACATACAAAAGGCAGATTTTAATACATCAATAATGAATCTGCCATGAAAAAAAGAATGTCACTGACATTAGCAAAAGCAAAACAGAATAAAAACAAACAGAAAACCAGAAGAAAAAAAAAAGCAAAATAACAAACCCACAACAAACCTAGGAATAAGTCTAACTCAGAAGGTGAAGGACCTCTAAAATGAGAACTTTAAAGCTCTGAAAGAAAAAAAAAGAAATTAAGGAAAATACTAGAAGGAAAGGCTTTCCATGCTCACAGGTAAGCAGAACAATTGTGAAACTGGATACATTCCCAAAAGCACTATCCAGATTCAAGTCAATGTCACTAAAATTCAAATGACATATTTTGCACACAAATGGAAAAAAAAATCCTAAAATTCATACAGGAGCAAAAAAAATGTAAAAAAAAACCAAATAGCTGAAATATATCACAATATCTGATATAAAATTATACCATGTAGCCACAGTTACAGAAACAGCGCGGTACCAGCACAAAGCTAGACGTGTCGACCAATAGAATAGAGGACTCGGGAATTAGTCTGTGAAGCTATAGACAGCTTCTTTTTTTTTTTTTTTTACAAAGATGTCAAAAACATATATTAGAGAAAAAGACTACAAGGTGCCCAGGGAACTGGATATCCACATGTACACACTACAACTAGGTCTCTATTTATCACCTTGTAGAGAAAAATCTACTTAATTATGACAAACTTTGACTAGCAGAAAACAAAAGGCAAACACCTAGGAAAAGGCACAGGCAAGGACCTTTTGAAAAGGGTTCCTCTGACTCAGGAAATCGCAGCATGAATCCACAGGTGGGCTTGTGTGAAACCAGAGACTTCTGGGCAGCAAAGCAAGCAGCAGAGTGAGGAGATGTACTTCACCAAGAGTACACGCAACAGGAAATCATGTCTAAAATACACAAAGAAGCCCATTTTTTCCCTCCAGTAACACAGAATTCATAGCCATCTGAACCCTGCTTTTCTGCTTTCCCCGCTTAACTCCATCTATGCTGCCCCACCCCGGGCATTTCCTACACCAGCCCCACAGAGGAAAACTGAATCTCTACTCCACTAAGACTTAGTCTTTTCCTGAACATTGTTAACACTGCTATTGAAAGAAGAAAGGTGACCTGAAAAACAGCAGCAGCTGCAACAAAAAACCAAAGGAAAAAAAGGAGAGATGTCAATCAACAAACCATGTCAGATATGTAAATTCCAAAGTAGGAAAAAAACAAAAAAAGCAACACACACACACACACACACACACACACACACACACACACACCACCACGGGAAAACATGTCTCATCCACAAATCACTAACCCCTCAATAATGACCTTTAAGGAAAACAACTTGAAAGAACTTTCAAAGAATTAAAAAAAAAAAAGAAAAAAGATTACATCTATGTTCAAACAACCCATAGAGAATGTGAATAAACTCTAGGAGAAAAGAACCCAAAAAACTGAATGAGATAAAGAAATTGGTCAGAGAGGCCCAGGAGCATCCAAAACAATACAAGCTACTGCCCTTTCTCATAGTTGCCCATAAGAACCGGATAGTAAGACTTAACTGCCGAAGACACCATACGCTTTGCTTACAAAACACAGAGAAATCACCTTGAACTGCCAAGGAAACTTTCTCCCAGCCAGATAGCTTTCATAGTTCTGGAAGGAGATATGAAGACCGCTGGGGAAGAAAAGCTGTCAATGGTCTTTATGTAGTGCTGGTCCCTGCATTCCTCAACACCCACTTTCTAGACTAATAGGCCCACTAGTGTAGCAAGACTGTTTATGGAGATTGCCAACTGATCTTTTGATTGATTTGCGGTCTTCTCTACAGGAGGAAACTCATGCCTACTACTGTAAGCAGGATCAAGGAAGTCACAGACCCTAAGGGAGAATCTACTGGTGCTGTTCTCTTAAATAGTTGTTATCAAACTGCTTTCTAAATGTTTGTATTTATACTCATAGGTTTATGTTGCTCCCAACTTTGGCCAGAGAAGTTTCTTATTGTGGTGGGTAGTAGTTAATGCAGAGACAGAATTTGCTCAAAGTGCTAAGAATAAATGACTCTGAGTGCTTAGCCATCAATGACATCTTCAGCTACCACTCCCCCTCAAGGCTCAGGGAACACCACAAAAGCTGGGGCAGAAAGAATGTAAGAACCAAAGGATGAGGAAGAGAGCCGGGAAATGCTGTCTTCTGGAAATGACATGCTTGTTACACATAAAACTTTCCATCATCGACAGGGGAGGGGCTTGTGAGACCCCACCCCAACTTGAGGAGCTATTGGTAGTTGATGGGATGCTGGGGAGGAACTGTTGATTCTTTTTAGGAGTATGGCACTGGAAGGTTGTCCATGCCTATGTGAAACTGGGCCACTCTAATTGGATTCAGTGGGTTAAATACATAAATACATTGTAAAACGACAGACTTTGAGGGGTGATGGAAGGAATTCTAGGAGAACTGAAGTTAGGGAGTGAGGAGTAAATACAATCAGAAACACTGTATACATACAGGAAATTTTCAAAAAAAAATACAAACATAAAAATCTAAACACAAAAGAAACCCTCACAGCACCCAATTAATAAATGAATCGAACAGTCACTTCTCGAAGTACTAATTGCCAATAAATAAATGCACATGCACGCACGCGCACACACACACACCCCTCAACATCCTTAGCCATGAATAAAAATGCAAGTAAAAACTACACCCCAGTCAAGAATGGTCGTCATTGGGAAACAAATGACAGCAAGCAAGGAAAAACGAGGTTTATAGACTGTGGAAATGCAAATTGGGATGGCCACTAGTACGGCGGTTCCTCAAAAGACTAGCGATGGGCTCGCCATGTGATGCGGCTGCACTGTTCCCCTGTGTGTACACTGCAAGTCTGCATCACAAACAGTGACACATAAACCGTGCTTGTTATGCCACTTTTCACAGTGACCAGAATACAGAGCCATCAACAGATAAGTGAGTAAAGAGAGCATAAGATATATACATACATATATATGCACTATAAAGTTTCATCGATCCATGGTTAAGAACAAAATTATGTCATTTTAAAGAAAATGAATAGAGATCATCATGCTAAGCAAAATAAGCCAGACCCCAAAAGACAGCTATAATGTGGGTTTTTTTTCTTATGCAGAATTTAGATCTACCAATCATCTATCTCCTAAAAGTAGGAGGAGGATTATCAGGCAGAAAGAGGGTCATTGGTGGTGGTGGGGAACAAGAGGACACTGGGGAGCTGAATGCATGCAAAGGGCAGGATGTGCATGTGCGAGCATCACAACAAAACACTGTTCCATATTCTCATTAAAAAGCACTTTTTGCAGTGTCAGAGACAACTCAGGACTTG
Source organism: Cricetomys ansorgei (assembly GCA_026225945.1). NCBI lineage: Eukaryota > Metazoa > Chordata > Mammalia > Rodentia > Nesomyidae > Cricetomys > Cricetomys ansorgei. The sequence continues at coordinate 45,921,767 of JAMJFZ010000242.1, read as the reverse complement.
TATGAACTACCTATTACTGCACCATTGAGCAAGCTACCTCCTCGTCTTCTATGCTCACTAAAAACAAATTTTAAGTAGCAATCTTCAGACAGGACAAAGACACTCATCACCTTTTTAAGCTTCTTCAGGCAACTTCTTACCAACAAGAACAGTCCAAGGATGACAAAACTGATGATCAGAATAATGGCAACTACAGTCCAGAGTTTCCTTTTCTCTGGAACAGACTGGGACTCTGGAGGAGCTAGAAATGACCACAAGCTTTCCATCAGCAAGAAACACATTTATGAAAGGTTTCAATTTGCTGCTTCCCTTCCCTTCCCTCCCCTCCCCTCCCCTCCCCTCTCCTCCCCTCTCCTCTCCTCTCCTTTCCTTTCCTTCTTTCCTCTCTCTCTCTCTCTCTCTCTCTCTCTCTCTCTCTCTCTCTCTCTCGTCCTACAAATACTACAAGCACCCTTTCACTGAGTTGATCTCAGGCACATTTCCTGCATCTTATTGGGATTCACTGTGATCGTCTCGCTGGCTAAGCACGCATGCCATCTCATAGCTTTTCTGTGCAGAAAGTCATTGCAAATTTGAGGGTCTTTCATTTAGAACCCTGTGCTCCATTTCCCACCATATTTACTAAGCCCAATAATCTGTTTTACAGAATTATAAGGCCCCAGTGCCTTTAGGAAGACTTACTTGACTTTCAAAGATCTGGACTGCCTCTGAATGCTCCTAGAACTGACTATCAGCTTGTTTAAAAATTAGGCAATTGTTTCCATGAAATATAATTTAGACTTGGATTTCGTCTTTAAAAATTCTGATTATCACATATGTACATCATAGATTTCCTATTTTCCTGGAGGAGTCTCAACAATTAGAAGATATCTTCTATCTTCAGGTTTTCAGCCCTATAGCCAACAATGTCTAGAATGATTCCATATGCACAATAAATACTGTTGGGGGGCAGGTTTATACACAACACATATGTGTGTATGTGTGGGTATGCGTTTCATTCGATTGAAGGCTTCTTGCCAGGAGATAGTTTCTATCTTATCATCCTCCACCCAAGGATAGCTCCAAAGACTGGTCAGTTTCAGGGCTAAGACTACGTTTATTCAAGTACAGGCCAGGGTCATAGACTCTTGGACCTCGGATCATGTGGGTATACCAGGAGCCTCCTATTCGGGTCCTTCCCAATGGCCTACAGGAAGGTTTCCCAGAAGTGATGAACGTTGGATGATTGGACTAAAGGGTTTGTATATAACACCTGGTGAAATGAGTACTCTTGGGAACAGCCTTACCTATATTGTGAGATCTGGAGGAAATATTCATTGACCCAGTTTCCAGAACACACACGGCAGTCATGTTGTGTGCACCGTCAGGGAACGGAAGATATAAGCTGACGGAAATACTGAACAGTTCTGTGACATTGTCTTGCGATATCTGCGGGTCATCACCGTGCTTATTAGTTGAATTAGTGATCCAAAAATACATCCTTGTAGGCTTTGGATAACCCTGCTTAGATGAGCAGGTCAAATTTATGCCAGAATTTCTTGTTACATTCTGATCCTGCTGTATTTCAGGTTCACTGAAGTTAGCTGGAAGCAGAACAGAGATGGAAACAAGTCAGTCTAAATGCAGATGTATTTATAAAAGAACAGAAAATAACTAGCAGCAAATGCCCTGATTAGAGTGTGCCAGCAATCCCAAGGTATGTAAAGTGTATAGTGAGGCTATATGATAAGCTGACACCTATCTTTTAAGAAATCCACTTACTCCTTATCTAGGCCATGAGGGTGTTCAAAAATTATCTCACCAAGGCCTATAGTGAGGCCACTATTCCAAGAAATGGAGTCCAAATGAAGACCCGCTTTAACTATGGGGCCTACATTCCCACAGGGAAGCATTTCAACTCTCCACCGAAGGTTTACAGTCCTGGCATGCTTGGGGTCTCACCTTTAAGAACTTAGGAATAAGAGTTTGTGTTTACAAACTCAGAATATTGGCTTTTGACATGACTATCACGGTGTCATCATCATGTGCTATAAGAATTCATCCATCTGGGGGCAAACTCAATGCTTTCTCACCTTGTTTTCCCTTCGTGTTTATAGGGCTGAAGCACACTGACACATAGATCCTGGACCTGGCAAGTGTGCCTTTAGCCAGCCAAATCCCTTGCTGTTCTACACTAATAAAGGTGTCTGCGGATTCTACATACTGATTGATAATTCAGCATGGGACTGGAGAGCCAGCTCCCCCACTGAAGGGTAGACTTATAACCAAAAGATAACACGATGTGTTGTTGCTAAAAATGGCAGTCATTTCCATTCATCTTCTGCGAGTTTTGCAATATCAATATGCTCCCTGCACATTCTGCCGATACTTGGTGAGGATTAATAGATTCTATTTAGCTTCATCAACAATACCTTTGTAGTCACAGGTTAAGTTGTAGTGCTAATACCCATTATAATAAATAGATTTGTTTTAAAGCTTATCTGTGCCCCACCTGAAACACACTATGTTTCTCCAAAAGTTCCTACTATACACTGAAAACACAGACTTAGCACTTGGTTAAATGAAAGCCCTGTAGCTTCATTTCAATCACATTGTGCTCAAGGGGAGCAGCATTTCAAATGGACTTCCCAGACATGACTGTCTTTTCCAGTCCTTTCAAATCTCCACCCTCAATGTTTCTCTGCTCATTTATAGTCTCATCCGAGCAGGTTAACGATCTGAACAAACCGTTGACCACATACCGATCACTGACAGCTCCGTATCTGACTGATGCAGGATAACTGATCCTTTGGGTGTTTTGTGTTGTATATAACACTCATAGGAGCCCATGTCCTTGATCTGAACATTGTGAAGTAGTAGGGCCCAGTTATCCCTGTCAAAGCTCGTTCGACCCAGGAAGTTGGCATTCACGTTATCCAATTTCTCCTTGCCCATATAGAACTCATACAGAACCAAGGTTTTCTGGTTCTGCCAAAACACTATCAGCTCACTCAGGGTTTTGTTAAGAGGCTTTGTAGGCTGGCATGGCAGGTGTGCAGTGCTATTGAAATAAGCTTGGATCTTCACAGAGGCAGCATCTAAAAAGAGAAAAACTGAGAATTAAAGAAGAGGAAATGAGAAGGAAGAAACTCCATTCCTCTGATGCAACCCCTAGCCTCCAGCTTATCAGTGAGCGCTGGTACTGGAGAGCTGGATGTTAGGATCTGGATCTGGGTCCATGTTGGACAACTGGAGATTAGACCTTTGTTCTTGCTCCAATGTTGACTGAATGTGTGGCCTTGTGTGATTTCGTGAGCCTCAGTTTTCTCACCTAAGTCCTAGAAACGTGCTAGGATTCTCTCTAGTACTGTGGTTTTGTGAATTTCTAAACTAGAATATTGACCATCATCACCGTGTTGTTACAGGCTTCCATAACTGCTATGTCACCCCCTTAAACCTCCTTGCCTCATGCTATCCTCTTATTCTTTGGTCTGTGAGGCTTACAAAAAAGATTGTTGATCATGGTACCACATTTGTTACCACCATTTTATTATTCTTCATTAGTCAAGATCTCTTTGAAATTCAACTAGTTCCTTTGTAGACCCACTCCGTTACTATTCGAAGGGTTAGAAACAGGGTTTGGAAGTGACTCAAGCAGTTAACCAATGTCCCTATCCTAAGTGACTTCTCTAGGCTCTTTCAGGGACCAGAAAGAAAACTGGGCAAATGTAGTGGGTATTGGGAGACTGTGGTGGTCAAAACATTTAAGGAACATGAATGAACTCCTGGGAGTGAACTATAGGTGTGAAGGTGAGGGTGTGCTTTATAATATTGGGGAAGCCTCAGAGAAACCAACTTGCTACTCCCAGGCTTCACTGCCTCAGGGAACTTTGATAACCCAAAAGGAACATGCTGGCAAAGTTCAGAGAACGGAGGACATGCTGGCATAAGCCAAATCTTTAGGACTTTTTCTGGACCACAGAGTTACCTGACTTAACAATAAATGAAGGAAGGAAGGAAGGAAGGAAGGAAGGAAGGAAGGAAGGAAGGAAGGAAGGAAGGAAGGAAGGAAGGAAGGGGTAAATGGGTGAGAGAAATAAGAGGAATCCTACTCAAAGTGTTGGTGGTGCAGGAGAAATTAAATTGATCTGATCAGTGGACCTCCCTTTAAATAGGAAATAGACAGGTAGCAGTGGTTTGCTCTTGGCAAAGCTGAATTGCCTGCAGACCATGAGAACCCATGATCAAGAGGTTGTCAATGGTCTTGGGGGATGCTCCAGGCATTGGTGAAGTACAGCATGCACAGCTGGACTGGTGGAAAGGGGGAAATCACTGGGTTCCCATAACAGTGAAAATGGGACTTAGGAAAAATTTACTGCCTTTGCAAAGCTTTCCAGTATACCTTTGCTAAGCTCTTAAGCGAGACGCAAGAGTGCCACCTACTGCAAATGTTCGCATTCTTGTTTGGGTCTGTTTCATTGTGTGATTCTGGGCAGATGATCTAATAGAGAAACAAAACAGGCAGCTGAAGCATTGACCAGCTAGCTATTGGTTGCTGTGACATTGCTCAGATGAGTTGCATTTTCTAGGTTTGGAAGTGAATTCACCCTTAGTTTCTTACATCTTCTTGACACATGCATTTTCTTTTTCCTCTGTAGAAACTCATAGAACCGACTTTCCTTTCCATCCACCCTTTCTATTAACAGACAAGTACAGCTTCTCCAACCCAGGCCCCTTCTCCAAAAGATAACAAGTACTTTGTCTTCATCTCAGCTAGCTGTTCCCTCTTTACCTACCAGTACAAAGTAGACAAATGCCATTGGCCTCATCTGGGGCTGGTCAGAAACACAGGCTCATTGGTTCCACCCAAGATCTGAGTCAGAATCAACATTTTTAACAAAAACTCCTATTTGGGAAGCTGAGGGGATCAGAGAAGATGACAGGACATATTCATTTCTACCCTCTCCAAACCCTTTCTCCTTCCCACGGGGTGGAATTCACTCTGTAGCCATTCTGAGTGGAACTGAAAGTATTTCAGTCTACATGCTTTGGTTCATCACCAGACCCTGGTTTCCTTGATGTCACTCTAAGCAAGGCAGGCACATCTTCTCAACTGTGACCATATGGGGAAGATTTGACTCAAGGTCTGTTTTTTCCCAGTGACTTCAGGCCTCCACTGTTATGGTCCTCAGAATTTGTGGCCTCTAAGCAAGTGGACTCCCTGGGATTCCATTGGTGGAAAGCACTGAGAATCTCGCCCTTCTCTAACACTTGGGCAAGAGAAATGGTTTAGATTTAGTTGAGACCAATTCATTGCTGTGATGATGTCAGGAGCTAGGCATGCAGGAATTCAGCCACATATCTTCCCAATCAGGAAATAGTGATCACGGATCCTAAAGGACCTCTGCAGAGAGAAGCCATCTGAGTGCCACACGTAGCCCATAGTCTGCGAGCCCTGTGAGTCTATGACCCCACTAGAATGTCAGTCTTCCCTGGTCATTATCCTAAACTCATATCATGCTTTATCACCTCTTCCTCATGTTACTACGCATATCATGCTCAAAGTTTTCTCTTCTTTTTGTAAACGTCCTCCAAAGCTTTTCTAGGTCTTCTGGAAGCCCCAATTATACTAGACTCCACTGTAGCTGAACCTCTCCAATAAATGTTCTTAAACGTTCTTTCCATAAAATATGGTTCTATTGAAAGGACTCCATGTGGTCCCCAGACACTGCTGGTTCTATCAACATGAACCTCGAGCAGCCTCTCTCCAGTTAGAGGTGTCTCCTATCTCACTGTTGTGAACCACTAATTATTAGTCCCTACCTCTTTATTCAAGGAGGACTTTGGCATTATGTCAGGCCTGTTCTTTCTAACCAATTTTCAACATAATTGCCAAGATCTAACGGTTTATTCGTCAACAGTGAGTCTACCAACAACCTTGTATCGAAGTTGTTTGACTTCATCAGCCACAAAGACGTCCACTGACAGACTGGTTCAGCAGCCTGCAGTCCCCCATGACACGATCCTGAGCAGTGTCTCCTGAGGCTCCATGCCTCATGTCTCAGCCTCCCACACTCATCTCCACCCATAACATGTGAGTCCTCCAGGTTTCACTCCCGCTTTCTCTACATCTGTTCTTCAACTTCATTGAGACTGTGGCTTTCTTAGTCTTGGCCCCACAGTACATTATTTCCCCAGAAGAATTCCATGAGATGGGAGAAACCTTATCTGGTGTTGAACAATGTGGTAACTGCCAGCCATTGTGGCTTTTGAATCTTTGACAAATAGTAAATGTGACGAAGAAATCAGATTACTTTTATAGGGCTGGAGAAAAAAATTAAATTCCTCATCTCATTTAATTGTAATTAATTAAAGCTTACAGAGTCACATATGGCTAGTGGCTACTACACTGGACAGCACAAAAATAATACAGCTTTTTAACCATTTCTGGCCAGTAAAGCCAGTAAATGTGCCCTCTTTGCCTTAGCAGAGGTTATACTGAAGAAACTACTTTGAATCTACAGACCTGATCTTATAACTGGGTGGATGGGCACCCTTAGAGGAAATAATTTCATTGTACAACTGGGTAACATTTGAGATTCATGATATTCTACATTTCCGAACGTGGCCTCCACTCTCCCCATCCTGTTTCAAACAAGTACCCCTTGCTCATGCTTTTCAGTTCAGTTAGATTCCCTGAGTGAGCAGAAACAGCTTCCTCCCCTCCACACTGCTGACCCTCACCTCTCCTGAAGCTCTCCTGACAAAAGATGTTAGCAGCTTCCCACCAGTGCAGGCTCCTGCTCATTCCGGCCTCATGCTGTCTGACCATTCCACCAAAAGTAGAGCAGTTTTGGCATCCAGTCTTGTGGGAATGAACTTCCTCAGTCTGACTTCCTGGTTCATGTGTCTGTTCTCTCTGGGATTTACTCTGTGTGCCCATTGATTCAGCTGCCATGAATAAGCTAACAGATGGCTTATCTCCAGTCCACAGCCCTCACTGGAGGCCCGGACGCCATCTCCAATGGCCTGCTGGATGCTTTCAAGGGGGCAGCAAGAAATACACTCTCTCTCCTCTATTTCCAGGAGTGGTGCTCTTTCTCACTCATCCCATCCATCATTTTTTGGTTCTCTGTAGAAATGCCCAAGAGAGAGCACACACAGATGTCGCCTAGGAGATTCAGAGTTACTATAGCTAAGGGTAGTGGTTGACTATGAAGCAAAACCAAGGGCTCTCAGAAAAAGAATCTTGATTTACCTGGAGACTGTGGGGACATTATCTTTCATGTTCCAAAAGAGATCCCAAGGCAAGGATGGTAAATACAGAAAGGGTTACAAGTGCTTTCATTTCCATGGCTAGAAAATCAAAACGGAGTCACCCAAGCTAGCATTCCACATCACCAAACCAAAACCAACTTGTCACCCCACCTTCCAAGAGATTTGGAGATGAGACACCTAAACTTCCCAAACTAGCTGATCTTCACGACAGTGAGGCTTCCTCCTTAATCCATGAACCACACCTCCTTACACAAAACAATCTGATGTTACCCAGTTTGTTATTTTTCTACCGTTCTGTCTCTACCTTACCAGAAAGTATCACTGAAATGATAAGCCCTCCCCTTTTTTTTCTCCAGCTTTTTTTTATCCATAAAGAAGAATTAAGATTCCCTTTCTTAGAAAAAGAATAACAAACCATAGTCTCAAGCTCTTATTTGTTTCCAAAGGAGCTCACCCACCAGGGGGACTTGCTCTTTCCTACCAATTTCTATCAGACTCCTCGGACAACCTTCCTCCACTAGGCCTGGTGTCTGTCCTGTCTGGATGCTCATTCATCCTCTCTGGGATCTACTAAATGAATGACTAATTGGGGTAAGACACTCATTACTGAATGGGATACATGCATTTGAAAAGGCCTGAGACAGTGGCTGAGCAAGGTGACTCTTCCGGCACAGTAAGTTTGATCAGTTAGTTTACCCCAGGTATTTGTTTTAGTAACCAGGAAATAACAAGAAATTGGAGCAAAAAAGTAAACACATAAATACTATTTTCATCCAATCATTCAATCCAGAACCTACAAAAATCTGGGGGGAGACAGTGGGCCTTTCCACAGGACAGGGAATGAGAGTTTGGGGCTGTTTTGTGTAACTTTCTTTCTCTCTTTCTTTTTCTGTTTTTGTTTTTTCTAGATAGAATTTCTCTGTGTAGCCCTGACTATCCTGGAACTCACTCTGTAAACCAGGCTGACCTTGAACTCACAGAGATCCGCCTGCCTCTGCCTCTGAGTGCTGGGATTAAAGGCGTGCACCACCACCACCACTACCACCCGGGGTTTTTGTACACCTTTAAGTGAAATAAAACTCTGAAGCTCCAGGTTTACTGTTGAACCGGAAGTGTTGGTTAGGTGAAATGAGAACCCTAGAACTTGGGACCCCTCAGACAAAAGGACAGCAATTGCCAAATGTCCAACTGAACCAGGCATGGCGTATGCACCTGGTATCATAGCTACTCAGTAGGCAGGTGCTGGAGGATCCCTAGAGCAAGGGGCCAGGAAATGGCTGAGAAGGTGGAGCCCAAGCCTGGCAACCTGGGTTTGACCCTTAGAACCCATGTAAAAGTGGAAGAAGAGAACCCCATATGGTTGTCCTTTGTCTACCACACACCAATTAATTAGTGGCAGCCACAAAGGTATCTAATTTCTAAGCAAGGAGAAGATGTGAAGGTGTTGGGGGGGTGCAGAACTATTTTGCCGCGCATCTTATCTCTCATGAATTACCCAGGCTTGCAGTTTTTTTCTGTGGCTTATTGGTGTCAGTTGTGTCTCCTTTCTCACTTTGGGTGTCTACCCTACGCTAGGTCTCTACTCTCCAGCTCAGGAAGGAGAGGAATGCCCTGACAGGAGAGAGAGGGATTAAGGTCAACTATATTTTTTCTACTTTTCTAGTTTAAAAATGGGTGGCTTTTAATTTAATAACACACACTAAGTTCATTTAATGCTGTCCGCATGCACACGTGTGTGCATTGTCCACTGGGGTACAGACAACAATGTCCCCACTCACCCAAAGCGGCTCCCCCTTAGTAGCCATCAACTGCTCTTAGCTCTGTAGCTGGGCATGGGGGGAGCCCCTCCCTGCTCCTGGCTGGAACTTTTAACTCTCTTGATCTGACGGTGGTCTTGCACAGATAACCACAGCCTCTGGGAGTCATCTGTGTACCGGCCACGCCATGTCCAGAGGCCATTGTTTTCCGGCATGTCTCCCATCGTCTGGCTCTTACACTCTTTCTACCCTTCTTCTCTCCTCGATGTTCGCTGAGCCTTGGGAGTTAGGGCTGTGGATATATACAGATGTTCCATCCTCGTGCAGTCAAAGTTGAGAGGAAGATGGGAGGAATTTGGGGGGGACTGAGGGCTGGAGGAAAGAAGTGAGGTGGATACAACCAACATGCATTGTACACATGTTTGCAATCAAGATAATAAGCTGAAGAAGTATGCTTATGAATGATTAAGATAGTAAAAATTAAAAAAAGTTTGAAAAATGGATGGCGGCTGTTTTATCGTTGCTCTTAGTGACTACTGAAGGATGGGCAAGTTCATTTTGTCGTGGTTGGTGCTGTTTTCCTACCCCCTTTAAATCTGTTCTTCCCCAACACGCATCCTCTGTCTCCTCGCTACCACAACACCTAGTCAGTTCAGAGCTTTTCTCTTATGCTTTCAATATCATTACCTCCCTTTTCAGGAGCCAGGAGTTTCCACACAACTTCAAAGCAGGTCAAAATCAAAGTAACACCTGCCCTTGGTTTTGATGCGGTTTCTCAGCTTTATGTCCTCTCTTTCAAAAGGCAGAGACAGAAAGTTTGGGGACAGGGACGGTGTCTCAGTTAAGTGGTTACTGAGTACTTGTTTCCAGGGCATTTCTCTCTCAGGTTATAAAAGCCAGACTTGCCACTGTGACAGGACAGGAAGAGCTAAGACCCAAGGACTTCTGAATGTGGCTACAGAGAAAAGGAGGGTGTGTTGGCAGGAACTCGATATCACCCACCAAAGCTGTCTGAGTCACCAAAGAACAGCACTGGCCACTTGTGGTTGCCCCAGGAGCAAGACTTAGGAAAACTAGTCTGGTATCTCACAACAGTGATGTTCAACCTGCTCTGCTGGGTATAAATCCGGGCTCTCCCATTAGTAGCTGTGTCGATTTGAGTCAGTTACTCAAATTTCTCTGCGCTTTAGGACACTTGTCTTAAAATGGGGAATACTGACAAGATCTAATGCAGCAAGTTAGTGTGATTTTAAATGAATTTTTATTTATAAAAAGTGCTCAGAACACATATACACACACACACACCACATGCATACACACATAATACATACACACAATGCAGACACACACACATACACACACACAACACACACATGTGCGTACACACATGCACACACACACACATACATACACATACATACATATACACACACATGCACACACACACAGACACACACATGCACACACAGGCACACACACACAAACACACATATCTACAGACACACATGTGCACACACACACACACACACACACACACACACACACACACACCCCTATCTTTGTCTGTCCCACCCCTTATGTTCGTGTGTGTACTCATTGCCTTTCTACCTCCTCAGGAGCTGAGACTCCAGTTCCTGGGCCCAGGGAGGTGAAAGCCCCCTACATCCTCACCTACATTGGTGAAGGCTAGATGAGTACCTGTAGACTTCACACCAGTGGCCTCAGCAAGCCCCAAGGTGCCAAGCAGAAAGCACAATTCACAAAAGGCCAGTCTCTGTCTACCTGATGTGAGGGAGTATCTCTTCGCAATACCCAGTCCCAGCCCCTCCTCACCCTGCCAGGGCTGGAGACAGTGGCCAAGAACTGGTATGTGCCAATTGTGGAGGAGGTGGTCCTGTGGTTGAGCTGGTTAGTCCGAGGCCAGGTGGTCAGCGGTGGCCTGCAGCTGCTGCAGGCACACTGCAAGCCCAGCCATCCTGTCTGTGCCTGTCACCAAGACTGAGATGACTTTCCTGTCGGTGCTGAGGTAGAGGAAGTGAGTAACTGGAGAGGCGACCAGCAGGAACAGAACAGCATTGAGTCGCCGGATGCACAGTAAGGCCTTCTAGCCAGTTGCTTATAGATGCAGCCCAGAGAAGAGCTGTGAGCAGGAAGGGCTGAGTTCTCTGAGGCCTTACACTTGTGTACTTTTAGGGGTGTGAGGTATTAAGGAAAAACAATCACACAATTTAAATACAAAATGCCATCCAGCAGGAGGAGAATGTGAAAGGAGAAAAGCCATCCATCATGGCGTGTGTGTGTGTGTGTGTGTGTGTGTGTGTGTGTATGTTAACCTTAATCAATTATGGTTATCTTGTCTAAATCTCACCAAGTCATAAGGCATGCAAATGTAGAGCTAGGTAGGGCTTTCCTGGGGTCTTTAGGGGGCTTAGGAAGGGAAGATCTGTGAAGGCAGGGGTGGAGGGTGGCTCTGAAGCATCTGTTCTGTTGGCTTCATGGTAAATTGACCAACATAATTAACTGGAGGTCTAGAGTCCAAAGCGTGACTAGTGTGAACTAGGACACAGACTAGGGAAGAAGGGTGTGGGGAGGGAACCAGTGCTACACGAAGAGACTTTTTAAAGCCCATGAGCTGTTTCCCAAGGGCCTAAGAGAAAACAGGGACAGAAAACTAGAGTGTGTATGTATGGAGTCAAGTCAGACGCTTCGCTGCGTAGCCCTCCGGGAGCCCTGGACAGGACCTTGTACTGCGTGTCCAGCCCTGGAGATGCGATGGCAGAGGAGAGAGATGCCCACACTGGGGACACCTGGTCTCCACCCCGGCTCTTCCTTACTCTCTAGGAATGTTGTTTGCCATGGTGTCTTGGCAACTTGAATGAAACGTGAGCAAACCCCAGCAACTCTCAGGCTTGGACTTACAGTGGTCCAGCTCACTGGGAGACAGCAGAAGGACAACAGGACTTTACACAGGAAAATGGTTCTTACCCGAGAGCATGAAGACTGTCACGAAGAGAAGAACTCTCAGTCCCATGGTGCTAGAGTTTTAAAAAAGACAAGATAAAATGTGGTTAGAAAGTGAAATTGAAAATGCTTATTCACTAAAACATGACCTAGAAACGGTATTTGAAATTCATGTGGGATCCTGGGCATGGCAGAGTCAATGTTGTACATTCACTGAAGCCATTTTTCCCCCTCTTAGTTCCACATGTTTCCCAGACTCCTCTGCAGCAAGGCAGGTCATGCAACTGGGTTCTGACCAATGAAACTGTGGGCAGAAAAGATGGCTGCTACTTCCAAACATGGTAACAGAGCCTCCTCCCTCCTCCGTCTTCCCTCCTCCCACCTCCCTTCTCCTCCCCCCTCCTCCCTCCTCCCTTCTCCTCCCCCCTCCTCTTCCTTCCTAGACTCAGGAAATCCCAAGGAAAAGTTCAAGGACAGAGTAGAAGGCCAACTCTCACGGAGGCAGAGAGCCGGTTTCTAGAGTGAAGAGTCAGTGCTTCCCAGCCCACACCTCCACAGCCGATCCGGACCGCGGACAAGCAATGCCCTGATGTCAGCGGACAGTGTGGGACATTCTGCGCACAGCACACCGCTACTCTCTCCAGCAATGCAGGGACACAGGGAACGCAGGGACCCGACTCAACCAAACTTCCTTCCATTTGCCTGCGCCTTTCAAACTTCAGCGTGTGAAGCGCCTCCCTGGGCCTTGAGCGCAGACTTGACCATAAGGGAGACGAGGCCTACGTCTGACAGTTCCGAGGGCTACACTTGTAACTGCTGACACACTCACTGCATCCGAGAGACCCGGGGACAGCCTCAGGTGGCGTTCTGACTTCCCGCTTCACCTTCCTCTCCCTTCCTCCCTTCTCTCCTCACTCACTCACTCACTCACTCACACTCACTCACTCACATACTCACTCACTCACACACTCACTCACATACTCATATACTTACTCACACACTCACTCACTCACACACTCACTCACTCACTCACTCACTCACATACTCACTCACACTCACACACTCACTCACACACTCACTCACTCACTCACACACTCACTCACTCACATACTCACTCACACACTCACTCACTCACACACTCACTCACTCACTCACTCACATACTCATATACTTACTCACATACTCACTCACACACACTCACTCACATTCACTCACTCACTCACATACTCACATACTCACTCACACACACTCACTCACATTCACTCACTCACTCACATACTCACATACTCACTCACACACTCACTCACTCACTCACACTCACATACTCACACACTCACTCACACACACTCACTCACTCACACACTCACTCACTCACTCACTCACATACTCACACACTCACTCACTCACATACTCACTCACACACACTCACTCACTCACACACTCACTCACACACTCACTCACTCACTCACACTCACTCACTCACATACTCACACACTCACTCACTCACATACTCACTTACTCACACTCACACACACACACTCACTCACTCACTCACATACTCACTCACACTCACACACTCACTCACACACTCACACAGTCACTCACTCACACACTCACTCACACATTCACACACTCACTCACACACTCACACACTCACACTCACACTCACTCACACACTCACCATAGGCCAAAACAACTCTAGGGCTTAGAGGAAACACAGAAGGACCAACATTAGGGACTGGTGGAAAAACAAACCAATTTCCGCAGTTTGGAGCAAACAGCTGGAGCACATCCCAACAAAAGGCTGATGCTAAACGCTTCCCACAGAGATGAGCCACCTCGAGTTTGGCTTGTAGTTTTTAAACAACTAACATGAAAAGGAAAACCTAGCAGGTGGGTTAATACCCAGCTTTGTACAAAAAAGGAAACCAGTGCTTAGGGAAGAATGCGACTATTGTTTACTGAATGGCATGGATTGTCTGAAGCCATTTTCTATCCTCCAGGTTGTGTGTACCCTTCCTTCTGCTCTTACAGCCTTTAGCACAGAGCAATGGGCTAAACTGTCTCATTGTGTGCCATCACTGCCCGGCTCTTATTTTATTTTAAAACACAGATAGTAGTATTTAGTATATAGTTTTGTATATGTACGACCAGCTTGGGGATTATTTTATATTCGTATTAATTAGCACCATCATATTAACAGTTGCATATTATTCTACTGTAGTCTATGCAAATAGCCATTTGATAGATATTTAAGTCGTTCCCAATCTTTTGTTGGAATGAAAACCCTAAATTATATACCATCTCGGACCTGCAAGAGCTGACTGTATTCCAGAGGCAGAATTGCTTGACTGAAAGGTTAAAGGGTAATGCAATTTTAGTTTTCACAGATACAGAAAGATTGTCTTCTCCTATTATACATTAAAACTTTCATCAACAGGAGAGTGCTCATTTTCACATTTTGTATGTTTTCTAATTTGTGATCTATACCATTTGAAGGTTAAAATGACACTTTATTATAAATTTTGGCAGTGCTTGGAATTGAACCCAGGGTCTTGTTCGTGCCAGGCATGTGCTCTACCAACTGAGCTCCTCAGCCCTCCTGTAAGTTGTGATAAAATATGCACAAAATTTACTAGACTGATCATTTGCAAACATGCAGTGGCATGTAATAGATTCACACTGTATAACCATCAATACCATCATCTCCTGAAGTCTTTTCATCATGCAAGATGGAAACTCTGGACTCAGTAAACAGTGATTGTCCCTTCTTCCCTCTGTCACCCTCTCAAAACCACCTTTTATCCCCATGGAGCTGACTTCTTTAGATGGAAGTGGAATCTTACAATATTTAGCTTTCTGTGGTAGGTTTGCTTCACTTAGCATGAGGGCTTAGGGGCTCATCCATTAGAGATCAAGGCCCATCCACATTGCAGCACCAGCCAGAATTTCCATAGTTTTTTGTTTTTGTTTTTTGGTTTTGGTTTTCTGAGACAGGATTTCTCTGCTGTAACTCTGGCTGTCCTGGAACTCACTCTGTAGACCAGGCTGGCCTTGAACTCACAGAGATCCACCTGCCTCTGCCTCCTGAGTGCTGGGATCAAAGATGTGTGCCACCACTGCCCGGACAGAATTTCCATACTTTTAAAGACGCACACACTGCATTTTGTTTATCTGCTCATCTGCAGATGGCTGCTCGAATCAGGTCCGCCTTCTGAGTATCGTGAGGAACACGCTGTGAACATCGCACACATTCCGCCTCAGTTTTCTGCTTTCACTTCTTCTAGATGCGAACCAAGAAATGGAAGAGTAGGTCATATGGAGATTCTATTTTAAACTCTCTAAGGAACCACAGCGGCAGTGGTTCACATTCCCATCAAAGGTACACAATAACGGATTTCTCCATATCCTTGCCAACACTTTTCTTCTGTTTTGGTTTTCACAGTCTAAGCTATCCTCATGCCTGTGAGGTGGTTTCCACTGTCATTTCAAAACAAAATTCTCTTATGAATCTGAGTTCCGGTCAAATGATTAAGATGTTTGTATTTCTTCTTATATGCTCTTGTCATACATTATTTTTTTCTTGCCTTATTTTGAGCTTGGCTTTCTCTTGTTAAACTGTAGGGTGTATTTTTTACATATAGAAAATTAACAGATTATGACAACGTTACAAGTAAGATCAGTTGCTAAAATATTAGATGTTTGATGTACAAGTCGAATGTCTGCTTCCTAAGCGCTTTCTCCCTCCCTCCCAGTAATTGTAAAAGACTTGAGGGTTTAGCAATGTCTGTTGAACTAGAGCCGACTTAGCATGAGGGCAGGGCCTGGGAACCCCCACTAAGTCACTCGCAGCATCCTAATTATGGATCTGAGTTGTTCTTTTTAGGTCTGAATTCCTAACTAGATGTAGAAGTCTGTTAAAGACCTGAAAAATCAGTACATTTAACCTAACCAAAGAATTTTCCCTGCCTGACTGTCAAACAGGTACACAAGATCAAACTGTGTTCTGCTGTAAACTTAGCAAATTAGTTTAATGCAGATAATCACATAAATCATTATGGTCTCGGACAGTCTTGAACAAATGTTCCCTGTAACTCACTAGATGGGGTGAAACTCTGGCCCTGCCCAGGAAGTCTATGCTGATGCAAACTTGCACAATCATGCCCAGCTCAGTACTGGTTTTCTCCTCTGAAACTACCCACAGTAAGATCACCAAGCTTCGGCAAAAGCTTGAGGACAGCAATCTTCGCCCTCCTCACAGCCTGGTCTGGCCAGGCAGTCATGGTTCTTCAGGGAAGCATCACTAATGCTCATGTGGAGACTGCACATCAGCTTGGCAAATATTACAGACACCTCCAATGTCCGTTCCTAAAACACTAACACAACCTTCCTTTAGAAAGTGTGTGTGCATGCGTGCACGTGTGTGTGTGTGTGTGTGTGTGTGTGTGTGCATGTGTGTGTGTGCGCGCGCACGTGCGTGTGTTGGTAGGTTAGGAAGCCAGTTCTTCCACTTCTGTTGGCCCAGAAGAGCAGAAATGTCTCTTTCCCAGGAATGAACTGCACCCCAACTTCAAACATAGGCAAGGCTTTTACCAGGTGGCCCAACAAACGGAAATTCTTACTATCGGAGGGAGCGTTCAGCAAAGGTGATGGGAGGAAAGAACCTAAGAATTTATGGGGGGATTCTCTGACAGATTTCTGTCACTAGAAGCAGAATAAGGTCTGAGAGAAGGGTGAGCTAGTGAAAACCCCAAAAAGGAATAGTGTTCACATAAGAAGAGTTACATTCTAGAAGCCAAAGAGTGCCTGCAGATGCTATTTTCACTGACTGTGTATCTGGCCCCTCACAAAACACGAGTAAGAGCCATCGGGTGAGTGACTGATTACCCTGTTGTTTTTCGTGGTGAGATGAGCTTGTTCACCCCCATAGTACAGGTGAAGAACCAATTTCAGAGGGGTGAAGATTTGTTCGAAGCCATGTACCTAGTAACAGCAGAATTGAGATTTAAACCGATACAACTTTACTGACTGTTCTTTAGCACAGTGTGGTTCCTTTAAAAGTGTCAGCCAGAATCAGTAGTGCAAGGGTAGCAAGCAAAAAAGATTCTGAATCTGCCCACTGGCAGGGTAAGAGGAAGCAGCACACTCCCAGGACATAGTCTAAAGTCACTAAGGGACCCTTAGGGAGACCATAGCGTGGGATAGAATGGGGTCAAAGCATCCATTTGCATCATGAGAGGGATTGTCCTACTAGGCAAATCATCCCACAGATGCTGCTTGAGTACCTACTCTGTGCCAGGCAGAGAGTGCTATCTGTTCTGCCCCTCACAGGCAACAGGCATCAGCACAGGCACACCTGCAGGGTTCTGGGAAAAAGAGAGACTGAGGTAGGAAAGGAAAGGGATAAAAGGAGGGTCTCCTCATGTCTCAGGGAATGTGTAGGATGTGGTTGAGGCAGAAGAGAGGAGACGAGGTGACTTAAAGGACGGTGCTCTTCTGAAAGAGGAAGTGGAAGAGGAGTTCCCTGGGAGAAACTGGGAGGACAGCAATGGAAAAGACTTTGTCTTGAATTTAGTGGTAATTGGGGTACTAGGGAAATGTTGCTAAGTGGGCTATTGGCTCAGGAAGGTTGTTCATTCACATAGTCTTTTGGACAAATAGTTGCTGAGTACCTTCAGCATTAGAGTCCTTCTAACGGTCTGGGGAGATGTAAAGATGTGCAGGCCTGGATCCCTCATATAGCACTAAAACAGAAAGGCAGAGTGTCCACAAATAAGTCAAGCTGAAAAACACTGCAGAGAATAGCAGCATTCAGCTTCTCCAGAGTGTATGGAGCTCTTGCTCCAAGCAAAACAGTAGATGCCACTAGCACTGGTGAAGGACCAGGTCTGAAAGCTGGAGTTCACTGGGGCCTGGCCACTGTTCGATGGATGTATACGCTTGTGGCTGGACACGGGACTGCTGGGCTCACCCATCAGCTGGCTGAGGCACACAGATCCTGAGGACACCCATGCTCAAGCCCTGTTTGCCTCTAGTGTGACATAATATATTGAGATGCTTCACAGAGTCCCCAAGCTGAAGTCACATGCTTACAGCAGCTAGCATTACCCTCAAGGCTCTGGGAGGAAAAGGGTGGAGTTATTTCCTTTGATATGAAGTTTCTGAATTGTAAGAATGGACATTGCTGGGAATCATAGCCTCTTGAACCTTAAGAAGGCTCTGGCAAGATGCTGTGTTTGAGAGCAGTACGGAAGCAGTGCCATCAAAATTCATAAGGTTGTTAGCCACTCATGTGCTTCAATGAATCTTTATTGAGCCAGACCCTGTGCTCAGTTCTGGGGACAGAGTGATGAGCAAAATCAGAAAGGGCGTTTCTTCATGCAATTGCTTAGTCTGGTGAAGGAGCAAGGTAATTATCAATGAAACATAAACAAACACAAAATTTTTACTATGAGAAGTGCTACAAAAGAAAGGTTCCTGGTGCTTGAAAAACTCTTCATAAGATTTGTCTGAACTGAGATTTGAAAGACGATGTGGTAGATTCAATATGGTTCTCTGACATCCTATCATAAAGAGATGGAGTCTAATCACTTCTCCTGATCCCAAGGCTGGCCCATAATGGACTTGTTTGATTAGTACAATGCAGTATTAAAAAAATGTTCTGGGGCTTCTGAAAATAGATCAGGAAAAGCCTTGCAACTTTTTAGGATGTATTTTCTAAGGATCTGAGCCCATCCTGTAAGATGTCTGACTACCTTGACACCATAGTGGCGAAGAGCCCATGTTTTGTCAGCAGTCTGAGCTTAGTGTGGCCTTCCAGTTGTATCTGCCAAGATGCCAGATATATGAATAGAATGCCATCTCTTACTTAGTCAAAGGAGTCCACTGATACCATGGACAGTGGGAGAACCCTCCGGAGGCCTAATTCCTGACCCACATCACTGTGTGGGTAAAATAGTCACTGTTTGTAGCTGTTCCTTTCGGGGAAAGTTTGTGATGTGCCTATAAAGAACACAGATCCAGAGGTACTGACTAGGTGAAGAGTTGGGGGTTGGTAAGCTAGAAAGGATTCTAAGCCAAAGTAATATCATACACAAAAGTACTGAGGCAGTGGGGCCCCTGAGAAAAGATTCGAGAATGTCGGTGTGTTTGAATGAAGTGCAGGTGGGTGGGAGGCAAGGCTGAATTGTTCACCAGGATGCAGAACACACTTGCCACACGGGTCAGTTAAAGATTTTGTTCTTTAGCATGGCAGAGATGTCCATCCCTAAAGAAATTATAGCAAAGTGACATAATCAAATTTGTGCATTACAAAAGATTTATTTTTTTAGTGTAACAGTTGGATAATAGAGGAGCCAGACAGAAGCAAGAAGTCTGGTAAGATGGTCACTGCAATGGTTTAAGTGAAAGCAATGACTATTTGGTCTGGGATGTTTTTTTTTAAAAAAAGGAGAGAGAAGTAGGTTGATCAGGAAATAGGATTATTATCAACTATAATCTATCAATATGCTGATGGATTAAAGTGGGGGATGACAAAGGATTAATTGATTGATTCATTCATTCACAATTGAATTATTCTTAACAAACTGATCTTTCTGGGAATCCTAGTTTGCTTCCTATTGCTATGATGATCACAAGCAAAGCAACGTGGTGAGGAAAGGGTTTATTTGGCTTACATGTCACAATCACAGCCCGTCAGAGAGGGAAGTATGGGCAGAAACAGGAAGCCAGAGGCAGAACCTGAAGCAGAGGGCACAGAGGTCCCTGCTTCCTGGCTTGCTTTCCAGACTCACACTTCTATGTCCCAGTACCACCTTCTCAGGGGTGGCATCTCCTGCAGCTGCTGGGCCTCCCACATCAATCACTAGTCAAGAAAGCACCCCACAGTCTTGCCTACAGGCCAATCTGATGGAGCCATTTTCTCACTTGAGGGACCCTCTTCCCAGACGACCTTATTTGTGTCAAGTTGACAAACACTAATCAGCACTGAGTACTATAGGACTTTCTATTTTTTTTAACTTTATTTTCACATACTTATTAAAACTGTGAATAAAAACAATAGGGAATCATTCTTTTCAAATATGCAGATGACACAAAAATTGACCGAAAGTCAGCCAACTGAATATTCATGAAACGTATGAAGAGACACGGATATGACAAACCCTGTAAGGTGGTATAAAGATCTAAACGTGGGCTTTAAAATAGCAACTGTGTAAGTAAAATAATAGGCACTAGAGAAATACCTATGTACAAGGAACTCTATAATATCAGTGTGACATAATAATTAATCAACATTAATTAGGTTCTTTTCTTCGGAGGGCAGTGGTGACAGAGGTGGTGCTCAGGGCCTGAGACACGCCAGTCAAGTGTCCCACCACCGAGCCACTCCCCACCAAGATTAATTCTGTCTTCATGAGCATCTGCTCACTGTCATCTGTGCTAAGCAGACCACATCATTTGTGGTATCGTGGGCAGCGAGGTCGGGGTTGCACTTGAGTGACACGACAGAAGGAGTCTATCAAGTGAAAGGGGATATTGAAATGATGTCAAATGAGGAACAATTAAAAGACCTGGGTTAATAAACCCGAAGGGGAGAAGACTGCAGATCTGTGATGGCCACACACAAATAGTGAAGGGCCCTCCAGTAGGAAGGGCGGTACACCACGGTTGAAGGACAAGCAACAGCTAGAAGTCACAGGGAGCCAGATTTCAGCGCCAGCTGATGAAGAATTTTTAATAGCCACAACCAAAGTCTGGACTTTCTTCTGAGGTGTGTGTGCATCCCGTCACCAGAACAGCTCAAGCAAAGACAGGCTAATAATACAGAAGAGATGTTTTGAAGTAGACTCTTGAATTGCTGTGTGGTTGAGCTCTGTATCTTTAAAATCCACAACCAAAGTTCCCATTACATTCCCAGGAAAAAGAAAATCAAAGATGACGCCTGGCAGCCCATCTCCCTGCATCCTAGTCCTTCCCTTTCATTTTAACATAGTGGACAGGTACAGCGCCCTCTGAGGATGTCCCTAACTACAGAGAGACCACGAGCTGACTACTGGCGATCCTCCGGGAGATATGGGCAAACGCAAGCACTCCCATAGTCCAGAAAGGAAGGGAGAAAGCAGTGGTGTTAGGACTGGGTCTAGACAGTGGCTCCACCTTGGTCTCAGAGCCAGGCACATGAGTGGCTGCTGGAGCCGATTTCTGCTAGGGCAGACGAAGCCCTACCTAGTGTTGGCTGGGTCACTCATTCTGACACTTCTGTTCCTGAGGATCTCAGGCTGAGTCACTGCATTGTCCAGGAGTTCTCCTCTGAGAGAATCTCTCCCCCTTTACTATCAACAATGGTTAACATCCAAGAACTTGATACCATTTTCCCTTGCTTTGTCCTCGAAAGGCTTTCCAAACTTCCAATAACTCTTTCCAAGACATTCTAGGAAATAATCCGCACGCTAGGCATCCCCCACACCTGCTTGATGTAAATCAGTGAAGCACTGTCAGCGAGCCGCATTTATAGGCTGATGACTTCACCTGGCTAGACATCACGCCTACAGTCTTGATGCATAGTGTGTGCACACACATGCAAACTTAAGTTCAATGTAATTCTTTATTAGCGTAATATTCTTTGAGAATATTTGCTCGAATTGCTGTTTCTAAAGTGCTGTGGATGAGACCCAGGCCTTGTACAGGCCAGGCAAGCGCACTATCACTGAGGTATAGCCTCACTTTTAAATGACAGAATGGTTGTACACATTTTCAGGGTACGATGTGATATTTAAAACATTTATACAACAAATAATGATCAGATCAGGGTAAGTAGTGTAACCATCACCTCAAATCTTTATCAGTTCTTTGTCTTGGGAACATTTATAATTCTGATGTTCTACAGTTTTGATGAGGTTCTGAGATACAAAATAAGAAACAATTTACATTTTAAAAAATTGTTGTTTTCTATTTTATGTATTTGGGTGTTTTGCCTGCATATATGTCTGTGCAACACACGTATGCAGTGTCCTTGAAGGCCAGATAGGGTGTCAGATTCCCTGAAACTGTAGTTACAGGTGGTTGTGAAGCACCATGTTGGTGCTGGGATTGGAACCAGGGTCCTCTAAAAGAGTAGACAGTGCTCTTAACCCCTGGCCCCCGGATCAATCTTTTTGGGCCCTAGAATAACTTTTAAGAGCATCTAGAAATGGAAGATAATCATATTCTTAATAACAATTTTCTTTTTCAAAGCTGACTAGGCTTGGGGAGAAACTGGACAAATAATGAGAATCAGGTCATGTAAATAGTGCAGGAGAGTTTAACAAGGCTGGAAAGTCAGGTAAGGAATTCATATCTGATTCAATAGGAAATCGGAAGCTTATGACTAAGAGCTTGGAAAGGAAAAAAGAAAACGCACGAAAGCTTAAAGAAGACAGCCTACCAGTGACCTGAGGAGAGAGTGAGGGCTGCTGTCGGCGGCCACAAAGGCCTGAATGAAGAGGAAGGGTCTGGTTGCTGTTCCCCTGCAAAGGGGAACCAGTGTAGGAGGGATGGGTGTGACCAGGGGAGCTAGGTGCAAGGGAAGTAGCTGAGAACGCAAATGCTTCCTGGCATCTGGAAGGCACCGGAAATGGAGACAATTGGCTGGATACCTGTCACTCAGCCTGAGCCCCACTTCCTCCCAGCTCTCTCCCCAGCTATGTCTCCTTCTAGCTCAGGCTGCATCATCTGTCTCATGCACCCTGGGAGAAGATCCCCATTGGCCTCCCAGTGGTAGAGGATTTTGTCACCTAGATTTTGCTTTCCTTTCTCAAGCCGTTCTTTTCTTCAGTCATTCAGGCGCAGAGTGTATCCACACATTAGGGATATCAGCAGAGTCACAAAGAACAAAAGGACGCTTTGACTCACCTCTGATAAAACCACACTTCTAAAACACAGGTTACCCCTCGCTCCCTGACCCAGGAACATGGCAATACCATTTAGCTTTTCCTGTCCCCTAACAGCAAATTTAGGTCTAAGATAGATGCCCAGTTTTCTTCACTATATCTATAATCAGACTTCCCTGAGTCAAGAATTATCACTTTTTCAAAGTATGAATGATTTTTCAAAGCCAGTTTTCGCTTTTTATCCAAATATACCCAATGGTGAGCTCAGGCCACAAGTGCCTCCCTAGGTCTCTGCCCAGCCACTCAAGAGCTTTTCCTGCCAGAAATGAAAGTCATAAGACTCACCCAAAGGTAACTGCCCATCCTGGTACCCAGGGGAGCCCCTTTCTTCTTGTCTCAGAACTAAAACCACGGTCAAATAAAAAAACCAATGTTGTCAAGGCACAGTCTAGGGGACAGCCCCTTCTCCCCATGCTGCGCGCCAGGATATTCTCCATTGTACTGCAGCACTTGGGATTCCCTATTACTCACTCCTTGGGGCACGGCAGTTTTTGAAAGCCCCCATAAAATGCAAATGCTATGTGGAAGGGGGAAAAATGAATCTGCTTTAAGCTATCAGGAATTAAGTTCAAAGTTAATTATTTAAATGGGACATGGATCTCAGAAGGGAATTGCACGATGTGACAAGACAGGCAATGGAACAGACATTTGGCATGGTTCGGGTCTCAAAACCGTGACAGGGAGATACAATGCATCCAATGTACACTTGGTCTTCTTCCACTCATGTTCAAAATGGCATCTATTTCCCAGTCTCCGTCTAAGCATGCTCAACATGTCACTCAGAAACAACATTCTACAAGAGAGTACAGAGGAGGGCAAGGGTCTAAGAAAAGGCTGTGTGCCCTAGCTATGGTCCTATCTTTCCCTCTCTTCCTCGAATACTCATATCGGCCTGGCCCTCAAAGGCAGATGGCCAGCTCTTGCCCTAATTCTGGAAGACCTTCCAGGAGTCTCTCCTCTCCTGCTGGCCTGTATCAGATATGCTTCCATGGTCCTTCTGTGTGTTCTTGGCTGTAATTTCCTGGCCCCGAGGGCCGTCCCCTTAACTCCCACTTCCACCTCACTCTGAAACATGGCCTCTGAACTTTGATTATTCTACGGAGGAATCTGGTGTATTTCACTCATTTGCCTTTCATGATTTTTCCCTCTTCCCATCGATGTCGAATTCATAAAATCCAATCCTCCTCTCAACCCAGGGATGATTAAAAACAAAACAAAACAAAACAAAACAAAAAACAAAAAAACAAAGACACAAGGCTTCAGTGAGCAGTCACACAGAACCATTTCCTCATTACTTAATATTTGCGTTCCTGTGATTAATATTGCCTTCCCTTTAGAAACTTCAGGGAGAGGAATATTCCCTTGGTACTCCCTGTACCTAGGTCATATTAAGAAGTCAGCACACACATACTAAATGCATAAATGAGCTTCTAGTCACAGCAGATTTCATTCAAACGCCTATGAATCACATCAGCAATGTGTCCAGCAGCAAGCAGCAGACATCAGGGCAGAACCGCAGATCTAAGCACATACGGATCCTTGTTGTAGTCCTGGGATAAAAGTGTGGCCTAAGAAGAACGGGGCAACTCCTTAATTATTGTAATTTGAGGAGTGGGAAGTTCCCTTGGCCGAAAGTTGTTTTTCACCTGTCTCTCCAGAAGCTTACGTCGCTATTAATGGAAGCAATATTTTAAGCCTATTTGCAAATGCAAATGTATACACAGCATGAGGAACACATCAAACCACTGCCTGGACCATTTTTTGACCAAGAGTATGTTTTCTCTTCCAAATGAGCTAATGGTCTGTAAAGTTGAGATGAGGCAGTTGGATGGGAAGGAAGAAGGGAAAGGATTCCTGGACCAGTAAAAGAAAAGCCAAACAGACAATAACCAGAGGCCACTGCAGAGAGACTATGGGAAATTCCTCCCTCCACATTGCCCCAGCTACAGGAGCTCCGGCAGTGCCAGTGTCCACCGAAAACTTTCTATAACAGAATTGCTGGGAACCCCCAGCACCCCAAAACCAAGAGCAGCTGCCAACTATTTGGTAAGTGGCACCCTCTATTTCCTGCCTGTCCTGTCTCTTGGCTCCCTACAGCAGATATCTGGATTGAGAGACTCATTTCTGTAATGTCCCACATCTGATATAGACAGTCAGAAACTCCAGTGTGATAGACAAAAGGTTTAAGCATGCGCCCTACTCCCTCTCTCACCCATTCATTCCCCCTCCAGCCAACTGTCCATCTCTACATGCATCTGCCCCAGATGCAGCTTCTGTCCCCATGCTCACCAGACTGCACATTTCTTGAGGACATACCTGTCACCAGTGCCTCTCCACCGTGGCTCTCGGGGACCAGACACACAAGCACAGAAGCATACCCGAGGACTACAGGAGCTTGGTACTAGAAAAAAAGCAAAAGGAGCCTTGTCAGCTCCTCAGGCCTCCAAGGACTCCTTGTGCAGAGAGAAGTAATCTGAGGACTGAGGAAGAACTCAGATACAGAAAGGGGAACTGACTAGAGAGAGTGACACCACACAGGGGGCTGTGTCCGTGCTTCTTGGTTCCAGATAACTTCTGCTGGCAGGTGGGCATTTCCACTGACGAGAATGACTATAAGCGTGCCCTTGGACAGCCAGCAAGTGTAAAGCCCTGAGGAAACTCCCAAAGACAGCCCCTTCCACAAAGATAACAGAACCTCCCTGGTGCACTGAGTCTCAGGAGTAAAACCCGTGAAGTCCAAAGCTAACAAGTATGCCCTGTGCAGAGCCTCGCTCCCAACCAGAGGGTGGAGGGAATCCTTCATGAAGGACCTCTCCATGGATCCTTCTAGAAGCCAGTTTCCACACACCACTCTCATGGCTAGATTATCCTAAACTAATCCTAACTGTCTGACTCTAGAATGTTTCTATTACTTCTGTCCACCAAGCCTGGGATGGGGTGGTTCTCCTGAGCTAGAGAGCAAGTCACAAGCAGACGTGTGAGAGGTGTGGACGCTTAGTGAGCTTTGAATCTTTGGAAGATTTTACATTTCAATTCTATATATGTATGTGTGTATGTGTGTATATGTGTACATACATATATGCATATCTGTATATGGGTATATAAACCCTTCCCTAGATTCTTTTTCACAGGCACTGGCTCTCTGGTCAGCTGGGTTGGAAGGGCATTTATGTGCCTCTGAGGTGAACTCAGGATATAGCGAGTACATGCCTTGCTAGCTTGCTTAGGGGCTAACTGTGGCCCCCCAAAAGAATGCAGAATCAATTAGGTTGTTTGCTGTCTACTGGTTGAGATACATGGAACAGGAGAAGGAATGTGAGTTTGGGGCTGATGGTCTCCCATCAAATCCTGGCTTGACCTCTGGACCCTGGACAAGTCACTGGATATCCTGGAGTCACACTTCTGGCCTATGAAATGCAACACATAATAGATTTTTTTCTCGCTGCGTGGTCATGAAAAGCAAATGGGATTTTGGTGGCATATCTTGCAGGTAATTCACCTGGCTGAGATTATGCCACAAAGCTTGCCGTGGGCTAACTCCTCTTCATGATTACTTTCTCATTTCCTTCTGAGTCTTTCCCAATTCTTACTTTGACTTTTCCAGAAAGATCCTCCTTCTGTTCACAGAGTTCATGATGAATCTTCCCAGACAGATCTGGAAACCGAGTTACCTTCAGTCCATGGTTGTTCAAACCCATGGGCTCTCCAGGTCATCACTGCCCTCTGGGGACTCTATACAGTTATCTTAGAAACATCCTTTATTGGTTGGGCTCTACTGTGGTCAAAGTACTCTCTGGATTTTACAATTGTAATTTTCTTTGATTTGAAAAGGTCCATGTGGTTTCTTTATTGGAGTAAAAAACAAAAAAAAAAAAACAAATCACCCACTTAAAACAGGGGAATTCTTTAATATTTCACTTAATTTTCAATTTTCAAGTCTCCTTCTTTTCTGTGAACTCACCAATCAAAATACAAGATGGGGGCTGGAGAGATGGCTCAGCGGTCAAGGCCCCTGCTGCTCTATTGGAGGTCCGAAGTTCGGACCCCAGCACTCACATCAGGCAGCTCACAGATGCTTGCAACTCCAACTCCAAGGGATCTGATATCCCCTTCTGGCCTCCGTGGCCAGACATGCACACACATACACACATGCACACGCACATGCACACGTACACGTACACGTACAGAGAGAGAGAGTGGGGAGAGGAAAGATCTATAAAAAATTCAAAATGCTTTTTTCTGGGGGATCAAATCAGGGCCTTGCACACGCTAGTCAAGCTCTTGTCCACTGAGTTACATCCTAGCTGAATCAAAATAGTTTGAATACCAAACTTCTGCCATGCTACCTGTTCATACTACTTGCCATTATGTGTATTTTTCTTTTAATTTGCTTTAAATACATTTGGTTTAATTTTTGTTAATATTAAAAATTTTTAGAAAATATCATTTGTTAGAAATTTAAAAAAATGAATAAAAATAACACACTACATTGGTTTTGGGAATTCCAGAGCCCCAGGTTCATACCTTGGCTGTGCTGGTCATATCTGTGTTCTCACTAGAGCTTTAACCTATCTAGGGCTTGCAGAGGTGATATTGTGTTAAATATGCCATAGGCTTGCTTGCCTTGAGGTTTAAAATGGACATACACATGGTACCCAACACGGATGCTGGCATAAAGTGGGCTCGTGCTCTTTTGCGAGGCTGTTTCACTGTGGATCTCTTTCCATGTCTCTCTCATCTACATGCTGCAGTTCCTGCTTGGAGCAGCGTCTTCCCATGGATATGTTACAAGGAATAAAGGGACATGGTTGAGAAGGCAGGCAGCCCCACGGAGGACATGGTAACATCACAGAATTCTCTGACTCTAAGATTTGGAATTGCAAGGCTATGAGGGGCCTCAAAGACATCACTCCAGTCTCTCACGTCAGGATCCTTCTATATCGCCTCTACAGACACGTGTCCAGCCTTTGCTTTCATACTTGTCATACCAGAAAACATAGCACCCGTTATGAGAGTGTTATAAGAGAGCTAGATGAAAATGTCATTTTCATAACAATCCCAAATCTACCAGGCTTCAACCCTGGCTCCATAAGTACTATTTAGATATCTGTCTTTGTCCTACTCAGAATTAACAGGATATATTGTTGGACAATTTTAGATCAGCTGAAAGTAGATATAAAATCCCTCAGTAGTTCCTCCTCTCAGCCAAATACCAGCATCCTGGCTCAACTACTCCCTATGGGCTATGGTCTCTAGGACCCTAATCAACAACACTTTCCCATCAGCACCTCTCCTGGAGTGAGTCACAGACATTCTAGCAGAGTGAACTCAGCAGTGCAGAACTGGTATTATCACTGATGAGTCAGAGCTCATGTTCATCTGAAAACAGTAGCAGGAGGTTGGCTTACTATGATTTTCTTTGATTTATTGGGTCTCTGCCCCATCACCCCTCTTGTCAGTGTGTGTGTGTGTGTGTGTGTGTGTGTGTGGTGTTTAGGGCCAGCTTTGAGCCAATCAGAAGTCCTCTCTGACTCCCATCCATGCTGTGGAGCCAAGCGTGAGCAGGGTGCCACAGAGTGGTAGTTAACCATGTGAACACTGATAGGAGGCTGAGCAGAATGATGGTCACGGTTCCTTGCGCTGGGTGAGGAGGAAGTTACAGGGACTTTGAAAAGCTGCGTTTTGCCTGATACTTCACTATATAATTCCCAGACTTTCTCAGCTCAGGCCAAGGCTACAAAGAAAAGTGACAGAGAGAGGAAAACCAGAGATGCAGGTGCAGGAAGCATGCCTTCCTGAGGGGCTCACCCAATCACTGCCCAAGAGGTGGCCTCAGGGGAATGCCCACGTGGGACCTATTCTGTGCGACAGAGCCAGAAACCTGGAAACACTTAGAAGATCCAAGCAAATATCTAGGTCAGTTTCCCTATTTTAGCCATGTGTTTGCTAAAAGGTCCACTGTGGCCTGTAATGGAAGACAGTGTAAAAGGATTCTTGATGGTGATAGAAACAGTTTCAACACAAAAAAAAGTGGTTCCCACAAATACGTATAACAGCACTATCTATTGTGATGTGTTTGTTTTCTGAGCATTCTTTTTTAAGTTTTTGAACTTTTTAGTTTTTTTTCTGTTTTTCGTTTTTTCAAGACAGGGCTTCTCTGTTGTAACTCTGGCTGTCCTAGAACCCACTCTGTAGACCAGATTGGCTTCAAACTCACAGAGATTCACCTGCCTCTGCCTCCCGAGTGCTGGGATTAAAGGCGTGTGCCACCACCACCCTGCTTCTGAGCGTTCTTGATACAGAGATGTGTGTTGGGGAGGGAGCATAAGAGATGAATACCTATGGAATAGGTGATTCTTGCAGGTGGGCCCTGCATCTCTAGAATCTTTCCTCCCTTTGAACTGCAAGACAAAGAGAGGTGTGTGAGCCCTAGGGGGAGAGGGCACCCAAG
The DNA here is from genome assembly GCA_026225945.1 of Cricetomys ansorgei. NCBI lineage: Eukaryota > Metazoa > Chordata > Mammalia > Rodentia > Nesomyidae > Cricetomys > Cricetomys ansorgei. The sequence goes on along the minus strand of JAMJFZ010000242.1, from coordinate 45,892,413 downwards.
CACTGCTCCCTTAGTGCTCCCATGGGGGTGGGACCTAAAGGGTAGATGAGCTATACACTAAGAGAGGCTGTAGCTTCAGCTCAAGGTTGCAGTCTCAGCAGATGTTCTTACCCTCAGTATGTGAGAGGGTAGGGAGCTGACAGACCATGGTGGGCTCTGCTAGTACAGGCTATCGGTTTCCCACAGCTCCCAGTGCAAACAGGATGCAAGGCCCTTCATCAGCCACCAAGGAAACCTCTTGGAGTCTGTCTGGGCTGAAAGAAAGTAAAGGAACCCCTGGGGTGACCACCTGCAGGGTGGAATCTGCTGTTTAAGGGCAGAATGCTCCTTCAGAGGTGGGACTACACTGAGTTAAAGGGAGCTAAAAAACTCAGCTTCCTATACTTCAGAGGCAGGAGGATTCCGAGTCCAAGGCCTGTGGCTACAGAATGAGTTCAAGACCAGCATGGGCAACTTACTAAGACCATCTCGAAACAAAACAAAAGTAAAAATAAAGTTGAGGGTGTAGTGTAATGATAAAGTACTTGCCCAGAATGTGCAAAGCCCTGGGTTCAATCCCAGTAACACACACACACACACACACACACACACACACACACTGAATAAGGAAAGTGACTGTTTCATGTGTATTTATATTCCCAAACAGAGTTCAAACCCTATACAGAATATCACCCATGCAAAGAGAATTAAATATGTCTGTGAACAGGAATCCTGAACAGTTCTCTCTTTCTCTTTTTTAAAAAAGATTTATTTATTTTTATTTTATGTATCTAATTGTTTTGCACATCATGTGTGCAGAAGCCAGATGACAGTGTAGGATGCTCTGGGACTGGAGTTAAAGATGTTTGTGAGCCACCATGTGGGTACTGGAAATTAAATCCAGGTCCTCTGGAAGAGCAGCTGGTGCTCTTAACTGCTGAGCCATCTCTCCATCCCCTTCTGAACTCTTCTTAATCGAGAATCAGCACAGCTCAGAGCTGAGTTGTTCTCTAACTCAGCCTGGCTACACATGCTCTAATAAAGCACAGAAGCTATCACCATTCTAACTCTGCCCTTTTAACCACACTCTGATGGGTCCACATGTCTCTCCTATCCTCTGGGACAACACACAAAACATTCACAGTGAGTTTTCCTTTTACTGCTACTTTAGAACTGTACATGCAGAAGCCTTCCTCTGTGAAGCATAAGTACACACTATTAAGAGGGAAAAAAATACAAGCCGGAGACTAGAAGGGAAATACCTGCAGAACACATATATGATGAAAAGGCTCTGATCCCAAATACACAAAGAAGCTTAAAATATAATGACAAGGAAACAACCCAAAATGGACCAAAAGTCTGATCATGTACCTGGCCAAAGAAAGTATACAGATGGCAAATATATACGAGATGGCTAGCATCATGCCATTACAGAACTGCCAGTCAAAACAATCACAGTATGAAAAACAGAGAATACCAAACGCTGGTGACTGTGTGAGTAGACAGGAACCATCACCCATTACCAGCAAGAACATGAATGTTACAAATGGCAGGGAAGACACTTTGACAAGTTCTTCAAAATTGCACACACATTTACTGTATGAGCTAGCAATCACACTTCAGAGCACATTGATGCTGTAGAGTTAAAACCATCTGTACCAGTACCTACATGCACGTTTTTATGCCAGCTTTGTTCATAATTGCTTAAAAACTAGGAAAAAGGGGACCCAAGTTTGATTCCCAGCACTGGTGTCAGGCAGTTACTCCAGCTCCAGGGGATCCAGTATTTCTGGTCTCTGCTGGTACCTGCACTAATGTGATGAACCCATACACAGCTACACATACGTAATTAAAAATTAAAAAATACTTAAATAGACTCTTCAAAGAAGACATTCAAGCAATCAACATACAATTTTTTTTTCCTCCATTAGGTGAATGGGTGAATCATACATCCAGGAAATGGAATATGCTTTAATGAAAGTAAACAGGCCACCAAGATATGTAATACATGAACAAAATGTAAATGCTTTCTTCTTAAGGAAAGAAGCCAATCTGAACAGATTGCATAGTATACTATTCGAATAACATGGTATCCTGAAATAGCTAACACCTGGAGACTGTAGAACAGGATTGGTGGTTGCCAGAGCAACCATCAAGGTAGGGCAAAGGTAGGGGGATAAAGAGACGGCACACACTGTCGTGTATGATAGCGTAATGGCAGTCACGGAAGTCCACATTGCCAAAACCGTGAAAAACACAGAGAAAATTGTAGTCCTCTAATGTGCTTAGTTAATGCTGTGCTCCCACCTGCTCATTGGCCCTAACAAGCGTACTATCACACTGAAGACGGGAGCCATCGGGGAAGCCGGGTGCCCGACAGATGCAGGGAGGGATGGAACTCTCTGTACTATCCACTCAATTTAAAAAGCTGAATCTAAACTGTTCTAAAAATAAAGGCTATTAATTTAAAGACATGTACACACTAACCGCACACACCAATTCCTGGCAAAGCAGCTAAATTAATGATGTGACATTTTAGAGAGCTCCTACATTGGTGGGAAAGTGAATTAGCATAATTTCACAGTCCAAAGGTTCACTTCCCCACATTCCACGCTGGTCATGGAAAGGCCATGCATACAGCAGTGCTGAGAAAAACCTCCAGTGGTGTGTTTGCGGTCCCTTTTGATAATTTATGCACATTTCTGGTGCAGAATTTTATGTCAATTCCTTAAGTAAGTGAAAGAAAAAATAATACACTTTTTTAAAAACGAGCCAGATAATTTTTTTTTAAATAAAGGTTTTCAGTTTCATTTTATTTTTTTCTGAAGGAAGATTCTTATAAATGTAGTGGGTTTCTTTTCTCTTTGAGGGGAGTTGCAATCTTGGTCTATACTATGGGAACATTTTATACCGTTAAAAGCATTCAAGGTTTCCTTTTTTTTTTTTTTTCCATTATTTTTCAGTATTGGTATTTTGGTCACACAAGTGAGTCACTGAGGTGGGAAGGGACTCTCTTTCTTACAAGCTCCAACAGACTCCACTTGTCTTCCAGGCTGGCTTTTCTGTTTCCTTAGCTGCCCTGGAGTGCCTTTTATCCGCTATCTCGTGATGCAAATTCACGTTCATCGTTCATGCATGCTAGGGAAGAGGCAATGCCTATTATCTTGTCCACTGTTTTTGGGCAGCTTCTGAGCATGAAACCTGGGACCCAAGGACACACTTTCCCTGGACATTCTCAAGGGAGAAGTCAGAAAGGCAAGAGATACAGGCTATTTGTGGGATGCTTTCAAGTGAGTGCAAAGACTATTTTCCCCTCAGCACCGCATGATAGCTTCAGAAAAATACGTCTGCACTTTAAAAGCAACCTACATTTATGTGAACCGAAGACACCAATTATTTATATTAAAAGGGAATTATATGGAAACATTATTGAGTAGATACAAGTTGCCATGGGGCGTGTGCATTCTAGACAGGGTGCTGCTGAGCTAGGAGCTGAAGTATCTGCAGAGATGTAGTTATGTATAGGCAGTAGAGAATCTGAGGAAGGTTGGCCTGCTTGGACCTCAGGCTAGTGACAACAGCAGCAGCAGATGAAGGGCCCATGATCCCAACTCCCATGGTCTGAGCAAGGGTTGTAGTCTGGTGAAGATGTGGCAGCATGGAATCAGGTGTTTTTGAGAACTGTGTGGAAGGCACATCCCTGGTCCAGTAAGAAACTGGATAGATCACAGGCCAAGGAACCAAAGATAAGACGGAGAAGGACCGCACAGGGGAGGAATGAGGGATCGCCACTCACCCCAGGGGCACTGGAGGTCACGATACTGCACGAAGACGTTCAGAGGATGTCTTGCCTGCCTACTGGGTACCCAGACACCCTGTGGAAGGAACTGGCCCGGGTATCAGTGCTGCGCAAAGACTGGGGTTAACTGCAGACTCTAGAGAATGCACAGTGACACACATGCATGATTCCCCTTTACTCCTTCGGGTTTCAGTAGTATTTCCATCTCTCAACAATACTTGAAATTATAGATGCCATTGCACCATTGGAAATTTCTGGCCTTGGGATCAAACAGAGCTGGGGAAGAATGGTCCCTGCCCCCTTGGGGCCTGCAATTGAATGCAGGAGGTCTGCACCCATCTAGCAAGGCCAGGGTAACCACCAGGCATTGTCAACATGCCAACTTCAGTCAGTACACTGCTCTTGAAACTAAATACCATATTATGAGCATAAAGGGGATTCTAACTAGGCTCTACAGGTCACAACTCAAAGTTTCTCCACATTCAAGGCCTGGTTCTCCAGGAGCTACTGGCTCCCTTCACAGCACATCTAAAATGACTGAGGGCCATGCATAGCAAAACAGAAGAGAATTTATTAGGCCAAGATGGGTAGAAGTGTCTTTAATTTGCCCTCCATTTGAACAATCCTATATTCTAGCTCTGATGTTCAGTAGTGTTCACTACTTTTCAATCCCAGGACTTCCTCCGATACCTAGGATGGCCTGGTATTTAGCAAAGAGCTAAAAGCCTTCTGTGACAAATGAAATGCATACCACCAGTTTAAAAATCAGATATATATATATACACACACATACACACACACACACATACATACACACACACACATATACATACATACACATATATACATATATATTGTGTGTGTGTATATATATATATATATACATATATAGTGTGTATATATATATAATACCAATGCACTCGCAACATCTGTGACATCACTGTCTAGAACTCAAAATGAATAACCTGATCCCACACTCATGTTTCTTTCAACCTTAGTGTCATGTGAGAAAATTAAACGGGAACTCAGAAAACTCAGGCTTTGAATCCAAGCGCTCTGTTGGTTTAACATTCTGGGAAATTGTCATTTCCCTTGGACCCCCTTTTAGAAAACTCAGAATGAGGAGGTGATACTCTGAACGTCAAAGTTGCTGGAAGACACTGGTCCATGTTTTTCTTTCTTTGCAGAGGAGGGCAGAGCATATATAGCAAAAGTCACACATTTTAACAAATGACGGCATATTTCAAATTTGAGGAAGCCAAAAATTTGTGAAAGTACCTTATGTAAAATATTTGTACAAGAGTCTAAATTAGATGTGCACGGCAAAGTAAAATACAACAGATCGGGCACATGGAACACAGGCTATACGACTAGGCTTTTTTTTTTTTTTTTTTAAAGAGATGATTTTTTTTTTAAGCTCCCATTTCACCACAGGACTGGGGGAAGGACGTCTGCATGCCCCAGAGCTCACTTCCCTGTGACATCTTTGTAACCTGAAGCAATCCACGGGACACTGGTGAACCACTGGGATGTGCACACACACACACACTTGGATTTAGTTTTTAAGTTAGTGGTGTGGGACCACTGAGGTGTTATTTTTACATTTTTTTGTTTGGTTTTATTGTTTTACTTTTACAGCTTCTCCCTACTCCCTTTGTACCCCTCTCTCTAAAAGAGTCTAAGGGACGATGCTACTTGGAAGGAACTTTCTCAGAAAAATCAAACATTATTCCTTCCTGCTCCTTACTTTGAGTTTTCTTTCCTTGTGTCTTAGACAGAAAACAGTCCGAAATAAGCTTTTCACTGGACGGTGCAGTTGTAATGCAAATAGTTGAGATTTTAAAAGCTATTTATAAACCAGCGTGATCTTTGTGTGTCATGGACTGAAGACAAATACTGTATCCCAGCCGCACTTTCACTGTGTCTGGCCTATTTGCATACAAAAAAGGAGGTTATTTTTAAAAGAGGTATCCTCTTGTTTTTGTTTTGGTCCCTTGGGATGGCTGCGGTCGGGAAGAAGCGTGGAGATCATTTTCATACACTGGCTTGCGTGCATCGTGTTTACGTCACCTTCCCTCTTCTTTCTCCCTCAGCATCTACTTCTAATTCATTAGTGGCAGATTTTGGAGTCCTTGTCACCTCTTGCCAGACTATGACATCAGTCTCCTGGTTATGAAACTTTCTTGCTTAAGTGATCTGTTCCTTGTTCCTCACAAGCGGCTGGCCACACTTCTGAGCAAGACGTTCAACGCAGTCCAGTGTCTGAATCTAATTTTACCTTTCTGTTTTGTCACTCACCCTTGTACAGGTTACCTGCTGGTTATAGCCCACATTTACTCTTTTCTGACCCTTTGAAGACCTTTTGCCTCTGTTAATGTAGCACAAGCTGTTCCTCATGTCTGGATCCCCTTTCTTGTCTTCTCAATGGCAAGTCTCTACTTGGGCTCAAAATGAAGGATATTTCATCACTGAAGCCTTCCTGCCACCCTTACCCTCTTTTTAGGTTGTACGCTCAAGTGAAAGCAGCCAAATGGGAGGAGGAGCCCCGTCCCTACTGAAGGTGGACAGCCTCCAATGACTGGCCAGATTTTCCATGGGGAATGGAGCCTGCTGCTACAGGTTCTCTGATTCTTCAGGGGGAAAGGGGACTCAGCCTTATATAGATTCTCCAGATGACAAAAAGTATCGGCAATTAATGTTGATGAAGGCTTTTGTTTTATTTTGCTATTTTGATGACTGTCTGCGGACCATTTTCAGACCACAGCTTTTGACCTCTAACCTTTTCTGTAATTTTGTTCCTGCCCAAGACTGCTGGCTCTCTCCTGGCTCCCACCTTTCTCACTTGGTCACATGAACAGGTTTCACTTTCTCCGTGGAGTGGGCATGTGTATCTGTGCACACGAGCACTCGAGTCTGTGTGTACACGTGTACACACGCATGTGGAAGCCAGAGTTCAACCTTGAGTGTCTTCCTCAGTTGCTCTCCACAGTAATTTTTGAAACCAGGTCTCTGACTGAACCCGGAAGTCACTGATTTCAAGACTGATGGCCACAGAGCCCCTAGGATGCACCTGTCTTTGCCTCCTCAGCTCTAGAATTGCAGATGTGCACCATGACTGGGGTCACGTGGCCACTGGGAACTGAACCAGGTCCTCATGCTTGCACAGCAGACATTTTACCTATTAAGCCATTTCCCAAGTTCAAATCTCTACCCATAGCCACAATCTTTTGCTAGAAGTACCCTCCCAACACACATACACACACACACACACACACACACACACACACACACACACACACCCCTTCCATAATATATAGGTTAATTGTTCAGAACTAAGGTTTAGAATCAGACTGGCTCTGTTATCAGCTTTGTGATGTTCAAGACTCAATTTTTACTTGTGAAGAATTGAGAATAATCCCTTTTGCAGTTATGAAGATTAACTAAAATATATATACATATATACATATAATATCATGTAACACAATTCCTGCCAGAGAGAAAGAGATGTCAGCTGTGGTGACTTGTTCTCCTGACAGTAGCAGTAGCTTCTACACAGGATCCCTGTCTAATTTGTTTCTAATTCTCAAGCATAACGAAAACGTTACCGAGTACATAAATAAGCAAACAGTCCCAGCCTGCTCCCGTCTGGCTCTGACTAGCCAGCCTGGCCCACCGTGTTATCTCCCTAAACCACTCTGCTCCCTCTCGCCTCCTCGCCTCTGAATCTTTGTTGCCCTAACAGAGGTCAAAAAGTCAAGGTGAAACTGTTAGCAGGGGCCAAACCAATCCTTCTGGGCATTTGGTTTTACATTATGTAAATTATATAAAAGTCAGGGTATTTTACCGGTAAGTTTATCTTCTGACTCCTGAAAAACAAGCCCAGGCTATCCTGTCCCTGTCCTGACCCGTGGGGCAACAGTGTGGAGACGAGCTTGGAGGGGAGTTGACTGGCAGGCGTATGCAGACTCCACCGTTCCCACCTCTGGGGCTAGACAGAAATCAGAGATTCACACCACTCACTTCCAGAATCCTAGGCTCTGTGACAGACAGTCCTGTTTAGAAGCTCAACTTCACCACAAGAGTATTTTACATTAAAATTTTAAATTTTATTTTATATGTCTGGGTACTTTATCTACATGTATGTCTGTGTGCCACATGTGTGCCTGGTGCCTGAGGAGGCCGGAAGGGAGTGTCTGGTCTCCTGGAATGGCAGTTATAGATGGCTGTGAGTCACCCTGTGGGTGCTGGAAGTGGAGTCCAGGTCTTCTGGAAGAGCAGCAAATGCTCTTAATTGATGGGCCAACTCCCAATCTGACCACGATACTGTGTTAAACTTCGTTGCATTGAGTTTAGCAGGATGATGTAAGTTTACTGTGGATTTAGCAATTGCTACCAAAGACCCCCCTTTTCATAACTTGCACAATCTAGAAGTAGCCACGGAGTTGTGGCACGCTTGCTCTTCTGTCTGTGCGTTATTTTCTTTATAATTGCGTAGTCTTTATAACCACAGTCTTGTGTTGTGTCTTGTTATTAAAATGTTACCTTCAGGTTCATAATTAATTTACTACTATTAAACACTACTAACCATTTAGATTGATTCTTAGTTTTCATTATATTAAATACTGATGTGATATGCATTTCTAAGTGCATAAATATGTTTCTATGTTTCTCATTATTTAATGAGCTTCCACGGAGGTGAGATTCTAGCAAGATCTGCAAGATTTCTATAGTAAACCAAATGGTCTAGAATTAGAAGTACAAAGGAGAGTATAGCAATCTGTAGAAACTAATGCTCAAAGAAAGTCATTACAAGGTAGAAATAGAGAGCTGAGCACAGTGGCACACAGCTGTAAGCATGTAACCTCAGATGCTTGAAGCCCTAAGACAGGAAGGTTGTAAGTTCAAGACTTGCCTAGAACACTTGTGAGTTAGATGCTAGCCTGGGCAACTAGCAAGATTTTGTCTCAAAACTTATAAAAAGGGGCTAGAGATACTAGCTCAGCAGCAGAGTGATTACTCGGCATCCAGGGTGTCTTAGGTTAAGTCTTAATACACCACACAAAGAAACTTAGAAGCAGATCTTTCATAAGCAATTTTATATAGCCGGGTGCTGGGGAGAGGGCTCAGCTGCTGAGAGCTCTTGCTGGTCTTCTAGAGGACCTGAGTTTTATTCCCAGCACCCGTGTTGGGTGGCTCACAACCACCTGTAACTCCAGCTTCAGGAGATCCAACATCTTCTTCTGGCCTTCTTGGTGACACACATACACACAGACACACACAGACACACACAGACACACACAGGCAGACAGACAGACAGACACACACACACAAAAGAAAAGGGAGGCTGGAGAGATGGTTCCATAGTCAAGAGCACCGGCTGCTCTTGCAGTGGGCCTGTGTTCAATTCCCAGCCCCTCCTTGGCATCTCACAACTGTCTGTAACAGCAGTTCCAGACTGACACCTTCTCATTTCCACAGGTACCAGACATATGTGTGCACAAACATACATGCAGGAAAAGCACTCATACGTATAAAATAAAGGAAAGGTAAAGATAATTTTTAATAAAAAAAAAGAACAGAGCTAAAAAAAACCATAATTTTCTTAAATTAATTTAAAATGAAGGAAAAAAACAGATGTTAAAGACTATGATTATTAAGATATTTCCAAAAGACATTAGAAATTCTTAAGAGCCCTCGTGGTATTGCTAAGTACTACAAGCCTCATTTTACAGAGGAAAACTCCAAGGTTCAAAGACTTGGAGTGCTTCCCCAAAGTGATGCCACTACAATTTAAGTAGAGGACTGTGTGTGGCTTTTCGACACCAGCCCAGCTGAGTTCAACCTTGACATTTATCTCAGACATGATGCTGCCCACAGACAAATGCAAAACAGCCACCTCCGCACTCCTTTGGGAACCTGCGCAGTTCACCGTTCTAAAAAGAGTATTGGGTTGATCTATTTACCACTACAGAGCCTCTTGAGGACAGAGCCATATTTGCTCATCTTTAGTGTCTTTTCAGTGTGTACCAAAGAACCTGGAACAAAAGGGCTATGTCTTAGTCACTGTCCTAGTGCTCTGTGAAGAGACACCAGGATCATGGCAACTCTTATAAAAGAAAGCACTTAGTTGGGCTTGGTTACAGTCTCAGAGGGTGAGTCCATTACTATCATGGCAGGGAGCGTGGCAGCAGGCAGCCATAGTGTTGGAGAAGTAGCTGAGAGCTACATCCCAGTCCACAAGTAGAGGAAATGACTCACTTGCTCAGATTTATCCAAGTCCCTCGAAGATGTTGTAACACCCATTTAACCTATTACATTCTGCATGTGGCCTAAGACTACCCTCAGACTCACCATCAGTGGAGGAAGCACAGGAACAGATAAACAAATAGGGTGCTGGCGATAACTCAGAAGAGACTGTGATTGGCTACATGTGGCACTCCAGTGCGATGCATAGAATGGCCCCATCTGACACTGGGTAAATGAAGGCATGTGATAGGACAAGTGATGTCACACACTTAGAATCAGAAAGCTGGAGTTCCACCTGGTGCTAGCTGTTTTCTCTGTTTGAGCTAATTAGCACCAAGGTGAAACTGAACCTCCCATGGACTTTTGAAACCTCAAATCCCAGTGACACACTTCCTTCAACAAGGCCACACCTCCTAATCCTTCTAACCCTTTCAAACAGTTCCACCTCCTGGTGACTAAACATTCAAATATATGAGCCCATGTGCATCAGACTCTTGAAAACTCCACAAGTTGATAATTCAATAAATGGAGATCTCTTGGGGAGGGAGTTGACTTGTCATGTTTCCAATATTTAGTAAAGATGAACATTTTGAGTTTTAAAAAATTACTTAATTTTTTTTGTTATTTTTAAGTAATTGTGGATTCAAAGGAAGCTAGAAAAAATATATACAGGGGAATCTGAATAGTCTTCCACCAATTTCTTCTAATAGTAGTGTCTTACATAACTGTTATAGAATGTCAAAGTCAGGAACTCAACAATGAACGATCCACAGAGCTTATTCCAGTTTCACCAGTGTTAGTACTCATTTTCCCCTGTGTGAACTTCTATGCAATTCTATCACGTCTGTAATGTAGGCTCATGAACAAGGAACTGAAGAGAAGGCTCAGTGGTCAAGGTATGTACTGCTCTTGCAGGGGATCTGAGTTAGGTTCCTAGAACCTATATCAGGAGGCTCATAACTACCTATCACATCAGTTCCAGGGGACCCAACACTACCTTCTGGCCTCCTCAGGCACCTGTACTCATGTACCTGTACCCACAGAAAGACACATACACACACATAACTTTTTAAAAATAATAATAAAATATTTTAATAGATATAAAATGATGGTTTCCTCACAAGTCTCCTGTGCTGACCTTTGATAAATGTTGTCCCAGTAGCCACCCAGGCCTATTCTCCACATCACCGTAACCATGGCAACTACCAATCTGGTCTCTGTCTCTGTTTCAATGACAAGTAAGAGAACAAGCAGCTTGTAACTTTTGGGGACTGGCATTTCACTTAGGGTAATTCCTTAGAGATCCATCGGAGGTTTTGTGTGTATAAATACCTCACCCCCTTTTATTGCTGAGTATTATCCCGTGGTGTGCACGTACCACGGCTTCTTTAACTACTTACACTGAGAGTCATTTCATTTTTTGGTGTGAAAAATAATATGAATTATAATAAATGATTTATAAATAAAGCTGGTGCGAATGTTTATGTACTAGTTTTGTGTGAAAATGGATTTTCATTTTTCTGGGGTAAATGTAAAGAACTGCAATTTTGCACGGCTAAATAGTAAGAGTTTTTCAGTTACATAGTAAGGGCTGTACTATTTCAACACCCCTCAAAGCACACTGATCCTATTTCTCTGCATCCTGCTAGCACTGGTAGGCCATTATTTTTTTTTTAATATGATAATAGCTCACCATGATTTCAACTTTGATTTCTACAGTGGTTAATGATGCCGATCGCCCTGTCAGGTGGTAATTTGTCATTTATATTCCTTTTTAGAGAAATCTCTTTCGACATGTTTTGCCTATTTCTAATTGGATTGTTTGTTTTACTCTTTGAGGCTAACAAATGAAAATGTGTTCATAGTGCTTGATTGCTATTTATTTAATATTTGGTAAAATGAGTGAATAGAGCCAGGCCTGGAATTCCAGCCCTTGAGAAACAGAGGATCTCAGTCTGGGACCCCCATCCAAAAATTCTCTCTCTCTCTCTCTCTCTCTCTCTCTCTCTCTCTCTCTCTCTCTCTCTCACACACACACACACACACACACACACACACACGGGGGCGGGGGGCAGAGAGATTGCCTACTGAGTAATTAACTACATTAGGTTTCTTTAGCCGTTTTATGATTATGGTTTCAATTCCCAATTACTATAAAATAACACACTACCTATTTCATCAGCATAAATATTTGCTTAGTTGGTTGCAAATCACTGTAAGATGGAGGGTTTACCTTCTACTTAGTTGAGTATTTTTGGTTTCCCCAATCTTACCAATTTCAGGCCGTCATTTACTAACTAGCTCACATAATTAAATGTTCACTCATTTTATTACATCTTTATTCTCATTGATTGTGGGGCTAGCCTAGAGCTAAGAGGGGGTTGAAGTGTGCTTTGAATCCCAGAATTGTCACACTGAGAATGGAAGGCATTCGGGCTGCTCCCCCTTTTCTTACTCTAACAGCTAGCAAAGCTGATAAGATCTGCCCCTCCAAGGTATGTGGCCTGGTTAATGTTTGTCTGACCGCTGCAGCTGGGCCTGGGCCTGGGCTCCCTATAAGATCTTATAAGGTCTTTTCCTCTCACCCCTGTAAGATCACTGCCTATGCAAAGGAGGCTTCCTCAGGACTTTAGCCACAGCCAATGACAATACGACCACCCAAGTCTGTTTGTGAACCCCCCACATGCAGAAGGAGCTACCCTAGTACCACTGTCTTAACCCATGACCTTTCCCTCTCCACTCTATGAATGTGACTTCCTTCAATAAATGGGGCTGTTCACACTGAAACTACCTCCCAGGAAGTCTGTTTCCCTTTGGCTTTCAGCCTCCACTCAAGACCTCCAAACTCAGGATGGGTTCCTGTCTGAGCTTTCCTCCTTGAGGCTGAGCCAGTGTGCAACGTCTTGACTATCACCCCTGGAGGAGGATCAACAGCTAAATTTGATTATTTTGGATCTGAATAATTTGGACCTATGATAATTGGGTTGTTTATACTGTGATTTCCTATACTGCAGAATCATTCCTTTTAAAAGATTTATTTTATTTTGTTTATGTGTACATGTGTGTCTATCTGCCTATAACCAGGTGTGTGAAAGTACCTGTAAGGAGGTCAGAAAGGGGTGTTATATTTCCTGGAGCTGTAGTTATAGTAGTTATGAGCTGCCTGATGTTGGGGCTAGGAACCAAACTCAGTTCCTCTGTAAGAGCAGGAAGTACTCTTAACCCCGGAGCCACTTCTCCATCCCAAAATTTTGTACTTTCTTTGCAAGGTCTCACTATGTAGCTCTGGCTGACTTAGAACTCATTGAATAGAATCAACTGTCTAAGAACTCACAGAGATCCTCCTGCCTCTGCCTTCCAAGTGCTGGGATTAAAAGCATGGGCCATCACACCTGGCTATGGATTCTTTTTGATTCAAAGCTTTCCAAGCAAAGGCTTTCTTACTTCTGTCTTCCGTTTCTATTGTGGTTTTTCTGTCTGCTTATTGCTATAAACTATGAACGCTCTCTGAGATTCCAGTTAGGCTTGTTTGACTTGTTTTCTCTTTTACCCATCAAAATCCTTCTCCAAGAAGGCTCAGATACACGGGTTTCTTTAAACTCCACAATGAAGACTGGAATCAGTGTTGGTATGAAATGTGAAATAGTAGCTGCACAAATCCTTTTTTTTTTTTTTTTTTCCCAAACTAGTTTTGGGTTGAAAAACAAAACAACTTTTCTCGTTGCCTAACATGTGTGTGGGTCGGGGGGGGGGGGGGAGTGTGGGGAGAGTGTGGGGAGAGTACCCCAGGTCCAGCTCTCTTGACTTTATGTCAGTTCTATAAAGATTTATTTTAAACCGTGTTTATCTTTTTGTGACTGTGTACTTGGAGGCCCTGGAGCTGGAGGCACAGGTGGTTGTGCTGCCCAGCGTGGATACTCTGACTTGCTGAGCCAGCTCCCAACTCTGTCATTTTAAACAGCAGAAGGGAGTTTGCTCAGGGATCAGTGCTTTGCACAAAACTTTCTTCAGGAGGCATTTGTCTGGGCTGCCTCCCTGTCCTAGGCTCCAGAAGCCAGTTCCCTCTGCTCAGCTGAGAGTGTTGAAAGGCCACCGAGAGTCTCTGGATAGTTTTGGTCATCCAACTTCACCTTTCCATAGAATCTGACACCATGGCTACCTTCTCTGTTGTGAAATGCTTTTGCCCTCCTAGATGACCTAATCCCTTTTTAATTGTCTTTCATCTCTCAGATGCTTGCTTGGTTTCTCTTGCTGCACCTACTCTCACCAGGTGCATTTGTTTATTAAGCCTGTAGTAACAAAGAACCAGAGACCAAAACAGGGCATTTTTGTTTTTGTTTTGTTTTTCCTTTTTCTAGAAGCAAATGTACCAGGTGAAGGTATGACTGTATTGGCTCTTTCTGAGGACTGTCAGAGAGGACTCAGCTCCCTGCCTCTCTCCTTGATTCATAGATGGCTTTTTGTCTTCCATTATGTATGTTTCTCCACCCAAATTTCCTGGTCTCATTTACAAGCTTAGACTAAAGCACACTATAATGACCACATTTTATCATATCTCTGTAAAAAGCCATATCTCAAAATGTGGTCATAGTCGGAAGTAGTGAAGGATTAGATTTTAACACGTGATTTGGGAGGTGGGAGAAGGACCTTTAACACAATCATGGGAGTGAACGTTTCCATTATAAATCTCATGCGCAGAGATCTCACCCAAGAATTTCGGCCAGTATGCTTTGTCCCTCCATGAACACACCCTTCTTTTACTTGCATTTCGATTTCCTCTCTTTTGTGTTCATCCTAGACGGCTCTTCCTCATCCTCCTCCCTGGCAAGGTTTTCCAGGTTCCATCCTGGACTTCTCAATCCCCTAACCTGCTCCCTGAGAACTCACCCTCATGAGAATTCCGACTCCCGCTGTTCTGGTACTGAAGACTCTCAGTGTCCACCCTGGTCTGGGCCTTTCTCGGGCTTGGTACTGACATGAGTGCTGACTACGTGGGCATCTCCATCTAGCTGCTCAGATTCCCTGGGAACAAATGAACTCACCATGCGTCCCCTCTCTCTGTTTGCCCCAAACTTACTCCAGTTCCTTTTTTCCTCCATTAGGAAAGATGCCACCACACACTCACATTTCTTCTTCTCCAGCCTCCACACATGTTAAGAAAACATCAACAACAAAAAAAAAAACCAGAACAAAATCGGGAGGTGGTGGCGCACTCCTTTAATCCTGGCACTTGAGAGGCAGAGGCAGCCGGATCTCTGTGAGTTTAAGCCCAGCCTGGACTACAGTGTGAGTTCCAGGACAGCCAGGGCTCTGTAGAGAGACCCTGTCTCAAAAAACAAAACAAAATAACAAAAACCAACAAAGCAAATAAACAAACGAACCTGTGGATTCTAATGCTCATGCATCCTCTTCTCTCAGATGCCACCATAACTAATCTCTGAGCCATGCCCTGTTTTCTACCAATCCTTTGCTCCACATCCTGCACCTGACTTAGCCCACAGCTGCCTTCATTTCAGAGTTTCCCCAGTGTTTAGCTTCCACTGGAATCAGTCACTCATGGAGGCTTCCCTTGTCCTTGGGGACAGCTTGTTTCTGGTCAGCTCTCTAGGAATTCAACCTGGGATTGCCCTACCAAGCTCCAAGGACACTGAACACTTCTGCTGGTGGGTCAAGAGAGGAACAACAAGGCACAGGACATCAAGCTTCCTGAATTTTAATCCAAAGAATGTCATTATATAGTTATTTAATTTTTGAAAATTAATTTTTCCTCTTTTTTTAACCATAATAGTAATAATAAAAATGACCAATAATTCTGAGTTCTTACCAAAGCAAAATCCTAAGCATTTTATATAGACTATCACATTAAAACCTCATAACCACATACGAAGACTCTCAGCCACATTTGAAAGGAAAGAAACTGAAGATTAGAATGGTTAAGCAACTTGCCCAAGGCCCACAGATAGAAGATGTGACTGCGTGGGGTCTGGTATTCAAATACACAACAACCACCAAAACCAAACCAGCATAACACAACAAAAGGTTGTGGCCCTGGCAGTGGGCTCTCATGAATTTTAAGTGATCACAAATAGACATAGGAAAGTCAGTGTAGTTATTGGTTTCTTTTTTTAAAATATACTTTTAATTTTCTTCCTACAGACACACATCAAGGTCAAAAGCATACAGTAAAAAATAAAACCACGTGGGCTTCTGATTAATATTGTATGTATACAGGTATCACTTACAAAAGGGATAGCACCTTTCCCCATAAGGTAAGCACATTAGAGATTGCTCCTCCTTAGTATGGGGGATTCTTGTTTGTTTCTGAAATTTGACATTTCTCACTTTGACACAGAAAAATGATAATTTACTGTTATTATCTGTATACTTTTATTTCTGCTAAGATTCAACGTTGCTATTATTATTTATTGCTTATAACTGGCCTGGAGCATAGAAACAAATATCAAAAAAGAACCGTATAGACAGTGGCTGGTTATTCTATAGACACACGCAGGCAGTGGCAGTACAATTCAATAGTATTACTTCTATAGCTCCATGAAAGCTCTAAATTCTGAATTTTTTTCACATGCATAGGAAAGTTAAAAATCATCCTAGAGGAAAAAGAAATTTTTACTGGGAAATAAATCTCTAGTCTTCTGAAGTAAAAACAGCAACGATACTTCTCAAACCAGTAAGTGCTGAGTAGGTGAGAAAATCTGAAAGCACAGTGAAATATAACAAAGGGTAACAAAGTTATTCTGCAGCCCGGGCAAGAGAAGGGTGGGCGTGGCTCCCTCCAGGAAGTCCACACCCTGGGAACCAGCCACAGCAAATTAGACAAGAAGAATTTTCTGTCCTCAGGAACCCTGTGGCCTTGAGTGAGCATGATCTACCTTCTCTCCCTTCAGCTATTCATTAATACAGTGACACTGTGTGTCTGGACACCACTGTGAAGTTGAACACTGATAAAATGACACCAGTTAGTGCACAGTGCCAGGCTCCCGCAGACACTGGGTAACCGAATCACTTCCATCATTTGCTTGTGTCTTAGGTTTTTCTGTTGTTGCTTTTTTTCTTTTCTTTTCTTTTTTCTTGTATACAATCACCCCTGAGAATCTTTACAAATACCAAACTCTTGGATGCTCAAGTCCCAGATATAAAGTGGGGTGTTAATTTGCATACTCCCACATACATTAAATCATCCCTAGATTGCATGCGATGCCTGTACAATGTGAATGAATGACAACAAAAGCCTTGTGCCTACTCGGTATAGGCATGACTGTAGACTAGCTACATGTCTATCTTAAGTGGAAAGACACTCACAGCTGGCCCATGAGTCAGTTGTGGAGGCGGAACCCATGCACTCAAAGAACTGGCTGTGCCCTTTCTCTGCATTTTGGCCTCTCTTCTCTTTGATTTGCCTGCTACTCATCTAAAGATGATTCTTTCAGCTTTAGACCAAACTGACTCTGATGTACCAAAAAGAGCATGCCTCCTTGCATTTCTCATACTTATGCAGACGTTTAAAGAATCAGAGCATGGTCTCCAGTTTCATCCTCCCGCTGAGGCCATGATCCATAAGCCACACTGTAAAGAACAGAAGCAATTGCTCACCATCTGGGATCCATCTTGGATGCCTCTGAAAGTTCTGAAACAAGCCCACCGAGAGTCTCTCGCTCAGTCTGCGCTGCTCCCCAGGAGCCACCCTCACGCGTCTGCTCGCTCCTCTGCCTTCCGCAGCAATGACTGTGTACCCCGTCGACTTTTTCTCAAGAGAGTTGTTCCTCTTTTCTTAGGCTTTCCTCACATTTGAGGAAGATATTTTAACCCTTTTCCTGCTTTGCAGATTGTTTGGTTCAGCTCTAAATCTTCAGTCTCTTGAGTTCCGGACACTGTGTGCAAACGAAACTAAGAAGCCCAAGACAAGTAACGCTGTGAAATCAGTAAGTGTACAGAAAAAAAAAACCAAAAAAACAAAAAAAACAAACCACCAAGCCGAAACTACATAAGATGTAATGTCCCCATCTGAATGAAAAGAGACATCACTTAGAAACTCAGAATTCAATACACTGAAGTTGGTCATTTGGTTTGGTTGCTGTGGTTCATGGGAGCCACAGCTCTGTAAGACTATTGATTGCTCCCCTCTTTGGAAGCATGTGTGCATAGTGCCTCTGGTACTGTGAAAGCTGGTCCTCAGAGAGCAGGCTTTCAGGTCAGATCCAGTGAGAATCTTCTGAGTCTTGTATTTGAAGTGCATCATATTTTCAGCAATGGGGATTTAACTTCAACCTCTGGGAGGCAACCAAGAGCAATAGCAATAACCTATATTGTTTTGGGGTTTCTTGGACTGCTTTGACCAAGTAGAAAGGGGTTTCTTATGCCTGACATAGGGGTAGTTTAAGGTTCCTGAAGGGAGTATTGTAGGTACAAGTAGAATAACTTCATTTCAACTGTATATGTATGTGTATACACATAGACTTACGTGTATTGTATACAAGTAATTATAGGTAAATAATAATATGGCTCCTTCGTCTATTTTGAAATGTATTTCACTATCATGTTTTAAAAAAAAATGTTCAAATGTAGATGAAATTATCAAAGTTGAGATAACTTTCCCACAAATTTATTTAAAGATAACAAGCTTTTGTTTCTTAGTTCCAGCTGACAGTGATACGTTGTTTTTAAACTTCATTAAAATAAATAGAGAATTCACTTATAACATTTTTCTTAGCATTCCAGACTAAATTTACAGTAACTATTTCTTCCCCCTCTCCTCCCTGGCTTTACGTACTGTTTTGGTTTTGTTTCTGTTCCATCCCAGCTTCTTCACTGTAAGGCTTTCAATTTAAGTTTGTTTCCTATGACTCTTATGATGTAGAAGAGACTAGAAGTGATAGATTTGATGTTGTGAAAGATTTACTAGTAGATCTGCTAGTGAGACATCAAATCACACAAAGTGGAATTTAACTTATGAAGCACTCCTCTAAAATACCCCAACAAAAGTAAGTAGCATGCCAAGCAGGACTGATAGAGTTAAATAAAATTTAGGATGCTAGGATGTAGTGTTTGTTCATCAGGGTTCACCAGCTTTTAGGATCCATCCCCGTAACAAAAGGAAGCAATCCTGATTTATATACAGCTTTTACCCTTATTTCTCTGAGAACAAGCTGTAATGGGCAACTCGAGGGGACAGCACAGAGTGGCAATCATTATTAAGTTCTGGCCTGCCATAACACCCCAGTTCGCTTCTTGAAAAAAAGCATAATTCTTCCAGGTGGTCAGGATGACCCTGAGTAACAGCTATTTGAAAAAGAGTAACACTGATGCACTTAGAATGGTTCTGACAATATTTAATATCTGTGTCTGCTGTGTAATCGCCCGTCTGTCCAAGTGGCCAAACTTGCAGTCATGTTCAAAGTATAAACCAAGGCCAGGACCCGAAAGAGAGCTATGGATGGCAGCGTATGTGGAACTCATAAGCTTAAAGTAGATGTGTGTAAATTAGTCAAACCTGTTTTGTCCGGCTCCTCTTTGGACACTCGCCAGACCCAGACTCATGCTATCATCAAGGAGCTGCCTCGCTTTTTCCTGAGTGTGTGGGGTGAACTCTCACTGTGGGAAAGGGCATACTTTTGCTATACTAAAACACTTTTGTTTTTAAAGACAGTATCTCAGGTGGACTGGGCAGGCCTTGAACTTGCTATATAGCTGAGGATGACCTTGAATCCCTATCTCTCCAGCCTCCACTCCTGGTATTACAGTTCATCCCTGAAGTACACCCATGAGTGACTTAGGAAGAACACTGGGGACAATATTTTTGCTGTTGCCGTTTTCTTTCCATCTTGGTGATATATTTCTATCAACTTCACACTTGCCTGGCATTTTATCTAGGTAAAGAATCTGAAACTCAGAACTATAGATATTTCTTCTGTGGTTTCCTGCCGGTTAGGGCTGAATGAAAGGCCAGTTAGAAAACCTAGCCAACTACATGAGATTAGTGAGGTCATGAATCTTAGAAGAGAACGTATTACTGCCACTTTATTAAACCAACACAATCCCTAAGTGCATTTAAAATACTTATTCCCATACACATTGATACATGTAGTTCTCACACCTCATCAAAGAAACTTCCCTTTGTACCAGAGACCACTACAGAAAACCACAATTGGTCCAATTATAGAGAAGAAGTGACCATGGGGTATAGAGCCCTAGTTGATACATCTACAGGACAATGCCTACATCCACAAACATCATGGAAGAGTAGCAAAAAGACTATAAAATCTAGAGGCCTTGAAAGTCTGCTGTGAGAGCGTGTCTCATAGAAATGATAGGGACGCTTCCCCCACGATACCTCAACCACACGGCTGCCTAAACAAGACCCGAAGACATATACCATCAATAGACATGTTAATATGGAAGGGGCAATCTCACAGGGCTCCATGCATAGACAAAGAACTACAGGCAGCCAAGGAGTGCTGAAAGCATGAGAAGTAGTCTTCCCCAAGGCTGAGCTCCCCACCCGGTTATCCAGTACGAAGCGGTCAGCCATATATACGGGGTTTATTGCTGTGAAGAGACACCATAACACGGCAACTCTTATAAAGGAAAACCGTAAAACCAAAAGTCACTCTGCCAAAGAAAACTGTGGACCAAGCACATAACTTCCTGGAGTGCTGGGTGGGGCTGAGTACGCATAGTCTGGCCCCACTCTAGTTCACTGTGTTTTATGTTTGTGTTTGAGTACATGCTATCTCAGCTTCCTCCTCCTGCCTCCACCATGTCTGCCTCTATGCCTGTGCTTGCAGCCATGCCTCCTGCCTTTGATGGAGCCTTATTTATCTGAAACCATAGCCCAAACAAACATCTTCTTCTATAAATTGCTTTGGTCATGGTGTTTTATCACAACAACAGAAAAGTAACTAATAATTTTTAGCTAAATGATATGTATATCATTATAAATGTCACAGTAAAGTTATTCCTCAAATGTCAGGCAGTATACAGAGCTTTTAATAATTTTCTATACTAACAATTTTGCATTAAGATATTCATATATGAACTTCCAG
Source organism: Cricetomys ansorgei (assembly GCA_026225945.1). NCBI lineage: Eukaryota > Metazoa > Chordata > Mammalia > Rodentia > Nesomyidae > Cricetomys > Cricetomys ansorgei. The sequence continues at coordinate 45,871,329 of JAMJFZ010000242.1, read as the reverse complement.
TATTTGTCATCTCTTGCTCCATAAGGAGATCCTCCTAAAACATAATTTCTCAAAACCAGTAATGTTTAGGGATTGATATCCGGAATAAATTCAGTTTTAAAACAAAGAACTTGAACAGACATTTCTCCAAGGAAGGCAATAAGCACATGGAAAATAAGTTTCAAAACTACTCGTCATTGGGGAGATGTAAATCATAACCACAGCGAACGTCAGCAAGATGGCAGAGTGGAAACTTCAGTCCCTCCTTCCTCCCACAAAGATGCCTATTCGAGAACAGCACACATGGGCTGGTTGAGATGCTCAGAAAGTAAAAGTGACCCTGGGGGAAGGAGAGAAACAATTCCTGATAGTTGTTTTCTGACCTCCAAACAAATGCCGTGGACATTCATCACACACACAAGATGGTGATGCTGGTGATGATGATGATGTTGATGATGATGCTGGTTGATGGTGATGATGATGATGGTGATGGTGATGATGATGATGATGATGGTTGATGGTGATGATGATGATGGTGATGATGATTTTAAAATTAATTTTAAAAAGAATGATACATCGTGGTTCACAATTCTCTGTGTGAGAAATCCAGACATCAGTTCAAAGGCTCCTTCACACCAGGTGAGCACAAACCCATCTATCAAGGCCAGAGGGAACACTTGCAGCATACTGGCTCAGGAATCCGTTCCCTTGGTCCAGCACCACACAGTTGGAAATAATTCCTAATACTCAGATACTCCTTGGAGAGAGACAGAGATGGACCATGTATGCAAAGCTCTAACGGGGGTGGGGCTACATGAGGAAATTGCTTCTGTGCTGTCCATCTCACAGATCTGAGAGGACATAGAGTACCTTAAATGACCTGAAACACTGAGAACATAAGATAGCAGAGCCCCACTGCTCCAGGGTACCCTTAGCATACAAACACAGGCAGATATTGCCAACAGACCCGCCCTCAGGGATCTAAGTTCCTATTTTGTGGGGGAGGAGTACATGTGAGGGTTTGGTTTCTTTCATATATACCCAAGTGCACTGACAAGCCCTAGCATACTGTAGATACCTGAGGGCTGCCGAGAAGAATTACATGGGTGGGATGCTGCTCCAGCAGATTTGGAGTTTGCAGTGTAGACACGGGTGCAGGGTAGCTTGGTGACCCCTCCTTTGGGGAAATAAGAGGGAACCATGTGTTCAGTATTCTGACTTTTTAAGAGTCTGGCCAAGGAACTCTATATTAATTATTCTTCTCATTGTTTTAACCAAAGCTCCAGAGAGAAAGTCTTTAAGGAAGAATCGTTTACTCTTGACTCGTGGTTCAGGCTATGATTCCTTAGCCTCATGAACGTGAGCAGAACATCATGGCAGTGGAAAAGCAAGTGGGGAAAGTGGTTCATTTTACAAGGGACAGAAAACAGAGTAAAGAACAATATAGGAAGAGTCTGGGGAGAGATAGACCCCAAGAACATGCCCACTCCCAGTGACTTACACTCTCTAACTAGGTCACATCTCCCACTTTATACCACCTCCCAGCACCATATTATGAATCTACCTAAGCATTAACCCGTCCTTTAGGTCATGACCCTCATGAATTAGCCCTTTCTGAAATGCCCTCACCGACATACCAGGAGGTGTACTTCATGAAACTCTTCGGTGGTTCTCAATCCAATCAAGTTGACAGTCAATATTAACCATCACAAATTTGTTTCTGCATAACCCGAGATAAGGCAGCTACCAGCCACGACACACTCTAGATGACTCTATATAAGACAGAATGCTCCACAGTGTGCTACTATTCCACAGGACACAAGACAGCTGAGAGACATCAGAGGGACTGTGTTAGTCAGATCTCCCATCACAGAGTCGAATACCTGAAAGGAATAATTTAAAGGGGAAAAGATTTACTGGGACTCACTCTTCCAGAAGTGTCAGAACAGGAGTGGCTGGAACACATTTGGGAATTAAGACAGGACATGGTGGCAGCAGGAGCACTTGGCAGATGCTACTCACCCCATGGCTTCCAGGAAACTGAAGAAGACAGAAGGAAGTGAGGGAACAAGATGTCTACCCACTAACTAAGCCTCTAACTAGACTCTACCTCTTACTTTTTACAACCTCCTGTCATTATATTATGGATCCAATAAGTAGGGGTCTTAGTTAGGGTTTCTATTGCTGTAAAGAGACATCATGACCACAACAATTCCTTTAAAGGAAAGCATTTAGTTGGGGTTGGCTCACAGTTTAAAGGCTTAGTCCGTTATCATCATGGCAGGAAGCATGGAGGCATTCAGGCAGACATGGTATTGGAGAGATAGATGAGAGTTCTACATTTGGACCAGCAGGCAGCAGGCAAAAGAGAGTGAGACTAGGCCTGGCTTGAGCATTTGAAACCTCAAAGCCCACTCCCAGTGACACACCTCCTAAGAGTGCCACTCTCTATGGACCTATGGGGACCATTTTCATTCAAAGTACCACAGCAGGTCAGAGCTCTCAGGATCCAATCACAGTCCAAAAGCTCATCAGCTGGCAACAAGCCTCCAGTCCACAGGTCTATAGGTGATACTTCGTATTCAAACCAGAGCACTCCATCCCTGACCCCAAAGGCTCATGTCCATCTCCTAATGCAGAAATGCATCCAGTGTATCCCTGTGAATCTCCACAAATACACAGCTCCATTGTTTCTTAAAATTGCAAGTTCAAAGTCTCCTCAGAGATTCAAAACCAACTTCCAGCTGTGATCCTCCATAAAATAGAAAGATATAGGGAAAACATCATCATTGTAAAGGAAGGCTGAGAAGAGAGAAGGGGGTGACAGGCAGAGGGTCAGCAGCAGTTGAAGCAGACGCCTTTGAGGGAAATCCCCTAGACCAACCCACCTGTAGTTCCCTTTGCTTCTAGTTTCTTACTTTCTACTCTTTACTTTTTCTTTCAGTCCCCCCCTCCCCCACCCCAAAGGTTTGAGTGAAACTAAATGACAGGATACTTCAAAGGTGAGTTAGCATAGGAGTTTCCTCTAAAGATGTCTGCCTCTCTTATCCACCAGTGAATTACCAGTTCCCCCATCATTGTGTTTCTCGCCTTCGATGGGCTCTGGGATGGAGATCATTTTCTTTTTCTGAAATTATCTGTATCTGGTGGGGTTGTGTGGGGGTACACTGCATCTTCCTAACATAGAAGAATGAAACCATTGAAATGCTAAAGCGGAGTTTTAGGATTGTCAAGCCTGTAACACTATAGTGAGAGTTCCCTTGGGGGTTGTTTCGCTATAACAATCATCCTGCTGCTCCAGGAATGATTTTCTCTGTTAGTTACTTTCCATTTCTTTATGAACTACATGACAAAACAATTTAAAGGAGGAAAACTTTATTTAGGGTCACAGTTTCAGAGGGCCCAGTCCACGTTCTCTTGGTCCCATGTGCAAAGAGCATTCTGGTAGTAGGAACATGTAGCAGGGGTAGGGGGGCAGGGCTCTCCAGGTTGTGGCAGACAGAAGAGAACCAGTAAGGGACAGGAGCCTGGGAAAAGATAGAGTCCCCCAGTATATACTCCCCTGTGAGCTGCTTCTCTAGCTAGACCCCACATTCTAATGTTTCCAGAACTCTTTAAAACAATGGGCAATATTGTAATACATTCATCTTTATACATTCTCTTCCAAGTATGTTAGCATTAAAATTCAGACACCTCACTTAGTCTAACAGAGTCTTATTTCTTTGTTAGAAATATAACTTTTCTCTTTTCTTTCTAGTTTCTGAGAGTGCAGTTCAGCATGTGGCTTAGCTCCTCTGGAACTGACTTTACTAACTTGGCTGAGGTGAGAATGTTAAGAGACAACTAATTTCTCAAGACATTGTTCTTAGGTCATTTGTGCTATCATAAAAACCTATGGTAGGGCTGGTGATATGGCGTGGCAGGTAAAGGCACTTGCCATCAAGCCTGATGGTATGAACTCCATGCCAGGATCCACATAGAAGAAGAGAACAGATTCCCTGAGGTTGTCCTCTTCACATGCACCACGCCCATCAGTAAATGCATAAATGCAATGAAAAGATTTTTTTAAAAAATGTTTATGGAGCAGGTTAGTTTATAAACACCAAAAGCTTGTTTCTCAGAGTTTTGAGGGCTAGGAATTCCAAGGTTAAGGTGCTGGCAGGTCTGGCATCTAGTAAAGGCTTAAGTGCTGGTAGATGCGTGCCCATCTTCTTGATGGATCTACATGGCAGAACATGAAAAGGAGCTCTCTGGGGTGTCTCTTAAAAAGGCCTAATCCTATTTGTGAGGGTGTCACCTCAATATCTAATCATCTCCCCACAACCTTATCTCCAAGGACTGTCACATTAGGGATTAATTTCCAATGTAAAAAGTTTGTGTCGACACAAACATCCTGTAACTAGCAGATGGGGAATAGACAGTAGGCATCGAAGCCTGTGACTTACAGCAAACTCTGGTGGAATTCATCTCTTTTTCTAAAGCTTAGGACTGTAGAATGCTGGTTCCTGGAAAGACCATTGAATCATTGGGTCAAATGATTTTTCAAACCAACCTTTCTGTAAGAATTTAGAACTGCCTGGAACACGGTTTGACAAACATTGGTGTACCTACCCCCCCCCCCCCATGTTACACGTAAAGACACAGAGGCTGGAGGAGCTGTCCATTGAGCTGGATTATATATACAATGACATGAAGGCAACATCCCAAGATTCACTTTTGTCTGAGTGTAGGAGAAGTACATCCATGGTTCCGTAGAAGAACAGGAAACAGGAGACAGTTGCACAGCTCAAGCCTTGATCTCAGGAGTAAAATCCTCCTATTCTGTTAGCACAGAAGTTGGCAAAGTGGTTACTAATGAGAGCTGGCAGGGACTGCCCTGGGGAATGCCCTATTCGGAAGCAGATATGTGGGGCATTCTCTCAGTCAGTTCACCCTTCACTTTGATTCTCAACTCTGACTGCACGTTGGAACCACCTGGGAACATTTCTAAATACACTGTCTGGGTCTTCCCGTAGACTGGCTGAATCATGCGTTCTAGAGCTAGCTGGAGGACTTGGCTATTCTCACCCTCCTCATACCTTACAGAAAATGTGCACACAATGGCTGCTTCTCATCTGAGGCTAAACAACAAACTGGGCCCTGCCAGGAAAGTAGGTAACAACGTGGAAAGGAGGGGAATCCTCCAAGATTCCCTGTTCCAGGGCTGAGCTCGAAGACACTGAAAAGAAATCATTAGAAAATTCATAGGTGTTTGCAGCGAGCGGTGGCAAGATTGAATCGGAAGCATTCACATCCACTAATTACATCTTCCATTTTGGTCCAGGGGAGGAAACAGAGACATAGGCAAGAGGAGCAAAGAAACCCTTGAGTTGCTTCTCTGATATTTTTACATTCAATCCCTCCCTCCCTCCCTCTCTCTCTCTCTCTCTCTCTCTCTCTCTCTCTCTTTTTCTCTCTCTGTCTTTGTTGCTGTAACCCGAGAGCCACAAACTCTTCTCTGTAACTCAGCCATGGCACGGGCTGTGACTGGGATAAATCAGCCATTTAAAGAGGAAAAGTTCATGCTGACTCACAGTTTCGGAGATTTCAGTCTATGGCTGATTGCTCTATCATTTGGGGCTTCTGGTGACACAGAACAATGTGGAAAGAGTACATGGTGGCACACATAAGTGAAAGTGAAAACACAGGCCTTCCTATCTCCTTGGACACAGCTACTCATTCAGGCTGGCTCTGTCTGCTTCCTGTACCTTTCTTCAACAGATGTTCCATGTTGATGGCATTTCCAACTTCCTGCTGGTCTCCATTGCAGCTCGGTTTCATTCTCAGGCTTCACACATTACCCTTCCAGGCCTCTTTCAGGGACACTGACCTTGCTACATAGTGCTGCTTGGTGCCCACACTTTGCTTTGAAATCTAGGTGGGCGCCTTAAGGACACCATCCCTCTGATTTCTGTATTCCTAAAAAACCAGCATCTCAAGAATGATTCCAGCTCAAGCAATAGCTAGATCCTGGATTGTGGCTGTAGTGGCCTGTATGTATCTGAATGGCTGAACAAGTGACATGAATCATGGGATGATAACCTCCTAGGCATTCCTGAACCAACAGAGTGCTGCCTTCTAAAGAAAACTTTACGCCTTTATCCTCGAACCTGAGATAGATGGTGTTGTGCTAATTCTCAAGATCTTCCAAAGCATTTGATTCTTTATAACAAATAATAGTGTTAATTTCTTTAATACCCATATCCTCCTTGGCTTCAGCTTTAAGTGCACTTCTTTTATGTAAAAAAAAAATGATTTTTCAAAAACTTTCTTTTCTGCTTTTACTTCTGATTCTCACTGAAAATCTGCTAAACATAACCAATAAACCCATGCTACAGCCAGTACACTTCACTGCCTTGAAACGCCCTCTACCAGATTAATTAGTACATCACCTTTCTCAAGTCTCAGGGCATGGACAAGATGTGCAAAGGTTTTTTTATTTGTTTGTTTGTTTGTTTTGTTTTGTTTTGCCAGAATGCAGCACCATGGCATCTACTCCAATTCTCCATAGAGTCCTTTATTCTATCTGAAACCTCAGGGCAGTCTTTATGGTCTGCATTCCTGTTAGCAATTTGGTCTTCTGTGCTCACGCCAGAATCTCTCTGTAAACTCTGCCACTAGGATTCTAAACTTCTTCTTGCCAACTTCTGTAGATGTTTCCAGTTTCTTCTGGAAACCAGTTCCAAAGGTGGTCAGGAATATTTATAGCAACATTAACTTTCTGTTTGTCAGATTCTCCCCTTTCTCTTTCTCTTTCTTTTCTTTCTTTCTTTCCTTCCTTTATCCCTCTCTCCGCCCTTCCTTCCTTTCTTTTTCTGTGGCAAATATCTGAGAAAAAGAAGTTAGGAGGAGGGAAGACTTATTCAGGGTCATAGCTTCAGTTTATGGTCTGTGGGCACCACTGTTTGGGGCTTGTGAAGTAGGCTGTCCTGGTGGCTGGAGCACGGCAGAGGAGGCTGTCTGTTTCCTAGCAGTCGAGAGTGGATAGACAGAGAGTAAGGTTCCAGGAAGAAGACCTACCTTTCAAAACATAGCATCAGGAACCTACTTCCCATGACCTGGACCATCTTCTAATAACCCATTGTTCTCATCAGTGGATTAGTGCATTGCTGAAGTTAGCCCCATCATAATCCAGCCGTATTCCACGACCACCAGAAGCTGGGTACTAATCCTGCAGCATACATGCCTTTTAGGGGACACTTTGTATTCCTAACCATAATGCTTTTCTTTGGGGTCACATGTACATTCTATCCTATTCTATCATATTTTATTCTTAAAACTTGAAATGTTTTATTTTAGCTTTTGGATATTACTCAGTTGGGAATTGACTTTGCATGCAGTGTAAAGAAAAGATGCATTTTCTTTTCTTTTAAAACATGAAAAGCTATTTGTCCTGGCATCACTCATTGGACAGTTTATAGTGTTCTGACTGAATTATAATACTGTAAACTTTGATGTGTGTGTGTGTGTGTGTGTGTGTGTGTGTGTGTGTGTGACTTTTCTGTTACTGTGATAAAATAATATGATCAAAGCAACTTGTAGAAGGAAAGGTTATTTGTGCTTACGGCTCCAGAAGAATAAGAGTCTGCTGTGCTGGGAAGGCATGGCATCAGACAGGCATGACAACCAGAGCTCTAGCAAGGCTGCACCTCCCCCTCCCTCTCTCCAGACAGTGCCACCAAGTAGGGACCAAGGTTTAAATGCCTGAGCACCAATCTCAAGTCTCTCTCACACGGTTGTATACTTCTGGAACCTTTTATGTCCTCTCCATCCATTTATCCAGTGTCACACTGTTTTCATGGGTCAAACTTTCTAGCTCTCATGTCTGGTAGAGAAAATTCCCCTAGTTCCTCCTTCTTAAAATAAGCGTTGGCTAATTAACTGCCTCTAATTTCTATTCAGTTTTAGGAAGAATCTGTAAAATTCTTAAAATTGTTTTCAGATTTTTAACTAGAAAGATATAGAATTTACTAATTTAGTGAGAATAATCATCTTTGGTGATACTGAGTGTTCTTCTCTAAGAACAAGACACATTTTAGGAAGTATTGCTCTTTAAAAAAAATGTTTTTACTAACTGCTTAAGATTTTAATTAAGATACCCTACATAGTTGTTAATTTTATTCCTAGTTACCTTTAGGTTCTTTTCTATTGTAAATGTAGATTTTAAAATAGCTATCTTCCATATATCTTACTGACATATATAAACTTGAGTAACATTACTACATCAGCCTCATTCTAGCAATCTCTTTTGCCACCTTTATATCCAGATTCTTTTTATGCTTCGGTATGGATAAACATAAAATTGTAACTAATACTTTCATTCTTCATTTTTGAGGTTCTTACTATTTCTCATTGTGCTGCTATCCAGTATGATAGGAGTGGAAAAAAGCACACACACACAATTGTTTTAAAATTCCCTTTACTAGGTTGCAAAACCTTCTAACTTTGTTACATCCAGTAATGAGGTGCCCCAGCCCCCTACTGACTCAGACCTTCCTGGCCACTTACAAAGTTCACCAGCCTCATTCAGACAATCCCACTTATTGAAGGTGTCCAACTCACAGGACTTTTGAGGACCTACTGTTCTGTCTAGTATAATGTGTCTGAGTAATTCAAACCTTCTTATTCTTTCTATGTATCTGTAGTCTTTAAATATGTCACCACCTAGTCAGGATTAATAGACAGAAACCTATACTCCTTCTTTGTATCCACACTGATTGATCTGATCAGTTCTACCTTCTATTAGCTGTCCAAGTGTTCTCTCACTTTCGTTTTAAAGAGCAATGATTGGTGTTTCCATCAGTATCCCCTATCTTAACTATGCTAACAGTTTCCAGACTAGTCTCCTTATTTTAGGTGGCAACTCTGCCTGCCTACCTGTTCTCACTGTTGCCAAGTTAATCTTTCTAAAATATGTTCCCGATCATGCCTCACCCAGCGTAAAACACTATGCTCATTGTCTACTGTATAAAGCTGCAGTTCTTTAGCTGCTCAGACAAGGCCCTTTGTGCAATGTGACTGGTTTTCTAACATATTAGCCTAGCAAAACTAAAGTGCTTGTAGTTCAGCTCTGCTGTTTCCTCATACCGTGAATTCTGTACATTTTGATGACCCTGTGTGACTCTGACAATGTTTTAATTCATTTAAACCCAGATCAGATGTCACTTCTTCCAGGATCGACAGATAGAACTAAGCAAATATTTGTTGAGTACTATCTATCTGGCAAGTATTATGCTCGGTCTAGCAATATGAAAATATAGTCTCTCTGCTAGTATTGATTAACTATTTTATTTTCTTCCTTTAGCCTTAAACATCTTGTACATGGTTCTTTCTCTAAAAAAATGTGGATCAGACAATTTTCATTCTCAATAAAATAATATATAAATAAATGCTGCATTGTTTTTCATATAGAGGTAAATGCACAGTGTTCTGGAAACAAACGGCATTCAGAATGATTTATGGACAAAGTTTCAAAGATGATTAAAAATGATGAGATCACAGCTCAGAACCCGGCAGTCAGATTATGGCTCAGTCAGCCTCACTCCCCCTTATTATGTGTCTATTAAAATCCGATGGAACAGGCGTGGATAAATGACAGGTCAGATGAGCACTGAAGTGGTCCTTCTACCAAAGTGGGGGCGGGAGGGTTTGAGGAGGTAAGTAGGAGGTGACAGCCCATACACTCTAGACTAGGGTTGAAAATTTACTAAGGACAATGCCCAAAGCCAAAAACCGCACAAATCCTTCCTTGTCACAGATACACCGACATGACAGTGCTCCTAGGAATATGTGGGGGTCTCTGGAGGGGATAGAGCGCCCCTCACTCACGCTACTGCCTCCTGCTGCCATGATGGTCTTCACCCCGAAAGATCTAAGGGTTCTCCTACACACACTTCACCATCTGTTTCTGGCCACATACTTCCTGAATTTACTTCCTATTTTCTGGAAGAAAACTACAAGAAAGACATTTAAAGTGAAGAGTCCCATTTGTGGGAGAGTGGGGGAGTGGGGGAACCAGAGGGCTAACCCACGACTATGTGTGGGTGGGGGATGGAGTGGGCAGTTGACCTAAATCGGACCCAGGACAAGCATGCTTCTCTAGGAGTCGATGAGACTAATAGCAGCAGTGAATGGAATGCTCACGCAAGCAAAGCAGGACAGGAGAGGTGCTCCTGAGAAATAATAGTGGCATCTAGTTCAGTGACCAGAGTGGGAGCCACCTGGAACGTAATTGACGGCGCTCTAGAACGCTATAGTTGAAGAAGGTGACGGGGCAGGGGTAGGCTGGAGGTGGGAGGGATGGGAGGAAAGACAATATTCTTACAGAAGAGATGAGCAGAGCCAATGAAAATCCCTGATAAGGGAACGGTGTGTAAACTGCCTTGCTATCTCTTTCCATTGCCTAGATTATAGGTGACGTTCCAAGTCAACGTCTTCGTTTGTTCCAGTGTGCCTTCCTCCCCTTTCCTTCAGAAGTTTCAAATTCCCACGTCCCCACTCACTTTCTGCTAAGGAAGACTAGAGACTGGAATTATACTATGGGTACCTTGGCTAAGAGAACTCGTCAAAGATCTAAACCTTGGTCTTGAATTGGCTGAGGTCTTTGCGTGGTTGCTGAGCTACAAGGAAAGCTGCAGGGTGGGAAACCTAAGAAGAAACACAGCGACATTAACTGCATCTATGTATAGAGAGAGTGGGACTTTCTTTTTCCATCACACTTTATTAAAAGCGTGGAAAAACAAATTTATGGTCTCTGGCTCATGCCTTACTTCCTAGAATCTTTAGTTTGCAAGTATCCTGAACAGACATTATGTGTAATATCAAAGTGTATTTCCAGTGTGAGGGGTGGGGGTGGGGGTGGGGGTGGGGGTGGGGGTTGGGGTAGGGGTGTGGGTGGGGTGGGGTGGCAGGTATACACTGCGAGAAATACTCTCTTAAGAAGTTATATCCACACAATTCTAGAACCAGAGGAGAAGTACCGCAAGGGGAGTGTCTTAGAACTTTGTGGAGACAGTGACAGCTTTCTCCGGGAGCTGGCTAGAGGTTTGATTTCCAGCCAGCGGAGGATCACCTGGCAGCCTGCGAAGAGGGCGGCGACAGGTAGGGCGGAGGCTCGAGGTCCCCAAGGCAGGGCGGAGCAGGAAACTGTGACCCGCCGGGCTGGGGCGGAGCTCGGAGAACCTCAGGTGCGGGTGGACAGGGCGGCACCTGCGGGGACCCCGGGGACGCTCCGGTCGCGCCCCAGTACCTGTGGGCTCCTCCGAGATGCGCGTCCCGGGCCGGCGGCTGGTGAAGAAACACGCGGCGCCCCGAGGCCCTTGAGCCTCAGCGGCCAGAGAGGGGCCAGCATGGGCCGCGGACTGCACGCACTTTGCCTGCTCCTCCTCACCTGGCTCCCAGCAGGTGAGCCCTGAAAAACAAAAAAAAAAAAATGGGTCCCATCCTGGGCCGCTCAGGAAGCCATGATGGCCTGGTCCCGCAGAGCTGGCCACCCGCAGGACGGTGGAGGCCCGGGCGGCTTGGTAGCGCTTGGCCCCGGGCGGCAAGTGCAGCAGCCGGATCGAGTTTCAGCCAGGGGGAACCTGTTATTTTCCTCCTTTATTAGCCCAGGGCTTTCTGAAACAGATGCAACTGAAAAGAAACCCCAGTCTTGGGATTTACCCTCCAACAGGTGTTAAGACACCTGACAGCTAAAACTGAACCACAGAGGCGAAATTACCATTCTTCCTAGTTACCTCCCCCCTACCCCAGTGTCTTTCAGAGTGTAGACATGGCATGGCGACAACCATATTGGCCCAGAGTGCATTTCTTTCCCAACAAGGTAGATTGCGTTGTTAGTGTATGAAGGAGTGTTGGACATAATTCCGAGTCTCCTTTACAAGTCCCTCACTAGTGCCTGTTCTTTTTCTACTTTGGGGGTCCACTTTTCCCCTCGTTAATCGCCTAGTCACCTGCTGTCCTTTGAACCTCCACACTAAGCCCCTCACTCAAAATTTGTGTGTCTTAAGGCATCTCTTGGAAACAGGGCAGCCGTCGTGTCTGTGAGTGAAGCCCGGTAGGAAAGGAGAGTAGAGAAGGCTCTCTCAGCCGTGTCCAAATTAGCATGTAGCTGTGACTTTGCAAGCAAGAATTTCAATTTCCTTTGGACGTTCCACCCAGTGTTATATCGTCTTACTTCCCACTTCCTCCCGTTTGGGAATAGCTATCTCTTTACCTCTGGGTTGCGTGTGGATGGCCAGCTCACAGTGTGCTCACAGATCAATTGGAAGCGTTTATGGCTTTTGAGTAAACGAATGTAATATGAAGATGGAGTCAGAATTTCCTTTCTATGAAGCTTATTAGACAGTTTCTTGGGTGTAACCAAATCCCACTCAAACTAGAGTCTACAAGAACGTAAGCTTAATGCCTAATAAAAGGAGGGGGGTTGCAGAAGGACAGGTAATGGAGAAAAATCAGCATTCCAGAGGCACACTGGCTTGCAACATTTTCTACCAGATGTAAGTTTTATAAATTGTTTGAAGTTAACAAGATGCCCAATGAGAAGCAGACGAAGCCTCACCTGGATTTAGCTACTCCAAATACCACCAGAAAAGTTAACCTGAACTGCAAATTGCTAAGAATCCTGCAGTTATCTACAGTCTTTTCTCCTGTGTATTCAGATTTCTTCTCCAAGTCTGTCGTAGCTCGGGACGAAATTCCCATTTGAGCTGTCTTCTTAGGAAATAGAGGTCTGCTTCCATCAACCTCTGAGCATCCTGTTTCCCAGACTGGGACTTCTGACCCAGCCGCTTTCTGACTAGAGTAAAAAGACTTGCAGATAAAGAACGCTTAGGGTATAAACCCTGATCCTTAGTACCTTAAATCACCAGCATGCTGTCGTTGTTTTAAGTTGTCTAGATTTTTTTTAATGAACCACATTGACAATGGACACTTTTCAAATACAGTCACTATAGCCAAGTATATTTTAGAGTACACAACTTGCTCACTATATAGAGACTTCAGAAATTATGACCCCACTCTCTGAGCGTGCTACACAATGTTAGTAGCTAGGGCCTCGATACGGAACAATAATACAGACTGTGGTGCTTGCCTGGCCTTCCTGAAGTAGAAGTTGCCTGGTATTTTACAAGAGTATAGAAAGCGAAGTCTTCAATGATTATCTAGATTCACTTTCATTTCACAGGATGAGACTCTGAGACTCTAGCTCTCTGAGGGAAAATAGCTACTTTGACAGATATTGCCCCCTGAATATGTGGAGAGCTATCAGTAAGACTGCACCTGCTGTTTATGATGGTTTGTATAGATGATGTTTGTTGGGTTTGTATAGCTGATATCTCTGAGACTCCAGTAATTTACTGAACTGTTTAAAGCCTCAGTAAACAGGGATAATACTAGATGTTCCATAAGGTTTTGTAAGGATTAATTAAAATGAAGGTTTTAGAGCACTTTATATACTGCTTGTACAAAGTGAAGGAGGGTTTAATAAATATTAGCCATGGTGCTAATGCTAGATATGATTTGGACCCAAGTAGTACTATTTACAGCTAAGCTTGCAAGAACTAGCTCCTCCTTCCCCTGCAGATAAGAAACTGAAGGAACAGTAAGATGCCTGTTACTGTAACAAAATAGCTGAGATAGTCAAATTGAAAAGAAGAAAGACATACTTTGGCTCACAGTCTTGGAGTTGTCAGTCCATGGTTGGCTGGCCACATTGTTCTGTGGCCAGGCAGTGCAATAAAGAGAAAGCACCTGATGGAAGAAGCCGGAAGCCTCAAGGCAGCCAGGAATAGAGATAGAGAAACAGGATAGGGCCAGGATCCCAACAGCCCCTCAAGGGGGCTTTTCCAATGTCCTTCCTCTAGGCCCCACTGTTGCAAACAAGAAGGTAGATACATGTAGTTGGTATAACAAAACTCATATCTTATTATGCTGAAGGTCATCACACAAAGTTCATATTCTAAGTTCTTAACAATGGTCCTAAGCCTGTCTCCCCAAGGCTGCTCACCTGTGCAACATATCTTAGCTGCTAGTCAGGTCCAGAAGTCTCTGACGGTTAGGATCCTGGAGGAGACTCTCCAGCCACGGGGCAGATATGCAGAGCAAAGCATTGCCCTTGGTCTCTGGTTATATACTGTCCAGTGGGTGTCATGGAATCCTAGTCGTGTGTCTGATTGTCTTAAGTGAATGATGTCCCTTGATTCTGGTTATCAGGAGCAGCCCCTTGGGTGTAGTGGGGTTCCCAACTAAATTTTTTTACGTGTCTAAAGGCATTTTTTACTATGCTTATTACGTTCACCTATTAAAAGTTCCACCACCTCCCAATGGTGCCGAACTAGGACCAAATCTTTAACAGTTGGGCCTTTGGGAGACACTCCAAACCCAAACTATAGCAGTGACTATGGAGTCAAAATTCAGACTTTGCCTCTTAATACTCATAACCCTGGTGAATTACTTCAACTCTTTTCATCTAGAAAGCAGGTGAATTAAATCCCTCCATCCCTGCCGCCCCACACCCAGTCAGGCCATCTCTTGTTGACCGGTTTATGCTCAAGTACAGTGACTGTGGCATGGTGTCCACTCAGGCAACCCTGCCTTTGTCTCTTCCTCATTTTTAAAGTCAAACATCATAAAGTATCTCTTCAGATAAAACTGTAGAGACTTTACTTGTTTGCAGCATCTCACAAAAGAATGTTCCCACAACTTGCAGTAGTACAGTAATGTGTATAAATATGCAAGGTGGAGACAGTATTTAAAAAGACTCCAAAAAAGACTCACTTTAGTCCCAGCACTTGAGAAGCAGAGGCAGGTGGATCTCTGTGAGTTCAAGGCCAGCCTGTTCTACAGAGTGAGTTCCAGGACAGCCAGAGTTACAGAAGAGAAATCCTGCCCCTAAAAACAAAACACACAAACAAACAAAAATACAACAACAACAAAAGAAACTCTGTTAAGTCTGTCTTCTAAAGACCCTTTTCAAATTGGACGTATTTGTTGGAAAACCCTGTGCTTAAGTGTACTCCTTTGTGGTCTATCAACTTGTTCCATTTCGCTTGTTAAGAGTCAGCCCAACTCTCTGATTAGCATCTGAGTTTCCACAGTTGTGCAGAGTAGGCCAGTGACAGAATCGTGAAGTCCCAGAGGAAGGTGCTGAGGTCGGGAAGTCTTGTGAAGTTCCCATCACAGTGCTCTCAGCTCCGTAAAAGATCACTTGTCAGCTGTGGGTTGGTTATTTTCTTATTCTTTGAAGTCATGTTTTGTTTTGTTTTTTAGAAATTTTTATTGCACAAATTATATCTGAATTCTTGTTCCTTAATGTAAAATTTTAAGTAAGGCTAAAATAAGCACTTTAGCTTTTGGCATTCTTGGCTCATAGATTTGATTGTTTCTTACCACTCTCAGAGTTTATTTCTGGAGTAAAAATTTAGCTTCTCTCTGATTCTGAAAGGGTGCATGTCATTTGTGCTTTTGTAAATTTTGGGGTTTTTTTGATGTTTGTTGTTTTGCTTTTGTTTTTTTGAGACAGGGTCTTTGTAGGTCTATGTAGTCCTGGCTGTTCTTGAACTTTCTATGTAAACTAGACTGCTCTCAAGCTCACAGAGATCCACTTGGTTCTGCCTCCAGAATGCTGGGATTAAAGGCATGTGCCACTATCTCTGCCTGTAGAAGCATTGTATTACTTTACAGAACCACTCGCTATTCACCCATATTCTTAAGCTTTGGGAAATCAGACAGCTGACACATAAGGGGCAAGATCCTTAGACAAAGCATCAGTGATTTCCCCTAGGTGGTGGGGGTGGAGGGGTGGATCATACTTAGAACTAGTGAAATCTTATAAAATCTCCAATACACTAGATAGTGGTGTGGAGCCTCTCAGGGTACAATGGTTATTTGTGGTAGGAAACTGCCCCCTTGGAACCTCCCTGTCCCCTTGAGGGCTCCTGAAATCCCTTCTAGAATTCCCATGCCCTGTTACACACAGGGAGAAATCATTCTGCCCCTGTCTTCCTTCACTTTTCTCCCAGCCATTAGTACAGATAAAAAAATCTGAAACCAGGGAAGCCTGTGTTACAGTGAGACACCATGCTGGAGAGCTGGCACCACAGCTCCTTCCCCTATTTCACACAGTGGAGCAGGTTGATTTGGTTTGGTTGAATCCTAATACACGGAACTAGAGCATTTGACTAGCCCTCAGTGTCTGAATAGATGCCAGTTAGACATCTAGCCCCAAATGCAATGCAATGGAATGGAATGTTGGGTAATTAATGTACCTTCTACCTGGATTTATTTTAGCATAATAATTTATTTTGGTTTTGAAGTCCTTGGGAAAAATAAAATTGTGCAATTTCAGAATTACAAAGATTCTCCCATCTCTAATTACTTGCAGACTTTCTAGTTTTCAAATGTTGGTGGGTAAGACAGGGTCAAAGGATGGGAGTTTTGATACTGGTTTTATTCATTGACCGTTTTTAATCACCAGGTTTGGTTGCTTAGTTCCAGACTTGGCTTCTTTTTTATTCTAGGTACCAATACTCACCCTAGCCCACTGTCAGCACCATCTCTTAGCCTCTGGGCCTGCTGTCTCCTTACTATTAGCCACCCTTTACTCACAGAATGACAGGTCACCTTGCCTAAGCTCATCTCTTTCACCTTCACGTTAAGCGTCTTATAAAGCTCTGTGTGGGATTCAAGACCCTCTAATATCAGGGGCTCACTAACAGGAGCCTTGTCTGTCTCTTGATGTGGGATTGACTTAACCTGATATGGGTGTGGCTTAATATACCCTGTTACGTGCCATTCTTTGTTTCTTTTGTATGACCATATTACTAATGATTAACTCTGACTTTATTTTATGAACTTCTTAGAACACTTAGAATTTGTTCTAAGTAATTCAGCCTGCATCGAGTTCATCCATTTTTTTTTTAAACCAGCACATGCTTAATGTAGCATTTTATACAAGGCTCCTGTGCTGGCAAAAGAAAGCAGTCATGGTCCTGGCCCTCAAGATTCTTATGCTGTAAGGAGAATAAATACTGATACAGATACAGAAGTGTGAGCAAGGCCCAAGAGCCAGGGCTAAGGCACCAAGAGAGCACATACTGGTTGGATTCTTTACAACCAAGAGGCCCCGCCAGAGACACGTTTGAGCTGAGAAATGATCATCGGCAGCCACAGGAACAGCACATGCCAGCTCACTGGACAGAAGCTCCGTGAGGATGAGGCAGGAGAAATGTCAGTGAGGCGGAGTGGAAAAAGCTACAGAGTGCAGTGAGGACAAAGAGCGGCGGAGGACCCGAGACAGACGGCATCGTGGGTCATGGTGGGAAGGTTTTCGTGTGTGTGCTCTTGTGTGTGTATGTGTGTGTGTGTTAAGAGAAATGCAAAGCTGTTGGAAGATCTTAAGGAGTCTGAGTTGGTAGATGAACAGCACTGTGAAATCCATACTTCAGGGAAGCACAGAGGCTCACTGAAGCAGCTAAACTAAGGCAATATTCAGCCTGGAGGTGATGGCAGTCCTAAGATGGTGTGAAGATGAACAGAGACCCCAGGGGCATTCAAGAGATAAGAAACCCCAATGTGGCAAGGTTGTTTATGAATAATAAGGAAGAAAGAGACATTAAGGGTGGTTCCTGAGTTTGGGTCTTACTCACTTACTAAATGGGAACACGAAAGAAACCCAAGTTTGTACAGAAGGATGTTGATTTAGGAGTTGGGCTTAATTTAGAATTTGAAACCAGGAGCGCTTGGATACACACACCTGCCAGTCCCCTGGTATACTGTAGTAGGAGTTAGCCTCGAAGCTCTGGTGGTTTCTGAGAACCCTGCCAGACTTTCTCATGACAAATTATTTTGTCTGTGATTTTTACTGTTTATTATTGAGTCCCCATCAAGAGGATGAGTTCCAAGAGCACAGGCCTTGTCTTCTAGAACAGTGTCTGGCTCAGAGCAAGTATATATATGCTCAGAACAGTGTATGTATATATATATATATATATATATATATATATATATATATATATACACACACACACACACACACACACACACACACACATACACATACACATACATATACATATACATGTATGTGCATTCTGGTGGGGCCCAAATTTGCATATGCTCTGAGATTAGAGTGGGGTCATGAATCACCAACCTGGGCAGATGACTTTGGGAAACCCCAAGTGTTTGCCCCTCAAACAACTCTTGACCTTTCCCACTAGTAATCAAAGGAATGCCAAGTTCAAGTCACCTGAGTGGGTACCTTTTGTTTTCCCACTAGTAGTTTTTCAACAACTTTTTTTTTTTAAAGATTGTAAGTTTCCCCTTTTGGAAAAGATGATGGTAAAGCACAGTAATATCACTTACTGTTTATGGGAATATAAGTTTAATGTCTGAAGTAGCTATTAAAACATAAAAGGCTTATTCCTCTTGACTGGGGAAACATTATGGAACAAAAGTATACGGGAAAACAGATAATCACATTAAAATATCCATTTTAGAAATCCACACCACTATTGTTTCTAATAGTGAAAAATCAAAAGCAACCCAGACTCCCATTATAGGAAAATTTGTAATAAATTATACTTCACAGAGTGATTTTCATGCAGTCCTGGAAACAAATAGACCTGTAGATACTTATATAGAATATGTCAGTCATTCGAAGCTGAAACAAAGTTGCTAATCAATGTACAGATGATTCATTTTTAAAAGCAAGGGTGAGGTAGGGAAGGATGTACACCAGACTATCTACCATGACACCTCCACCCAGAGAAATTCATGGCAAGCAGGAAGGGACATTTTTGCTTTTACAAATCTTCTGTGCTGTTTGAAGCTTCTTGTTTATTTTATAGTAATAAGCAAAAAAGGAAAATAATTTCTATGCACAATGGTTAGAATAAATTTGTGAATGTCTTTTAAATTCAAGAATATTCTTTTAAAACATTATTTGTATTTATGTGTCTGTGTGTGTATGCTCCTTTGTGTCTGGGCACCAGTGGAGGCCAGAAGAGGGTAACAGATCCCCGGAGCTAGAGGCACAAGTATTATGATTCTCCCAAAGTGGATGTGGGGAACTAACCTCTGGGTCTCTGGACAAGCAGCAAATGTTCTTACCTACTGAGCCACCTCTCTAGCCATGAGAATATTCCCTCGGGGCTAATCTTAACCATTTTTGAAAACTTATCTGGAAAATCGGGTGATGTCATAAGAAAAGCGCAGAGCTTGGGATTTTAGGACGTTTGGTTTAAATGTACCTTTGTGGTTTACGAGCTGTGTGCAGTTAGGACATCCCTTTGAGGATTGTCTCCAAAACTTGAGAGAAAACAAAGCAGAACACTTCGATTTTTTCCCCTTCTTCTTCAAAGGTAGAATGAGATGATGTGTGATAAAGCACCCAGCACCGTGTTTGGCAATCCAGGAGGTGCTCAGTCTTTCAGGGTCCTCACTGAAACTGGAGCTTAGCTCCCCTCCCCTAGCCCATCTCTGCATGTATGGTATAATTCCTCCCCCTCTCCACTTCCCTCACCCACAAGGTTCCCTGTCCCTTCTTGTCAGCCGCTCATTGTTGGTCTTTTTCCTTTTAACCTCTCATATTTGCTCTGTTATCTAAGGGAATGTAGCAAGTACCGATGGTAAATATACTCGAGGAGATAGCTTGCTCAGACATAAACTCTGATAGGATGAATCTGTGTGCTTTCTGTTCACTGCTGAATGGAGCTCACGGGCCTGTGTATTTGCAAACACTCCACAGACCAAACTCCCGTCAGTGGGGTTCCAGGACCCATACTCCCCAGCTGGGCCTGTGTCCCTATCTCCTACCTTGTGTGGGTCAACTTTGCGTTGCTGTAACAAGAGAAACTCAGCTTGGGAAGGGAAAAGGGTTGTCTTGGCTCACAGTCTTGGTGGTTCTGCTCATGGTTGCTTTGGGGCCTGTGGTGAGTCTGTGGTGGAGCCAAGTAACTCACTTCATGGCAGCCAGGTGGTTCAGAAGAGAGGAAGACCAGCATCCCATACTCAGTCCTCTTTGGTAGCATGGACCAGTGGTGGAAAACTGTATTTGGTCCCCCTCTCAGAGGTTTTACAACCTTGGGACCCAGCCTTTAACACATGGGCCTTTTGGGACACCCCAAGCATAAACCACAGCTTATATCCTCCAAACAGAACTTTATATGGGAAGTGAAATACCACTTAGTCCTCCCATTCCCCACCCCAAGTCAAGTTTCAAAAAAAGAAAAATGGCACCTATATCTATTCTGTATGGAAGGCATCTTCTAGAAACTGTAGCCTCTTTTCTATCTGATACTACACTGAATTAAGAAATGTACTAAGTTCTGTATGCTTTTTGGAATATATGGCATCTAGTTGGTGAGATATGGGGCCTTCATTGGCCTATTTTCCTTCTATTTTAGTGTATGATGGCAGTCCCCACTTGGCAGAGCAAAATGGTCTCGGAAAGTACCTGGTGGCGGGAAACAAAGAATCCCCTTCCCCTTCCCTCCTTCCCATGTGTTCTCATAGCTTGTCTGAAGTTTCCATTCTACCCTTAAATGACAGGTCTCCGCTCCCTTCCTCTTTCACAGAAGAGGCAAACTATGAATGGGTTTGCTGGGGATGGAGCTACAGCAAAGCGGAGGCTCTCATGAAAGCCTACGTTTGTATAATTTCAATTCTTTCCAGAGGATTTTCTTTCACATTCTGGTCTTAATTGATCTTAACTTCTTAATTTAGATGAAATAAATGCAAAGGACATAGCAAATGGCTAATGTTTGCAGAATGTCTACTATGTGCCGAGCTCTCTGCTTACTGGGGACATTTATCTTCCTGTCTTGTGGGACAGATATTGCCATTGTCTGATTTCCCATAGCTTGGAAATAACTTACCAGATCTTTGGGACAGGGAGAGGGTGTGAGGTTTGAAATGTAGGCAGTCGGCCCTAAAGTTTTCAAGAGAAAATGACAGGGACAATGAGGAGCTGGGTTCCCGCCAGACTGGCCATAGGAAGGGTCAGAAATGAAGGGAAGTCATGAACTTGAAAGATTTTAGTGCTAAGTTTGAATGAACAAACAGGTAACCAGGTCGTCTGTTATCAGGACATTTTTCATTTGAACTTTTTCAGCGCAGGTTCTGCTGGTTCTTCAGACCTTTTTCTAAGAACCTTATGTGTTCATTAGCAGGAGTGTCCACTGTGGTTTGTGGTACAGAGTAAACCTTAAGTATTGACTACCGTGGATGTCCAATGTGGTTTTTTTTATACAGAATAAAGGTTAGAGGCTAAAGAAGAGGAAGGTGGGACAATTTTTCTTTTGAGATGAACTAATCGCTTCTTCCTTTTTCTTTCTCCTAATCTGAGAAATCCTACTGCCTTTTGAGAGTCTTTTCATGCTTAGGAAACATTGTAGTTTTGAGTTTGATTCCAATACTGATACTTACTAAATTAGATATGCACTGCTAGGCACATGGGGTCCTGGTTTATGCCATCTGAGCTTTTGTCCACATGAATGAGCAGAGCTAATCCCTATCATGGAGGCCGGTGTTAGAAACACAGACCATTCATTATCCTGTGCCTAGTAGATTCTGGGGACCAGCAGCAAGTACACAAAGGTACAAGGTACCTCTTCTCCCCGTTCTTCACCCCACTGACTCTTGGTGTGTGTGGCAGAGCAGAGGTGAAGGTGCGTGATCCATACAGGGTGCAGTGTGTTAGTAGATTTCTGGAGGAAGCACAAATGAGATTAACACACAGAGCCTGTGGAGACCTGAAATGTGAGCCTTGAGATTCACATTAGGGATGAAATGGCAGAGAGGACGAGCCCCCAGGCAGCAAAGCCAGCACTGACGTTGGTAAAGGTGACTTGGTCACTCCAGCAATGGCTTGCCCATAATAAGGGCATTCATGTAAGAGGAGCTAGCATTTGGTAATCAAGGCCATCACCCTAGATCCTGTCCTCCTCCCCCCAGGCGGTTAGAGTCAGCAGTCTTCAAAGCAATGCCCAGAACACCTTCTGGCTGCATCTAAATTCCCTTCCCTGACCCTCAGCAAGCATGTGTTTTGACCTCTTCAGTGCTTTATCTTTGCACAAAAGCTGACTGGAATTTGAGTAAGCTATTCATGCCAAATTACCCTCCAGCCAAATAGAGAACATAAAAGTTAGGTATTGCCATGCCTCTTCCTAACTAAAGGAGAGCCAAAAAGAATAGCAAGAACGCTACACAGGGAGAGAATCCTGACACTGAGCCAGTAGAATGACCACGGGCAAGCCACTTTTCCACATGCACATAAAGCCGCACAACGTGTCTCCTTCCAGGATCACAGTTACCGCATGAAAGAAAATATCTGAAGGTGTGGTGTGAAGCCAAGGCTTTGTTTAGAACCAAATGTGTTTTCTATATATTCTAATCAGTGTGTGTGTGATGGTTGGTACTCACTGTCAGCTTGACTGAGGCACGTCTCTTGGGGTGTCTTCAAAGGTGCTGCCAAAGAGGTTTAGCTGGGGAGAGAGGATCCACCCGGAGTGTGGCTAGTGCCTTCTCGTGGGCTGCAGTCGCAGGCAGAACGCAAAGGTAGAAGTGATGGAAACACCGGCATTTCTCTCTGCATGCCTCTCTCTGCTTCCCGGTCCTGCAGGGATGCAAGGAGCACCACCCACCTGTCCCACTACCACGAACGATGCCAGGAAGGTCTGTGCCCTCAGACTGTGAGCCTACATAAAGCCTTCCTTAAGCTGCACTTGTCAGGTATTTTGTTACAGCCACGAGAAAACGCGAGTCAATGAACAAAGTAAGCCAGTGTTAGCAAGGCACTCCACTGTCAACATCTTCTCTGTTAGCTGTGTTAAAGCTGCAATGAAGAAAAGATGCAAGGACAAATTCAGGTCTGTTAGCAGCAGCAACAAATAAATCAAAGCTTGCGCGCACATTCATACACGCACACCAAAGAAAAGGTGCTATGTGCCTTCATGACTTTTGTCTTTGCTTTGACTAAATATCCAATAAGAAGCTATTTAGGGGGAAATGGCTCTCAGCTTAAGGATAAAGTGCATCATGAGAGGGAGGCACGGGGGCACAAGTGTGAGGCAGCTGGTCGCATTGTCTCTCCAGTCAAGAAGCAGACAGTAGAAAGGAAGTAGGGATGGTCTATAACACTTAAAGGCCCTCCCCTAGTGACACACTTCCTCTATCGAAGCTCCACCCCCTAAAGGTTTCAGAATATTCCAGAACAGCACTATTCCTTGTGGACCACGTGTACGAGTACATGTGCCTGTGAGGGACAGCTCACATTCAAACCACAGCGGTAAGGAAGGAGGAGCAGGGACCATTTTAAGTAGATGAAAGAACAGCTCTGTGTCTGCCATGTAAGGCTTGAGGTAAATCATTGCAGCTCCATTCTGCTTGGCCAGAATTCTCAGAATCCTGCAGCTGGTAAGAACAGAGGCTCTTTCCCACCAAATTCTTGAAGGTTTATTCTGAAAACATTCTTTTTCCATTCACAGTTGGGTAATACACCTAAGCGCACCCTGCCCCTTCCCCCATTGTTCTTCTGGGATGGGGTCAGTGATTATCCCTGAACTAGGACTAGAGAATGGGTATGTCTTGACTCCACCCTAAACTCCCATCACCCACTCCACTGGCCCTAATTACCTTCCTCCCTTAGGTTCCAGCCGGATAGGCTTCCTCCAGGCTCCCTAAACAACAGGGCTTACCCCGTGAGAAGCGTGGCTCCTTAGGTTTCTTCTGAAGCAGCAGCCTCCCTGCCCTCTCCTTGCTTCTGATTTGTGGACTGAATCCTACCCAAATCTTTAGGAATTGCTTAAATTTCTTGCTTCTGTGCACTCTTCACACAGAACTTTCATTGTTGAAGAGCTTCTCCTCAGCCTATTCATCATAGGGCACCCTGATCACAGCCCAATTCTCGAGACTGGCAGGGTCATTTTTGAGTCCCAGAGCCTGACTGGAGCAGCATTCTGCTGACTCTTCAGAGACATGAGAGAAGCAGAAGTGCCTACCATGAGCTAGCCTGGTGGCTTTTGGGAGACCTGTGGCCAAAAGTAGAGCACTCCATCCAGAATCGACAGAATCGTGTGGTTCTAGCTTTCAAGATAGGCCCATCTATGAAGGGTCTCAGGTTCCCTGGGGTCAGAGGTGATTTGTTCATCTGAAAGTCCACTGTTAGGTTTAGAACTTGACCTTTGAGTCTTCTGTGGAAAGTCAAGTAGAGCTAACCCCAGAAGCCTCTTCTTCATAAACTGCAGTTTCTAAGTGGGCACTGTACCTGCTGTGCATGACCCAGTAAGCTGCATCTTAGAAGTCTGCTCATCATGTTGTCACCATGATAAAATATTTCACTTTTCTAAAGCATGATACATATACCACTGGCAATGCATAAGATGACATTACACGGCACAAAAGCAGGGTACAATGTAGAATTGAATAAAACAGTGATGGATTTAAGAATGAAAGCTAGATGGGGATTTAAGAATGAAAACTAGATAGGCCTATTTAGGGGTCAATGGGGATGGCCCAGTGGGCACAGGCTTGAAGGCTGATAATGCAAAC
Organism: Cricetomys ansorgei; assembly: GCA_026225945.1. NCBI lineage: Eukaryota > Metazoa > Chordata > Mammalia > Rodentia > Nesomyidae > Cricetomys > Cricetomys ansorgei. Next base: position 45,846,765 of record JAMJFZ010000242.1, on the reverse strand, counting down.
CTGATTGCCTGAATTCGGTCTCTAGAACCCACATAGAGGTGGAAGGAGAAAACCAGTTCCACAAAGTATTCATCTGATCCCCACACATTTGCCTTCCCAATTGATGATGGTGATGATGATGATGATGGTGATGATGGTGATGATGGTGATGATGATGATGATGGTGATGATGATGATGGTGATGATGGTGATGATGATGATAATGGTGATGATGATGGTGATGATGATGATGGTGATGATGATGGTGATGATGATGATGGTGATGATGATGGTGATGATGATGATGGTGATGATGATGATGATGATGGTGATGATGATGATGATGATGATGATGATGATGATGATGATAAGACAGGCCCAGTTAGCTCCCTCTGAGAAAATAACTCAGTCAAAAATAAAGGTGCGCTGCTGGAGAGTTCTGCTAGAGAAAACAGGAGGCATGGGTGGTGGAGTCCCTGATTGCCCTTTTGCAAGGACCTGCTAAAGTCAGTGTAGGTTATTTCTTATCCAAAATCCTTGAGGACCCAGAAGTGTTTCAGATTGGGTTTTTTTAATATGGGAATACTTGCATAGTCTTTATTGGCTGAGTATTCTTCATCTGAAAATATGAACTCTAGGATGGTCTAAAATCAGAAATGGGTGTCATGTTGGCACTCAGGAAGTTCTGGGGGTACTGGGGTGATGGCTCAGTAGTAAGAGAATTTATTGTATAAGCATGAGGCCCTGAGTTCAGATTCCCAGCACCCATGTGAAAACGAGGTGTGGTCACACGCTTGTAACCTCAGCACTGGGGAAGGTGGAGACAGTTGCTGGGCTTTGTTGTGTGCCAGAAAATGGTGATTTCCAGGTACAGTGAGAGACTCTTTCTCAAAGGAATAAAGTGGCATGGAATAGACAAGACACTTCTCCTCTGGCCCCTGTATGGAGCCCACAGATGTGCACACCACACACATAGATAGTGAAAAAGAAAAGCCAGCTTAGGATTTCAGAACTTTCCAGATTTGGGAGTTTTAGGATAAAGGATGCTCAGTCTGCAGGGCTGTCATCATCCCCACTCAACATCTGAGGAAAGGGAAGCGAAGAGACAGCAAGAAGTCGGTCTACTGTCCGAGTGAATAACAAAGCAGGGTTTGCGTCTGAATCCAAAGCCTGGAGGGTTAACCTTTTAAAAGCAGTTTATTCCAGCTGTTCTCAAAGTTCCCCCAGTACAATAGCTTCAGTATCTCCTGGACACGTTATTTCTTAATTTTCTCCTGGAGATCTGTTGGAAATATAAATTCCGGGGCCTCACCCAAGTCCTGTTTGGCCTCCTGGCGTGGGGCCAAACAATCTGGACTGCCTCAGTCCTACTCAGACTTGAGTACCATTACTCCACACTAGCCCCCCACCAGAAGACCTCCTTCTATTAATACTACCCAGAACCCACCAGAGCATTCCAAGATGCTAGCCTTGGATAGACCTCTGGCCACACCACCATTCCGTCTCTGCCGCCTAGCCCCTCTTCAAGACACCTGGAGCTTTAAATAGACTTTGTGGTTTCAGGGCTCTAAGAGGGAATTTCACAAAAGAATGAAAAGCTCTTAGTTCTCACAAGTGTCTCTTGATATGGTCTGTTTTGTGTGACCCTGGCTATTTCATTTGCTCTGTGTCGATGCTGCCTGTGCAGCTCAGGGTCCAGTACTTGTCATGTCCCTAGTCATACATCCAACCAGCATCCGTGTGATAGGCATTCGCCAGGGTTTGTGCCTGAACAGCGAGAGACGAACTCAGACATTTTCTCAGAGGCTCCATATCCAACCATCATCAGAGTGCTGTTGGCCCACAGGGCAGGGCACTATGAGGAAGGCGTGGGGAGGCCCTTTTCTCAGTAAGACTTCCTGAGAGGGCAAGGGTTCATCTGAGCAGCTACAGCCACTGTTCAGTAGTCAGGGAGACGGTGGAGTGAGGGCAGGTGACAGAGTGACCCAGTCTGATGTCTCAGTGTGACACTGAAGGAGAAAGCAATCCCAGCTGTGAGGATTAAGTTCAGAGTGGCTGGGGCCTGTGTGAAGTGGGGCACGAAGTGAAATGAAGCGGCCGGGCCGGTAGAGGCAGGTTGACTCAGTTGACCTTTTGGGTCACATGATGGCATCTGACTTGGAGGGGAATGAGAAAACCACCTTTTCTCTTTTCTTTTCTTTTCCTTTCTTTTTTCTTTTCTCTCTTCTTCCCTGCTTCCCTTCCTTCCTTTCTTCCTTCCTTCCTTCCTTCCTTCCTCCCTTTCTTCCCTTCCTTCCTTCTTCCTTCCTTTCTTCCTTCATTCCTTCCTTCCTCCCTTTCTTCCTTCCTTCCTCCTTCCTTTTTCTGAGACAGGGTCTCACTATGCAGACCTCCCTGACCTCAGACTCACAAAGCTCCACCTGCATCTGCACCACAAGTGCTGGGATGAAATGGTTGTGTTACCAGAGTCTGACCACAAATGGGTAAACCGCTTTTAGAAAGAAGGGACTGAGGAAAACTGGTTTTAGCAGGATCACTCTACTACAGCTATGGCCTTATTTAAATACCATTCTTTTATGGTTGTGGGTGTGTGGTTGCTATTGTTTGACTGATGTTGGGTGTGTTAATGGACTATGATGAATTCTTGGGAGTTTTCCTCACTCACTTTTCCCTATCCTTCCCCCAGGGTGCTTAGGGCCCTTTCCTTCTGTAATCTGTTCAGCAAGAGCCTGCGAATTTGAGCTCCCAGCCAGAGATGGGCTGGAGGGCAGGGGCTGCGCTTATGTTCATTTGCGTGGCTTTTATTACTTAGGAGAAGTAGGTCACCTTTAGCATTGTCTCCTGCTCTTGCCTTTAGGGTGTCTGTCCTTGCTGGTCACAGTCCAGCACACAGAACGGTATGTCACCCTGTTTGCCTCCGTCACCCTCAAATGTGACTACACCACCTCTGCTCAGCTCCAGGATGTGGTAGTGACATGGCGCTTCAAGTCTTTCTGCAAGGACCCCATATTTGACTACTTTTCTGCCTGTGAGTACCCCGATTCTTGTTCTGTCAGAGGGTCCCAGTCATCTGTAAACTGTGCTATCATGGGGGCTAAGAATCCTTGCAGATCACAAATTGTCATCATGAGAAGAAGCTGCTATGACACTGTCCCTTCATTTTTCAGATAAACTGAACCCAGGTTGCACAACAAGTTGTTCAAGGGCAAATGTTAGTTTGTTTGCCCCATGTCGTTCTAAAACTATTTCAGGCAGCTCAGACATAAAAGACCTTGCATGCCCTTTCTTCCATGTACTCCTCACTCAAACCAGCTCTGAGCCATGTGGGTCCTAGAGTCAGTGGCAGTTGTTTGGGAGACCCCTGCCTACCACCTCACTTCGAGAGCTCTGATCCATGCAGCCTATTCTCCCTTGGGCATCTCAGATCACTGTGATACCCAGCTCCTCCTTCACTTTAGCCAAGTCCTGCTTCTCAGTAACAGCTGTCCGGTTCTTGTCGCCTTTTGTGCCAGGAGCTCCTCCCCAGAGCCTATTTCTAGCCCTCCTCCCAGTATCAAAGGGACCTGGAGCCCCACAGTCAGCCTGGGGTGATTAGACCTGCAGAGAGTTTGCGAGTAACAAGGAGGCACCTGTTTGGGGGAAGGAAGTGGGCGTTCTGAGTGAAGCAAAAGGAAGGAAGGCCTGTCTGTGCCGGCTGCAGCTCTGGGGCTCAGGTCTTACAGTTGGACCCCGCAGAGCCTCAAGATCTCACCAAACCTCCCTGCTTAGTGTGATATTGGCACCAAAGGAGTGCTTCCAAACTGAGGCGCTGTTTCTTGTGGGTTATTCTTAAACACTTGGGTTAAGTGACAAGGGAGGAGGGTGGGAAACAGTGGCCACCTGGAAGATGCAACAGCTTTTGAGTTTTCAAATGTGAATCACGGGTGAGTGGGCAGATACCAGGGGGGCACTATGTGAATGAAACAAGGGAAGTTGGGAAGAGAGGTGGGGGATACAGACCGGAAATGATGGCTTTCAAAGAGCTTGGAATCTTATTGATGAGAGTGGGGTTCTTGGCATCAGCTGGGGCTAGCTCAGAGCCTCCTCGAGACTTGCAGAATCCGAACACCCCTTGTGACTTAGTGCTCTCTCCTCAGCATACCAGGCCGCTTTGTCCCTGGGCCAGGACCCCTCCAATGACTGTAGTGACAATCAGAGGGAAGTTCGGATTGTGGCCCAGCGGCGGGGGCAGAGCGAGCCAGTCCTGGGGGTGGATTACCGGCAGCGCAAGATCACCATCCAGAACCGTGAGTATGGGGGAGGCGGCAGGGGAACTATGGCTTAAGGAGGATGCAGACACAGACTCAGCAGGCTGAGTCAGCACGGGATTCCCCATAATCTTCTGGGGCCTGAGGACTGACTTGATCACTGTGTTGTTTGAAGCAAGTACCAGATTCTTAGAATGTGTTCCACCATCTGAAGCCACTTCCCTGGAACTTGGACCAGAGGATGTTCCTCAACCTTGGTTAAAGGTCAGAGTGTCATTGGTTCCTTTGTTTCCTGAGATTCAGGCTCCCTCGAGAGATTTACCCACTCAAAGACCAGGTCCCTGAGTTCCCCGTGGGCCACTCTTGATGCCTCCTCTACTACAGGAAATGAGAGCTTGTGGGCAAGTGGCTTCTTTAAGGGCACTGCCATCTCTAGAGAGAGAAAATAGCACTGGCTTGGACATAGGCTTGAGTGAGAGCCGCAGTGCTGCCACCCACAAGCCCAGCCACCAGCAGCAGGTCAGCCATTTTCTCTCTTGTCTCCCACACTGAAGTAAATATCTAATGCAAGGTCTGGGAGCTCAGGGTCTCTCATTTGTATCTGGCACAAGAAGCAGACCCCACAGCCCTGGGCCCACAGCTGGATTCAGGCATGGTGACTGTTCTGCAGTTGCAGGGAACACGAGATTGAGCAAGCCCCTTTATTTAGATTTTGGGTTGTTTTGCCTCCATTTCTATTAAGTGGGACTGGCTATAGATCCCACCTGACAGAGAATTGTGACATAGTGTATGAAGACCACTTAGCCAACAGTCAACATGAAGTGAACCTAAGTCATCTAGTCAGGCTGTGTTTATATATGAAAATGGGCTAGTGCCCATATTCCTAGCCTGTCACTCTGGATTACTGAAAAGTTACTATGTGACAGAACTCAGAGACTGTTGCGGCGAGCTTTATGTGCTGTGCCAACAAAGCATTTGTGGGAATGGAGAGATGGTTCAGCAGTTAAGAGCACTACCTATTCTTCCAGAGGACCCAGTTGGATTCCCAACAGTTACATGGTGGCTCACGCAGTCTGTAACTCTACTTCCAGGGGATCTGACTCCTCCTTCTGGCTCACTGGGCACCAGACGTTCAAGTGGTGCACAGACATGCCTCAAAACACAACCACATACATAAACACAAACAAACGAACAAGCAAACACAATTTTAAAAATTGAAAAGAAAAAAAGTATTTTCGGGGCTGGAGAGCTTAGTGGTTAGTAGAATTTGTTCCTGTTCCAGAACACCCAAATTTGGTTACCAGCACCCACTTTAGGCAGCTCACAACCACCTGTATCTCCAGATCCGTGGGGTCCAGTGCCCTCTTCTGGCCTCTGCAGAACTGTACTCACGTGCACAAACACCACCACCACCGATAAATAAAAATAATAAAAGTAAATATTTTTTTGAAAAAAGTATTTGCTGGTTATAAGGGAGAAGACACATAGCAGGCTACTTGTGGTAACCAAATAATGTAGAGAATTACTGAATATTTTATGACCATTTAAAGGGCCAATTTAACCATTGTTTCTAATTTTATAATACTTACATATGACCTTTTTACACTCATCCTCTGATTTCCAAGGTAGCTCTTGAACTCTTAGCCTAGGAACCATCTGAATTTCTTAGTCTCCACGTGCATCCTCAAAGGCTTAGGATGGTTTTCCGACCTCAGAATTGGCTCTGACCTGACCCCTGGGCTTACATCTTTAATTAGCAAGTCTCCTTTAGAGTTTCTGAAGGATGAGAAGTCCCCGTGGAGAGTCTGGAGGCCTGTCTCTGCTCTTCTGTGGGTGTCTAGTTCTGAGAAATACCTGCCACTGCTCTCCTCCCAGCCTCCCGCGGGCCATACCCCGTCATGTTCTCACTCCTATGGGAAAGCAGTATTTCCCCTTGGGTTTTATTTCTACCTCCAGGCTCCTCCTGACTTCCCAGAATCCTTGTTTTCTGGCACTTTCACATCTGAGTTTTTATCGTTTGAGAGGACCCTGCCACATAAGGTCATGAGATGTCTAAAATCTTAACGTATCTGAATGGCCTCGCCATGCTCAGAAACTCCAAGGAAAGCTGGGTCAGATTTGCAGTGCTCAATGAGCATTCTCATCCTTCTTCCTGGTCTGGAGAGTGAGGGAGTACGTTTGTTCATGGGAAAAGTGGTGGGTTTGGAGAATCACGAGGAGAAAAAGAGTAGCAAGGATTGACGTAAAAGAGAAGGAAACAGAAGTCAAAGTTTGCTCCAGTGTTGCGTGACCTCACGTTTTTGTTTCAGTTCCCCAGTAGGTATTTCTTGACAAAAAGAATTGCAGATATGACCACCGACTGTGCAACAGCAAATCTGTAATGTTGAGATCTGATCTGGACAGTTTCTGAGATGAGCTGGCAGGCCCTCACTTTGGGTGCTGCTCTGCTGCTCCGACTGGCTTTTAAACCTGCCAGGATAGAGAGGGTCCGGTTCCTCTTCAAATTTCCCACAGAGTATAGCTTAACACTTGAGCCATTGGGTTTTAGTGAACATTGGTCAAATTTACTTAATTTGAAAGTATATGTTAGCCATTGGTTGCTCTTAATAGGGTAGCCGAGCGCCGGGTACTCATATATAGGAATGTAAATTCTTTTCTTCTGGTGGAGAGCAGTACTGAAAATACTGGCCATATTTTCTGTGCTCATTCAAGTTCATTGCACAGGCTGTCCCTTCAAGCACCAGAGCTACTTACTCATCTTGAACTGCTTGAACTGCTAAGGAGTTTTTTGGAGCACATAGCAGGGCTCAGTGTTTAAGAGCACCAGCCTGAGGCACCATCATGGGACTAAACCCACCTATGCTAAGCACCATCCCCATGTTGTTCGTCCACTCCCCTAACTTCTCTCTATCTTCATTTTCCTTATCAGAAATACAGCAAAGTAACCATTTCTCGGCTGGTATTACATTTGATTGCAATTAAGCAGAAGCCAGAAACGTGAGTGATTTAAGCCAAAGGAAGGTTTTTTTGGCTCTCGTGTATAAAATCAGAAACATACAGTCCAGACCTAAGATCTGGCTGCATTCCATCAAAAGCCTCGGGAGCCCAGTTTCATTTCAACTCGCCCAGATTGTCATCTTCTTTCCAGATGTATTGGTCCTTCCCCCCCCCCCCAAAAAAACCCAAAATGTCCATGGTTGGGTAATTTGCAAAGAGCGGAGGTTTATTTAGCTCAACACTCTGGCTGCTGTAAGTCCAAGAGTGGGTGGTACCATTGGTTTGGCCCAGGAAGCCTCGCGGCTGGGTCACCACCGCGAGAACGGCGTCGTGGAAGCAGAACTCACGGCGATACAGGAGAGCGCAGAGCAGAAGGGCCATCCTTGTTCTTTGTGGCAACCCATTGGAACTGGGGCGCTGTTACGAGTGATTTTAACCTCTTCTCAGGGCAGTGCGTCCAAGTGACCTAATTACCGTTCTAAGCTTCATCTCTTAAAGAGTCTACTGCTTTCCAACAAGGCCACACTGGAGACTAAGCTTCCTGCACATGAAACTCTGGGGCGCACACTCAGTCCATATCCAATCCATAGCACCCAGGGACCAAAGTAGAAGAGATGAAGAAGAAAGGGAAGGGTGTTTACATTCTCTTTTTAAGAGAGTTCCTGTGACGCTCTCACATTCTGCTGATCAGAACTGAGTCACTTTGGAGAGAGGATGGGAAATACTGAATTTATTGTAGGTGGTCCCTGTCTTTATCTATCTTAAGCTCCTATAATGAGTACCTGAGTCTGGGTAAGTATAATCAGTAGAAATGTATTGGCTTATGCTTATAGAGGCCGAGAAGTCTGGTGAGGGTCTCACTGCTCCACTGTCACATAAACAATAAAAAAGAGAACCAAACTCATCCTTTTTGTTTGTTTGTTTTTGTTTTATAGAGACAGGGTCCCACTATGTAACTCCGGTTGTCCTAGAACTTGCTATATAGACCAGTAGACCAGGCTGGTGTAGAACTCACAGAAATCCACCTGCCTCTGCTTCCCAAGTTAAGGTGTGTACCACCATGCCCAGCCAAACTCAGCCTTTTAATGGCTCTAACTTACCTATTGATGAGGAGAGAACCCCCATGGCTCATTCTGCCTTTTAAAAATTACCACCCCCTCTCTGGGAAAGTGTTTGATTTATACTTCTAGGACACAGTCCATCAAGGTCCTGTTTATTAATACTGATACAATCACAATTTGGTCTCAGCATGAGTTTTAAAGGCAACATGCATTCACTTGGACTACAGCAGTGTATACATAGCCAGCAATTCTATGATCCCGGGAGAAGGGAACATCAGGGAACATCAGAGGGAAACAACTGGGAATCTCTATCTCACCCACATATAGAGATGGATATACGGTGGAAATTAAATGAAAGGATGTATCCAGATCCTTATAAACTACTGTTGGAGTTCATGTTCCTCAGCTTTGGGAACAAGGAAAGGGCTGAGGAAGGATCTGGTGCCTCTTTCTCAACTACCACAGGCCTTCTTAGGAAGGGCAGTTCTGAAGTTCCAAAGCTACCATAGCCTGATAACTGGTGCTCCCCCTTCCTACACAGGAGCAGATCTTGTGATTAATGAAGTGATGTGGTGGGACCATGGTGTGTACTATTGCACCATCGAGGCTCCGGGAGACACATCGGGAGACCCAGATAAGGAGGTGAAGCTCATCGTCCTTCGTAAGTGCTGCTGGAGTTCTCTGTTGGCCCACCCATCAGTGTACATTGTTTTTTGCATGCAAAAGCACCCACCAATAGCAGCAAAGCCAGAAACAAATAGGTCTGTGTGCCTGTCATTATGTTTGGAGCCCCTGACAGTCTCTTACGAGAGCTAAAGTTTTTGGCCAGGATATTACTCAAACTTAACCTCTAGGTCAATGGTGCTATTTACTAGGAGCTAGAACAATAGTTCTCAACCTGTGGGTCACAACCCTTTGGGCGGTCGAGTGACCCTTACACAGGGGTCACCTAAGACTATCCACATATCAGATATTTATACTATGATTCATAACAGCAGCAAAATTACAGTTCTGAAGTAGCAACAAAAATAATTTTATGGTTGGGGATCACCACAACATGAGGAACTGTATTGAGGGGTCACAGCATTAGGAAGGTTGAGAACCACTGGTCTAGAATGTTGGGAGTAGAGACATCCCTCTGAAGATTTCGTTCAGCCCTTTTTGGCTTCTCTCCACTGTAGATTGGCTGACAGTGATCTTCATCATCCTTGGAGCCCTCCTTCTCCTGCTGCTGATTGGCATTTGCTGGTGCCAGTGCTGTCCTCAGTATTGCTGCTGCTACGTCCGCTGCCCCTGCTGTCCTGCCCAGTGTTGCTGCCCTGAGGAAGGTGAGAGACACTGAGTGGCCCTGGGTTGGGCAGGGTGGTACAAATGCCAATAGCCCAAACAGATAGGTTTACCTTTCCCAGGTCAAAGTTCCTGGCCCTTCCCTGATCTCTGTCATGCCTTCTCCCTTCACAGGCTCAGAAGACATGAGCTTCAGCCCTGTAAATGGTACTTCTTTCCTTAGTGACAGATGGAGTAGGGTCGACTGTTTTAAATGAAAGCTTTTCTTTTTTGTATATTGGAGCAATTCAACTCTTCTTTCCCGGGTCGGAAGCAGGATATAAAGTTCCAGCCCTCTAACCATGCCTTGGCCTTTTTGACAACCTGTCCCCATCCCTAAGTTCTCTAGGGACCCTGGCCATCAGTCATCTACTTATTATATAGAAGATAGTCATCATTCTGGAGGGCCCAAGGAGTTTAGGAGTTGTATTTCAGAAGCCAGGGACAGAGACCAAATATGTTTCTTGTTCTATTTCAATTTCACAGCACTATTTAGACAGGAGATGAAAATAACAGGGCTCTGGGGAAGTGTATTGAAGCATTAGTTCTCAAACCGAAACTCGCACTGGAATCATGTGGAGGGCTTGGTCAAAATTGCTGCCCCTGGGCCCTCAGCATCTCACCCAGTGGGTCTGGGAGCGTAGAGCCCAAGAATGTGTATTTCTCAGACATTCCCAAGTGGTTTGAAGCCTGTGGGGGGGAAGAGAAGAAACAGAAAATCTATTCTTACTATGACCTTTCTTTGGACTGAAATTTCATCCTTTAAAGGGGAAATTTTGGCTTAGTGGGTAAGGTGCTTGCCACCAAGCCTGACAACCTGAGACTCATGGGTGGAAGGAGACAGCTGACTCTGTAGGCTGTCTTTTTTGACTTCCACATGTGTGCCACGGCACATGCATGTGCACGCGCACACACACCCACACACACACACACATACATTCACGCACACACATGAATAAAAGTATATAAAGACTACAATATGCCCTAAAATTTTAAGTCTCAAAATAGATGATAAAGCCAAAAGAATTTAAAGAATGTTCTATGAGGTTATTTTCTTAGTAAACAGATGGGAGTCAAATCAACTGTTTTAACTGGAAGTTTTTCTTTTTGTGTATTTGTTTTATGTAACATTTCTTTTTCCTGATGATGTAAAGTATTACATGGTAGAAAATCTGAGAAATTAAAAAAAAAAAAAAAAGTAGACTAAGCCAAGTTCCTAAGAAAACCGCTCTTGTCATCAGGGTCCGTGTGGAAGAAGAAAGTTTGAAAGGAAAACATAACAAATTATTCATGATGATATAAACCCAACTTAATCTATGATGTCATAGTCAGTGGTCTGAGTCTCGTTTCATGCCTGTTGCCTGGTTGTCTTACAGGAAAAGGGAAATGACTTTCATTGAATGTCTGCTCTGTACGTGCCTTTTGTATCTACTTCCTCACTGAATCCCCACCACAGCCACTGAAGGCATATGTCATCGCCATTTAGCAGGCCAGGTCAGAGAAGTCTCACAGCTGGAAAGCAGCAGGCACTTGCACAGTGTTAAACCCATGAGCCCCTGATTTGTGTCTGTGTCCCATGTAAGGGCTGCCACAGTCTCTACTGACTAACTGGAGTTATATAAACTCTTTGAAGAGGAGGAAATAGCAGAGGACTCAACATGAGCCTCTGGAGCTCCCTACGCTTCAGGGGTCTCTGGGACAGAAGCTGAGAAGAAGTCATTGCCATGGGAATAGTCACATGTGAGATAAGTCTTTACAGGATGTCTCCTTAGATCACAGGACATTAAAAGCAGGCAGGACTGGGGCAAAGCTAGTGGGGATGATGGATGCATGCAATCAGTGAGCTGAGAAGCGAAGGTTTAGTTTCTCTACAGTGGCTGGAGTTTGTTCATCTAGAAAAACCGATGAAATGAAAAACTGTAGGCCATGATGGTTAAGATCCTTGGACTTGCTAGATGAGCTTACTTTTTAACTTTCCTGATGAGTTTGGTAACAGGATGAATTGCTGTGAAGGGCAGGAATGGTTAAGGAAAGCTCTCTGAATAGGGGAGAGATTCTGATGCTGTTTTGTTTTTTAGGCCAAGATAGCCCTAAGAATGTTTATAAGCAAAGTACCAAAAGAGAGGATATGGGAGCCCCACTGAAGAAGTTAGGTGATCATGGATGATGAGCAGTGCTAACCTTGGAAGCAGCATTAGGTCTGCCAAAAAAAGAGCTAGCCTTAACAAAAAAAAAAGAGAGACAAGAGTATAGGCAGCCTGACCTCTGAAGAGAGAGGTCACCGCATGTGGAGGTTGCCACATGGTCAGTGTATGAGGAAGAAAATTGAGGGAGCCACAACCTGTCACGATTTCTGCAAATCCCAATACAGTGCTGGAGACATAGCTCAGTGGCTTTCATGGGCCCCCTGGGTTCAATCCCAATATCAGAAACAAATGTGCTCGATGCAGAAGGAACCTTCCAGAATGATATCAGATTCTTGAACATCTCCCACCACAGTCCATCTCCCCAGCAGCTCCCACCTTCCTGTGTTGTAGGAGCCAGAGAGAGCTTGAAAGTGCACTGACTTTTAGTAGATCCTAATAATCCACTTAGTATGGGTTAACAACCCTAACAGGACTTGTAGGTGAAAGTTTTTGAAATTGAGCCTAATTGTTTTTCTGCAAGAACTAGAGAAGTTTCTCTTATCTCTGACTGGCCTCCCCTCCCCAGAGAATACCTTTCTTTCTATAGCAGGGAAGAATGAGGCCTGGAGATATTTCTCTATTCAGTGGCTACACAGAACTTGGAGGTCTATACCCTTAACTGTTGGCTCCCTGTGAAGGTTAGTTCCTGTCCTTAACAAAGAAGATGTAATCCGCTGGAAATTCATGGGGACCTGGGCAGTGGGGAGCCAAGGAGAAAGAAAGGCATATTTGATAGAAAGATCCCCTAAGAAAAGCCCATTCTGAGGACTGTTTGAGGTTATATTGCTTGATTGGGGCCAGGAAGCCTCTGCTGTTGACTCCCTTGAGACTAAAATAGCAAGAGTTCAAGGGGGTGTAGCATTCCCAGAAGCTCCTGAGGATGTTGGCAAGATGACCAGTTAGTAAAAGCAAAGGTCTGAGTGGCCATGAGGTAAAAGGAGGATAAAGAACAGGAAGACTTCTTTAAGAGTAGAGAGGTGATGGTAAGAAATGGTCATCAATCATGGGCAAAGGAAGCTGGAAGGCCTGCTGGTTTCAGAGAGGGGTGAAGTGTTGTTTTTCTGCCCTTAGTAGATACTTTAAACCTTATGCCTTGGCTCTTCCCTCAGAGACAAAGATTAGTGTGGTTTAGACTCTGTGTGTGTGTGTGTTTCTTTCTCCCGGAGCTAAGGCCATAGAAACAATTTATTAGGATAACAACGAGAGTCTCCATCTATTGAATCACCTATTAGGCATCCATGTGTTTTGCCTCATTAATGCCAGCAACTCTGTGGAAGACCTGTTATGTCTAGCCCAGAGACTCCGGAAACTTCAAGTCGCACAGCTAGAACAGTCTAGATGGCTGAGTCCATTTGGCCCTCAAAACCTTTATTTAAAGAAGTCTTTCCCTGACAGCCTCATTTCTCAGAATTTCCTTGAATCCTCAGTAACCAGCCCCAAGCTGACAGGAACGGCTGGCTCCGCAGGTCACTATGGAACTTTGGGTAGAGATGCAACTTCTGTGATCTGAACTTCCTCATCTATATCCTACATTAAAGGACGGGGTCAGGGTCAGACATGGTGGCTCATGCCTGTAATCTCTGTACTCAGAATGTGAAGCAGGAAGATCATTAAGTTTGAGGCCTGTCTGAACTATTGAGTGGGATCCTATTTCAAAACACAGAGAGGGTCTAGGAGAGGAGAGAAGGGTTAGCTAGCACACATAAAATATTCGGTGGCCAGTAGAGGGGCTGCCAAGCTCCCGTGTAGTCTCCTTTGAGGCTGAAGCGCTGTGGAAGGTGTGGCAACTCTTAGAAGCAGTTTGGAGCTTGCATTTGATTTCCTCCTGCCCGTACTGTGACTCACCAATGGGGCTGGAGTTCAGGTGCTTCTGGGGGCTCTGTGGCAACCACTTCCTGTTGTGTTGGAAGATGGCTTCTCAGTGGCCTCAGCAAACCTCCCATCCTGTGTATCTGGGTGCAGAACACCTGCTTTCTGCCTCGTTCTTCTGTGCCGGAGGGAGGTCCAGGCAGAGCCAGGCTGTTTTACAGCAAACCCTAACGTTGGTGAGACTACCAGGGTGGCGTCCTGCCACAGTTTGTAGCAGTGTGCATCTGCTCCACGCATGGCTAGGCAGAGCCTTTGGGAGCCAAGTGATACTTGGCCACAATTACCTCAAAACGGAAACTTCATGAACAAAAGCAAATAAGTTTGTATTTTTAATTTGCACTTGCTATAGATTGTGTGTTTCAGATCAGCTGCACCAAGGGGACTGAAATGACATTTCATAGTCCGCTTGTGCTGCTTTTTTACACTGCCCCTCTAATACGGGAGTATTTCCCTTTCATTTCCCAGTCCCAGTCCTAATTAGGGGAATTTTCAGCAGCTAGTAAGTAAGGAGAACAGAAACGATCCGATTCAACTCACTTAAGCCTTACGTATCCCTGGCCTTCGTCCCACAAGTTTTCTCCAGCTAGAAACATTCGTAAGCATCACACTGTAGCCTTGTTCTCCCACTCGGAGCTTGCCCTCCAGCCTCCAGAGCCCCCAACCCTGATTCATAGCCTCCTAGTTAAGCCTTTCCTGTGTGGGACGTCTCTGTGTGGCCTGAAGTTTGATCGACTGCTTAGTATGTGTGTACCATGCACTTTAGGTGGATCTAGACAGCAAGTAATGCGAGGACATGTTTTAAGGCTAGGAAGCCGAATTCTAGAAAGTGTAAGAGATGTAGTCTTTACTATAGGAAATTCATCCCCAGGCCCTTGCTAAAGATATAACTGAGTACTTGTTCCCTCAGTTGTTTTTTTCCATGAGAGATAGGTAAGAATGGGCTCCAAGGCAAGAAGCTGGAAGCACAGACCCAATGAAGTCGGAGGTGTGGGACTCCCGCTGGCTAAGGTCTGTGTTTCTCCTTCTTCCCCTGCAGCTCTGGCCCGCCACCGCTACATGAAGCAGGTTCAGTCCCTAGGTCCTCAGATGATGGAAAAACCCCTGTACTGGGGGGCGGACAGGAGCTCCCAAGTTTCATCTTATGCAATGAACCCGCTGCTGCAGCGAGGTAAACTTTACCAGAGAGCCTTGGGAAGAGGAGGAGGGCAGAGGGTGAGGGCAGAAGTGCATACTACCGAGGAACTGCATGACTGATGGGGTGTCTCGCAATGGGAGGGAGTGGAATCCTGCTAAATAACATGACTTATTGGTGCCCTGGTTCCCAGGAGGATGTTTGAGGCCCGCAGTTCAGTGTATTCTGTCCTTGTTTCCATTCAGATCTGTCATTACGGTCCAGCCTTCCACAGATGCCAATGATCCAGACTGCAACGCATCCTCCGGTGGCCAATGGTGTTCTGGAATATTTGGAGAAAGAATTGAGGAACCTCAACCCAGGCCAGCCTCTGCCTCCAGACCTCAGAGCCAAATCTGGTCATCCTTGCAGCCTGCTGTCCTCCCTGGGCTCTGCGGAGGTTGTAGAACGCAGAGTTATCCACCTGCCCCCACTGATCAGAGACCCACTGTCCTCCAAGACCAGCAACTCCTCACACCAGCAATGGCTCAACCCAGTTCCTTCCAGACATTGGGATATGAGTGAGGGCGGGAGGCAACGCCATCACTCAGATTTTCTCCAAGAGCTCCAGGAACGGGGAATCAGACCCTGGGCCCCAGGGAGAAGGGAGCTGGACCCCCATTGGAGTGGGAGACACCATCGCTCTAGGCCCATCGAGTCCTCCGTGCCCCGGTCGGATTGGGACAGTCTGAGTGAAGGCCCCTCATCCAGTGAGGCCCATTGGCCCCCACGACGTCCAGAGCCTCGGGAGGGTGCCCAGAGGCACAGGAGACGCAGGCACCGCAGCTACTCGCCCCCTCTGCCCTCGGGCCCCAGTTCTTGGAGCTCTGAAGAGGAGAAAGAGTCACTGCCCAGGAACTTGGATGCCCAGCGCCGCCACCGCCACCGCCGACGCCGCTCACAGTCCCCAAACTGGCCTGAGAAACCACCCAGCTACCGGTCACTGGATGTCACTCCAGGCAAGAACAACATGAAAAAAGGGAGTGTGGAGAGGCGCTTGGTGAGCCTGGGGCACCCTGTGGAGGGTAGGGCATGGCAGAGATCCCTCAGCCAGCCATGTTGCCCACTGTTGACGCAGGCTCAGCAAAGGGCACTGCCTCTTTCTAGCTCTGCATAAGCACCCCTGCAGGCAGGGGCAGTGCCTTTTCTTGGAGTGAAAGGGCCAAGTAAGTGCAGGGTGCAGAAGAGGCCTTCTCTGCCCCAGTGTCTCCTCAGCCATATTCTCTGTCCCTGGGGGCAGGTCAGGTGGGTTCTGCTGGCTTTCAGGTGAGGAACTGAGGCTCAGAATGCCCAGGCACCCTGTGGTCAGGAGGTGGATCTCCGGTCCCAGCTTCTGCCTTGGACTTTGCCTTTGCAACCTTATTCCCACAGCCCAGATTAGAAATGGGCAGGAGCTGCGGGTGTTTAAGTGAGCAGCACCCGTGCTGCACGTGAGGATGAGGACTTCACTGGTCCCCTGGGCAGGCTCCTCAGACTGCTGAAAACAAACCCTGGTACCCCACTTATGAGCAAAACTTTAGAAAGCTGTGGGCACTGAAGGTGCCAGTCATTGTTTAACAGTCTAAAGGGAAAGCTCAGGAAGACACGAACCATCAGGGCCTCTGGCTTTTTTTTCCCTTCCAGGCATTATGTTTAAGCCAGGTGTGGTGGTGCACACGCACACCTATAGTCCCAGCCTGTAATCACAGCACTCAGGAGGCCGAGGCAGGAAAACTGCCACAAGTTCAAGACCAGCCTGATGTACTGTATGAGACCCTGTCTCAAAAGCACCACGAATTTTAAGAAATCATTTTATAATTAATCCACCCAAGTGACAGCTGAAACGTTATGAAAATATTCCGCCATTGCCTCAAACCTAAATAAACTACTTACTCAGAGGCAAGTAACAGGGTACCCACAAACAGACTCTTCTTCTTAGACCAAAACCTGTTCTCATCTTCTTCTGCTGAGACAGTCATCTCGGGAAACTTTTAGGGGAAGTCCCAGAGGAAGGGCATAATCTAAGAACAGCAGTCTTTTATGGGCTTTGAAGGGCATACCTATCTGTGTGTGTGTGTGTGTGTGTGTGTGTTATAACATGCAATATACAATATATTACACAACATGTTATATATATATATATATATATATATATATATATATATATATATACACATATATTCAAACACATGTGTGCAAAGGAGCAAACTCCTGGTGGAGGTGCAGCATGGTCTCTCTGGGGCAAGCTGAGATGGAAGAGTGCTGTGAGGAAGGCAGTGAAGACCAGCAGGTGCTTCTGAAGTCATCAGTGACAGCTGTCTCATTTTCTTACAGGTGTCCATTGGGCACCAAGACCAGCAGTAGTGAGAGCAGCTACCGCCAGCCCAGGGCACTGAGCTGTGTACATTTTGCAGTGCCGTGTACTCTATGCAACAGCCCTGCACTGTGAAGCTTGCATTAAAGATTTGTGTGACAATGGCCCTCTGCCTTGGGCCTGTCCCTCACACATCTCTTTAACTGTCTCCTCAGAAGCTTAAAGAGTGACTTCATCCACACATGATACAGTTGCTTGTCTGTGCTATGATGAGCAGATAGAATCATGGAAGAAAGCACAGAACCAGTCAAAGCTGGAATGTCTAAAACCACCGTCACATGGTGACCTTGCTCATATAGTAACTAAAATATACCTCTTCCTTTTAGCAGAGAAATGTCATTTTCCAAGTTTGGGGCTCCAAGATCTGAGCAAGCCTTATTTTCTTATAAGTTACTTTATTCTTTCATTTTCTTCCAGTTAAACGATGTAGCTCCTTCTTAAGGGAAGGGTGCAAGACAGTATGCTCTGGAGTAGACGCTAGAGCCAATCCTGATTCATTTAGTTCTCAGAAGGCTCAGAAAGGTTGAGTAACGGGGACAAAGCACACAGCCGGTAGATAATGAAGCCCAAGTTTGGACGTGTCTCAAGCCTCTTCAGTAGCCCACTCTTTCACTAGACAGAAGGCAGTTACTGAGATCGGCAATACTTTCTCGTGACCATGGCTTCCTGATTTTCTCCAAGGATCAGTAAATTTTTTAAAATCATCAAGATGTGCACAAGAAGTAATTCTACCACAGTGTTCATTTATAAAGTTATCTTGAGAAGCAAAGATTTTGTCCAAAATGATTTTCAATTCCCCCGTTGTCTAGGGTCTGAGTCATTTCCTAGGAATAATCGCTTAATTGCGTTCAACCTTCTACTTATATTCTGAGTGACCAGAGGCCCAGTATCAAAGCTTGAGCTTCGTAGATTAGTTAGTTTAAAAGGTGCAGTCTGTTGTATTTATAGCTTCACTGTGACAAGAGACTCTGTGATGGCACGGGATGCTTCCCACACAGGTTTCTGAAGGCATGGGAGATTGCCACTTTTAACGTCATGCACAGTTAGGCCGCTAGATGGTGACTTTTGATTGTGAGTCACTTGAAGTTTCTCTAGTCCTTGCACTAAAAACATCACTTAGAAAATACTTGTTGGGACTGGGGAGAATGACTCCATGGGTAAACTCTAGCCATGTAAGCATGAGAACCTGGGTTTGATCTTCAGGACCCATGGAAAAGTCATGGTGGTATGTGCAAGAGCAGGGGAGATTAAAAACAGGCATTTATCTTTCTTAAAATAAAAATATTGAGTGGAGAGACGACTCAGAGGTTAAGAGCATTAGCTGCTCTTCCAGAGGACTCGGGCAGCTCACAACTGTCTGTAACTCCAGTTTCAGGGGATCTGACACCTTCACACCAATGCACATAAAATAAAATTTAAAAAACATAATTGATGCTTACCCTTCTTTCTTAATATTCCGTATTCATTCATGAGTATAATTACTAGTTATAATAAAAGCCCAATTTATATGTTTAAAAAATGTATCACTGTTAAGTCAGGCTTTACCGGTGATAGGTTTACCAGAACTTTTACTAAAATATCCATTAAAATACTTCATCAAATACTCAGAGAAATAGGAAATAAACTAAATATTTTTAGGCTCACATGGAGCCTTCTCTCTCAGGAATAATGTTTAATAAATATTATACGGGCAAGGGCTTCTGAACACACAGCCTCATGGCAAACAGGAGTAAGTGCCGGCAGTGTTCGGTGCTCAGGGAAACAGAACCTTGAGCTGCGGAAGCACCCCAGCTCAACTTGACTCCATCTGAGCTCTCACTCACTGGTGGCCTTTTCAGTCAAAACAAAGCAGGAACTTCAAGCTTTCCACTCCAGTGGCTTCAGACTGAATGATCCCTGTGTCCCTAGCCTCCTTCAGACTGACTATCTTCCTTTCCAATCCTGCCCTAATAGAATGAGTTCCAAAACACTCGGGCATCTTCAAAACTTGGCCCAGATGCATCTGTTCTAATGAGAAAAAAAGCCATAGAGCTTGCTTCCGGGCTAACCTGTCATGCTGTGTAGTGAATACCAGGTATTAGATTTTTGCCTTAAATTCTGTAGTAGTAAAAAATAAAATAAAAGTTGCACTGTGACCTGCCCTCTTCTACTTTGAGTATCCCTTGATCATGCCAAGGTCTTCCTGGACAAAATCCTTTTGGCCTTTTTCGTTGTTGTCTTTTGTGTCAGAGAACATTCACTTCAAATTATTCTGATTGGAAGTTACGGCTCTTAAAGCTCACTTTCCCAATAATGAGAAACAGATTTTTGAAGCAATATGAATGATGCACATACTTACACAAAGCCTTTAGGACTGTTCATTACCACACAGGTGTCTTCCCTTCTCAAGTGAGATGAAGATGGTCACATTCCTGAACTCCAGCTGTAGGTTTTCAAAAATGTAATGAAAGGCCCTCCCTCCCCCTATATGAAGAGGTTTGAGAAACATAAACCATAATTCTTTCCTCATCAAATGAAAAAACAGAAACAAAAACAAACCAAACACCAAGAGGTCTTTTAAAGAAAATCCCTGAGTTTGTTCAGCAGAAGTCTGAAAAATCGCTTTAGAGGAACACTAAGCTATGAAGCTGAGTGGAAGGGATGAGGAGGGATGGTTCAGAGCAAACACAGGGACCAGGGTTGTCTTGGTAAGTAGAGATGACCTGGTGAGTGGAAAGCAGGCCTTCTCTGCAGCCTACTGAAGACCTGAAGATACAAAAATAATATTGAGAGGTGGAGAAACAAGATTAGAAATGCTCAGATATTGACGTTGTTTGAGGAAGGCCATTGAGAAGAAAAAGAACAGCCTTATGAAATATTTCTGTCAAGAAATATGGCAGCCACCACCTAGTGGGTTGTACCAGCTCACCTTGTACATGGCACGCATGAGCCATTGATTGGGCTAACTGTACTTTTTGTGATCTCATTCCTCAGGAGAGAGAGAGCTCCCATAGTGGACGGAGTGTGGTCATTTAGTCTCCAGGAACTGCGCTGCTTCTTGGACCCCACGTGTCCTCAGCATTGCCAAGATTTTCAGCTGTATTGGGAAGGACACTGCGCATGCGCGTCTCGCAGCTTGGGCACAGATTCCAAGAATCAAATAGAAGAGTTTTCAAAACAGGAAATAGCATCGTTCCTGTCCTCTGCCTATTACATGATCTCTGACTTGGAAGGGACCCTAGCTAGGATATGATCCCCCTGGAAACGTAGTGGTCCAAGTGTTCAAGTAGGTCGTGGTTGGTGCACAGGACCAATGCATTCTCATAAGGACCACTCAGGAGTCTTTAAGAAGAGATCAAATGTGTTTCAGGAACAGGAAACCTATGGAATATTATGGGGAAATTCCCATGGGAACTTACTGTCCTCTCCAACTTCTTGAGGGTTTTTCCAAGTTAAGTGTCCCCACCTGCGGTCCTGCGCATTCCAGAGTTTCTAGTCTGAGTGAGTGAGGAAGGCCTACAACTCTGCCTTTCACAGGCTGTTTAGTACAACTCTGGAACATCATAGGGAACCAGTTTTGCACCAACCATTTTCTTGTTTGTTTTTTTTTCTCCTTCTTGCTCCTTTCCTCTACATTTAATTTATTTTCTTATATATAGTAATATAATAATGCTAAAATCACTTTAAATACTTTCAAGCACCACACAGTATAAACAAGACAAATAAATGTAATGGGCTGAAGATTCCATCCCAAATAAATGCCTGCTTTTCTACTTTGGGTTTCTACTTTTCTTCATTGATTTAAGCCTTTCCCCTAGTAAATCTCAGAGAAGAATCAGGCCACCCTGGGTAGTTCTGAAACTACCATTCTCCTGGGACTTCTGAACATTTCGGGGTTGTGATGTCTGAAGCGTTGTCATCTAGGCAGGCTTTGCCACTCAGAGTCCCAGGAGGGAAGAGCTGAGCCTTCCCTGCAATAGGGCCTGTCGCTGCTTCCCATTTCCATATGGTCGAGTCACAGATACATTTATGATTGACGTGTAGGCTTTCTCTGAGTAGACTAGAAGGAGATGACTCCAACAATATTGATATTGTACAAAATCAGCAATATCCTTGTCTGTATGGATGTGAGCTCAATGTAGAGCTAATTATATCAACCTATCCATTTTTCTCCAGACTCAAAAAAAAGGCTAAATTTCTGTGTTTGACAGAGGCTATGTTCAGGATTTTGAAAATCTGAAATTAAATTAAGAAACAGAAAAAATAGTGAATGTATACATAAGATTCAATAGGTTTTACTATTCTGGTATGAAAAAAGTTGACATAGACCCACTTTTAAGCTTATCTTATGGTGAAGTATAATTTTGTAAATCTTAGAAATGCCACGAGACAACCCAAAACTCTGAAGTTTACTGGGACAGTGAGGAGCAGGTTTGAGAACACAGAAGACTAGCATGGAATCGGGGCGGCTTCAGCCCCAGCCAGCAGAAGGTAGCCACCACACTGATTCTTCATCCCGGGTCTGGAGGAGGTACTCAGATAATCTCAAACAAGAGCATCGGTGAGGAGCCCTGATGAAGTAAAGCAATGGGGATGGGGGGGCACAGAAGCCCCCACTCTTTCTGAGGAGAATTATTAGGCAGATTAAGTCAGAAAAGTTGGTAAGGTAAAGCAGGAGGCTCATTTAGGAAACCCTCATTGTCTCTGCAGGCCAAAGACTCTTGCCTTGACCAGAGACACCAAGGCTGATAGGTATAACCAGGAAAAGTGACCTGTCAGCCTGGTCTTGGTGGCCATTTGGAGGAACCAAGATTCTCTCTACTTAGTGGCCCAGACAAACCTGAGCAGCAGGGGATACCATCAAGAGAATTCTCTCACATTCCTCCCTCTTAAGAGGTATGCAACACCTGGCCAGAGAAACCCCTCCCACCCCCTCAGATAGCACCAGCAGCTGCTGTTGGAGACAAAGCAGTATAGGTAAATCAAGCTGATTAAAACAAGAGCTTTGAAGTAGCTGCTGTTGAATAGTAGGCAAATACTTGTATAATAAACAGAATGGGGTGACTCTATAAAATATGACCCAGAGCCTGACAGATATCCAAAATATAAACCAACAGCTAAGAAAGTGACAAATTGAAAAAAAAAAAAAAAAAAAAAAGGAAACCAGCCAGGCAGAGGTGGCACATGCCTCTAATTCCAGCACCCAGGAGCCAGAGGCAGGTGGATATCTGTGAGTTCAAGGCTAGCCTGGTCTACAGAGTGAGTTCCAGTACAACCAGGGCTATACACAGAAAAACCCTGTCTGGAAAAACCAAAAGCAAACCAAAACAAACAAACCAAAAGAAAGAAAAGAAAGCAAGCAAGCAAAAGACAAAGAAAGAAAAGGAAAGCAGTTAATGGCAGCACTGAGGTGAACCAGATGTTGGAATTATCTGAAAAGAATTTTAAAGCAAACACCATCGAAATGCTACAATTCAATTACAGATTCTCTAGAAACAAAAGAAAAGTAGAAAATCCTCAGATTTTTTTTTTAAGAAGGAAATTAAAAAGACTGAAGAGATGTCTCTGCAGTTAAGAGAATTTTCTACTCTTCCACAAGACCTGAATTTGGTTCCCAGCACCCACATCAAGTGGCTCCTAACAGTCTAACTCCAACTCTGGATGACCCAACACTCTCCTCAGGCTCCTATCATCACCGGTACCATGTGTAGACCACACACACACACACACACACACACACACACACACAGCACACGCACACGCACACGCGTGCACACAGGCACTCACACACAAACACACACACAGACACATACAGACACAGACACATACACCCCCCACCCACACAACCATACACAATCACATACACACACAGGGAGAGAAAAAGAGAGAGGCTAATAGGAGCATACCATATATAATTTTAAATTTGACAACTTGGAAGAAATATACCAAATGCTTTGAGAACTACAACTCACAAGATGAAATAGAAACCAAACAGCCCTATTATCATGAAGGAGACTAAAGTTTTATTGAAACACTCCCCGAAATAAAATCTCCATGCCCTGATGGTCTCACTGAAGAATTCTGTTAAATTTTTGAGAGGAAGTTAACAGCCATCTACAATCTCTTCCCAAAAAAAACGAAGAGCAGGTAAAAGCCCTCATCTCAATTAGCAGTCCAGAACAAAGCCAGAAAAAGACGTAAGAAGACTGCAGCATCTCTCTTGAACATAGATGTAAAATCCTTTATGAATGATGATTGAGTGATTTAATGTTTGAGACAGGGTCTTGCTCTGTAGGCTGGCTTGTATTGGTGATACTTGTGCTTGCTCCTTCTGAGTGCTGGGATGGCAGGCATGTGTCACCAAACCCAGTGTCACGTATGTATTGTCTGCTTGTACTTTTGCATTTGAGAGCTATGTGTTCATTTCATTATTCGTTGATTGGACTGTTTGTTCTTTTGGTTTTTAAATTTTTGAGTTCTTTACATATTCTGGATATTAATCCTGCCAAGAAATATTTGACAATCATTTTCTCCCATTCCACAGGCTATTGTTAACTATTGTCTTTGCTGGGCAGAAGTTCTTAATTTCATGTGATCACATTTGTCAAGTCCTGTTAATATGTTCTGAGCTAACAGCGCCATTTTGAAGAAGTCCTTGCCTGTGCCTGCAGTTCGCTTACACTTTTGTCTGGCAGATTTGGATTTCATCTTACATTAACGACTTGGATCCATTTTGAATTAATTTTCTGTAGCCAGAAAAGGCTCTAGTTTTATGCTCCTACATGTGGGCTACTTGAGACACGAATTTGGGAGAGTTAAATAGAGGGACATAGGAGAAGTTGGAGGAATTTGGTCAAAATAAAATGCATTCACTATGAAGGAGAAAAGGCTATCTTCCCTTGAACCTATGCATTTGGCATTTTTGCTAAGAAGCAGTTGTAGCTGCGTGGGTTTATTTTGGTGGTGTTCTATCCCACTGGGCCCCTGTCTGGTTTTGTGTCAATCCCATGGTGTTTTTGGTACTATGGCTCAGTAGTGTAATTTGTGATGTCCCTAATGTTGCTCTTTCTGCTCAGAATCTCTGAGTTTTTCAGAATCTTTTGTGCTTCCATGTGAATTTTAAAATCTTTTTCTTATTTCTGCGAAAATGCCATTAGTATTTTGGTGATTACCTTCAGCCTATCAACTGCTTTCAGTAATGTGGCATTTTTAATTATATATTTTCCTGACCCGTGAACTTGGAAAGTCTTTCCAGTTTTCAGTGTCTTTAACTTCTTCAGCTTAATGATTTTTATTGTTGAGGTCTTTCACCTTCTTGGTTATATTATTATTATTATTATTATTATTATTATTATTAATTATTGTGTGTATGTGTGTGTGTGTGTCTGTGTGTTGGTGTGAAGTCTATGTAGAAGCTAGAGGGGGCTCTCTGGCATTTACCTCCACAATTTTTTTACCTTATTCCTTTAATACAGGATCTCTCACTGAACTGGAAGCCCACCATTTCACTAGGCCAGTTGGTCAGTGAGCTGCTGGGATCCTCCTGTGTCTACCGCCAGTATGGGGTTACAGGCATGCATGACCATGTCTGACATTTTATGTGGGTGCTGGGGATCCAAGATCCTCACCTCTGTAGAGCAGCATTCTTACCCACTGAGCCATCTCCCAAACCCTGATAATTTTTATTTATAAGTATTTTTCTGCTGATTTCAATAACGACTTTAGTGTAGTTAGATGAACATCATACGTATTTTCTCTGCACCTGCAGAATGAGAGCAATACATGTCTCTTTAAGATGTGTTTATGTAGATACTATTTTTAGTATTTTTGTTTGTTGTTGTGTATGTGTGTTACATGCATGTTAACACGGGTATGGTATACCCATGCATGTGGGGGCCAGAGGAGGATGTCTGCTGTCTTCCACTATCACCTACTTCCCTATTACTTTGAGACAGAGTATCTCAGAAGCTCCCCATTTTGGCTAGGTTGGGTAGCCAATGAGCTCTCAGGATTCACATGCCCTTTAGCACACTGGGTTCACAAGCACACATGGCCATGCCCAGGTTTATACATTGGTGCCAGGGATGTGAATTCAAGCCTCCATGCTTGCATAGAGACTGCATCCTGGTCCTCTTCAGAATCAGCAAGGACTTTTGGGGCTGGAGAGATAGCTCAGTGGTTAGAGCACACACTGCTCTTCAGAGAACCCAGATTTATTTTCCAGTACCCACTTGGTGGCCCACAAACATCTGTAACTCCAGTTTCAGAGATTCTGATCCCCTTCTTCTGGCCTTTGTGTGCATGTGGTGCACATACATATACAGACAAAATAGAAATAAATAAATCTTTAAAAAGCAAAACCACCAGCAAGCACTCTTAATCACTGGGCCAATTCTCCAAAGCCTACTAATTTTTTTTTTTAATCCATACACTGTGTTGTAAGTCTTTTCTTTTTCTGGTAATAGGATTTAGGGAACACTGTAGATTTATAAGCTAGCTGTGTGAAGAAAGCTGTTTCAGGTACAAATAAAATTCCTTGAATATGAAACCTGACTATAACTTTGCCTGGTATTTCTCTGTTTACTTTCCTCCCATTCAAGGTAAAGAAATTAAGACTTTCATTCTGTCAAGCTTCCAAATGACTTCCCGGAATGTAAACCAATATGTTTGTCCAGCGTTGTGACATATGCTTAAGATAATTAACAGAGGCTTGGTTAGTGCACGTCTTGAGGTGCCTGAGCTTAGAAAGGGAGTTCTAAGAGCTTTGTCCTCTGTGAAATTCCATAAACTAAGTGCAGGGTTTCATTTTGTTTTCCTGTAGAATTATAGAAGACCAGACAGACAGCTTATGATTTTTCAAGGTGGCCGTCAGAATTCTTCATTTCCTTTCTGCAGAAGTTGAAGAAAAGTCTAGAATAAACACAATCTTTTTAGGGTTTTCTAAGATAAACTCGTAGTGTTATTTAACAACAGGACTAAATTAGGAAATGAAGAGTAGTAACATTAGAGAGTATGAGTTCTGGTGTCCACACACCAGGAAGTCCATTTGAAAGTACATAACACAATGACTCAAATTGCTCAACCTTTTCCTTTATCTTTTTGGTCATATCTGGGTAGGCTCTTTAAGGAACAAAATCTCTTGAAATGAAATTTGAAGTTTAACAATTCCTTCAGTTTTCTTTCTTTCCTTTTAAACTAAAACAAAACTAAAAACTAAAACTAAGGTCGGAGTGAGGGAAATGTCTACATGCTATGAAATTTAACTAGCTTCCTTTTGAGATAGCTTTCAACTTGCTATTAGGCCATAATACCGACTGGACATCTAACCCACACCAGCTGTCCCACATGAATTTGGTGCTTCTATTCCAAATCAAAGAACCTGGCACACACACTGTCAGCACTCCATAATCATGGGCACCCAGCATTTAAGATTGGCTTTGAGCAGAACTTTAACGTAAATTGAATGAGCTCGTGGCTTTGCTCCCATAACACTGTCATCCTGCCAACATCTACACTTAAGCCAAATAGGATCCCATAATTCCATTTCTGCTGTAATAAAATGCCCTGACAAAAAGTACCTTAGAAAAGTTTGTTTAGCTTATAATTCCAGGTTACAGTCCTTCATTGCAGGAAGGCAAGGTAAAGAACTCAAAAGTAGCTAGTCACATCACATCCACAGAGAGAGAGGAAGTAAAGCATGCATGCCCTCCTTGTGCTCAGAATCCTCTCTACATGTAAACAGTCCAACATATCTTGCCTAGGGAATGGCACTGCCCATAGTTAGCTAGATTTTCCCACATTAATTAACAATCATGACAGTTCTCCACAGATGTGCCTGCAGGCCAACATGATCTACACAATCCCTCACTGAGACGCTCTTCTCAGTAGAGTCTATATTGTGTCAAGTTGACAATTAGAATTAGCCATCACACATGGTGCTTTCTATGGCCTGTTGACTGGAAGAATCATGAGCCCGGCTTATAGTTTTGGAGATGAACACTTGCATTGGCAGGATCTCTGCCGGTATGTTTGAGCAGGACATCTCATTGTCCATTTTCTCCAAAGGAAAGAAAGACGGTCTGAGGAACAGATTTATAGAAATGCATGCAGAGTTAACAATTTAACAGAACAGTCAAGGAAAAGATCTGATGACTGATAACAAGTTGGGAGGGAAATGTGTCCTCTCTGGAGAAATGGGCTTGTGACGGGATCAAAGTAGGAGAATATATTTGTGTCCTATGTTAGCAAATTGCCTTTATTGTAGAGAAAGCTTGTTGTTGTTATTCTTATTCTTATTGGGTGGTGGTGCTCAGGATGGAATCCAGGGCTTCTCACATTCTAGGTAGAAGCTCTACTACTGAGGTATACATCCAGAAAACTTTGCCTAGGTAAGAACCACAAACCTCATATTTCATCACTGGAGACCTTATGACTAATTATGACTAGCTGGTTATTAAAATAATCAGCCCAAGGTATCTCTGATAATTCAGAGCTGCTTGTATTGTTTCTGACACCCTAAGATGATGTCATCCTTACTAAAATGACAGAATCTCATCAAACATCAAGCATCCCCTCTGGTATTCAGAAGACAAACACTGTGGTACTTTTCAAATATACCAGTATTGTTTTTCTGAATGCATTCCTCAATGTTCTTATGATGACAAATTTGTCTTTTGGGCTTGGATGTAATACCTAACTACTCCCCTGAGACTTTCCCATCTCCCTAAATTCTTCTACTCCTATAACAACCAGTGGTTTATGGGTTTTCAACTTGGCATAAGCCACCAGTGAATCCAATTTTCAGTCTATTAGCAGCAACAGATGCAAATAAACACTGTCAGTTGTGTGAGTAAGCATATTTTATGTGGAATATCTGAATGATGTACCTACAGTGTAATTGCAGCTGAACTTGTTTATTTTTCTCCATCCCATGTAGATTTTTTATAATCTCGTATTTTGTTGAGAGAAACTTTTTCTTAACTCCTTTGCCACACAGAAGAACTTTTACTTCTAAGCATGACTTTGTGCTTGACCCTGTGGATATTTCAAGATCTGCCTCTTAGTTGCACATGCAGAAGGGCCAGGCAAGGGTGGCATAGGGAGTGAGAATAACTGGCATCTGTTTGCCAAACGATCACTTCAGTGGGTTCATTAGGAGGCCTTTAAGCAAAGGCAGGATCTCTATCAGACAGGGGTTAAAGGGTGGCTTCTGCTGCAGACATAGCAGGGGTGGGTACAATTATATAGCAGAGTCCTCCGGATCTTTCTAGGGTAACCATTCTAGTTCACGGGTCCACACTTTCTTTAACACTATTTTTATTTTATGTGTACGAGCGTTTTGCCTACATGGTGCTTGTGGAGGTCAGAAGAACTGTCCTTTGGAACTGGAGTTACAGACTATTGTGAACCTCCATGTAGGTGCTGGGGGCCAAACTTGGCAAGAGCATCAACTGTGCCCTTAACCACACGGAGCCATCTCTCCAGCCCCAGACGTTTTCTTAATTGAAGTCTTATCTGGTTATCTTACTCAGCCTTCCCTGAAAGTGTCTTCCACTGCACATCTCCCTCTCCCGCTTCCCCTCTCTCCCTCCTCCGTCTCTCATCCTCACCACTCAGCTCTCCCTTCCTTTTCTTCCTTCTCTTTCTTATCTAGTTGTTCATCTGTGCTCTCTGCCAAGCACCTCACTTTTTTTCTCATTTCAGTACACATTTCTAATCTCATTCCTGCATAACTACTGCTCTACACAGTTACCATGGTGCCAACACCTGCCCCCCCATAACCCCACCCCACACACTCCTGGAGCTCACGAGCTCTCTAGGATTCTATTGCTGTGCTGCTCTCTAAACTCTGGTGCTCTGATCTATGAATGGCAGCTGCCCTGGTATTTCTGAATTCCTTACCTCAGTGCAGCCACTGGGCTGACTCATTTCTCCCTCTTTATCTCTTTAAAGATAGTAAACTCAAGAGGCTGTATGACTCATTCCTTTTACTCTACGTCTCAGAGATTTCTGTCCAGGTTACCTGGAATCCAGTGTCTTCAAACTCAGTTTCATGGATTCTGTCTAGTTGGTTAGTTTGAGGCAAGATGATAAATTCTACTCCTGCTCTTCTATCTTGGCTAGAAGCCAAAGACTGCTTACATTTGAAGATATGTTCTGGTAGCTGACATGTTTGTATTAATTAGTGACCCTGCAATAGGAGTACTGGCTATTAAAGCCATTTCATAATAACCTAGTACAGACAGAAAAAAAAAACCTAGAAAGAAACATAAGAAAATGTGTGAAAGGGGCTGTGGAAAATATTATGAAGCTTTATTGTAAGATACTAAAAACACTAAATATATGTAGAAATTTGTCATGATTTCTGATTAAGATATGAATTATAATGATGCTTATTTTTTATTATGAAATGGTCTATATTTTAATCTGTCCATATCTAGTTGGTGTATTTTTGACATTTTGGTTGATTTAAATTTTTCTTCACGAGGTAATATTCACTCCCTGTGACCTTCTGAGGTTTAAAAATATTTCTACTAGCCAGGTGGTAGTGGCACATGCCTTTAATCCCAGCAATCAGGAGGCAGAGCGAGGCAGATCTCTGTGAGTTTGAGGCCAGCCTCCTCTACAGAGTGTCCCCCTCTACAGAGGACAGCCAGAGTTACAGCAGAGAAATCATGTCTTAAAAAAAAAAAAAGAAGAGAGAAAAAAAAGTATTTCTATTTAGCCTTTGAAAATGTACTATGTGCGTACAACATATCTTATTATATTTACACCCCTACAACTCCTCCAGCTTCCCTCAGAACCCAGCACATACTCCTCTCAACTTCATGTCCTGGTCGTTTGTTTATTATTAGGCCACTGAGTCCAATTCCGCTGTCCTAGGGACTTGGATGTGAGATTGATGATTCATATCATTGTTTCTGAACTCTAGCCAGATAGCTCTTTTGTTGTGGAGAAAGGGTCTATCCATTCCTTTCAGGATGATAACAACCATCTCGGCCCTCTACCCAGTAGACACCCAAAGCACCCCCAGTTGCAATAAGCAAGATGTCTCAGACATTGCAGAATCACTCCGTTGAGAACTGGTTGTTGTGGTCAGTGCCCCTCTCTGTTCACACACAGCGATTTAATCAGCTGAAGCACTTTTTTTGTGCTTTTCTGTTATAGTCAGCAGATCCCCTGTCTCAGAACCCTAGCAACCACCAGTCTGTTTTATATCCTTATGGTTCTACCCTTTCCAGCAGTCACAGGAATAAACCAAACAGCACGTGGCCTTTGGGTATGGCTTATTTCGCTTAGCTGAAAGCAATCATCATTCATCTATTTGTTATGAGTACAGTCTTTTTATGAAAATCAGTTACTTGCTTCTTTTTATTTGGTCCATTACATGAGAGTTCCACAGTTCATCGGTTCAACTGATGTAGGACAGCTTGGTTTCTTTCAGCTTGGGGTAAATAAAACAAAAATTGCTATAAACATTTATGGGCAGGTTTTACTTTGAACATGAGTTTCCTATCCCTTGAGAAAACAGCTAGGCAACTTGTGGTTATATTAACATATTAATATATGCATATGAATGTACTTAACCTATTTATGAAGTTTAACCTTAAAGGAAACTATTATACCATTTTTGAAAATAGTTGCACCACTTTGCATTTCCACAGGCAATGGAGGAACATTCTTGTTGCTCTTTGTCCTCTCAGCAACTGACATTGAATTTTTGGTTTTGCTTTTTAAAATTTTTAGCAGATGTGTGGTGGTTTCTAACTTTGGGATCAAGCAATCAGCTAGCTCATTTGCTCATTTTTCAGTTGTATGCACAGTTTATGTTGAAGAGCATAACAAGCAAGCCACTGAAGGATGTGTTGTGATCTTATTTCAAATATAAAATCAAATAATGTATGGTTTTGCAAGCAAACACCTGCTCAATATATACTCAACACATGTTCACATAGCAATATATTTATATAAAACTATAGTGCAATACCAAAACTAGGACATTGACACTGATACAGCAAAGACCACTTCTAACATCATTGAATCTCTTATGGTATTGTACCATAGCATCTACTTCTTTCTTGCCCACCAATTCCTTACAGTTCCTTAAGCCCTAACAGGTTCTAGTTTGCTCCCGGTTTCTGGCATTTTAAAATGTTGTATAAATGGCATAATTGTTATGTATCCTCTCAGGGTTGGTACTTACTACACAGAATAATTCTCTTGGCGATTCATTCAGGTTGTTTTGTGTAACAACGGTTAATTACTGTTTTATTGCTAAATATAGTTGTAAGAAGCAACTGTCAGGTCAAGTACATTTATGGATTTACTTATTTGTGTGTGTGTATGCATACGTGCATGTGTGTGGAGTGTGTGAGTGTGCGCACATGCACACACACATACACACACCGCTAAGAATCAAACACAAGCCCTTGGTACACAAGCATTCTACTACCAAGTCTTATCCACAACCATGTACATTTAGTTTTCAGAAATTGCCCAACTGTTTTAAAGTATATCATTTAAAGGATAGCTATATCATTTAATATTGCCACTAGCACTTGCAAGAATGATAGTTTCTCTGCATTCTCACAAGAATTTACAATTTGTACTGTTGTTAGGTATTTTTGTTTATTTATTTTTATTATTTATTTATTTACTTACTTACTTACTTATTTGCTTGTTGTATGTTTTGGGAAGTACTGAGTATTAAACCCAAATCCTTTGTGGTAGCTATTCTTGGTTACTGACCTGCTGCACCTGGGAAGAAGGAACTTCAGTTGAAGAATGGCCTTCATCAGACAGGCCTATGGGCATGTCTGTGGGGCATTTACTTGATTGTTAATTGATGGAAGGCCTAGCCTACTGTGGGTAACTCCACCTCCAGGCAGGTGATACTGGGCTGTATAAGGAAGCCAGCTGAGCAGAAATTGGAAGAAGCCAGTAAGCAGTGGCCCTCAGTGGTCTCTGTTTTAGTTCTTGCCTCAGGTCCCTGCCCTGTGCTATCGCACTGAACTATAATCCTCAGTCTCAATACACACACACACACACACACACACACACACACACACACACAACTTTGGCTGCTATAAAAGTATGTAGCTAATATCTTATTGTGGCTTTTAATTTCCAAGTGACTACTAATGCCAAATGTCTTTTATGTGCTTACTCCCTATCTGTATATTCTGTTTTATCTGTTTATATCTGTATATTCTGTTTTTAAAATCTTTATATTACTTTATTAGTGTCAAGTTTTGAGAGTTCTTAATGCATGATAGATACTAGCCCTTTATTGGAATGTGCTTTTTTGATTGTTTGTTTTGCGAGTCTATAATTTGTCTTTAAACAAACTTCTTCTAATGAGTTTTCCCAAAGAACTTTGGCAGAGTCTAGCACATCTATCCCCCTTTTATAAATCATGCATGTCAACTCTAAAATCTCTTGGCTTACGTCTATATCCTCAAGACTTTCCTCTATGATTTTTTTCATAAAATTTTATAGTTTTCTTAATTATATTTAAATCTATGAATTCTGAGTCAATTTCTGTAGCAAGTATAACTTTAAAGAAGTTTTTTGTTGTTTCTGAGTTTGGTTTTTTGGTTCTCTTTGAGAGGGGTTGTTTATTTGTTTGCTATCTACTTAACTATGTTTGTCTATTAAACTTCAATAGGATGATATGCTATTGAAGAATGTTAGAGGTAAAACACCTAGATGCATTAAATTAAATGCAAAGGTCTAGTCTATCTGAGATTTCTTAGTAAAAGTGCCAGCAAAGTGGGCTTTAAAGGAGACTCATAGTCACACTTCTTACTTCACCCATGTAAATGGTTAGGCTGTGTTTGATGAAAGTACACTTATATCACAAACAAATCAATCTTACTGTGATTATCTTTGGTAGATATTATACTAGTTAACTTTTCATTGTTGTGACAAAATGCCCAGCAAAGGGGCTGGAGAGATGGCTTAGCAGTTAGGAGCACCAGCTGCTCTTCCAGAGGACTCGAGTTCAGGTCCCAGCGCCCTTAGGCAGCTCACAACTGCCTGTAACTCCAGTTCCAGAGGACCCGACACCCTCACACAGACACACATGCAGACAAAACACCAAGGCACCTGAAATAAACACAAATAAAAAGGAGTTTTTGTTTTAATGCCTAAAAGAAGCAACTTAAAGTGGGGGGCTTGTTTCGGTTCACAGTTCAGAGGGTGCAGTTCATCACGGTAGAGAAGTTGTTGAGACTGGAGTAGCTTCATCAGCTGCAGTGGGAGATTGTGTCATAGCTTGTTCACATTTTACCAAATCAAAGTAGAAAATTCATGTCAGAAGCAGAGGTGATAGCACCTTCCCTACCTGCCCTCAGCAGTTCATTCTGTTAGTTAGGCCATAGTCCAAAGCTTTCACAACTTCCCGAAACATCGTCACCAGTCAAGGACCAAATGTACAAACACAGGAGCCTGCCTGGGACGGTTCACATGGAAACCATTACAGATATGCAAGCAGACAGAAAGGAAAAAAATTCACTAAAAAACTACAGTACATTACCTAGAATTATTACTAAACTCTATGTCTGCCTGGTATTTAAAACGTTTGTTAAATTGAACTGAATTTTGAATTGTTCTGTCTTCTGTCAACATCATGCTATAATTCTCTAAACTAATATTTCCAATTTTCTCCTCCTCTTATGACTTGAAACTACCAAGAACTAAAAACTTCCCACTTACTGAATCCTTATAACACGAAATAATCTTTAGATTAAACATCACCAAAGTTGATATATAGACAACTTTTATGCCCATTACTGGAGAAGCCACTCAGAAAGTGCATGGGGACACCCTTTGACATCATGTGAGACATCCAAACTATGAGCCAAGAGTATCTATTAGGTTGGAACTTTCATCCTCATTTGACCTTACAAACATATTTCAAAAATCTCAGTTGTCTGTCTTCTGAGCTCAGAAACAAGCTCATAAAATTTGTTTCAACTATTTATCTATTTTTTGTTGCTTGTGTTAGTGTTTTATTTTGGGGGGCATATGATTTTTTGAAACAAGGTCTCTCTATTATGTCATTTTGGCTGTTCTGGAACTCACTATGTAGACCAGGCTGGCCTTGAACACACAGAAATCCACTTGCCTCTGCCTTCCAAGTGCTGGGATTAAAGATGTACATTACCAAACCCAGCCTCGGGTTAGTGTTTGGTTCTGTAGACATGCTTCTCAGTAAATAGCTATGTGTTAAAAATATCTAGAGACATACCTGTGAAGGGGATAGCTACTCACTTCTGGGATGAGACACATTCTCATTCTCAGGACTAGTTTAATAAAATACAGGACAATCAGCTGGGCGGTGGTGGTGCCTGCCTTAATCCCAGCACTCAGGAAACAAGATGCAGATGGATCTCTGTGAGTTCAAGGCCAGCATGGTCTACAGAGTGAGTTCCTAGACAGCCAGAGTTACATCAAAGAAACCCTGTCTCAAAAAACAAAAAGCAAAACAAACAAACAAAAATCACAGGACAATCTACCAGTGTGGTTGTTAATACATGAAACTTTCTAGAAGTAAACGTTTTTAAAGATAGCTGTAATAGAGTAGAATTTGCAGCATAATTAAATGCCCTGGAAAAAAAAGCAAATACGAGAAGGGCTCTCTAGGCCAACAAGGTCGCCAGTGGGTAAAGGCATTTACCACCAAGCCTGATGACCTGACTGGATCCCCAGAACCACAAGTTGTCCTCTGACATCTGTATGCCGTAACATACTTGCCTCAATCCTCAAAAACCAAATAAACAACTATTTAATTTTTTAAGAAAATTTTTGGTCTCCCCTGAGACCAGAAATCTCTGCTACCAAAGCAGAAAATAAATTTATCAAGCTTCCCCCATACCACCCACCTGGAAGAGGGTGATTGCTAAGGCCAACTTTAGGTAGCTCTTCACCTAGATATTAGCAGCAAAGGACGGTATAACACTCTTTCCTAACTAGCCTTTGCAGATCATGTATTTGCCTTCCCACTATCTGCTGCTTACAGAGAAACAAAGTGTCTCTCGTTGGTTACTTCTCTAAAAATTTGCTATGCTTTCTTGATCAAGAAGATGCAAGACATAAACCTGAATTCAAAATTGCCTCTGGGAGCTACACACCTCTTCCGTGTCTGTATGCACACCTGAGTCACATCTGTCTCCCACATCTGTGTTATGTGTAAATGCAAACAATTGCTTAAAGAAATGATTTAGACAAGTTGAACGTAAGAGTTTAATTGAGAAAGGAGCAATTCACAAATTGGGCAGCTCTCAGACTGAGAAGTTCAGAGAGGTAGTGTTCAATAGTGTAAGCAGGTGGCATTTATGACTAGAAAGGAAAAGTGCGGCACAGAGAGCTGGCATCTTTCCATTTGCACATGGTATTATCAATCAGCTGACTATGGTTTGTGAAGTTTGGCCAAGAGTCAGCAATTGTAACGTAAGTATACCCCTAAATTAGGCTTTAAGTTAAAACATACATAGGGATAGACACACACAACAAGGGCACAAACTCATCCAACAGGCAGAGGACAGAAGACAAAGCATGAAGTGGAGAATTCAAATCTGGATTCGCTCTGGGTTAAACTCCAAGGGGAAGTGCTTTTATTTATTTCTTTAGTTGACAGTGATGCATTATTGGTAACTTGGAATTAATCACTAATTCATTCTAATTTGTGCAGTCGAATAAATAAAATTGATTTTTAAAATGTGAATGGAATGTTACTCTACCCTTAGAAACAGGGAAAGTGATGTCAGATCGCCAAACTCCAGTGGGAAGACCTGGATTATCCTGTGAATCATGGGAACTATGGCCCGGCTGTAAGGGCAAGGCATTTTAGGTCATTGTGGTTTATTTTCCCATGGGAGGTGCTGTGAGGATTGAAGAAGGGTGGGGTACTAAGCATTTTCTGCTAGGAATGCCAGGCACTAATCACGTATAACGAACATCAGGCTTAGCCTAGAGCAAGGTCTTAGAGCCCCTCTCATTGAACTCATTGAATTGCCGTTTTATGGGAATACGCAGGTAATACGTATACGTAATACGTATTACGCAGGCAATAGCAGTCCAGGTCTCTAACTTCCAGGATAGTGAGGAGGCGTCTGGGGCTTTGGGAAGTGGCTGTTTACTAATCCAGGCAGAAGAAATCCAGTACATGCAGAGCAAACAACGCCAAGACTAAGAACTGTGTCAGAGATGAAGTGCTTAGCACAAAGCCTGGGACTCAGCAAGTGCTGTTAGTCACTTAGGCTGTTCCTGCTCCCTCCTCCCACCTCCTCCTTCCTCCTCCCCTTCTATACTGCTTCCCACTCTCCCATTTCTAGTTCTCTTTAATGTACCGGATTATCCCAAACCAAACGTCTACAGTGTTGAATGCGAAGCTTTTTATCTGTCCAAACTCTCCATCACTGATGAGACTACACTAAGGTTTCCCAAATTTGTTTGTGTCTTATGTATCAGGTCCTATTTTTTAATGCTCTAGGACAAAAGATTTACTAAAGTATTCTATTTTTCTAAGTCCAAGCAATTGAGTGTGTGCTAACAACTTGATAGCCATGTGGAAAAAATACTCATAAATTGAAAGGCAAAATATTTTCATTTCATTCTTAAGCAACAGTAGATAGTTACTATGGGATGTGTGTATTTGTTGAGTGTGGGACAAATTCTCTAACTCCAGAATCAGGTCAGACAATGTCATCTTCATTTCCTATTATACATAATTACTTATTTTTTTTTGTTTGGTCCTGGCTTTTTATTATAGCAAGCAACAAAACACCAGTTCTGTAAAGTTAAATCATTGATAGGAATATAACCTTACATAATGTTGAAATTGTGAACTCTCTTGAAAAGTGGTTTACATAATGCCTGAGAGATTTTACTGTTTTGAAAACTGATGATGTGCCTGGTACTATCAACTTCTCACAGTGCCCATAGTACCTTGGTACAAACTTTGGAGAAGTACAGAATTAAATGGTAATTATTCATAGTTACAATTAGATATAGAGCAAAAAGTCGTAAGTCAAGAGGCCAAATTCCATGTCTCCACCTTTACTTTGGGTTTCACAAAACAAATGGCTGCTGGGGCTGACTTCCAGTGGCTCACCGCCCCTTTGAGTTTACATAATTGGTTCAATGTGGATTTTTGATAGAAGTAAGAACATTTCTGTAGAATAGCCTTTACCTCAGTCAGTTCTGGTGGTGTTCTCTACTGATGTCCCCCAAAGAATGCAATGGACTCTAGAAGCTGGATGATTGCACTGTCTCCAGAGTTTGAATAAAGTAGGTGTCTTTAAACACTAGTTGGAATATCCCAGAAATTCAGATATTGTGCTAGTGGAGGCCCAGGTCCGGGTTACTGTCCTGCTAACTGAGCAGGGAGTGGTGGTTTCTACTTCCTGGCCCCAGCCTTGTCTGAGCTTTTGGTGAGCCGCTGGCATGGGTCAGCTCTTACAGGCACACCAAGCGAGGCATAGGTACTAAGACAGAAAATCTTTACAACTTCTACTGGACACACTTTGTCTTTATAATGAGGAGAAAATTTTCTGATTGTGAGTCGTTATTGGTCTGCATGTGACTTTACATTTTTTCACTGCCTTCAAGTTTATTGCTCAATTTGAGAAGCAGAAACTCATACAACATAGAGTACACACACACACCACACACACACAGGACCTTTTTAAAGAAAAGGAGGTTGATACACGCTCCAAAGTGGTATAAGTGGTGGTTAGAATACTTCAGGAAGAAGATCTAGAGTCTCATTTGAGGAAGTTTAGCCAAGAGCAGTGTAGACAGTGAAAGAAAGGAATTATGCAAACAAATGAAATTGTAGTGAGAACTGCACAGTACTTTGGGGAAATGATAAGTGGTTATTGTAGCTGAGTGGATGAAGCTAGAGCGTGTAGGAAGAAGTTAGAAATAGAAAGTTGAGCATAACCAGGGCAGTCCACTTCCCTGTCCTGTGCCCCTCCTTTTTTTTGCTGAGTTTGTACAAAGCCTAAGAATCACTCTCAACAGAGTTCTCCAAGAAGCCAATATGAAGCAGTTGGAACCAGCATTTGAGATGGAGTAATTTGACATTCTCGGTCTGGGCTTAAAGTTACATGCTTACATGCTTTTTGCTGCTGTTGTTTGTTTGTTTATAAATATTTTTTAAAGATAGTTTTGTAACTATTAATGGACTGCTAAGTCAATTTTGAATTGTAAATGTTTTAATGTTTTATTATACTTCATTCAAAAGGAAGATTGGGGGGCTTGGGAGAAGTCTCAGTGGTTAAGCATGTTGGGTGTGTAAGCATGAGGATCTGAGTTCAAGTCCCCAGAACCCATGTAAAAAGCCTGTCATGGTCATTTGTATGCCTGTAACCCCAATGCTGTGGGGATGGGGCACAGATGAGGGCATTCCCTGGCCTACTGGTCACCAACCTAGCTCCAGGTTCAGCAAAAGACCGTGGTTCACAGGAATACTGTGGAGACTGATGGAAAAGGACACTCAACATCCTCTTCTGGCCTCTGCATACACACACACACACACACACACACACGCACGCACGCACGCACATGCACACACAGGCACATGCACATGCGCATGTACACACACACACAATAATAAAACAACAAAGGAAAAACATTTTAAGAATGTTTTATGAGTTACTTTTATATACTGGAAATAAAAAATTTAAATTAACAAAACAAGAAGTTAACAAAAGTATATTCATTTTTCATAGTTAATTTTTGTAGTTATTGAATTATCAAATCTAGTTCTCGTTTTTTTTCCTAAAATTATACAAACACACACACACACATCATCTGATAACTACTTGGATTTCTCTATTCTTTTTAAATTGGCACTTTTGTGTGTGTTGTGGAGGAAAACTCCTGCTAATGGAATATAAAGGAATTCTTATGTAATCTAGGACTGCCTTCTTATTTTGATGGTGAGAACAGGTAGATTATATCCAAATCTTTCATTTGTTTTCTACCTTGTGCATGCTAGGCAAACATTGAATACCTGAGCTACGTCTCCAGCATTTAGTTGAATATATTTTTTAAATAGAGCCAATAATCTTTGCCTTTTCATTGAGTAGTCTAATCTACTTATATTAATGTAATTAATTATGATTGGGTTTTTACTGTCTTCCTGTATCTTAGTTTTGTTTGCTATATTTATTCTTTGTTGCTTCCTTTACTGTTTTACACATAGTACACTTTGTGTCTCCTGTCAGTGTTTAGCTCCACATTCTGGAATAGTTTTCTTAGTGATTGCTCTAGGGATTATGATGTACATGTTAGCTGAAAACAATGGTGTCCCACACAATACTAATTTAATTTTAATATCATTAGAAACTTAGCTTCAATATAGATTTCTTTTTTCTCCTTATCACTATTATCCTACTGGTTATGTTTTATATGTCAAACTTACAGATAAAATTTATAATTGTTGTTCTATAAAGTTCTTTTATATCCATTCAGAGAACAAGACTATGTTTATATTTTCACACTTACCAACATAATTACATTTGTTGGTACTATTTACTCATAGTGATTAAAACCATTGTCATGTTTTCAGGCCGAGGGACTGCATGTGTGTGCTTGTGTGTGCGTGCACACAGGTTCACAGGTATAGAAGACACTGAGTCTCCCTCTATCACTGTTTACCTTAATTTTGAGACAGTCTCTCACTGAACCTGGAGTTCTCTGCTTTGGCTAGACTGGCTGGCCAGTGAGCCCCTGAGGTCTGCCTGTCTCACCTCACCGGTTACAGACAGGAGCTGTCATGCACAGTTTTTCTGTGGGTTCTGGGAATCCAAACCCAGGTCCACATGCTTACACAGCATGCACTTTACCCACTGAGCCTTCTCCCCAGTCGCCATGGTCTCAAGGTCCCACAGGATTTGGTCTGTAGATTCCTCTAACTGTGTCTTCTTATCTCTCGCACTCTACTCTGCATATTTCTCTAACTCACTGCACCATTGCCAGCCTATGGATCTATTCACCAAGACCTTCCCAGTCAGCCAAGATGTGAAAGGCAACTTTGAGCATAGATATAATGGATTGTCAAGTTTTTGCTTCTCCCTCAGCTAATTCAATGAATGGCAGGCACATGGTAGAACTCAAAATATGAATAATAGCTTAATAGCTTTCTTTAAAAAAAAAAAACTTGCAGGTGATCTAGTTTTAAAAATATCTAGTATTACCTTACCTGGTTTAACAGAAATGCTTTGTTTAGAGAATGGTGCTAGCCTTTCCAGTCAGACGACTTCTGGAATGTTATATTTGGTTCTAGGCATCACATATCTTAATCTTAATTGCTATATTTCTTACAAAGGGTTTTATTTTTTTTAAGAAGAAAGAAGATATCATGGATAAAAGACAGAGCTTGTGCCTCATGAGGAACTGTTATAAGAACTGAGAATTCTTAGCTTGAGGATCTAGAGGAGTTCACACAGAAGGCCCACTCTCCCAGAGGCCTGAAAGCAGGAGCAATGCTTATCTTACTCTGTGACAAAGGGCAGATCTAGTGGTAAGAAGGTCTTTGGTTTGTCTGTCTGCTTGTGATGCTGGGGATCAGATCTAAGACCCTGTGCACACTAGGCAAGTGTTGGACCACTGAGCTATGTCAGCTGCTCAACAGCAGGAAGTTTTGTGAGTGAAGTCATTATCCAGAGTAAGGGTTCTTCCGAAACCGTGTTCTGAAGAACACTACCACATGTTAAGTTAAATGAGGGATATTGTGACTACACTGAAGATATTTCAGAGTCTTTAACATAGAAATATAATATTTAGAACAGAACAATATATCTCATTTCCCAAGTTTACTTGTACATAAAAACTTTTATTCACAGATCAGTGTTAAAACATCTCTTAAAACAGAATTCACAAAATAGTTTGAGTTAAAGCTGCTTGAAAATGAATCTTCTAAAGGAGTATGGATAGGTTTGCATCAGGATATCTGGGAAAACTGGATGGTGGCACCTCTTCTATGCTTCTGACACCTTGGTCATTAGAACTACGGTATATAAAGTTTGGGGAACTGGAGCAAATTCTCTTAGGAATATGTTACATTATTAACAACGTGTGACCCAACATGGTTGTACAGGGGAACATGTAGTAAAATGAGTGGAAATGAGGTTTTTCATGGAGGGGGGCAGTTTTTTTCTCCTAGCAGCACAGGACACAGTCCTGATGTTCCCAAGCTTGTGCCCTCATCAACACGTCGCATGTGGGATAACATTTCTCAATCCTTTTTGTTCACGTACACAAACAGAAATGCCACATGCTCTTTCATCCCCCGCAGATTTGATTTTGACAGTTTCCTAGTGCAGGACTTTGCCCATTTGTTGAAAATTACAGTTTAGAGCTTTAAACCTAGAACATTAACATTATCCCTTTTCAATAAACAGGAAATTTCTAAGACTAAAGGGAGAAATGTAAACAAAAATTATGGAAAAAGTAAAAATGCAAAGCAAAGAAGCTAAACAGAAAAAATTTGAAGGAAGTTGGGTTAGAAAAACATTT
This sequence comes from Cricetomys ansorgei, assembly GCA_026225945.1. Taxonomy (NCBI): domain Eukaryota; kingdom Metazoa; phylum Chordata; class Mammalia; order Rodentia; family Nesomyidae; genus Cricetomys; species Cricetomys ansorgei. Next base: position 45,805,069 of record JAMJFZ010000242.1, on the reverse strand, counting down.
TGTTATTGAAAATCTGCTGTGATCAGCAAAATAAGATGTAATAGTAAGATAAAGCTGTCCCAGCAATACTGAAAAGGCTAGGTTGCAAAATTATCATTAGTTTCCTAGACAGATGTCCATAGAAGAGCACAGGGCAGAAATGGTAGAGTTCTTTAGAGGAAAGTTCAGTAAAGAAGAATGAATAATTTATCTGTACTCCTGTGTCCTCACAACTGTGTTTACTGTCTTTAATGGTGGTTTCTAGGATCTGTCAATACTGAGAGAGGGGTGTTTGGATAAGTAGAAAAAAATGCTGTGGTAATCAGAAAGATGTATCTTCCATATGTTGATAACATGACATTCGATAGCCTACCATTTAATATTATATTAATCTTGTTAATTGGCAAGCTAGCCTCTAGATTAGATCATACCATGTATACCATTGGTGACATCTTCATGAATGTCTCAATTATATTACTGATAATGAAACCCGAAACACAATTCCTCTATTATTCTGCATTTTTGCCCCTAAACCAACACACCAACAAATAGAGTTGTCAGTTCTAAATACCTGATAGAGGAGTCTCCCAAACTTTGCATTACTCACAGAGACTATTTCCATGGCCATTTGGAAATATTGGGCTGGTTTAAGAAACATTGCCTAATGTTTACTGAGTTCATTGATAACCTGGAGGACAAAGAGTCTTGGATCATCATTTAAAGATATACCTAAAAACCTAGTCCTTGAATTGCCTCTAGTATGGTAAAAAAAAAAAAAAAAATGGAGATCAACTCAGATAAAATGCTTCTCCTAACCTAGTGGGAGGGAAAACAAATATGCTTGAAGGTAAGTGACGTCTGAAATCAGAGCCAGGAGTCCAGGGAGTCATCAGAGCCTTGTATTCTTGGTTTCTAGGTTAATCATATTCCCCTGAATATGAGGAACCTGCTTATCTGTTGACTCATGAATATCCTCTGACTTTATCGGAATGTAGTAGTAGCCCATGATGGAGAAGATCAGGCAGACTACCAGCAGGAGGCAGGAAAACAGAACAAATTCGGCCCACTGCAGGGAGAAATAAACAGAAGAGAAGATTATGGATGGAGAAACCTCAGAACTAAAGGGCTCTGGGGGTGGAGGGATGGGAAGATGACTAAGGAATCATTGCTTGTGGCACTTTCCTTGGCAGAACACCAGGTTCACTGGCCTCTCCTCCCACAGGTACATGGTAGTCAGTATTGCCACATACATAAGTCTATTTCCTGCCCAAATCTGTTATCTAACCCCCATATCAGTGATGGGGAATCTGGAGGCCAAGAGCTGGGAAAGGGAAGAAGAGGAAGTTGGAGAGAACACTTTGTGTAGACATGAGCTCCTCGGATCCATACCTGTACCAGGCCACTGAACTGTGCCACAATTAGTACGATGATATTCCCAACTGCTACTGTCAGCAACCAGGCTGCCTGGAGCACGGATTTCATGCTTGATGGTGCCTAGGGAGGACACATTTGCAAATATTCAAATTCCCTATCCCACTTTCCTGCCCCATGAATCTATCCATGAAACAAAATTTCCATTTCCCGCCTTCCCCTCTAAGTTCAGCTATCACACTGATTCACGAGATGGCAATAATATACCAGTAAGAAGATAGTGGCTCTTTTAAGTGAATATTTTGATCTATTGTATCATACGATTATTATCACAACCTTAAGACGTAAGATACATTACTATGGTGCTCTGAAAAGGTAAGTGAAAAGAGCGTAAAGAAAAGGAAACCAGACAGCGTTGGAAAGACGATTTCCTTGTTCCTGTTAAACAATAGGTCATGGAGCCAATGTTTGAACATGAGTAGTCTAACCCTATAGCCTCAGTCTTCATCTTAATTTTTTTTTCTCTCCAGAGCCCAAACAGCAGAGACTCAAATGCTGCAGTGTCATGATCCTGAAAGTCAAGATGACTGTTCAGGGTCGTATGTGAGGAACTCATGAAACTGAGGTCTTAGGATGACAGGCTTATTTAAGGAAGTACAAGAATTAAGACTTACTATTTTCTAAGGAGCGTCACCACTTCTACTGGCAAAATCTTACCTGAGAATACGAAAATTCAAGTCCTGTGACAGAGAACATGACTTCTGCCGCTGTAACCAGGGCATATTGCGGTAGCTGCCATGCAATGGATAGTTTGTTGGCTGGAATGTCTCCTGTCTTCCAAACCCGAAGACCCTGATTGGTAATCTAAGTGGGAAAAACGGGAAGTGGACTTCTCAGTAATCCTAAACCGACACACCCAACTGTAGCATTTATGCTCTCTGTCTCTTTCTTTCTTTTATTTCATTCTCTGCTATCTTCAAGAGATCAGACATTCCTACGCAATCCCAATGTTTTGAATTTTTTCTCAGTAGCACTGCATTTATTTACCTGACTTCAGTCTGTTACAGTAAAAGTCCCTGAGGTTAAAAGTTTTTGTAGTCCAAATGCTTTTGTCTTTAAGCCAAAGGGCATTAGATTCAAAATAGTGAAGTAAAAGAATCCTGTTTTTTCTTTAGTTGAGAATATACATAATATCTAGGAGTCTCTCTCTCTGTCTGTCTGTCTCTCTCTCTCTATGTCTCTTTCTCTCTCTTTCTCTCCCTCTCCCTCTCCCGCTGTATTCAGTATAAGAGCAGAATATGACAAGCGCCTCTAAATCAAAGTCAGATAGATAAATGTTCTAAGGCAGATAATTAGCTAAATTAAACATGCTGAGTAGAAATGATAAGGTCTTTCCTGAACTGAATCATCGGAGTCAGTCTTTTGACATGGTGATACCTGTCATAGGATCTTCTGCTATTATTACAATGTAAAAAATAAAAATTCTTAGCTAAAAATCTCTGGAATTTTAAATATCAGAACCATTGATTCTTTTATTAGTATGTCAACACTACATAAGCCAAGCAAGATAGGATTATGGAAGGAATTGAGTTCTACAATATTCAATTTATGACTTTTAGTTTAGATGCATAATAGATATTGGGATTCAGAAACATCTAAAGAGACACAACAAGCAAAAACTGAAATAATATAAGGAATACAACTTTTCCAAGTCAAATTGTGTCCCTGCAAACTCAAGTGTTAAAGTTATAATACTCAGCATTTAAAAAATGTAAACTTATTTGGAAATAGGTGCTTATCGATGTAATCGGTCAAGGGAAATGGGGTCATTAAAATCTGCTAATTGAATATGATAGGTGTACTCATATATAAAGGTGGAAATGTAGACGGAAAGGCATACAAGAAAAGTGCTATAGAAAGATGCAGGTAGACAACGGGATGATTATATTGTATACCAAGAAATATCAAATTCCCAGCAAACCACTAGCAGCTATAATAGAGGCATGGAAAAAATTCTTTCTTCCTCACAGCTCTCAGAGTGAACCAGCCTTACAAACAACTTGATCTCAGACTTGTAGCCTGAATATATACAGAAATCTAAACTTCTGTTTTATAAGCCCCTTAGCTTAAGTTGGTTTGTCATAACAACCCTAAAAAAGTAATAGGCCTAGATTGGTTTATTATTTGAAAATCAATTAATGTTATATACCATATAAATGGAATAAAAGACAAAATCACATTGTCTTCTAAATGAATTCAGAAAAAGCATTGAACAAAATCCAGCCCATATAAATGAGATAAAATAGACAGGTAAGAAAACAATCGGACAAAACCTGAAAAACTGGCAATGGGCAGAGATGTCCTCGATCTGATAAAGGGCATCTACTTAAAACTCCACAGGTAACTTTCTTAGTGATAAGACTGAATGCTCCTCCCCCAAGAAGTGTCTAGTCTCACCATTTCTGTCCAACACGGTGCCAGAGCAACTGGGCAGGAAAAATAAGCATTAAGTATTTAGATTGAAAAGAAAGTGAAGCTGTCTCTATTTGAAAATGACATAACCTCATATGTAGAAAGTTTAAGAGCTCCACTAAAGTTGTGTTAGGGCTAATAAATTAGTTCAATAACAGTTTATAATAATATACGCAGATTAATTAATACATAAAATTAATTATATTTTGTGACTTAAAATGATCAGTAAGAAAATAAAATTAATAAATAATAGAAATGATAAAATAGTTAGGGATAAATATAATAAAGTAATGTAAAGGATACACTCTGAAAACTACAGAAACATTGTTGGAAGAATAGGCACCTAAATAATTGACTAGGCATTTCATATTCACTGAGCAAAAGGCTGAACATTATTAAGATAGTAACTGGCCTCTTAATCAATACAATCTCCATTAACATCTGACTGGCTTCTGATCCTAGGTTAATCCTAACTGTGCATGGAATTCATGACATACAGAGTAATCAATCTTTTCTTTTCCTTTTTAGTCTAAGGATGAGACCCACAGCCTTGCATGAGCTAGGCATGTGCTGTAACGCCAAGTACATCCCCAACCTCCAAGCCATGCTTGAAAAAGGAAAAAGGAGAATATGTGGAAATTGATACTTTCTGGATTCAGACAGATTACAAATCACCAGGAAACAAAAACAGTGTGAAAGTAACACAAGATGAACATACAGATCAATGGGACAGAGTTGAGAATCTATAAATAAGACATCATTTTATGGTCAATTGATTTTCAACAAGAGCACCATGACAATTTAGTGTACAGTCTTTTCAATAAATTGAACTGATATGACTGGAGATAATTCATATATATAAATTATTATATAAACTATATGTCTCTGTGTGTGGAAGAGGAGAATATGAACCTTTAACAAAAGGTCCTTATGAATAAAATTAATTAAAATCTGATGCCCTTTTCTAGCCTCCACCGGCACCAGGCATGTGGCATACACACATATATGCAGGCAAAATACTCATAAAATAGATAAAAATGAAAAAATTTTAAATTAAGATTCAGAAGTTCTCTGTTCTAATTATTGCTTGTTTGTTTAAGACTGTGTCTCACTTTTAGCCTTCACTAATCTCGAGTTCCCTACATAGACCAGGCTGGCCTCAAACTCAAAGAGATCTGCCTGCCTCTGTCTTCTGAGTGCTTGGATCAAAGATGCGTGCATGCTACCATGCCCAGTGGCAATTACTTTTGATAGACTACAGTTAATTAATCTCCAAGCTCTGTGTAGAGATTGGCATTTCAGATTGTTGTATGGTAACAGATCAAAATTCCAGGGGACCAAGAGATTTCTATCAAACCAGACCAAAAGAAAATAATTTTCTATGAATAATATTTGCCTTCTTAGGTCCGTAATGAGACTGTAGCAGACTATGAGATTTCACAGTGATACCTCAGGACTTGTTATGTCTCCATTCCCGACATTCTTTGCCTGCTTCTGATATCATCTCTTTTGATATCCCCTATAGAGCCAGTGGGCTTTCTAAGGGTACAGCAGAACTATTGCTATTTTAACATAAAATGTTGCTCCCAAGACTTATGTTTTAAAGGCTTGGCCTCCAATGTAATGTTCAGAGGTGGTGCTTTGAGGGGGATCATGAGGGCTCTGATCTAATCAATGACTGACAGACTAAAATTCTGAATGAACAATTGGGAGGTGGTAGAAACTGGTAGATGAGGCCCTTTATACATGTGGAGGAAGTAAGTCAATGAGGGCATGGCTTTGAAGGCTGTATCTTCTCCCTGACCCCTTTCTCTGCTGCTCTCGCTGTGTCCTGGTCACCATGGCATTCTTGGAACCTTTTCTCCATCACATCCTCCACCATGATGTTTCTTCCATAGACTTAAAAGCAATAGTCATCTAACCATAGACTCAAACATCTGAAACCATGAGCCAAGATAAATGTTTCTGCCGTTTTACCCATTCCTATCAGACATTTGTCACAGTGGTGGAAAGTCTGACATTGGACCAGAGAGAGGTACACAATCCTGTCTTGCCGCAAAGTCTTCTCATTAGCACTTTGTCCTCACCAAGAAGGTGTGTGTGTATGTGTGTGTGTGTGTGTGTGTGTGCACGCGCGTGTATATATGTTTAAAAAGAAAGGAAACGAAGACAGGCAGGCAGGCAAGCAGACAGAGGGAATGGGGAGGTAGCTGTAAGCTACTTACATTAGTGATCACAAACAAATATGTTGTACCAGAGTCCAAGAGACCTAAATCAAGAAAAAAGTCTGTGTCTTCTGTTTTACAGTGCACTGCAGAGTACCTGCAACAACATGAGACTGGGTTAGAATAACAGCATGGCTTAGGAAAACACTCCCATCTCTAGGGAATAGAGATTTCAACTCGAATGAGGAAAGCAATGAAGTCACCTGTCTTTGAAGAGAGACACTTCTAGGAGTGAATTACTTTTATATCAAGTTTCTGCCTTGGATCTGCACTCTTTAATGCCTGTCAACTACATTTTAAAATCCTAACCCTGAAGAAAGGTCATGCAGATCAACTTTTGTACATTTTAGGCCTATGAACTTTTCTAGTGTAAATTTGTGACTTTGTAGAATGGAATAAAACAGGAAAACTGACAGGAAATTCCAAGTAATGAGATACCAAAGAGCAGGAGCCAAAATCAATGATAAACTTCACGAGCCTCTTGGGGATGGGCCACATGAACTACACAGCACACTCATCACAGCCATCACAAGCTCAGCAGACCAGTGTAGGCATGAGACTGAGGAGGATGCAAGAATTAAAAAGAAGCAGGAATTCCATTCACCAAATGGGCACAGATGTGCCAATGACCATCAGCTAAATATAAAAATAGCACTTGAAAAAGATTTTTTTAAATAAAAGTAAAATGTCCACAAGGGAAAGGCTCTTACTTTCCTGTTAGCACAGTTCTGTATGAGGACATTCCATAGTCTTTGCCCACACTGAGAGGAGCGTCCGCATCCAAGGAGACATTGATGTCTTTGTGCAAAGTGTTAATAAATCTGAGGGTAGACAAATTATTCATACATCATACAAACATACCCCAACAAGGACACCTGATACTGTGTTGCTCATAACTATACTCTAAGTGTGTAAAATAGTGGCTACAACAGGAACAAATAGACAAACAAGTGAATTTGAATATAAGAAGTAATTACTAGCCATAACTTAGTCTAGAAAAAACTGATTTTTTTCTAGAGTATTAATTTATGACTGACACTTAATTACCAGGTGGCCAGATAGATGGACACTGCCACAGTCATACATGGCAATCTGACTTTCATTTCTAATCTATTTTAGAAATATCTAATTTCTCATTTTACTGTAGGTGTGTGTGTGTATGGGTGTACAAATGTACATTACACACACACACATATATATATATATGTATATATATATATATATATAGTGTACAAATGTACATTACACACACACACACATATATATATATATATATATATATATATATATATAGTGTACAAATGTACATTATACTCACACATGCTGAGTGCACATATTCTGTATTCTGTCTGAGTCTAAGTCCTCCTCAGAATGTGGGTTTGGGTACATTTTTGTTTTGATAATTTTAATCTTTGTCTTTCTCTAGAGATAAGAGGGGCAGTCCCTGCTGGTATTCTAAAAGTTGATTTCTAGATCTTTCTTCATTTATGCATAAAAATCTATCCTTGCTGCTTCTTCTTGTCTAATTCATTTTCAGTGGTTTGTCTTTTCTGAAGCATCTCAAGGGCAAGTTCTTACATGTATTTTACTTTTCAGTGAATTCAGACTTATCTTCACAGGTTCTCCTCTACTTTTTAACAATAATTACCTGATCTTAGTGTCATAATTTCTCTATTTCATGTCCAATTCCAGCCACGAAGAACAGGTGATCACCTTTCTATCTGTCTCACACCATCTGACAAGACCTTTAGCCTTATCTGATTTAAAAGCAACTCTTTTGATACCTTTATCAATTTATAATAGAAACTATATTTATAGGACAGATATCCAACTGTCAAAAATTAAGATAGCAATATTTGCTCACTTCTAAATGTTTATCTGATGAACAATGAAATTTACATAGTTATTTTCCTGAGAGCAAGATAATGGATAACATTAGGTAGAAAAAAAACTTATGGTAGAGAACAGAGGCTATCCACTGATTCAGGATTATCTACTAGACCTACAGGAGGAAGCATGCCCATTTGCCTTTCACTGGCCTAGAAAATGCTACAGATACCGGTGCCTTTGACTTTCTAAGAGGGAAAAAATCCTTGCTTAGAACAAGTAAAATGTGAGGCCTCTTCCTCTGATGTTCCCAAGACCCAAACCTGATGGCTGTCATCCCATTGTCTGGTTTGATTTCTATATCCTTTACCTGCAACAGAGAAAAGCAAAAATCAGTAGGAGCTGACAAATGGAAACCAAAATCCGAACACTCCATTTTCAGGCAGGTCCTATGTAAGCTTCTGATGAGCCAGTCATCTTACTTCAAAGCAGAACTTGAGCAATTCCCTAACTTACCAGCATACTGGAGATACTTTCCCCATCCTCACGAACAATCAAATCATAACAATTCTTTTCCTCCACAGAATACTCATTGTGGACAGACAAGTCATTATACTTCAGATGAAAATGTAAATCTTGGATTTTTGTTTCCAGGTGTAGTTTGGAATTGCGTGTTGTGTTCTGTAGAATAAAGACTCTGTTATACTTACTTTCTACCCCTGTGGGGACATCACAATTTCATATCATCAGGATGAGAAACCTCACCAGACTCTAGTTATTTCCTTCTCTAAATTAGTTATTTCATCCCTAGGACACTAGCATAGGACATAGAGACATACATAAGGATAATAGAGATGTTCATTATAACACATTGTATAATAATTAATGCAGGGGGCACTGAAGAGATGGCTCAGTGGTTAGGAGCATGGCTGCTTTTCTAGAGGACCTGGGTTCAATTCTCAGCACCCACATGGTAGCTCATAACCATCTGTAACTGCAGTTCCAGGAGATTTGACGTCCTCTTCTGGCCTCTGCAGATACCAGGCACATACATGATGCACAGACATGCATGTAGGCAAAACATCCACACACATAAAAATAAACAAATAAAACTTTTAAAAAACCTTGCAGGGCTGTAGCTGCAGCTAAGTGGTAGAGTGCTTGGACAGTGTGCACGATATCCTAGTGTTATCACAAAAACAACAAAACTCTATTTGAATATCTGTAAGAAAATGCTTAAATGAACTATATTTAATGGATAAAAAATTATGCAATCACTAGTATCATGCTATCAAAGATTATTTAAAGACATAAGAAAATAACTGTGATGTGATTAATGTCATTAAACAGCCAAGGCTACTATAACACATATAATTTCTAACTCATTCGGGCCCGTGGCTCACCTGAAAAGAGTTGATGGACTCAATAAGCAGAGAATTATTTCTAGTTCCCAGCACTGTCACCTTTACTTCACCATCTGCCAAGTTCAAAACTTGTAAGAAAATCTCTCGGGAAGCTGGCTGGGGATGGGTCATTCCCTGAAAAACAGATAATACGTATTAGAATCACCAACAAAGAACCCTTTAGATACAAGAACACATACCTTAGTCCTGTCTCTGATGGCTTGCCCCTTCTAGCCAAGTTTATACACATTTATCCCTCTGAAGAACATTTGGCTCAGAAATCTGAAAAGGCAACTTTTTTAAGGGGGATGACCCCAGTTCTATGAAGCAAGCACCAATGGTAAGTAACAAAGACCTCCCTTCAACTGCGGTCTTGTGGTTCATTAACTAATAGTGACTATTTGATGGCCAGAAGGATTTTTTGTGTAGTTACAAAGGCATCGTATAAACCTTTGTTCTCTAGGCATTTTGGGTATTTTTGCTGTGAAATTTCCTGAAAACAAACTCCGAATCACTAGGTGGAAAGTGGACCTCATGGTTTTTGTATTGTTGCTCTTTTTACTTAAATATTTACCAAGAATGTCCTGTGCAATGGATATTGTGGTGGGTACCAAGGAATCAGGACTGAACATGTAAGGAGAGTGAATGGGCCAAGCTGGGAGCTTGACATGCATTGAGCTCACATTTATTTTTATCTCTACAAGTGCTGCAACTGCAAATGCCAGGCACGCTAGGATCATACCAACAGCCATCTTCCTAAGTGATCTGCAAAGGTAAAAGAGAGATCATTATATTTATCCCTTACTCTACGGTATAAACTCCTTAGCCCTTCTTAAAGACATTTCTTAATTCCAATTACTTTTAAAAGTTTTATCTAGAATTCTCCTTCAAACACCCTTTTACATCTCTTCTCTATAATACACCAGTTTCCCCACCTTTATTTATAATGATGATGACTTTTAGCCATTATGTCATAACATTAAAGATAATCGCAATATAATCAGGCTTGCTATATTTAATACTCTTTAAGTCATTTTCTTGTTCAGAAGTCTTTGTTGGCTTGGGCAACAGGAAGGAATCCCTCTTCTGCTCTTCTATGGTATGTCCATCTTCCTTTCCTAGGGAAAGGAAGCATTGCATGCTACCCGTGTAATGCCCATCTTTGCCTATGTTCTAGCTCCCTTGTTAACCAGTGAACACCTTAAAAAGATTTGTTCTTGATTTATATTTGCATGGACTTGGTCCTAGACTCCCTATTACCCACTCAATAAGTAACAGACCAGGGCATTTGTATATGGTAAAGTGGTCATCACTTTACTGTCACAATTAGATTGCTGTTAAATCAAAGATAGAAGGAGACTTGAACTGTCCCTCTGCCAAACTTTACAAATGATACTTTCTACTCAGTATGGGGCAGGTTGCAGTGCATACTAACTAAAAATGATGCTGCACCCAGTCCTTTCTTAGTACAAGGTCCTTTTTTAGTTTCATAGAAACAGCAGGTTAAAAAGAATTAGTTGTCATAAAAACCTTAGGACTCAGTCCAGCAGTATGGCTCAGTGTAATGCTGTAAAGGCTGATGACCTGAGTTAAATCCCCAGAGCCCACATGGTAGAGGCAGAGAACCAATTCTCAAAGGTTTTCCTCTGACTTCCACACACTTGCTGTGGCATACACATTACCACCCCCCCCATACACACACACCATATAAAATAAGTAAATAAGTGGACTTCTTTGCACAGGGCAAATCAGCATGTTGTTTTAGAAATCTGGTGTCACATGCTTGCCTAGACCTACCCCTTCAACACCATACACTCAAGTCTGTAGTATTGGCATTGACAATCACCGGTTACATCTAATTTCCACTTATCCACATTAGTAGAATTTTTTTTGTCAAACATGTAAAAATAGAAACAGATAAAAAATAAATCAAAATAAATAATCATTAAATAGAAATATCCAAGCTTTGAATCCTGAGCAAACATTGAGTCAGTATGCAATAGTACACGGTATAGTGAGCACTTACGAGAAGTTAATTCCACACTTGGAGATCAGCCGATAAATGACGAGGTCAAACAATGGGATGAAGATAAGAACCAGAAAGGGATTTAGTACCTGGAACACCATGGTAACAAGGATCAGTACAAGCATCCCTCTGCCGTGAGTGTGAACTCATGCTCTCATCTGCTTGCACACACCCTCTTACATCTGCTCACTTTCACCTTAGTAGGCAAGAGTCCATATTTCTCAATCACTTTATACTCAAAGCTCTACTTCCCTGGCAAAGCATCTTAACCTGCAAATATATCAAGTTTTTTTCTGAGCCTGTTTTTCTGTCAGTTAAATTAGGAATCATTCTCTTCCATTGTCCCTTGTTTGTAGTTTCACATAAAGGGAAAAATAAGGGGCTAAAAAGTATCCTAAAAGTCACCATCAGTAAGCAGAGATTCTGACTTTGTTGCTCACACAACAGAAGTATATACTTTTTTGTTTTTTTTGATAGTGTTGGGGATTGAACCGTGCAGGATATTGGGGATGTCCTACACGCCAGGCAAGTGTTATAACACTGAGCTACAGCCCTAGCCTCAAGTTTACACTTCCCTTGACAATATTTCCAGTTATACTACCTTAACATAGAAAGAAAATTCAGTGCTCACACTTTACCTGTGAGCTCATACTAAGTCTCTCTGGAGTTGGGCAGAACTACATCCTTAATAAAGGATGTGAAGGAGCAGAGTAAGATTCGAAGGAACTATTCATCTCTATGTTTGGACCTCCTTGGCACACAATGAGGAATGCATCAGATGGTGGCTGTTAACCTAAATGTTGCAGGTAGAGTAGAAATGAGGGAAGAAACACATGTCCATGTCTACAGAGAATTATCCTACCTGCATCTGGTCCGGCTGAAGCACAAAAAATCCCTGAAATGTCATAACAAATTATAGTTAGATGGTAGCAGAGACAAGGAAAGTCTAGCTCACCCATCTTGATAGTTAGTGGATAAGAAGCATATAAAAAAAATCACCAAATCTTTGGTTCAAAACATCTGGTTTACTGGCAAAGGTATTTGGACTGAGAAGGGACTTGGGATGGCTTCTGGCTATTTGCTAAGGACATATGGACCCTAGGGAGAAGACGGATTACTGTGTATGGGTTAAGTATTCATTCTCCAAAATGCTTGGAATTTGCAATCATTGTCCATCTGCATAATGGAGACTGGGGCAGAGGTAGTGAGGCTGAAGTTTAAACATGAAATTCATTTATATTTTATACATGCCTCATACAATAGTCTGAAGGTAATTTACTCAATAATTGGCAACAATTTTGTGCATGAAAGTTCTATGATGTGGAAATTTTTGCTTATGATATGTTAACACTCAAGAGTAGTTTTGTCTTTTGGAGCAATTAGAATTACAGATTTTTTTTATTAGAGAGGTTGAGCTGCACTTTGCTTGAGAGTTGACATGTTTTAATTAATCTCATCAATATAGTTAGAGGTAGTAATGACAAAAGGACATGTGCTATCAGAATGAAGTTACCCCCGATACACTATGTTCAACTTCCAAAGTTGCTCTCCAGAGAACCAAAAAGAGAGCAGCCATGGTAACTCTTAGATAGCTAGAGAAAGGGAGAGGTGAAATTATATGTTGGAGATTCTGGGTATCACTCCACTCTCTCTTTCTCAAAACTATTAATATAACGATCTAGAGATGGAACAATTAAGAATAGGGAATGGACCAAAGGACAGAACAACCAAATAATGAACACTGGAAAAATAAAAAATAATCTTTACAACTTTTTCATTCTTCCGTAGCCACAAATCAGACATTTTGTTAATTTCCCCACAGGTCCTTTCGGCCCCTGTCTGATCCCATCTAAGGAAAGAAACAAGTTGTGTAGAAGCACCAGTAAAGCTTTTATTTTGGTATTTCCTAAGACAGGCTTAAATGGGAAAAAATCCTCAACCAGGATTGAATTACTTCACCTACTACCCTTTCAGCACATCATGGGGGATCCAGGCATTTCCCACCTTTCTCCTCCTGATGTCTAAAGACAAGATTATGATTTGCATTTCTAGCATAACTTTGGTTATCTTTACCTAGTTAGTGTTTTCAGGCTTAATGTACATCTCCAGTGATCTTAAGTCAATTTTTAAGAAAAATCTCAAGTAAATTATGTATGTAAAAATAAATTTAAAAATATGTATGCATAAATTAAATTAATTACAAATAAATTGTGTATTATATTAACATGCTTCTTTGGAAATTTTGTCAACTCACCAAATCTCCATTCATTTTGTTAGCTTGCAGTGTCCATCGTGAGCCCTAGAGCAGACAGATTTTGTTTTGAGACATCCTTTGCCTATGATAAGAAAAAGGATGATGGAAGACATATCTTTCAAAACACATTATTACCTGTTGGTCCAAAAGAGCCCAGAACATGGGCAGTGGGATATAAAGGAACAGTACCCTGGTCAGTGCCTTCACATCCATAATGAGACGCTTCTGCAGGGAGGAAGAAAGAGCAAGCAGAATTGCCAGAAATTCCAAATGTGGTTTGCTTGCTTAGAAATTGTCAAAAACAGTAAAAGAAGAGGTCAAATGTACCAGGAGAAAAGAATTTTAAAGATTTCATAAAATTGTGAGGTATTTCTGCATTTTCCACTTACTGGGTATTTTTCCGCTGCCCAGTCTAGCCAGTGCGGTCGCTTTGAAATGTCCCCAGAACGATTCTTGAAGCGGTTGCAGATAGCAAACTAGGGCAGAGATCAGAATCGAAGAGAGACAAAAAGAAAGCGCCCCCTATGTGGTGGTCTGAATAAAAATGACCCCCATTGGCTCATAGAGAATGGCACTATTAGGAGGTGTGGCCTTGGTGGAGGAAGTGTGTCACTGGAGGAGGGCTTTGAGGTTTCAGATGCTCAAGCCAGGCCCAGTCTCACTTTCTCTTGCTGCTGCCTGTGGATCAAGATGTAGAACTCTTGGCTTCTTCTTCATCACTATGTCTGCATGCATGCCACCATGCTTCCCACTATGACAAAAATGGACTAAATCTCTGAACTGTAAGCCAGTCCCAATTAAATGTTTTCCTTTATTAAAAGATGCTGTGGTCATGGTGTCTCTTCACAGCAATAAAAACCCTAATTAAGACATCCTGATTTTCCCAATTCATTATCCCTCCCCTCAAACATGTACTTTGAATTTTATCAAACATTGAATTCCAATATCTGAGGTTTAAATTTTTCTTTCCTCATTTCCAAATAGCATCATATATAACTGTATTCAGGAGCTTTTACCTATTAAAAAAGTGACTACTTCTAAAAACTAAATGGTCAAGTAGAGGCAAGGAGGATCAATTAAACTCAGTTTGTCAAAATCTAGGCACATAGAAGGAAGATGGTTAAGAAAAACATACGCCCGTTTGTGGAGAACCATACATTCAATGTGGTGTTTTTCCTTTTTATTGAAAAACAGCAGGCAGGCAATTCGCAAACTTACCCATATGCATTTGATGACTTGAACCACTATGTTCCCTTCAGGAGGTGGGTTTTCTGTACATCTTGCTTCCCATTGCAAACACAACTGCAGTTGACACACAGACAACATTCATAGTTTCACATTTAGAATATGCAATGTGTCAGCATCAAATCCTACAGAGTTCTGATTTTTGCTCCCTAACTTAAGAGTAGCCAAGAGAAGATAGTGGTCAACTGTTAAGAGACAATCGTTGAGACCTTCACGGGATGGCAGAGCTAGAAGTCGTCTTTGCTTTCCTCTTTTTTAGTCCATCTCCACATATTATATGATGCCAACTTTGATTAATCTTTCTTTCTTCAGTGCATAGCTCAGCTGTTCTCTCTTTTACGTCATCATTGCCACCACCCTTATCCTACCCAGAACAATTTCTACCCTTGAATATTAAAATACACATCAGCTTACTTCTCATTTTCTTGTCAGTTCCTTCTTTAGTCTAATGTCAAATGAAAACTTTCTTCCTATGACCTGCCCAATAAACTCAAATTCTTAGCAGGAAAAACCTTCCTAAATTCATCATTATCCTATCATCTATTGAAGAATTATAATTATGAGTAAGATATTCACTGATTTATATACCTTGACTGATTCCTAACAAAATGTATTCTATTATTTCTATTTTAAACATGAGTAAGTTAAAGGTTAAAAGAACTAACCACTATGTACAAGATTTCACAGGTAGAAATTGCCAATAATAGCATTTTTAAAATGAGGCCTCTCTGATTAAAAAAAAAAATCTATGCCCTCAGCTATTGTGATGGCTATTGTTGTCAAGCTGACAAAACCTATAATCATCTGGATAGGAGTCTCTGAGTGTGTCTATGAGGGGTTAACTTAATCAGGTTAATTAAAGTGGAAAGACCTCCCCTCTATATGAACTGCATCATTTCCTGGGCTGGGCTATGGACTAAATGCACCTGAGCACTTCAGTGAATCTACTAACGTATTGCTCTAGACTCTTGACAAAAAGAAAGTACCACCTTAATTTCCAATTCATTATCCCTCCCCTCATACGGACTTTGAATTTCATCAAACACTGAGTTCCAGTATCTGAAGTGTAATTTTTCTCTTTCCTTATTTTCTAATAACATCATACATAATTGTACTCAGAAGATTTTTTTTGCCTATTAAAATAGAGACTACTTCCAAAAACGTAATGGCAAGGAGGACCAATTAAACTCAGTTTGTCAAAAGACAGGCACATAGAAGGAAGATGGTTGAAGGAAACATATGCCCATGTGCTCTTCTAACGTAGCTAACTGCTTAAAGTTGCTGCTGCCGTGACCTCCCTGCAATGACAAGCTGTAACCTAGAGCTGTGAGCCAAATAAACACTTTCTCCCTTAAGTTGCTTTTGTCAGAGTATTTTATCACAGCATCAGGAAGAAAAGCTCTAACAACCAATATAAAGCAATTCATTCACTCATTCTTGTATTGCACATTGTACTTGACACTATGGGAGCAGGTGGAAAACACACGGCCTCTCCCGTCAAAGAAGCTCACTTAACCTATGATTTTTTTTCACCGTATGTTTCATTACTTTTCTTTAGATGCCCTTTCTATCTGCCATTTCCTTCACCAACAGCAAACTCCTAGTCTATGCCATTACTATTCTTAGGCTCATTCTGATTATCATAACCCACTTTATTTCCTAGTTTTCCTTTTATTTGCCAAGTAATTGACAATTAACTAGCTTCTTTCCTTCCTTTCTTCCCTCTTCCCTTCCTTCTACCTCCTCTTCATCCTTTTTCTGTCTCCTTCCTTCCATCTTTAGATAGGGTCTCTCTTTGTAGCTCACTCTGGCCAGGAACTCACTATGTAGCCTAGGTTGGGCTCTGACTCATGTTCCTCCTGCCTCTTCCTCCAGAGTGCTAGGATTACAAATATATCACTATGTTTGGAGTGTCTAAGCTTCATTTGTAGACTTTGTGTTGTTTGTCTTTCAGACACTGCTGTGCCTTTAGAGTTTGATCCTAGGTCTTCTTTTTACATTATTCTTATTGTCTCAAAGTTTTCTACTTTCAAGACTTAATTGATGACTCCACTTTATGAATCCAGATATGTATCTAAAACCCAGTTTTTTCCTCTGAGCCCTAAAACTGTATTTCTAAATAACTATTTGGTGAAACACTTGATGATGCTATTATCTAGCCAGTGCGTCAAGTCAGAATCCTGTATTCACAGTGTCTTATCTTCTTCACTTCACACATCCAATCATACTAAAGCTTGCTAATTCAACAGGGATCAAGACTAGGTGAGATGAGTAAAGAACTCACTTCAAGTACAAAATTTAGAGAGGCATAAAAAAAAATAAAAATAAGATCAATATTATCTTGTCTCACCCTCAACTCAATCTCTTCTCCATAATGCAGACCACCGAAAAATAAAACACCACAGAAAATAAAATTTTAAGTTATTTCTCCATTCAAAATCCTTTTTGCTGATTCTCCATTGTCTTTATTGTCTTCACAATTTTAATTTTTCATGGCCTCAATTATCCTTCATTATCTTTTTTCTGACATTTTTTCTTCTTTCTCTTTCTTCTTCTTTCTTTTTTCTGGTACCAGGAGGTCATTGCATTAGCAGATGACTTATACCAAACCAATTTACTAAGTATAGAATCTTATATACTGTTTACAGGAAGAAAATGGCCAAGGTCATCAGAGAGCTAAATCACACATTGTTGGTGAAGAGAATACATGATACTTCAGACACAGTTGCCTCAGAACTGATAACCACAGCCACGGGGAAGAGTCATGTCCTCAGAAACCACAACCTTGACTCCATCGAGGCACTGGCTCCAACTTCTGACTGGCTTTGCCAAGTCTGTTCCTGGACAAGGACACAGAACTAAAGTTCCCTTTGTCTTTTCATCAGGGCCTCTTAGAAAAACTTGGGTTGGTCTGGATCCCCACACTCCCTTGATTTCCTGCTTCTTTTGAATTTGTCTTTCAGGATCCTGGAGCAACTACATAAGAGAGGATGGGCCATCACTTTCTAAATTGCTTATCTGGTAGAGCCTACTCCCAGGAAATACAGTGCAGGATTAAGAAGAGAAAAGTATAACATCTATGCAGGAAATGAAATAGTCATGTTCAAATACAGACCCTGAAGGGCATTGAAAGAATGTAGTATGGTGTGGTTCAGGGGTTCTAATCCTATACAATGTATTTATTTTTGTTTATTTCTTTCCCTCTTTTTATTTTTTTCTATTGACTACCTAAATGCTTTTATTAGTAATTTGAGTTACATACAATGTATCTCAATAATGTCCTCTTCCCATTCCTCCCTGTTCTACTCCCCACCCCTGTGCCCTGAAAGAAAGAAAGAAAGAAAGAAAGAAAGAAAGAAAGAAAGAAAGAAAGAAAGAAAGAAAGAAAGAAAGAAAGAAAGAAAGAAAGAAAGAAAAGAAAGGAAGAAAAGAGAGAGTAAAAAAGAAAATTAAGTCAAGCTTGTGTGGCAAGCTTGTTTGGATTGCATCACCATGGTCTTTGGAGTCAGAAGGCTGCTCTGATTTTGGAATTTGATCTGGCCCATACTAGCCCAAGAAGAAGCATAACAGAGTTCGACCTGAAGTTGGGCCTCACTGCCCAAACCAAGACAGTGAGCAGGCTCCTTGGTATCCTGCAAGCACTGTGGTATCTTGTAGACCCCTCTACATCACACAGGGATCAGGGCCTCCTAAAGGTAACAAATCATCCCTCAGGCACCTGGACATCACATAGGCACCAGTCATCTAGCAGGCCCCCGGACATTGTGCAGAGATTCAAATTATCCCACAAGCACCCAGACATCTCACAGACACCAGGGCTCTCTGCAGGTACCAGGACCTCCTGCAGGCACTAGGGAATCCCACAGACGCCCAGGCATCATGCAGGTCTCCAGCTAACTTACAGATACCTGGACATCACACAGGTACCCAGTCTTCCCACAGGCATTCTGGAGCACCTGGTCATCCCACAGGCACTTGGTAATCCCAGAGGTACCAGGGCCACAAACAGGCACCAGAGCATCCCACAGGTACCCAGATATCCTATAGGCACCAAGACATCCTGCAGGCACCTGGACATCTCACAGGCACATAGATATCATATGGACACCTAGACATCACATAGGCACCCAGTCATCCCTCAAGAATCTGGACATTCAGCAGGCATCAGAACCTCCCACAGGCACCTGATCTTCCAGTAGCTACCGGGACCTCCTACAGGCACCAGGGTCTCCCTCAGGCACCTGGACATTCCTTAGGAACCCAGATATCCTGCAGGCACTGGGGCCTCCCACAGGCACCAAGACTTCCCATGGTCACCAGGGAATCCCACAGATGCCCAGGCATCATCACACACCCAGCCAACCAACAGAAACCTGAACATCACACAGACACCCAGTCTTCCCACAAGCACCTGTGGGCATCTGGTCATTCAACAGGCACCAGGGCATCTTGCAGGTGCCCAGACATTCTGCAGGGACCTGGACATTCCACAAGCACCTAGCCAACCTGCAGACATCTGGACATTACTCAGACTATCTATCTTATTTTGCACCAGATAATCTGAATCATCCATATTGTCAGCCATTCTATCAGCTAAAGACATCAACCACAACTTCTTTTTTACAGTCCCTTCTTTGATTAACTGCTGTTCATCCTTGAGAGCTAATCTTAGAAGTCTCTTCTAAAGGCAAACCTTTACAGCCCTCAAAGTCTTCATCAGAAATCCCTTACACAGGCTCCATAGCTTTCTCTGTACTTTTCTGGCTGTGAAATTAACTGTACTATATGGTAAATCCCTGCTTATTTGTCTGGATTACTCTTCTTATACTGTGTAAATTCTTTGAGAATATGAACTTTTAACTGTCTAAATCACCAATATGGCTTTAATATCTAGCACAGAATCTGTTACATAGTAAATATTGTTAGCACCATAAAGTTAAGCAGCTGACTAACAATGACAGACTCTTTAATTTATAAAACATTTTAATTCCAGAATATTTTTGAGCTCCATAATTGCTTTAATATCTAAACATTGTTACTGGGAAATGGGGCAGAGAAGCTGCCATGATGCTAACCGATGGGGGAAAAAACAAGAAAATACTTGAGAAAAATATTTGGCATTAAAGGGAGAAAAAAGTAGGGAGTATATGATCATGGCTGTCCCAGAATAAATTTCTTTGGAATTGGGAATGTATTACTTTCAGTCTCACTGGTAGAAAATAATCAGATCAAATTGAATCTCTGGGCTCCTTTTTCTCTATTGAGCTCTGAATGTGTTTAGACTGGATATTTTCCAGAGGGCTGTCACCCAGAGGCTCAGAGTGAGAACAGGTTTCCAGGTCAATGACTAGAAACAATCACACCCAAGCCTGCCCTTAGGGGACTTGCCTAGATGAACAGGCCCACATATCCATCCCCCTTCTCTTCCAGGACAAGGTTCTCAGTGCTAAAAAGAATGCCACTTGATCTAAGTTGCATTGCTTCCTAACTACTTATCCTACTCCTCTTTAATTCTCTTTGTTCAAGAGAAAATTCCATGGGAGCTTTGTAGAGCACAGCAAAAATGGCTAAACCTAGAAGCTGCTCTAAAATGTCCAGGTAATCAAAAGTGCCATCTACTTACCAGAAAAATAAGTATCAGATGGCATAGACTAGTTTGAGATAGAAGCTGAATTATCTTCTTTCTTTCGTTGCATATTTCAGCAATAAACAATGGGCTTCAAGCCTGACTATACATAAGAATTGCCTGAGATATTTAAAAATTTTAGGCACTCATACTCTTGATTGGCAGTCCTGCAAAGATTGGGTTTTTAAAAAGCTCCTTTGGGATTTATTAACTATGTGACTCTAGCACTTAAAAATTGGTTTATGGGACTGGAGAGGTGGCTCAGAAGTTAAGAGTACTTCCTCTTGCAGAGGACCTGTGTTAGATTCCTAGTGCCCATATGGTTGCTTACAATTGTCTGTAACTCCAGTTCTGGAGGATCTGATGCCCTCTTCTGGCTTCCTTCTGAGCACACATGTGAGTCACAAACATACTGATACACAGAAAATAAAAATAAAAATAAATTTCTGATACCATTCATAATTTATCTTCAAAATCAAAGGGAAACCACTACAATAACACTTGATTAATAGACTTAGTGTAAGGAGTCAATGATACGGTTTGTGTAGAGTACCTAGATGATGCCTTCCACATGGCAGGGATCAGTGGCTGTTAGTTTCTTTTTCCCACTGTACTCACCAAGTGCTACTACCATGAGCAATCCTGGAATTCCAAAAGCCAGTGCATAGCAATCTTCCCCAAAACACTTCACATCTCCTGAAGAAAACAGGAGGGGAAGAGAAATTATAAGTCATAAATCGGTGATATTTTACTCTATAAAGTCAGGTTCTTGCTATAGACATATCTATCCTTTTTTCTTCCTATCATCTAACCCATAATTCTCATTTTAATCCAGAGAAATCAAAATTAAAATAACTTATCATATATTTATAAGCCCATAAGAAAGAGAAGCTGGACCACCTGCAGCTGTGAACAGCTTTTTGGTCAGCCAAAATGAAGCCCTACATAGCCAGTCCCATAGAAGGAATGCTAACCTCTCAGCATGGGTGTGATGAACGTAGAAATCAAGCTCCCTGCATTGATGGAGAGGTAGAAGATTGAGAAGTATCTAGTCCGTGCCTCTGCCTGGAATGAGACAGACATATAGAAAAATATGTCTCTTAGCGCCACCCCACTCCATGTTCAAATTCAGATGAAAGTACACACAAAACAACAGGTCCAGATGGTGCTTCCATGTTATGTGACCATCTCATTAGCTCTTTAATACAGTGGCTGGATGACCCTAGACAAGCTTTTAGTTACCTTCTAAACTCCAATACAAGCCCTTTAAGACCTGGGCAAAAGTTATCAACCTGTTCTCAATGGCATTTTTGTGTTCTATACATGTTTATTATGCTATTAGTTTATTTGTATTAAATATATATTTTATTCAGTGTGTTATGAGTTCTTTAAGGGCAGAAATTTTACTCTGTACCTAAAACAAATACTCGCATATACAGAACACTCAATATATGTTTATTGACTGTATTAATTAAGCAAATGAGTCCTTGAGTTAATGAATATATTTTGTGGAGTGTATGGTAGAACAGTGTAGTAAGCTCTTGATCTTGGAGAATAGTGCAACTAGTGACTCAGAGAGAGATTCTAGAGAGTGTAAAGGAGCGTCAGCTGGCCTAGGAGTGGATTGGAGAAGCCTGCAGGTGAGTTTGTGCTATTAATTGAAATATGTCTGTGGGTCAGCTAATAAATACAACTTTCAAGTACAGTTTCTAATAGGTGATTCAGTACATAACGTGTGCTTCATTCTGGCATTTTAGCTCTTCAGGACCCACGAGAACAACCAGTCCTTCCTCATGTTCAGTTTGTGATGTGTTTTTGCTTCCTCTTCTCATTCCCATTTGCATGTCCTTGCTCTTCTAACTTGGGTAGTTCATTGTACATAGATCTATCTGCCAAAGGTTTGTTATTTCTTCAATGTTAGCAAATAATTGGAGTCTGTAGATTCCAGAACAAAGTGTGCCAAATAACCCAAGTGGTCTGAATGGCAAGAGAAGCACAGAAAGATACGACACACACAGAAAACAAACATTGTGTCATAGATAGAATGGAGGAGGGAAGAGAGAAAACAGAATGGGATAAACAGCTATGGGAGAAGGAATAGATTCATGAAGAAGACAATATATATTCCTGAATTCCTCAGTTTTGAGATATATCGTGCTATATATAACCAAAATATGAATATTTGGTTATATATAATATAAGTATTATATTATTATATATATTATATATATAGAAGGCATACACACATAATGTGTGTGTGTGTATGTGTATATATATATATATATATATATATATATATATATATATATATAGGTTGTTGGTTAGTCCAAGAATAGATTGTTCCCTTGTCCATTTTTGCTTTGGTCATATATCCCTCTCCCCAAGAGAGTGAATGATCAGCCAGGCAAATACATCTATAAAATGCCATTTTGTTTCATTCCAACTGCTAATTCTCCCCTTCACAAAATCTTCTCTGTGTTATACTTCCCATTCCTAAGGTACTCTGTACATTAATTCTCAGGTACCTCATGTACCTAAGGTTACTATTTCCAATCCCACGTGAAGTTTTCCCTTCCATGAAACAAGCAGCTAACTTCCTATAGCTTTAACTTCTTTGGCTCAGATTTAAACATGGTCATCCTCCAATATTTATGAACAGCTATGTAATTTTCTCCATGAGTTTTGTTTCTTTATTTGTATTCTGTTTTGGGTCAGGATCTTGTGTATCCTCGGCTGGACTTGAAATAGATAGCTGAGGATGAACTTGAATTCCTGATCCTACTGTCGCCATCTCCCTAATGCTGGGATTATAGGTATAAGCCACCAGTTTATACTCTGCTGGGGACTGAACCCAGGGTTTGTGGATGCCACCCAAGTACTCTATCGACTCAACCACATCCAAAGCTCCCGTGATGCTTATCTTATTCAGTCTTTACATCCTTATAGTGTTCAGTCTTTCATCTTATAGCGTGTCCATCTCCCACCCTGGTTACATTAACTGAGCTTTAGTCTTCTCTCTGCAGATGCCCAGCATCCAGTGCAGAACTCAAGCAGATTACTTGAGTTAGGACTTGATCAGTGGAATTACTTCAGTGTTGGCAAATGGCTACCTGGCAGATTCCCCATTTGATGCTGACCATGAACTCTTGAAATACAGAAATAACAATACTCTTACATGTTTTTCTTCAAACTGGTCTCCACCAAAAGCTGCCACACATGGTTTGATACCTCCTGTCCCCAGAGCTATTAGACTCAGACCAACCAATGATAGGATTCTGAAATGGAGAGGTAAGGATGCTATAACCATGTCGATACCAAACCAACTGTAGAGATGTGCTATGAAATACATACAATAAAAAAGACATTCAAAGATAATATCTTCATTGCATGTCTAGCTGGTAGGTGCTTTCTACTTGCCTTCAATGCAAGAGCTACTCATGAGACCTTAACATCTTTACGCTTGAGCCCCTGCTAGAGATTGTATTGCCTGGGAGGATTCTGTGCATGGTAGCTCCATTTACCCTTCGTGTGAATCAAGAGAAAGGACACACTGCAGGGACTCCAAAGCTAACACACTAGTTTTTAATATTATTTTAGCAATTCAATTGAAAGATCTTACAGATCTAATCTTGCATACATACCCTTATTAACTACAAAGTAAAACATTAAAATTTATTAATAAATAGGAAGACATCAATAAATTTTATGGATCAGTAATAAGAAGGTTTAATGTTCATTAATTTTCAAAGTAAAAATTCAACTCAGAATGTATATGTGTATGTATATTATATTCAATTGAATATTTATTAAAATCTATTGACTATCTCTGCTCTATAAAGACCAATATCTGAAGCAAAGAGGAGCAGTAAAATGGGAATGTATAGAGCTACACATAAATGGAAATACCCCAAGCTTTAAATATGACTTATAATACATTATAAGTAAATACTTTTAAAATTCTTGATGGTGTACAGCTACGTAATTAGATGAATAAGTGAAGGAAAACAGAAGGTATAAAAGTTTTTCTTATTTTCAAACAAATGGCAAGATTTATAAAAAGGATAGCAATCAGGCATTCTATGTGTCTTTAAATTTTTACTTAATTTAAAAAAAATGGGACCTGATAATATAGGAAAGGGTTCAATTGCGTGTAAAAATCTTTTATTTTAATAAGCTTGGCAATAAAATTATACATTAGAAAATAAAGGAGAACCTCTGATATAGAATAGAAAGCCATCTCTAGTGACTTTCTGAAACATGTGCCTGTCCAACCTGAGAAAAGGGTCCATGATTTTACTCACACATGCAGTGTTTTTCCTCCCAGTATTGGTATGGCACCCAAAGACTTAAACACATGGCCAAGAACGTACACCAGGGAGAGATAGATGATTGTCCTGTGAAGAAAGTTAGATCAGTCAGTGTATTATTCAGAGGCTTGAATAATACAGATTCAGGGTTCACACTGTTCTCCGTAAACAGAGGAGGAGGAGAAGGGAGTGGAGGAGGAAAGAATGGATGGTGAATGGAGTGAACAGGGGAGGGAAAGGGTTGTGATTCTTCACCCTGTTGCACTGACTTGGAGGTTACAAATGATTCCTTCAAGTTCTCTGTCCAGATCTACACTCTGCTCTGCTCTGCCTACCCAGAGCACCCCCACCTTTATACAGATATGCCAAGAACTAGGTGGGTTTGTAGCAAGCACAGTGATGTTTCTATTAGTAAAAGTAGAACAGGATGTCTCCACCTGCTGATTTTCTCAAGAAGTCTTTTTAGCTCTAGGAAGCAAGAGGAGTGAGAGATGAGTGCCACATAAGTAGGAGTGCTAACACAGAGGACTTTCTCTAAACAGGCACTGAGATATACAGATGGCGAAGGGATTTTAGGTTCAATTTGGGTAATTTGGACACTTGAGCTTCACTGTTAACCCCATGACAATTTCCATATGGGAGAATTTACCAAAAATAAGGAAGTACAAAGGATTTAAGTTATTCTGAGATAAAACTCATGCAATTGGTAAAAACTATTGAGTTATTTTTTCCAGTGAACTTGAATAGCAAATAAGTTGCAGATTAAGGAATTCCAATAAGAACATACGCAGAGCTCTACTGACACGGCACAATACTGCTTATGTTCCTTATGTGTATTACTATAACTGGAACGTATATTATGTAGGTTATTATATAGGTACAATGTCAATGCTATAATAAACCTTCATAATTATATAGTTTGTCTTTACCATTTCAAAGTATTTATGGTGGTGTCGAATATAAAGAATGGAATGGAGGTACTCAAAAACCTCTAGAAGTACCAGAAATCTCAACTTGAGGATTCCTCATTCTAATGTCTAATCTTAGGTTGGTTTTCTGAGAGTGGAATCTTTATTGAAATGAAAAGAACAAATATAAAAAAGGGAATAAAAAGAAACTGAAAGAAAACAAGTTAACATGAACCTCAAGGAGATGATGCTAAATTACCAGAGAGAAGCAAATTAAATGGGGCCAGAGAGATGACTCAGTAGTTAGGATCTCTTGCTGCTCTTCCAGAGTTTGGATCTCATCATATTTGGTGGTTCCCAGCCACCTGTAACTCCAGCTCCAAGGGATCTGACCCTCTCCTCTTGCTTCTGCAGGCACTCACACATGTGTGGCATTCTCTCTCTCTCTCTCTCTCTCTCTCTCTCACACACACACACACACACACACACACACACACCACCACCACCACCACCACCACCACACAGAGAGAGACAGAGAGAGACAGAGACAGAGACAGAAATGCACACACAGAAAAATAATAAAACTAAATCTTTAAAATTTTCTTACACAGGAGTTGAGGATTCTGGGTCCCCGTTTCCTCTTACATAGCTTGGATTCTGGGATGCTAAACAGAAAGGCTTTTAGTAGTTGTTAACAGAATCAGAAAATCATTCCTTGAATGTTTAAACAAACTTCCTAATGTTGAAAGTCTTCTACCTCCAAGATAACTTTGGAAAAACGTACACACACACATACACGAGAGGCGGGTGGAGGTGGAGAGAGGAGGGGAGAAAAACAGGAGGAAAAGGAGAGAGAGGAGAGTTAGCGCAAGCATAAAACAGAAACAGAGATGCTGAGACCGAGAGAAGGGGAAGGGAGCATGTTTGAACACATGAGTATTCCTTCTCCTCCACTGAGGCAAAGCTGCCATTCAGGTTTTCAAAAGTGAAAGAGGAGCCAGTTTCAGTTTTTAAAAATAAGAAATGAAGTATAGTGGAAGGGAATATCGAGTTTATTCCACCAGATTGTAGTCATTGTTCTATTTGTGTGTGAGGGTTGTCACACATCTATCTACACACGCATACATATGTCTACAAGAGGACAAATTACCTAAGTTTTAAATCAACGCCTTTCCGAAAGAGATACCAAGTCATTCCCCAAAGTGTGTTTAAAAAAACAGGCCCAAAGCAAATAAAAAACATCTTCATTTCTGTCCACACCTATTCTTAGTCTCAATTATGTTTTAGACAAGAGTGCATAGCCTCAATTACAGAAAGAAAATACCGGTGAAAACATTTTAGATATCCCTTTCCATATTCCAGATTAGACAGAATGAAAGTAAAAATAAAACGTTGGCCATTGATAGGAGTTGGAGTTATCACTGAGGGGAATGAGTGAGTGATACTGTACTCTTAGAATCGGGGAGTCACGGGCTGATTCAATGTGGGGACATGAGGAAGTCAGGGTAAAGGACAGACAACTTGAATAGAAATATACATTATAAATGCATACTGGAATTTGAACTCAAGGTTCCAGCACTTTGAGCAGCTGTTTGCATATAGGTAAAATATATTCCTCCAAATTGCTAGTGGACAGTCAGTGTGGAGAAAGGAGAAAGTGGGAGTTATCATCTGATAGAAAACTGACATTTAGAAAAGAGCTAAGTAAATAAAAAGCAAAAGTGGAGATAGATTAAGAATGACCCAGAACTGTAGAAGTCGAGAATGAGAAAATACTGTGTTCAAGGAGGCTAGAAAATTTCAAAGATTTGGGGATGATAAACAGGCTGAATTTAAAAAAAAAAAAAAAAAAACGTAAGTTACGAATAAATAAGAATCTAAAAATTGCCAGAATCTGTAATTTTTCAAGAGGTCATTATCAGTATTCTGAGAAATTTGAGTAGGGAAAAAAAAAAAAAGGTGCCTTATACTATCTCCCACTGAGACTATTACGATTTGCTCTTACTAAAGCGATTGGAACTCGAACAATTTGAAAACACATTATGCACAATTCATCTTTTTATACTCATGATTGTTTGGACAAATAAGGGATATTCAACAAACATTTAAATTTGGGTCAGATTGAATTAAATTGAAAGTTCTCTTACACTGAATTATATTACTGTGTCATAAAAAATGATGGAGAGAAAAACGGCTAATATATAGATACTTTTTTAAATTGTGGGAGCTGTTGTAGGAGAAAGAAAACAGAAAGAGAATTCAATATTCTTCTTTGTTTATCTGAAGGTACTAGAGACTTATAACTGATTTCAGTCCAGAAAAAGATTCTAGCTCTTAGAGAAAGTTAGAGAAAATAGTTGAGGTAACAGTGGCACCTTTGTAAAAATTCAAGTTTTATATACAAGACATTTGGATTTGTGTACTTTATGGAAATTACACTTCAATTAAAGGAAGTTTAAAATGAAAAAAAAAGACTCAAGCAATATTGAGTTAAAAGTACAAGTAGAGAGTATTAAATTTCCTCCAAAATATTCAGGAAGCTATTGTTCACCAAATCCTGAAATTGTACTTCTTCAATCTTAAAGGAAGTTATTTTAAAAATACAACTGCAATGTCAGCCTTTATTCTATAACTGAATAAACAGACAGCTTATATTTTTTATTCTTTGTGTAATGTTAATCCATATCTGAATGAAGTCAGTGGTTACTACTATGTAAGTAACAAATGTAGCCACTTACCTATCATGCCTCTCTGAAAAGACTGCATTTATACATTCACATATATGGATATATATGTATGTGTACATACATTTGCCAAATTAAGATATAAATCAGTGTTTATAGTTAGAATCCTATGATGGCTAGTTTTAACTGTCACCTTGACAAAAGTAGAATCTCCTGGGAAGAGTCTTTTCTTTTAAATTTATTTTTATTTTTATTTGGTTTTGTGAGACAGGGTTTCTCTGTTGTAACTCTAGCTGTCAGAACTCACTCTGTAGACCACGTTGGCCTCGAACTCACAGAGATCTGCCTACCTCTGCCTCCTAAGTGCTGGGATTAAAGGTGTACCCCACCACCACCCAGCTAGGGGAGAGTTTTAATGAGGAATTATCTTGACCTAGTTGGCCTTTAGCCATATTTATGGGAAGAAGGTTGTCTTAATTGTTTTGCTGTAGAAAGACACAGCCCATTGTGGGTAATGTCATTCCTTAGGCAGGGGGTCCTGAACATATTAGAGGAAAAAGCTAGCTGAGAGAAGACAAGCAGTACTGAATTACTCTCTCACTGCTCCTGACTGGGGGAGTGATGTGATTAGCTGCTTGAGTTCCTGCCTTGACTTTGCCAAAATGATAACAATGACTTGGAGTTGTAAATCAAATAAATCTCTTCCTCCCTATTTTGCTTTTTGTCAGGGCATTGTCAGAGCAACAGAAGTGAAACAAAGACAACTTCCTTCAAACATTAGGTATACAAATACAATTCCACATAGTCAAACTACTTTAGGAAATAATACATACTTTAACTTTCACTTGGAGATTTTACAATACAAATTAACTTATTGGAGACAAAAGGAATTCACACAATACGGATATATATTTTTACATTTATTTTATGTGCATTGGTGTTTTGTCTGCATGTCTGTCTGTGTGAGTGTGTCAGATCCCTTGGAACTGGAATTATAGACAGTTGTAAGCTGCCATGTGGGTACTGAGAATTGAACCTGGGTCTTTTAGAAGCGCGCCAGTGCTCTTAACCTCTGAGTCATCTCTCCAGCCCAGGAAACATTTTTTTTTAACGTTTCCAAAGCAACATAGAGATTTTCTAAACTCACCTTACCATAGAAGCTTGATTTTCCCACATAATTTACTATATCCTATTCAATCAAGTTCTTAAAGGGTATATTTTGAGAAATGCTAATTCAGACAAATCTATGGGTGGCAAGCCCGCAGAGTATTACTAGATAATGAATATCCAAAGCTTATCTTTAGCCTAGGAGGACAATGCTATAGAGGACAATTTCAACATTACACCATGTGCTGCTTCTATTTTTAGGAACAAAAGAACTCAACTAAATAGATTATAATTTTAATTTGTGGACATCGTTATTGGATTCTAAAGAAGGAAACTACAGAAAGAGGTAAAGAAAGTAAACAGAGATGATTTTAAAAATCTCTAAGAAGGAAGATCATAAGATGCTGAAAATGGTGGGGTGACCGAGTCTAGAGAGGATGTGGAGAAAGTTCCAAATAACCACATAAGTCTTTACAAATACGAATCTGCCAGTGGGTACC
This sequence comes from Cricetomys ansorgei, assembly GCA_026225945.1. NCBI lineage: Eukaryota > Metazoa > Chordata > Mammalia > Rodentia > Nesomyidae > Cricetomys > Cricetomys ansorgei. The sequence continues at coordinate 45,775,135 of JAMJFZ010000242.1, read as the reverse complement.
AATCTTTACCCTCACTGAGATAAAAGAAGATTTGGTTTTAAGCTACAGAATAGAAGACTAAAATTGGATTTTAAGAGGAACTCTTGACTAAAAGGATGTGAAAACTTGGGGGGATAAGCATGAAAAGGAATAGATTTTCTGTATTGTCAATCTTGGAGAGATATACATTTGTCATAACCATGAGTATTTTTTTTTTTGCTAGAAGATGAAAGATTAGGAGTTGTAGGAAACTTTCTGGACAATGAGCTTGTGAGGCTCCCAAGGCTGTCATCTGTCATTGTCCTTACTTGAATTTTCCAAGCCACGAGTCAGCAATGGCTGCTCCCAAGATGGGAGTGAAATAGCAGAGGCTGCTGAAGGCATGGTATATAGATGTGGAGGTGTCTTCATTCCAGCGCAGGAAGTACAGGAAGTACAAGGTCAGCACAGCTGAGATGAGAACAGAAGAAACAAATGGGAGACAGAATAAGATGGATGCAATCAAATGATTTACAGAGAAGTATATATTTGAATATATATATATATATATATATATATATATATATATATATATATTTCCAAGACAGGGTTGCAACTTCAGCTGTCCTGGAACTCACTCTGTAGACAAGGCTGGCCTTGAACTCACAGAGATCCTCCTAAGTGCTGGGATTAAAGGCATGAGCCACCAATGCCCGGCTTTGATTATGTTTTTACATATTATATATGTTATATAGAGCCGGGTTCTACAGGTGACCCTGTACTCCTATTAGGGAAATAACTGAGTGATAATGGCCAGGCAGTAGAAGCAGGGCCCGTGGGAACTATGAGACTAAACAAGGCATGGTGGATACACAAATACAATACTCATCCCTTCTATCTCTGTGCACCCATAACATCATTTAGACTGTGAGAAGTTGACATGGTGCTTCCAATGCCCCTTTCTTCTCTCCTTCCCAGCAACAACGCAGTTCAGTGGAACTTACATGATGTGAGCTTTTCAGCTTGTGTTCTTATTGGTTGTGTGTTGTTGTTTTCTTAATCGGCATGAGTTATTGAATGAAATCTTATGTAGTATTTACCGTCATAGCCAGAGGAAAGGATCAATTTATACGAAGGCAGAAAGAATAGACAAAGGAAACAAATGCATGTAAGGAGACCACGTGGCTATAAACACAAGGCAGAGGAGACTCTGGGACACAGAATTACCTTTCATGCCATAATAGGAAAAACGTTCGCAGAATTCATTCACCACAATGAAGGCAATGCTGAGTGGGTAGCTGGAGCCACAGATTTTCTATTCAACAAAGAGGTAAAGGTTGAGGAATGAGCTGTTTTCCCATTTAAATTACATGATTACTCTACATCTGAAAATACATCTTCAAATATATGCATCTGAGAAGTTCTCATCCTGTTGCCCAGGCTGACCTCCAGTTTGTGATCTTCCTGTTACAGGTTCCCAAAGAGCTCAGATTGCCTATGAACCCCACCATGCCTGGATAAACTCATTTAAAAATCATTGTTGTTAGTTAACATTGGGCAATTGTCTCTTCATAAAACATTTATTGTCACAATAATCATGCTTATATTGCTGATATGGGAGTAAAAAATCAGAATCTTACTTCATTCTTTATTTAACATGGAGCTTGGTCAGACATTCTTTGATGAGATGCCACAGTTACTCAATGTACAGGCTCAAATAAAAATCTTGGTGCTGGAGAGATGCCTCAGTAGTTTAGAGCACTTGCTGTTCTTCAAAAGGACCTGAGTTTGACTCCAAGTTCCCATGTTAGACAGTTCACAACAACCTGTAACTCCAGCTCCAGGAGATCAACTCCTTTTTCTGGTCTCTGTAGGTACCCACAACTCAGGTCCTGTTCATCTCCCCACAGTATTTCAATAGGAGACTGTGTCTCTAGGCAAGAGAATGATTGTGCTTATTCTTAACAATAAAATGAAAAGGTGGCCTTTGGAACATCTGTTATCCAGGCAGCCAGAGCCAGACCTCACTATCCAGACTAATTCCACCACAGGGACTGCCTCTTCCCATCTGCCATGTTCACTGTTCTGGGGGAAATCTTGTCGATATGATGGCTTCCTTTTCATAGGCATCTGGATCCAGGTATAGAGCTCAAAACAGAGGCCAGACATTCCTAAATGTGAGCTGATTGATCTCCTCAACTCTGGGAAGAGAATTCTGAAATCCTATGAAATTAAGAGTCTATCCTTCCTGCTAGTATGCTTCCATAATGTTTCCATTTAAATTTATTTGTATTTATGTGTATATGTGTTTGTTTGTGTGAGACTTTATGCCATATGGATGTGGGTACCTACAGAGGCCAGAAAAAGGAGTTGATCTCCTGGAGCTGGAGTTACAGGTTGTTGTGAACTGTCGAACATTGGACTTGGAGTCAAACTCCGGTCCATTGGAAGAACAGCAAGTGCCTAAACTGCTGAGCCAGCTGTCCATCAAGATTTTGATTTGAGCCTGTACATTAGAGTGACTGCGCCATCTCATGTACTATATAATGCAGACTGTAAAGAATATATGTTTTATTTCAAATTTCTTTCCATTACAATAGATCCACTAGCATAGAAAGGAGACAAAGATAATATGTCTCTTGAGACATTCAAACATTAACATAAGATTTATATTACCTGTTATTTCATAGGTATGTACTTCTTTTTAATCATTCTAACAAGATATAATATTATTAACTATATAATAAATTAATATAGCCTTTTACCCATGTGGATATGAATAAACCATCTTTCTACATGCATATTACTACTTGACTACTTGCTTGAAAGATCAACAAATTGGAATTATTATCTTCCCAGATCCCAGCTTGAGAACTATGTAACATAGAATTTATTTAACATTAGCTATATACACTGTCACTAATTGGCTTAACATTCAAATGTTGCTAAAACACCACTTCCTTGTCTCTGTGTTTCAATTCTGTTATTTCAAAGATATAAGAATCATGAGAACCTCATAGCTGATAGTAAGAACTCAGCAAATATTTGCTATTGTTACTGGAGCCTCTCTACTGAGAAGATTTTACTATGATATGAGGATTGAATGGGGTGATATTTTCGGAAGTGCTTTAATGAGTGCATAATGCAAGATATTATTCTTTGTTCCTTTATCTGATCTCTGACTTTAAAGTAGGGACACTTAGTAACAGAGAGTGGGTCCATTCCAAAGTTTCTGTTGGTATCCAAAAAGAGAAGGCTCTGCACACAAAGGGAACTAAAGGCAGAGTTTTCATATTGGTAAGGAAAGAACAATCACACACAGTTCTCCAGACAGGAATGCTTGCCAAGTTTCCCTGGACATTCAAAGTGCTTTTTCTCCCGCAGGGAACATGCAATGAAATACAGCAAAACTCTGTGACCAAACTGAAAAATTCAGCTAACCTATCCTCTTGCTACCTTCTCGAAACAGAGGAAACTAGAATTAATTTCCAGGTGAATTCTAATTCCACAAGACAGTAGTTTTTCTACTGTAATCCAACTCAGCACGAAGTTCCAACAGCCAAGGAGGAACTTGAAGAGAGTATATACACGTTACTGTCAGAGACAAACAGTCTGGGGACTCACCGGCGGTGGCTTCTGTGGAGGGCTTGGAGGTCTGGGCAGCACCTCTTCAGTAGAGACAGGTGAAAAAAGAGTTTCCTTGGACTCATTTTTCTGGAAAGGATTCATGGCTGGGTCCCTACTCTCTCTCTCCTCAAGCATTTGGCTTCAGTAGGCAGTTAGGATAGCTGCCAGCCTACAGTGAAAAAGGGGACTGGGGGGAGGAGAGATGGCTACAGCAACTAGGTTTAACCCTGTGGGTGTCAGTTTCAGCAGCTGCCTGACTCAGAGCAAAGCTGGAAGCTATTGGCAAAGAGAAGGTCGGCACACCAATTCGAAGGAACGACTGTGCGAAAGGTATAGCACGGGGAAGTAAAAACAACACATCACAAGTCACGAGATAAAGAAGAAACAATGCTAGAGACTTGATAGGGTTATCTGTTTAAGGAAAAGTATCTGTGTGGATGAGTACAAGATAGTACTCAAGAATACAACATCTTGGTTAGGAATGTAGCTCAGGGGTACAGCACTATGCCTTGCATATTTAAGGTCCTAAATCTGATCTCAAATGATGTGGGTGGAAGGAAAAATATAACATTTTAAACACAGGAGGCTGATTCCAGGTTAATAGTATCTTCCATTAGTGGGCACTTATGTATAATGTTAATACATACGAGTTATATGTATATTATATGTGTGCATATATGTAACCTATAAATTTGTTTATATTTACAGAAAATATTGTTCCAAGGAATTGAGACTATTATCTAGAAATCACAGGGCCAGTCAAGTGACATCTGGAATTTTCACTATGCGGCAACAGATAGGAAAAGCAGAGATGGGTATCAGCATTGACGCCACAGTTACGCAGGCACGAAGCTCTAGAAATGAAAATGTGGAAATGTAAGGAAATCAAATGCTTTGAAGAGTGAGTCGTTACAAAACTGAATTCAGGAATAAGAATGATACTGTTTTAGAACACTGGGTTTTTAATATTGTAACAACCATAACAATGCTCCTGGGTTAGAAAATCTTTTAAGTAAAAAAGATAGGGCTATAGAAAATAACAGAACTAGTGTTGGTGATGTCCTTTGCTAAAGCCACTTTTGTATTTTCATTTCTCACTTCCAGATTAATCCATCTGCTCATTAAAAAATAAATTTAATTTGTGCAAAACTTATATACCAGTTACTTTCTAGGAATTAGTGCATACATTAAATTTTCTTAACTTTTAGTGGATAGATTTTATTCTGACTCTAGACTATTATACTTAGTTCTTATTAGAAGAGGGGATAGAATACACATGGCGACAATAGATACATTTATACACTGAATTAAATGTATATAAAATTGAAAATTAAACAGCATACATCAATTATATAAAGGAATTGGCTTTCACTAAGACATTTCCACACATGCACATCATTGACTCTGAAGACAGTCTCCTTGTGTTGCCTTCTCTTACTCTCCTTGTTGTGTGTTTTATTTTTCCTTTTCTGCTGATTCAAATAGGTAAGAGAAGCACAAAAAAGAACCTAGTGGCCATCCAGCTATAAGTCAAAAGACACGGAGGAAATGCTGTCGAAGTCTATAGAAGAGGATCTCTGAACCTGAAGGTTACACGATGAGGACTAAACCTCCAGGGCAGGGGATACCAACGTGAGCAATTCCATTTGAGAATTCAAGAGAGACAACTGAGAGCAGCAGGACAAGAGAAGGAGGGTGATGTGGGGAGCGGGGAAACACAAGCAAAGTGAAATGCGCATATGAAGATTTTTACAAAGAAATTCATTATTTCCTATGTTCACTAAAAAAAAATTTAGAAAGAAAAGAGAGAGAAAATCTATGGCCCAATTTTGTGCAAAATTCTTACAACACCCATGTGAATGATTTTTCAGCAAATGACGCCTTTTCCCCCTAAAGTTTAACTCGGACTTTGATCAGGTTTTCTCAGCTCACATTATGCTCTTCATCAGCTTTCTCTCCCAACAACCGTCACCCAAAGAATAGCCCAGCTTTACTTCTGCCTGTAGCATTAATGATTAATCTGTAGTTATTTCTTTTACAAAATATTGCCTTTCCTGACCCACCTTGGTTAAATACTGATCTAAAATAGTCAGAAGTTTCTGGTCAAGTTAGCTAACAGAGGCACAAGTGCCTTGTAGACCTTGTTATGCCATTGGCTTCCCTTGTGCTGGTCTTGTACTTCTGGAGAGCATTTAATTTGGAAGAACAGATGAAGTAGCCCCTGTACTCAGTGCCCCAGTTCACTCATGCTCAGAGGTCTCCTTATCACCAAACTCTAGAGAATGAACTTTGGTTTTCAAGCAAATTTCTATAAAATTTATCTTTAAGTGAGACAGAGTCTTACCTGACCCTCATCTCCCTATTTAGCCAAGGATGACCTTGAATGTCTGACCCTCCTCCTCTTACCTCCAGCATGCTGAATGCTGAGATTCTAGGAACGAGCCTCCACTCCCGATTGGTATAGTGATAGAGACTGAAGTCAGGGCTTTGTGAATGCTAAGCAAGCCCTCTACCTGTTAAGGCACATCCCAAAGCCTGAAATTTGTCTCTTGATTGTGGTAATAAAATAACAGATTCACAGAATCAAATAATATCAGGGATGTAAGGCATCTTAAGTTTGTCTCTTAGGCTGTGTCTCTTAGGCTTCCTAATGCTTCCCTGATGCTAAGAATCATTTAGAGTACTATTAAGATGCTTGCTACACTCTATTTCTGTTAGGTTGATCTCAAACAGACTATAAGGGAAGATACTTTATAGAAAACATCTCTGGCATAAGAATAAACTCTTCAGAGACACAAAAGACAATAGAAATAGAAGAATCTGAATATCAGAATCAAATAGTAGTAAAAAATAAATAAATAAAAGATATATGTGGTCCCTGTGATATGACAGCAGAGAGTAAAGTATCAAGCTACATGTAGAAATGAGCACTAAAGTGAAGAGTCAGAGAAAAGAAGCAAGTATGAAAGTAAGAGTAAATGTGTGCTTAATAATGTCCAAAACATAAAAATCAGCCCCCATGCAAAACTGTACCTAATATCAGCAACAAATAAATAGATAAGGGAACTTAGAATACCATACAATATATAACATATATATATATATAGATATAATAATATTATATATATATGTGTGTGTGTGTTATATATATAACAATATAACATTATGTTATATAACATAATAATATATGTCCTGATAACATAAAATATAAATGAAATAAAAGATGTTGAAGAATTCAACCCTGAAGCTATCAAATGTTAGTGAAAGAAAGGAGAAATTAAGGATTGGAATAAATGGAGATATGCCACATTGATGACCTGGGAGGCTCGTATTATAAAAACATCAATATCCCCTTGTATCTGTAGCACAAGATCACAGTAGATTTTATGAATGTAAAAAAACATGACTATTTGATTCTTACAATTCAAATGAAAATACAAAAAGCCAAGAATAGCAAAGTCAACTTTGTAGAACAGTGGAGGATTTGAATTGCCCAGGAAATACCTGTTATGAAGCTACAGGAATCGGAAAATAACTACACAAAGATAGACAAGGCAGTCAATGAAACAGAGCAGAGCTCAGAGAAAGACCCACACATACTGTCTTTAACAAAGGTAGTATTGCAATGCAAGTGGTGGGTGGGAGTCATGGTGCTTTCAATAAACATATCATTTGGATATACCTATGGAGAAAAGTATTCTTATCCTTATACCAAAAAAATAAATCAATTCTTCATTGATTGGGGATTTAAATATTAAAGTCAAAATTATGGGTTTTTAATCAAACATAAGAGATATGTTTATAACTATGGAATAAGCCAAAATTTCTTGAAGACTATATAAAATAGGGTATTATTAAGAGGAAAGAAAGATGACATACTTAATATCTGAATTAACACAAACAAGCACAAACAAACAAATTAAAAAAACAAACACTGTTTGCTAAAAGATACCATTAAGGATCAAATGTACAGCCCAGTGGGGGGAAAAGTTCATACTGCATGTATTTATCAAAAGTGATGTGTCTACACTATGTAAGCAACTCCAAAAATCAATTATAGATATGTAAGTAAGTAAAAGATGTTCAAAAGGAACAAACAGTTGTTTCTCAAGTAGTCAATAAATCTGTAGAAAAGGTTGTTAATTACATGGGTGCGAATACAGCTCAACTGTGAGCACGCAAGTTAGATTTATCTGTCAGATATACATAGAAAAGAGACTGCTGAGCCAAAGTAAATGATTTAGATATTTTTGATCTATTCATTTTCTTTGCCCATTTTTTTATTGAACTGTTAATCTTTTGTAAATATCTGTAAGATATATCTGAGTATTGTTGATATTAAAACTACTATCCTTTGTGTTGCAAATGTCTTTTCTATTGGCTGTTTATGGACTTTTACAATTAAAGATATTATAACAAAGCATGCAAATCCTAGACATGCAACTCCATTTATTTTATACATGTGAAACTCACACAGCTTGCGTACAGATAAGGTAAAAAATATTCTCTAGCACTTCATTGCTGGAAGTGCTTCGAGAATCATACCCATTGCTTGCCTTTGCCTTTTGCCTCCCAGTCAAATTCTCCTCCACCAGGGTAATCACTATTTCTTCATCATAGTGGATTTTATTTGCTTCTCCTGAGTTTCATGTAAACAGAGTAACACTGTTTGCATTCTCTGTGTCTATTTCTGTTACTCAATATTACACTGGAGAGATTCCTCTATGTTGTTGCCTGAACCAAGCTTTTTTTCTTTTGTTTGGTCAAATTCACTATACAAATATATCACTATTTATTTAGCCATTCTTATGTTAATGGACACTTGGGTGGTTCCAGCTTTAGAGTTGGCAATTGTCAACTTAGTTTAGACTGCAAACTGTTCCCAGAATCACCTTCTCTGTAAGGCTTTAGGCCTCAACTTGCATGAGATTAGGGAAGTATAAATGAAGCGCCAGGTGTTACCGGAGCTTCAGACTGGGCAAAAGTTGTGATTTGACATTATCAAGCCTCTCCTGAGAGATCTCTAAGTGTAGAGCAACGAATTTGAAGTACATGATACTTTCAGATCCTCGGGGTTTTATTTTCCTTAGGCTCGTTAGACTGTCTGTGATGCTATGATACACATGTGATGTTGTGACATACATGTATGACATAATACTTTAATTTTCCTCCATGGCTCTTGGCTCATTTGCTGCTGCAATTTTTATTTTCTAAGTCTTCTAAATCACAGAATGTTAGGATGTTTTCAACCTCCAAAGCAAGCCTTAGAAAGCAGCTTCTCTTCCTTTCTCCTTTCCTTTTCCCCTCTTTTTCCCTCTCTTCCTCATTCCATCTCTCCTTCTGCCCTTCCACCTGCTTCCCTTTCTTCCCAGTACATACCAGAGAAACTAGAGTTTCCACCCGTACAAGGCAGACTGCAGGGACTAAAAATATCCTAATCTTATCCTACCCTTCTTAGGGCAGGTCATAAAAAGACAGTCTGTTCTTCATTGTGTAACAATAGGTCCCTCTGATCATCTTAATTCCTGAAGAATTTGCCCCAGGCCCATGGGAAGAAATACTGAAGAATCAGAACAGGCCTCCTTAGGTTTCCTCATCCAGTCTATTTACACTCATGCCTATGCAATGAAGTCTCCATAGAACCCAAAGGACATGATTTGGAGAATGTCCAGATTGCTAAACTCTGTGTGCCCAGAGAGGGTGTAGACTCTCCACACCCCTTCCCCATACCATGGCCTATTGCCTCTTCACAGCACCCTTCATAAAAACATGTTTATGAGTCTGTAAAACCACTGAAGCAAGTTAATTGAACAAGAGGGAGGATTACAGTGACCTCTGTTTTCATAGCCAGTTGGTCTTAAACACAAGTGAAACAATCTAGAGCTGTGGTTGGTATCTGAAGTGAGAGGAGCAGCCTTGGGGACTGGGCTCTCACCCTGTGTGGTCTGATATTATCTCCAGGCAGGTAATATCATAACTGAATTGGATTGGAAGACACACAACTGGCCTCTGCTGCAGAACTGCATGCTTGCTCATTTGAAAGAAATCCACCACACATTTTGGGATCACAAGTTTTTTGTTTTTTGTTTTGGTTCTGTTTTTAAGTTTATTTTGACTGTGTGAGACTACAGGGCAAAACTAAAACCTTATTCCTTCCCCTTGAAGGGTATACAGAATAAAGATGAATCAATTAAAATGGTATTTAAGCTGGATGTTGTGATACATGCTTAATCCTGAACTTAGGAGGCTGAGGCAGGAGGATCAGAAGTTCAAGGCCTCGCTGTACTGAGACTGTCTCAAAACATCTCTCCATCAAAAAGTCTTAAGAATATTTCATTTGCAAGGAAAATAAAAAGAAGAAACAAGATGAGCTATTTTGTTGATAGGAAATAAGGTCTGAGAGCCAGCCTTACCAGCTCACCCACTGTGTACTCATTTCTTGTAGTTAACAGTAATAATAAAAAGAATTCCAGCATATCAACTTTGAGTAAAATTTTTATATTCTGAATTACTTTAATAGCATGATAGAAGTGTTTTACTAGCTACACTTAACGTACAAACTGCTTTAATTAAATAATGATTGACATAGTGGTAGTTTTCAACTAAGTACTGATAAGTAAAACAAAAGAAATGAAGATAAATTAATGGAGGAAAGACTAGAGAGAAGAAAAAAATGAAAGAAAGCAAAAGAAAGGCAGAACTTAAGATTGGCCGTAAATTAAAGTTAAAGAAATACCAGTCAAAGAGATGAATTTGAATTTTTTCCATAATTACCAAAATTTGAAGGAACCAAGATGTTATTCAATAGTCAAGTGGATAAACTATGATACATGGAGACTAGTATTCAGCTTTACAAAGAAATAGACTACTGAACCATGAAAGTATAGCAGGGCCTCAGACCTTAGTAGGCCCTGAGACCTTAGCACAGCTGACTCCATGATGAACGTGTCATTCAGGCTGTAAGACTCAGCACATAGACAGCACTACCTGCCAAAACTAAAACAAAGACCTAACCCAGCAAAGTCCATACAGTTCTGGGAAACTCTCAAAATGTACTAACCTTGCTTTTCAGCTTCTGAAGTTCTGCTTCTGGCTACCTGTTCTTGTTAACTGAAGTATGTCAACCCAAAACATGCTTTTGTGCTTAAAAGCTCATTCTGAGAAAGGCTCAAGGCTACACTGGGATCCTGAGCATCCATTGTAGTTGCTGGCTGGCTAATAAAGATATCCTATTGGCTTAAACCCATGTCCAAGCAGTCTTCTCTGATGAATACCCCACAATAGAAAGCATATCTGTAAAGGGCACATACTGTATGATTCCAACTACAAGATACTCAGGAAAATGCAAAAAAAAACCTCATGCAGACAGTAATGTGTAGTATTTTGTCAAGCCAGGAGTGATAGTAACTCATGTCTGGAACCTCAGCACTTAGGGGATGAGGTAGGAGAACTGAGTCATATTCAAGGCCAGCCTGAAGAAAGGGCAGAGCACTGAAGATTTTCAAGGCAATGAAACTATTCTATGTTTACTACACTGATGGACTTATGCTGTTACTGCACACATTTGTCTAAAATCTATAGACGGTACGATATCAAGTATGAGTCCTGTTGGACTGTGGACTTTGGCGATGATGATGTACCAATGGAGGGCCGTCAACTATAACAAGTATATATCCCTTTGGCATGGAGTGGCAGTAGGGTCAGAGGGAAAAGGGTTCTTCCCAACTCTCTGATTAACTTTGCTGTGAACTTAAAACTGCTTTAAAAAGTTAATAAAGAACATTTGGTTTGGTAAGTTTTAGCTATAACTATATTTCCTTCAGACTCAAAGGTATTATAAATACAAATTCCAAGTCCTTAATATTTAAATTCTTCTCCTGAAAGCAAAAAAAAAAAAAAAAAATGCTATGAGATAACAAAAGAGCTACTAAAATAACTATTTAACTTCAGTTTTATATAAATTAAAGTGTAAATTTGGCAAGAATTAAAGTATTTTCGATCATAATTCCAGGAATATCCGATAGGAAAGGCACAGCTATGCTGAAAACCATGAACTCTTTCTATAATTCAATGGTTTTAGCATTTCACAGTTCTGCAGGACAGAGTGGTAAAATAGAGCCTTGGGCGCAGACTCTGGCTGATCCGCAGCTTCTCATTAACAGCACCTGGGGCAAGTGCCCGAATTCCTGAATGACGACACTTCTGTTATGCGTAAATAAAGACCACACACGAGGATACCAATAAGGAGCTGAAAATCCTGAACCAAATTTAATTTTTTTCAGCAGGAGTTTCGTATTTTCCCTAATCATAGTATTTCTTCTGAATACGAAAGAGATTATCCCCGGTCTTACAGAGGGCTTATCTGTGACTCAATATTGCGTCAGTCATCGCTGTCACTTTCTGATTCACTCAGCTGCAAATCACTTCCTAAAACAAAAGAATAACAAAATTGTAGTAATTAAAAAATTGAATAATTTTTATTATTATTATTATTTTATTTATTATTATTATTAAAACTGTTAATATTTCATAAATGCATTTAGTCTGTCAAACATAAATGTGCAAACATCATGTCAAAAGTGACTCTGTCAATCCATCATTTTGTAATTGATAGTAATGATTGCTTATCATATAATTCAGCCACATACCCAGTAAACCAATCAATATTGCCAGAAAGTAAAAACCACAGCAGCAAGCTTCAGCACAGTTTTAGTGTTACCTGGCGTTTATTTTGGCCTTCTTTCACATAATGATGACATCATCCTCTCTTTACACTACTGACTTATTATGCCAAGAAATGAGAGAAAGAAATGCTTTTAAAAACCAGACTACCACTTCGAGAGTGAAAAAAATTACAATCTTTTAAGCTTAAGATGCAGTCCAAACCATTATGGAACAGATGACAAGGATCATTAGGCTAGGTGTCATTCAGTGGGACTGCCTCTTACTGTGCACAGGGCCCTGTGTTTAATCCCCAGTGCCATAAAGAATATCTAATCACTGACTGCTTCTGTAACTCCTCTGTGAGCTTAGTCAGAGCCAACACTCCAATGGAGCAGAAAGACAGGAATCATGTATCTAGTGTAATGTCCAGTAGGGATGAGTGCTGCGAGGAGCTCTGGAGAGAGTAGCAGGAAGTGCTATTATAGATACTGTAGCTGACAGCCTTTAGGAGAGGCAACATTTGAGCAGAAATTTAAAGTACAAAGTCATAAAAAATGGAGCAGTGTCTAAGAGAACAAGTGTAAATGCCCCAAGGCAAGTGTAGAGTGGTTGTGATTTTTTATTATACTTTTTTGGTAATTTCACACATGAATACAATGTATTTACATCATATCCACCTTCAACTCACTCCTCCAACTAACTCTTCCTGGACCCTCTCTCCCTGACGTCGCATCTTGCTCCAATCCTCATATCTTCTTTATCTTCTCCATCCTCTTCTTTTAAAAAAGTAACCCACGGAGTCCATTTAGTTCTGCTTGTGTGTACATGGGTGTAGAGCCACCTAGTGAAGCTTGGGTCACACTTCTGAAGAACACTGACTTTCCCTCACTTAGCATCCATTACCTGCCAAAATAGGGATGGGACTGATATGATTTTTTGACTTGCAAAAATGCTATTGCGGCTAGAGTGGGATAAATGAGGAAGACCAAGATAGAGAATGCGTCAGAAGATACAGACAAAGTCACAACAAAGACTGAAACACAATGAGAATGCATGGGATAATTTTAAGCGGGCAACCAAGTTGAACCTAACTCTACATCAGTGACTACACTGTAACGGTGTAGAAGAAACGTGGAAGCGGGAGACAGGTTGAGTCTTCCCAGCTGTGATTCAGGTAAACCAGTAGAACTGTCACTTCCCCTTGATGCTCTGTAGTTTAAGTGTTAAGATATGCCTTTATTTTCATTTACCCAGGTTAGTATCTGGAGTAGATTCATGGCTGTCATCAATCCTGAAAAATTCTAAAGATTGAGTTTTCTCACAATCCCTTCTATTCTTTCATGTACAGGGATTCCTAATATACAATGTTTAATCTTTTCCAGCTGCTTTCCTTGTCTCTAAACTGTTCTCTCTTATTTTTCTATTTTACATTGTGTTCTGGAACAGGTCCTTAGCATTATCTTCCATCTCACTAATTTGTTTTCACCCATGTCCATCTTCCCTATTTATTGACCTTTTTCAAGAAATTTCTAAGACCAGTCCTTCCAAATTTAAACATTGTGTGTGTGTGTGTGTGTGTGTGTGTGTGTGTGTGTGTGTGTAAGTCAGAGGACAGTTTATGGGTGTCAACTCACCATGTGAGTTCTGAGCATTGAACTTGAGTCAAGCAGCTTGGTGGCAAGTGTCTTTACCCAGGGAGCTATCCCACTGATGCTAATTTTTTTTAAGCACTGGATCTCAAACTCTGGGACATGTGTGTGCTATGCAAACATTCTTCTGTTGAGCTACTTGATTCTTATTTACAATTTATTAGATTTTGTTTTATTTCTGCTTTCCTTTGTTTTATCATTATCTTTTTAAAGCTATGTCTTGGGTCAGGTGTGGTTGATCATGCCTTTAATTCCAGTATTCAGAAGGTAGAAGCAGGTGAACCTTTGTGAGTTTGAGGCCAGCCTGGTCTACAAAGTAAAAAGTGAGTTCCAGGCCAGCCAGAGCTACATAGTGAGACGTTGTCTCCGAAAGAAGGAAAGAAAGAAAGAAAGAAAGAAAGAAAGAAAGAAAGAAAGAAAGAAAGAAAGAAAGAAAGAAAGAAAGAAAGAAAGAAAGAAAAAAAAAAAGAAAGAAAGAAAGGAAGGAAGGAAGGAAGGAAGGAAGGAAGGAAGAAAGAAAGAAAGAAAGAAAGAAAGAAAGAAAGAAAGGGCAAAGAAAGGAAGGAAGGGAAGAAGGGAAGAATAGAAAGAAAAGAAAAAAGAGTTATATTTTTGTATATCTTTTTTAGTACCGCAGTTTTTTTTTCTTGTTTCAGAATTCTGTTTGCCCATTTTGAGGGGGAAGTTTCTCTTTTTCTCTACCTTTATAACACTCTTACAGGATTTTGTGGTTCCCCAGACCTAATCTACAGCCCTGTTCATCAGAAACTGGTTTCACAATCACATTTGAAGATTGTAGGTCCCTTCAAGGAGCCAGAGGGTAACAAAGCTGTGCAAACTGTGGCTTCTGAAACAGCAGCTGCAGTCAGCATGGAAATGGTTGCTTTTTTCTAGCCTCCTTTCACTAAGTGAAAAACATCCCCATATCTACTACTCTTTCCCATCTTCCCTTGTCCTGACCATACATTGTCTAAATAGAAAGCATAACTTAACTTTCCTGCATCAGATCAAGCAATTTTGTGTGTATTCATGTGCACGTGTGTGCGTGTGGATGCCAGAGGACAGCTACAGGCAATGTTCCTCAGGGCATCCACTGATTTTTTTTTTTTTTTTTTAGAGGAAAGATCTCTCCTTAGCCTGGAATTCACTAAGTGTGTTTATCTGGCCAGCTGGCCAGCAAGCTCCAGGGATTTGATTGTTTCTGTACCACCATACCGAGGTTTTGTTTTTTGTTTTTTGTTTTTTTTGTGGGGGGGGTTGTTTTTTTTTTAATATAGGTTGTAAGGATTCGACTAAACTCTTCCAAGCACCTTACTACCTGAACTATCTCTCTAGCCATATACCAAGCACCTGTGTGTATACATATATGTCTGTACATGCATGTGGAAGCCAGTACACAACCATGGGACACTGTTCCTCAGGCACTGGAATTTGTCAATTAAACCAGACTGGCTGGAACTGCCTGTCTCTGCCTCCCCAGCAGTAGGATTACAGGCATGTGCCTCCCTGTCCCCACACACAGCTTTTAACATGGGTTCCTGGGGTTAAATTCAGGTCTTCATATTTGCATGGCAAGTGTTTTACTGACTGAGCTATCTCCCAACCCCCATTTCAAGTACTTTAAAGCTAACCTTCTTGAAGGTATCCAAGCTGCTTACTACTACATCCTTTTAAACTAAAAACCAGTACCCTTACCAAGACTAATCTCTTATGTTTGTGATCCAATTCTTTTCTTAAAAAATAAAAACAAAATCATTTGATCCTGCTTTTAAAAATTATCTAATTTTATTTTACAGCTGTGAGATGTCTTTTTGCATGCATGTCTGCATATCACATTCATGCAAGCCCTGGAAGGCCAGAAGAAGGGGATAGAACCCCTGGACATATCTGTAGTCTGTAACTGCGGTGCTTGATCCCTAGAGTTCACTAGCTAGCTAGTCTAGACTAATCAGTGACCTGCATACAAAGTGACAGAGTCTGTCTAAAAATATAAGTGGAAAGTAAATAGAGGGAGACACCAGGGGTTGACTTCTGACCTCCAAATGCATGTGCACACAAATGCATGCATACTTGTATATATATATATATACACACACACACACATAAATACACTACACATAAATAAATCATAAAATAAATAAAAAAATCACTACACATAAATAAATACATAAGTAAGTAAATAAATAAATAATAAAGCAATATAATCATGTTAAGGTCTTGACTCTATTGTAAAAGAAGTAGCAAACTTTGAAAAGTTTAAAGCAGGAGAGGTGATAAATTATATTTGAATCACAAAAAGATTGATATGGCTAATAATATACATAGTGGATCAAAATGGCCTTGACTGGATTCACAAACCCTGCATAAGATCAAGCTGTCAAAATTCCAACAGGAATGAGAAGGGCCTCACAAAACCCCACCCTGAGATGGGGAGCTATTGGCAGTTGATGGCTGCTAAGGAAGGAAAACTCAGTTTTCTTCAGAGGCGCAGCTCCTGGGAGGTTGCCTTTGTTTCAGTGAATGGACCTACAGCCATGTTGCATGGATCTACAGCCATGTTTCAGTGAATGGACCCACAGCCATGCTGCATGGACCTACAGCCATGCCCATGCACGTGCTGGCAACATCAAGTGGACATAGTGGTTGAGCAAAAGGGAGACCATGAAGTTAGGTGGGAGACCTTGTGGTCGGGGGCGAATCAAGGAAATGAATTGAATTAGAGATGAAAAGAAGTAGATGAGTTTGAAAACTTTAGGAGATAAAAATCAAAGGACTTGGTGAAGTATTACTACGTAAAAAGGAAAGAGAGGAACTCAGTTCAAGAAAAACATCAGGATTCTGATTTACATAATGAGGTAAATGTTGTCATTCCCTGCAAAACTGCAATGTATGTTTGAGGATCTATGCTGAGGACAATGTATGTTTACTAGGAGATAAAGCTAGACCTATCTGCCAGGACTCAGAAGTCTACATGGAAATATGTTACTTGACAACAGAAACATGAAGGTGTTATCTAAGGAAAGAGGATAGAATTAAAAAAAAAAAACAAAAAAAACTTTGAGAAACCCCAATTCTAATGATAGAGTAGATTTTAAACTTACAAAGGAGAAAAATGGTCAATGGTTATAAAATACATAAAATAAAACTCTTCTTTGATTAAATTTTAGTTCACAACAAATGTGGCTATACTGTGAGTCCTGTCTTAGCTACTTACGGTTATGTATACTTACGTAAAGTACTCATCAGATGGGCACTGCTGTTGTGAAATCCATTATGACTAGCATCAGTATCTGAAGTATGACCAGCATCAGTATCTGAAGTCCTGTACTGTGGCCTGGCAGACATGCTAGGATATCCTGAGTTTCCTGGACCCGAAGGAGAGGATTGGTCATCATCTTCTGAATCACTAGAACTATCCTCACTACTTGAAGATGAAGAACTTTTGGAATCTGATGAACTATCACAACTACTCATCTGGTCCATTAGACTAGCTTCTGCCTTCAGTTCTGAAAATAGAAATAATAGGTAAAATAAATGACATGAAGAAACACAATAACATATAAATGCATTAGCTTTTAAGAAGACATTGGTAAGGAATAAATAAAACTATAACATTTATATTTTACATTTATATATAACATTATATTATTGCATCTAAAGAATTTATTCTAAAAATTCCTGTAGTGGAATGTTTAAGAGACTCTCCAAACATACAGCCTATTGCTGCTGCCCTTGGTTATCCCCAGAGGTGGAAGATAAGTCCCTATTGCTGAAGATATCATGCACTTCAGAAACATGGCCCAGAGACCCCTTAGCTGGAACTGACTTGAATGCCTTCTCCCTGATACCAGATACCTGGTACCAGAAGATGCCATGCAAGCTTTCAATGGAGAGAGGCAACCAATAGTCCTGCCCAGCTATCATACCTATGGACCACTCAATTACTAGCTTGGTACAATAATTCTAAGAAAGCAATAGCTGTATACATACCTTGGTGGTTACCAGAAGCTTTCTAATCCACACAACCAGAAAGAAACCATATCTGGTACTGGAAACCTAGTTAACCACTCAGTGCTAGTGAAGTCATGGTTATTGGAGGACCATGTACAGCCACTAATTCACTAAAACCCAGCGTAATCCTTAATAAGAACAACCTGTAAACATTTGTCCTTATACCCACAGATAAGTGTAGTCTTCACCCCTCATCAAGAAAACGTCTCTTTGCAATAGATGGAGACCACTTCAGGAAACCACAACTAATCAAACTGCAGAGTTGTGGAGTCCAGTTCCATAGATACATCTATAAAACACTCCCGTACCTAAAGCTCAGGAAAGACTGGGGGAAAGGAGACAGAAAGATTATAAGACTCGGAGGGTCAGGGGGTTTCTGTGAGATTGTGTCTCCCAGTAATATCAGAAGCTATACCCATTCAGTCTACTGCTCAAGTGTTAGCTAAACAAAGAGGATAAAAAGGAGCATGCCAAACTAGACAAAGAAAAACCCGTGAGGCCTCAACTCTACACAGAGAACTATCGACAACCAGGGAAACCAGGGAGCAAGAGAGATAGCCTTCCCCAGGGAAAAACACACCAATTAGTTGTCCAGTGTCAAACAGTCAGTCCTGAAAACATTGTGTGTGTGTGTGTGTGTGTGTGTGTGTGTGTGTGTGTGTTGTGTAGCATTATATGGACTGAACAGGTTATATTTAGGAATATGTATGTATTTACATGTACATATATGCATGCAATTACAATAAGTGAAAAAAGAGGCCATGCATTTGAAGGAGAGTAAGAAAGGGTATATGGGAAGGTTTGGAGGGAGGAAATGGAAGGGATAAATGTATTAATTAAATTAGCTCAAATTTTTTTTTAAAAAAGTTAAAAAAAAAAAACTTCCTGTAGCAACAAGCTGTATTTTAATACAGAGATTATGAAAATTAAAAGGCATAGGTAACCAGCTGGGTGTGACATCATAATTTGTACTCTTAGCATTCAGGAGGCCAAGGCTAGAAAACACCAAGCTCAAAAGCCAGTTTGGGCTACACAATGAGATCCCTCTTTAAAAAGGGAGAAGCTCAGCTGTTAAGGGCACTGGCTGTTCTTCTAGAGGACCAGAGCTTGATTCCCAGCGCCCACATGGTGGTTCATAAGCATCTGAACTCCAGTCCCAGGTGATCTGATGCCTTCTTCTGGCCTCCTTAGGTACTACTTGTATGTGGTTCATGGTCATACATGTAGGCAATATATTCATTGACATAATAAATAGATAGATAAAATCTAAAAAGGAAACAAAAAGGACACAAGCAATGTCTAAATCTATATTTACACATACCACTGTAAATAGAAACACACACACACACATTATATATATAGTAAATATATAATAAATCATGAAAAGATTTAAAAGTATAAAAATACAAAATACTTTTTTATAGAAATTGTCTTTTTTCTTATTCCCCTTAATATGCACAATGCAATGCCATTCATACCTAAGAACTTCATTCTTTTCCTAGCTTTTCTAGAGAAAGTTTTGACAAAGCTTATGTAGAGGAATAGCTCTGTGTGGAAGCTAGTGTCTACATTCCAGGGGCTACATTCAGAGGCCTGTGAGTTATGGATAGAATGTAGAAACACTTTTAATCCAGTATTTAGAAGGCAATGGTGGTCCATGCCTTTAATCCCTAGAAAAAGCAATGGAAGCAGACACAGGAAGCAGAACTTGGAGGAGATGAGTCAAAGTGAATGGTAGACAGAGTGACTATAAGAGGAAGAGTTAACAGAGTAAGGACATGCCCAACTCTCATGAGAAAAGGTGGGCTTTCAGCTCAGTAAAAGAGAGTTAGATAGGAGTTAGAGTTAGTCAGTTAACAAAGTCAGTTAAGAAGAGTTAGTAGATAGAGTGAGTCAGTTGAAGGGTCAGTAAGAAGAGTCAGTTGAGAAGCAGGCTGAAGAGTCAGTTGAACAAGAAGAGTCAAGAGTTCAGAAGGATCTAGTCAAAGTGGCTCAGTCAGCAGTAGGTCTCAGAAGGCTAAGGCTGAAGCCTTCTAGGTCATCCAGATTAGCAGTTCAAGTATTCTAGATTGTATGAAGGCTGAAGCCTTTGAGTTCAAGGATTAAGACTAGATTGTAAAGAGGCTGAAATACTCTAGGGCTCCAGGGCTCCAGGCAAGAACCAAGTGATTTGATTAGTAAAAGAATAAACTGTCCTCTGCCCTGAATCAATGGCTACATCTGGGTGAATCACCATCTACATCAGCATGTGACATCTACAACTATAACCGTACTGTTTTGTGGATGCCTTTTATCAACGTTGTTTTCCATTTTTAGTGATAACAAATTTGTGATAATAAATGAGGCTGTTCTTAAAGCCTATTGTAAGTCTCATTGTACATGTGCATTCATTTTCCATGGCTAAAAAAGACAGAACTCATTGTCTTAAGAAAATGGGTTTGATTTCATTAAAACTGCCAGCTTTCAAAGTAATCTGACACTTCTACTAATGATATGTAGGTCCACATCTACCTCACCTCTGTGTAAATTGTTTTTGGTTATACCACTGCTATAGCTACTCTGTATTTACCTATTTTGATGAGTGTACAAGGCATCTCCTGTAATTTTAGTTTCTTTAACAAAGATCCAAAGCAGTTTTCCTATTCCATTGGCTACTTGAATATCCTCTTTTGATAAGCATTTGCTCAATTACTTGTATTTGGTTGCCTTTTCCTCACTGGTCTGTAAACATTCTTTATAGCTAGTTTTAGCTGTGAGTCCTTTGTCATATATATGCACTAGTAATACTTCCTCCAAATCTGTGTAGCTAGGCTACTGTGTCCTTTGATGTGCCTCTAACTCTCTGAAAGGTTGGCTCCTTCTCATATTGGTTTAAATGTAACTTCCTCTAAGGATATCTTTCTTTCCAGCCTCCATTACCAGTTTTATTGTCTTTGGGACACTTATTCTGAAATTCATTTAAATATACATTTGCCCTTTTACTGCTTGCCTCCCGCCTCCCTCATCGACATGGCCAAATATAAACAATGTGAGAAGAGAAATTCTACCTTAGTTCACATTGCACAATTTTTTGTATAATGTTGAATTTCTTAATATTTCTTTGAAAAAATTTAAATTTTAAGCTTATGAAAGGTACTGGTTTATAGTATTGTTTTTCTTACACATATTTATCCAGTTTGGGTATCATAGTAATTTTAGCCTCAAAATTTTAGCCTCATTCACATTTAAGTTAATTATTGGTACACCAAAGCTTACCTGTGTCATTTGTTATTTGTTTTCTGTTTATTTCCTCTGTATTTGATTCCTCTGTTTCTCTTTTCTTTCATTTCTGTGAGATTCTTGAGCCTTTTTTTAGAATTCTCCCTTAATTTATTTACTGTGTTTTAGGTGTCACTTTGCATATATAATGGTGGTTTTTTCAATAAGCATATATGTCTTGTCCATGATTCACCATTACAAGATGTGGAAACCTCACTTCCATTTAGGTCCTTTTTCTTCTCCAGTGTCAAATATTATTGTTTTAAGTATCATTGTTAATCTAAAGATTAGCTTTTGTTTTAATTGACACATATCATTTGGAAAAGGTCAAGGACAATCATAATCTCTTCCTTTATCTTCTGCTGTTCTTTATCATCCCTACATGATGCTCTCAGATTCCTTCTTTTTATCATTTCTCTTACAATTGCTTCAGTTTTTGTAGCAAATATTCTAGACTAGTCGTATAGTAACAAGTACTACTAGTTTCCCTTTCTTGGGAAGCCTACTTTCCCTTCATTACTAGAGACTAATTTTGGTAAATGCAGAGTTCATGATTGACATTTCGTTCAGCATTATTAACAGTATTGTGCCACTTCTGAGTTTCTAATGAAAGATGTGGTGTTACCTAAATGGTATTCTTCTATGGTAATATGTCATGTGTCTCTTGCTTTCAGAACTTTTATCTTTGCCTTTAGTTTTCAGATGTCTAATTTTGATGTATCTTGGCATGCATTTCTTTGGGTTTATCCTATTTACTACATTTGCTTGATTTCTTGAATCTGTGTGTTCATGTATCTAATCAACCTTGGGAAGTTTTCAGGCATTATTTCTTTCAATTATTTTTCTGTCCCCTTTCTCTATTCTCTGAGACTTCAGTTGCTACAAACTTTGGAATCTTCATCACTCTGCAACAGATTCTTGGGCCCTGTTCACTTTGTTTCAGTACATTTTCTGCTTTAGGTCAGGGGAACCCTATCAGTCTAGTCATTCTCGAGGAAGTGGGCCTACCCCGTGGGTTTCTGCTGTTAATTGGTTTGTCAGTTTTATAATTTCCATTTGATGGTTCTTGTTAAACATTTCCATTTTTTTTAATTCTATTTTTTCATTTGCATTAAGAGAACTCACAATTGAATCATTTTATGAAAGCTATTTTAAGATCATTATCAGATAATTCTAACACCTAGTTTCTCTAGGGATTGATGTGCTCTTTTCTCATTCAAGTTATGATTTTCCTGATCCACAATACAACAGCTAACTTCCTCGTAACGCTTCATTTGGGTGTGTATTCTAAGAGCAATTTTATTAAATCTTTCAGTTTAGCAGGCAGTCATAGTTCAAATTGGGCATGCAGACACTTGCTTGATTTTGTGGGCTATGGTTCAAATGACTTTCTAATTTCAGGCCTTTTGCAGGTCTTTTTGGTTTTCTTGGTAAATCTCCAGCAACTAGAGTTCCCACTTGTGAACTTGACAAAGGATCTTTACTAGCATTGAAGCCCAGTCCTGGGAAAAGGAAGTCTGTGGCCTGATACAATAAAGACTGCTTCCAGGGTTTTGTGTGTGTGTGTGTGTGTGTGTGTGTGTGTGTGTGTGTGTGTGTGTGTGTGTGTGTATTGAGGGGGAGGGAGGTGAAAAATGCTTCCCAGTGAGGTGCTTGTTATGGTAGGTGACCCTTACCAGTGTTATCCAGTCTCAAGGTGCCTTTCAACTGAACTCTGAAGGCAAGGAAAGTATCTGGGAGGTAGAGGGGGAATGAATGCTTGTCAATGCAGTTCCTGATGGGGAAGGACAGTCTCAGCCCAAGCACAGAGGAACACTTTAAGGCTGCAAGCACTCATGTGGCATTATTTCTTTTGCTGGTACACTCAGCTTCGTGGTATCTCTGAATGAAAGAGGGGAATCTCAGGCCTTATCTAATTTCTTAAATTCAAATTACAGTAACCCAAAGATGTAAATGTAAAATCTGATGCATAAAATTCCTAACGCAACTTCTGAATATATATTGGGCAAAGTGACTCAATCAGCTGAGACTAGTCAGTAACGCAGTTGGAAAGATGCCCCAGCAGTTATGAGCATGCTCTTCCAGAGTTCCCAGCACCCATGTCAGGTGGCTCACAACCACCTGTAACTCCAGGTTCAAGGGATCCAATGCCCTCTTCTGGCCTCTGTGGGCACCTGCAACATGTGAACATACCCACGCTCCCCCCCCCACACATATACACATAATTTTAAAATTAATCTTAAAAAAAAAAGAAGTATTGTAGGGTCAATAAAATATTTGATAGAATATAGTCTAAGGAACATGCTATACAAACATCTACAGGCAGATAATGTTTCTTGGTCACATAAAGTAAAAACAAGAAAACTATTCTTAGTTCCTGTTAACTGATTCTCTGTAACCTTTTTCCATGAGCTATGAATTCAAAGCAATGTTTTAACTAAGGTCTGTAACCAAAGGTCTGCCACATGAAGGACCTCTACTTACAGCACAGAATAACTATTGAGGACACAACCTAGTTTATTGCTTTCTAGAATTGATTCCATGCAATGAATTGCTTTTAGGATGTAGTTGCAAGGAATAGTATGGTTCTTTGGAACCAATATTAATATATTATATATTAAGATTATATAGAATATTCAATATTATATTGAATATTCAATATTCAAGAAGCACAGAAATAAACTTTATTTTAATTTTAATAACTACCAAATGTACTTAAAATTTCCCTTTAAACCCTTCATTTTCTAACTATACACATGTATAAAATGATACCATGAGTCAGATGTATTTTGGAAGTAGTAATATAAAATAAAATAAAATTCAAGATCTTTGCATGGTGGTTTGAATGAAAGTGGCCCCCATAGACTCAGGGAGTGGCACTATTGGGAGGTGTGGCCTTGTTGGAGGAAGGGTGATTGACACTGGGGGAGGGCATTGAGGTTTCAGAAGCTTAAGCTAGAGCCAGTGGCTCTCACTCTGCTTCCTGCTGCCTGCAGAACCAGATGTAGAACTCCTGGCTTCCTGTTCAGCACCATCTGCCTGCCTGCTGTCATGCTTTCCACCATGCTGATAATGGATTAAACCTCTGAATTATAGACCAGCCCCAATAAATGCTTTCCTTTATAAGAGTTACTATGATCGTGGTGCCTCTTAACAGCAATAAATTATAAACAATAAACTTCACAGGAAGATGCTATGAAGAACTGAATACAAAATACTTTATGCCCCTAAACGATAAAAAAAGAAATTATCTGACACGGATATGTATCAGATTATGTATCAGATTATGAAATACAGATATGTATTTCACCACAGAAAAGTACACAATCATAAAATATATTATGCCCTCATTAAGACCTATGGTTAGTCCCACTGTTGATGAAAATAGTATCTACTACTTAGTGTTACTTACCTGTCATAAATTGATATCATAGACACTAGGTCTTACCTCTTTCAATATCATCCATTAGAGATGCTGGAGACATCTTGTCTTCCGATGGAGAATGGTGTACAAGATTAGAAGTCCTGGGTGGATTCCACGTTTGTTGCTGCTGGTGTTCCAGTCGATACTGAATTTTACTACTTCCTTCAACTCTGCAGTTAAGAATATCAAATATCAAAGCAGGTAGGATAGCAATGTAACAAATTCCACTTACTAGCTACTAAACTTTATCACTTCTTCTTTAGAAACCTCTAGAATGACATTCAAGAATTAAAATGCTAATTCATTTAACAAATATTCATTGAATTCTTTTAGTGTGTGTGGTATACACACAGCTCCAATAAGGGATACAAATGGAACAATGACAAAAACAAAAACAACCCTACTGTTCAAGCTGAGCAGATAATACATTTATAAATGCTCAAAATAAAGAGAAAAATATGTGTAAACTTATCATTTCTATTAGAAGTAAATCACTTCTACATTTCTCATTCATAATTTTATTTTTAAATATTTTATTTATCTTTATTTTATGTACATTATGTGTTTTGCCTGCATGTATGTCTGTGTGAGAGTGTCGGACCCCCTGGAACAGGAGTTACAGACAGTTGTGAGCTGCCCTATGGGTGCAGTGTGGGCGCTTGGAGTTGAACCCAGGTCCTCTGGGAGAGGATCCAGTGCTCTTAATCACTGAGCCATTTCTCCAGTAACCCCATCCCACCCATTCATAATTTTAAAGCAGGCATATTAACAGAGGAGACTTAAATATTTTCTTTCAACATTTTAATGAAGAGTACATTTCAAAATTATGTTTGAGGCTTGCCTTTCCCGTTTCCTGTGATCAATTCCTGCCAGTTCTTCCTTCCCAAAGTACTTAGTCCCTCATTTTCTTTCATTCATTTACACTCTCAAAAATCTTGGTTTATGCATTTTCCCATTTTCCATGTTGCTTCTTTTTATTCTGTTTCTTTGCTGGACTAATGTTTCAGACCAGAACTGTAAATATGCCAATCCCTAGTCTGAAAGATCTTAATATGTAACTACTGCCAGCAAGGAAATGTCCTAATTTCTTAGTTAATACTCAAGGCATTAACTCCAACCTACCTTTACAACCTAAAGTCTAATCTACTACCAGCATCATCTTATACATGGGCACAGAGATAAATAGCTTCTCTGTTTAAACAAGTCTTACTCACCAGCCCTGAAAACAATCAGATATATTCCTGCCTTCACCCATACTTCGCATATTTTCATATCCTTTTTGATCAGTTTAAGGGATTTGGGGGCAGCAGGGACATTAATAAACAGATGCTCTCAGGTTCCTTCTCTCAACGAGGGTGGCTTTGGGAATGACTACTTTTTAAAACACATTTTTATTAGTATATACTAGTTGCACAAAATAATGAGCTTCATAATGACATTTCATACATAATGTACTTTGATAATATTCGTCCTTTAATCCCTCTCCTAGTCTTGCTATGCCTCATTATGAGCTTCTGTTTTAAATACACACTTCAGGTAATTCTTAGGATTTTAATTTCCTTTGAGGTAACATTTTCTTTTTTTCTTAAAGATTTATTTCAACAAAGCTTTCCTAAATGTTCTTATTGACCATGACCTCTCCCTTTAATTCTTACAGTAATTTTTATCTGTACTGTTTGCTTAACTTTTAGAGCAACAGGCACCCTTAACAGTTAAGCCATCTTTCCAGCCCCCAATTAAAAGATTTTTTAAAAAACACACCTTATACTATAATTTGACTTAATCCATTAATGTCTTTCTTTATACATTTATATGTTGGTAGAACAATTTATTTCAATGTGTGACTTACCTTGTTTTTTTCACAGTGATGTTGCTGCTGAGTTTCTCTAGGCGACATTCTCCCGTATCATGGTTAATAATCAAAACGCATTCTTTTAAGTAAGGTCTCTTGGAACCTTTGAAAACAGTGACTGGTGGAGTTGAACCCTGTTTAAAAAGTTAATCATCATTACTTGAAATTTATCATTGTAATACAATGGAGATGGGCTTTGAGTTTTTCTGGTACTGCTTCTCAATCCACGTTATATGTCAAGTCACTTATAAACTATTTAAAACTTACTACCCTGATACCAAGTAGTGTGGCTAAAAGTAGAAATACAAAATAGAGGTAGTTTTATAAGGTTAGACAAAGCCAGACCCAGTTCAGTCGTGTAGGTCTCCATTTCCAGCTACTCAGGGGGCTGAGACAGGACGGTTCCAAGTTCAAAGCCTGTCTGGATTGCAGAATGAGTTCAAAGCCAGGTTAGGCAACCTAGTGGGACCTTATCTCAAGATATAAACTGAAAAAGAGTTCTGAGGATGCGGTTCCATGGCACATCACTTTCCCAGTGAGTATGAGCCTTTAGGTTAAGTCTAATAACATACACTTAGTAAAAATTGAAAAACAAGTTCTTTCTTATCAATGCATAAATAAACATTGATTCAAGAAATGACTTAAACTTTTGGACTTTTAATAAGATGTACCAGAAGAGAGTGGTAAGAGACCATTACTCTGTAACAGTTAGTTTTCCTATGATATCATTCTTAACAAAAGGTTAAAGAGAGAATGGGGAGATAGCTCACTTGGGAATGCTTGCCACACAAGCACAAGAGGACCCGAGTTCAATCCCACAACCACATGAAAAGGTGGACATGGCGGCTCATCCTCTAAATCTCAGCTCTGTAGAAGAGACAGGAAGTTCCCTGGATCTTGCCTAGCCTAGTGAGCCTCAGGTTGTAGTGTGAGACCTTGTCTCAAAAAAACAAAAAACAAAAAACAAAAAAAAGTGGATGCTTCCTAAATAATAAAATGTGAAGTGAAGATGACCTCTGACCTCAACACAAGTGCACACACACTCAAAAGAAACTCAGTCACTACTATCATTCTACAGCTTTCCTTATTTTTCATCACTGCCAAACATGAGATTTTTATGTTGTTATTCTCTTAGTCATATATATATAAATATATATGTTCCTAAACACTTATTTTTGAATTTTATAAAAGCATATTCATATCTTAAAGTACTTTTATACTAATGTTTATCAAGCAAAATAGAACAATCAGATTAGAAAAGGATGACATAAAAAAGCTGAAGCCCATCACGTTAAATGTTAATAATTATTAGAGATCTATTAAATATCTACTGAAAGCACTGTAAGATAAATTTGAATGATTGAGAATACCACAAAAGAGAAGCAGGTTAGGGACTTGTGATTCGTGTAGACTAGAAATGAGAAAGAAAAAGAAGAAAAGGAGGCACTTTATAGGCCTATCCTTAAGACTAAAGTGATCTACAGAAAATCAAGAACACGAATCACATAAATGCAGATCTAGCTGGCCTGGATCCAGAAGGGTGAGTTGTGGAACACTTAGCCAAGGTCTTGTTAAGCTGGAGAGCCAGGAGTATGGTTATGATAAAAACAAAACAAATCCCACAAACAAACAAACAAAAAAACTAGGTCTACTCAGCTGGGGAGTTGATTTTTAGACTTGGCCAAAACAAGTGAGTAAATTATCCTAAAATAGAAACTTATGAATGCCAAGCTATAGCTGGCAACAGATTTGTACAAATCTGTATTTTTTAGGAATCTTTATTATTCCTTAGAATAGAATACATTCTAAAATTTCAATGTATTATTATGCTCTCAGTGCTTAAAGAATAAGAACTGAATCATTAATTCCTTAAATTATTCCTAGCACTCAGACCTTTGCAAACACAACCTGAATGTTGAATAACATGAACAATTTTTGATCACAGCTTACAAGTTCTTACAATATTTATAGTTTAAAAAAGTTCATAAACTTTCTTCCTAATCAAATTGAACACCATTTCTAATCTTTAAAAAGTCTTTTTAAAATTTATTTTATTTTATGTGCATAGGTGTTTTGTCTGAATGTATGTTTGTGCACATGCGTGTGCCTTATGCCCATTAGAGGACATCAGCTCTCCTGGAAAGGGAGTTATAGACAGTGAGCTGTCATGTGGGTACTGGGAATTGAACCCAGGTCCTGTGAAAGAATAGCCACTGGCTGTTCTTAATTGCTGAGCCATCTCTTCAGCCCCACCATTCCTAACCTTTAAACTTTAATTACTACTCATTCCATTAAAGTACCAAGTAACTTGTAAGTATATGACTTATCCTTGCTGACTAATCTAAGAAATGTGTACCAAGAAGTGGGGTCATTGCTATGACTACAGTTGACAATGTGGTAATACCAACAGAAACATGGATAGTAAAGGTTTGAAGTGATCAGCCAAAAGATATACTATAAGTCAAAGTATGAAATAAGTGGGAGTATAGCTTATCTGAGGATGAAAAAGTCAAGCAAAGATTCTTAAACATAGACAAATGAATCAGAACAAAACCTCAGAATAAGGGAATGAAGCCATAGCACTATTGAGCAAAGGAATTTGGATATATATATATAATTTTAAATAGCTAGGAATAAGCTATATAAATATATAATGTAAAAGCTAAAAAAAAAAAAAATCTCGTTTTAAAGATATTTTTTGCCAGGTGGTGTTGGTGCGCACCTTTAGTCCCAGCACTCAGGAGACAGAAGCAGATCTCTGTGAGTTTGAGACCAGCCTGGTCTACAGAGTGAGTTCCAGGACAGCAGAGTTACAATAGAGAAACCCATCTCAGAAAAAAAAAAAGATATTTTTCAATGAAATGATACATTGACAAACCTTGGGTGTTTGATCAAGGTGGAAGGAAAAGGCAGTAGAAAGAAGAATGGAATGATTATATTAAGGATAGTAACATATCTCAAAAACTTCTCTGATGTGGTTTCAGAAGCACTGTAGGAGTTCAGTTTTCATAAATAATTGAGAACTACAAGTTTGATTATAAATAACAGAAAAGGGAAATAAACCCAAAACAATAACAATTTTTAAAAAGGAATAGATGCTTAGCAAAACTAACAAAAAATATAAAAGGATAAATAAGGTGGGGTAGGAATATGGCCCATTGAAGGAGCACCTGCCCTAGCATTTGTAAGGCTCAGGTTCAACCCCAGGACCAAAAATAAAAGTTGAGCAAGCAAGATGATGCCTAATAAGATCTTCTGGTGATCTCTCCCTGTAGGCATACCAAGTTGAATAGTATTCATATACCAAACGATCTTCCAAAGAACTAAGGAAATAAAGTGAGAGACCACTCTACCTGTTTTACTATAACAAAACAAAAGGACATACTGAAGAATGCAAGAAGAAAAGACTTGCTAGGATCATTCACAACTCAAGTGTAAGCAACCCCGCAGGGAGAAACCCACCTCCAGCTTCAGATAAGGAGAGAGAGTTCAGTCCAGTCCTGAGACTTAAAAGACAATGTCAGGCCCATCCCAGTGAATCACAGTGCTGAGCAAAGCCCCATGATCTCTATCACGCAGCTAATACCTGGAACTGAACCAGATCAGGAGGTTGATTACTTCACCTGCATCACCTGCATTGTCAGTTGGCAGAAAGTAGAACTCTACCCATTGGGGAGCAGAAACAAAAGGGAGACAGAGGCTTTGTCTTGGAGCACAGTGCCAGACCCAACACACTGAGACCCAGTTAAAACTGAAGACCTTGAGCTCTCAGAAACTCTAGATTGGCCCTAGCATCAATACAGACTTGTATGTTCAAGGGATTGAACAGCTTTGAATGTATCAGTGCTATACACAAAGTGGATCTGGGTTACAATCATCTCCTAAGATACAGGATCCTATAGCTACAACCCAACTGAACAACAGCCTTCATAGCTAAGAGTGTTTCTAACGCTCTCCCCATTCTCAGGCGCATAGATATTATTGATATCACAAAGGCAAAGCTCATAGACAAGGCTATAGAATTTCATATGAGGTTGAGACTTGTGCTGTTGTGGGACAGACTTGTGTTTTGATCTGCATAATCATCAGCTCCACTGTGAACAACAAGAACACACTTTAAGGCTGTGCAGGTCCTTGTGGTTGTGAGACTCATGCGATCCAGCTTAATAACATTAATCTGGGTGTCCCAAGGGTTGCTTTCCCCAACACTAGCCTAACCTCAAGCATGTTGCAAGACTTTGGGAGTAAGACATAATAGCAAGCAAAAGATTTTTGACTTGAAACCCAGTGCTGGTGACACCTGACACTGGGCAGATACTAACAGCCCCAACCCCAGGCCTGTCTGTGAACAGCTATAATTCCAGGGGAATCTATGCTGTCTAATTCTATTGGACTTCACTCTCAGCTAATGGCAGCTGTGATTGGTTATAGTAGTTCTGGATCACTAGACCACTTTACAATAAGCAGTCTTTAACATCATGGGCCTTGGTCCTAATCAAATATTATGCTTATAAGGCATGGGCTCAGAGGTGACTTGGTGGTATTGATATTCACAGGTATCATATAGGAATCTAGGTTCGGTCTATTCACAATGAGTATCTGGAGCCATGCAGAAACTCTTGTATCTGACCGTAGTCTACTGTATATGAGGCATCAGGCCTACCCTAGTCCAAGGAATATATTTGCAGGAACAGATATGTCTTTCCTGGTACTCTCCTTTTTCTTTCTGAACAGAACATCAATGGCATATTTAGTACATACCGTTGATGTTCTGTTCAGAAAGAAATAGGAAATCTGGGCTTAGATTGCCTTCTAGTACCAAAATAGGACAACATACCAACAGCCAACCTCTGGGGAAATATGGACTTGGGCACCATCTAGTGTTGAAATACGGGGCCCACACTGCATAGAACTGATGCTGGGAAAGTGGATGTGCCTTAGACAGCAGGAGGCTTTTAAAACTTGCAGGGATGGACACGATTCAGAAAAGACAAGAAAAGAAGGCAGAAGTCAGGAGTACAACGGTACAAGCTTTGTCTTCAGTGGTGGTGCCAATGTGTTATCTGGGAAGAATTTGGGAAAAATCTCCCCAGTGTTGTTTTAAAAATGTTTTTATTAGTGTGGGGGAGGGGGCTGCACGCATGCCACAGCAATCTGTGGTCAGAGGACAACTTTATTGTGTCAGTTCTCTCCTGTCTTTATGCGGTTGCCAAGGACTGAATCAGGTTGCCAGGCTTGCATAGCAAGTACCTTTTAACTCTGAGCCATATAACCATCTCTCCCAGCCGTGTCTTCTAAGCCACTGCAAGTCAATATGGAGACAACAAAAACAGTTTTTAAAAATGGCACTAAGCATAACATTGTTATGTAGCTGTAGACTGTTCTCTATTCTGCGTACTTTATTCATATTAACTCATTTAATCTTTATAACAAGTGTATGAGACAATTGTAATCTTTATATGAGAAAAGAATGAAGCATAAAAGGCTTGATAATTTGCCCAAATCCACAGTTAGTAAGTGGCAGAAGGAGATTTAAACACAGGAAGTCCATTCTAGATCTATGACTTTTAACTTCTTTGAAATGGAGATAAAACTTGTTGTGCAAAAGGATCAGTCCAGTGTTTAGTCACTCTGATCCAGCCTAACTGCCTCAGGCGTCCCTCTTAGGAAGAAAGCATGGGGCCACCGCCACTAAGGCATCTGTAGCTCCTTGTCAGCAACTTATTCCTTGTTCTACTTCTAGAAACTAAGCAGAACAGTGGGCAGGAGACTGAAGTGCCAAGAACTAGGTAGATTCAGATGGGAAAGGAAGCTTGAGAGAAGCCCAGGAAATACTTTTAATTCCCTCTCTACATAAACTGTTATGATACCCTATTATGCAGAAGACAAAGCACCAATTCTCTAATAGGACCTATGAGTCTCCAGCCCCATGTCTGATTCCCTCTTTACAAAGGTCCTTTCTGTATTGTTATCTCTTGCATGCTTTATGGTAGGCCCTTGAGACACTTGTCTCTGGTTATTAAGAAAGACATTGCGTGGTGAGGGAAGACATCTCTGCCCAAAGTCACATAGAGTGAAGTAAGAATTTTATCTCAGGTATCCAGACCCTAACTCCCATGTCTCATGCCATCAGCATGAGTCACAGCCATGAGCAAAGATTTGAGATAGCAAGGCCCATTTTTAAAATGCTCAAATGACCTGAGGTAAAATTGAATTTCATTCAATAGAACACAGGTGACATATATATTTGTGTGTGTGAACTTTATAATATTGTGATATGTCGTGCAAAGGTTACCTATTATTGAGCAATCTGTATTTATATGAAGCAGATACCCATGATTACATACATACAATACAGCAGGGCTAAGTAGAACTAGCTGCTGTTTTGGACTTGAGTACTCGTCCCTTTTATCAAAATGGAGGCTTAAGAGAAAACTTTGTAACTTGCTACCTCTTATCTGAGGGGTTATTTCTTGGAGTAAGAGGGAATCATGTTAGAAGACATAAAATCTCACTTAATCTTCTCTATATGCCCCTTCACCTAGTTGGGTAAGTGAGCAACTCTGTTTCCGTGGTATCTGTGATCATCATCTTTAGCCTGGCTGATGTCTGCTCCCTCAGTTGCTCTGCCACACCAGACACATAGCTATCACCCTAAGTCTCACATGTTCAGTTCTGTCCAGCAGTTTCCCAAAGGCGAGTCACATCTCATGATTAAGTCATCCCTGTCTCAGAAATGGCTCACCCACACCTACTTGTTGTAGTACAGAAGACAGTAGAGCTTCTTCCAGAAAGAGACAAATATAGATCCTCCCTTTCCTGGCAAAGCTAGAGAGATGAGTTGGTATTCCTATTCTTGTACACAAAACCCTCAGGGATGTCTCCTAAACAGGATCTCAAGTCTTCCTTCAAAGTAATCTACTTATGGGGCTGGAAAGATGACTCTGTAGTTAAGAGCACATACTGCTCTTGCGGAGGACCTC
The DNA here is from genome assembly GCA_026225945.1 of Cricetomys ansorgei. NCBI lineage: Eukaryota > Metazoa > Chordata > Mammalia > Rodentia > Nesomyidae > Cricetomys > Cricetomys ansorgei. Next base: position 45,741,709 of record JAMJFZ010000242.1, on the reverse strand, counting down.
AGTATAGTTTCTAGCTCCCTTGTTGGGTGGCTCACAACTGCCTATAATTCCAGCTCCAAGTGGTCCAATGCCCTCTTTTGGCATCCACTAGCACCTACATTTAAGTACACGCGCGCGCGCACACACACACACACACACACACACACACACACACACACACATCTATACACTAATACACATAAAATTTTAAATTAAATATTTTTTAAAAATGTTTATTTGTAGTTCAATTTCATCACCTACACCATATCAGAAGTTTGAGAAGGAACATTTTGTCTGTTATTCCATGTTTGACATTAACAGTATCTGTATTTGTTTATTAAGTGCACAGGTACAGTGTGCACTGTCTGAAACAGGCTGAGCAGGAAAGAGCTGCTTAGAACTGTGGTCTCCGTGTTCTCCTAGCCCCTCCCTTCCTTTTGGAAGGAAATGCATTCAAAACACAGAACTTGCAGGTGTTCAGACGAAAGTATGGCCCACAGGAGAAGAGCGAGCCCTAGCAGGCTAGAGGCTCCCCACCTTCCTGAGGAACAAAATTAGAAGAGCTACCTAGGCAAGGCCAGTTAGAGGAGGTTTCAGATGGTTTATAGAAAAGCAATGCCTATCACAACTGCTTGCTAGACAACCCTCCTGTAAAGGTGGGTGAGCAGATTCAATCCCTGGGATGGAGAAATGAGATGGTCAAACAATAGGATTTTATAACCCAGGGGACCTGTTCTGACAGCTACTTATTGGAGAAATAATGTCCCTCTCTGGGCACCTTCCTCCGAGTTAAAATTGGAATTAGTAATACCTACTTCTACAGACTGAAAATTTAAATCCTTGAGACAGTCCCTGACATAGAATGAGCAGCATGGAAGTGCATGCTATTGGAAAATGTGGTGAACCACACATCCCACAGGAGTAGAGTCCAGACTGTCATCTATTAGTATTGTATTTTGAGAAAATTATTTACTCTTTTCAAGCCTCAGTTTTCTTCTCTATAAACTAGGAGTAAAGTCCTAATACTTGTAGATATTAAATAAAATTAAGTGGGTAATATATAAAATCACTAAGCATAGTATGTGAGACACGCCATGTCCAATAAATATTATTGTCATTATTTATTATTTTAAAACATTTATACAATTACAAATACATGGTACTTAATTGATCTAACAGTCTTTATTTTTGTTTGCTTGTTCTATTTGGTAATACAAAAAAGGGAAGGGGATTTAAAAATCTACCTTATCAAAAGAACCAGCAGAACCTGAAGTCATTCTTGTTTTAAAAAATTAATTTTTATTTTTTAGTTATGTGCGCGTGGGTGTATGCGCATGAGCACAGATGCTCACGGAGATATCTCTATCAGACTGGAAGGAGGTGGCTGCTTCCTTCCCGACAATTGCTTTCTACATCTCAGAAGTTTATAAGCTGTGCATTTGAAAATTCAGGCCTATTCCAGCAGTCATTTATTTCAGAGGATTTATACTGAGGCAATAATTAAATGTGGTAGATCATAGCTCTTCACTAAGCAGGATAAGGATGAACAAAATAGTGTTTGCCAATCCATAGAAGAATTGCATAGAAGAACATAAGAGATTAAATCGAAGGTTGTAATTGAAAAACAAATATTCTGCATGGCAAAGGAGAGCCCGACTAGAGTTCTACTGCAAGCTAATCATCTCTGTGTAATACCACCACAGCCTCAGACAGCTGCACAGCAGTTCCCACTGTGAACTTCACGTTTTTCAGTCACTTAAAATTACGTGGCTGTTCTTCTTTGAGAGTTGGCTGGAGTGGGGAAGGTGAGAGAGGGGTTTGAGGGAAGGTAGCTGGGAGGGGCTGGACAGAGGAAAGAAAGGATGGAGAGTGTAACTATTTCTATCAAAAACATATTTTTAAAAGTATTAAAAACTAAAATAAAATTGAATGGCTCATTCAGGTTGTTCCTTAATAAACACTATAAAGCAACTAAAACTTGCTACTGATGAACAAATTTCCAAATGGTATAGAAACATCAGCATCTGGAAATTTTTCACAATAGACGATTTCAAAAGCTAACTTATCCATGACAGCTCATAGTGAATTGGTTTTTCATTTCCTTCAGTTCCTAATGAAACAAAAATATTCAATAAGAACTCCCATACGCACACAAAGCTCTACCTTAAGAAAACCTTGAGAAGCAGCAACTAATTCCATCTGACATAGTATTGGATCTCAAAAAGTGGTACTGAATTATAAAAGTAAGGAAAAGACAGCAGACTAGAAGATAGACTTACTATACCTCTAACTACAGCAAGCTAGCTCAGCGATCCGTGTAAAAGAATGTGGATTTGTCAACCTCTAACTGTTCCATTATAAAATTAAAGACAAATGTCTCAAAAAGTTCAGGGTTTTCTTTTTATGTAACAAAATGTTTTGGAGTTCGTTTTCTCTACAACACATGAAGTCAGTTTTAAAGAAAAGAAAAAAATCCCAAATAATAAAAAATCTCTAATTCAAGGACTGAACTGAGAAAACTTGAATTTTATGCAAGTAGCCTTTGGTTATGTTTCTTGAATACATTTGGAAAACTTTAAAAACAGGGAAAATGTTTGGCTAAGGGACCCAGAACCTAGTATCTTCAGTCCAGTCCCTAAACTACAGATTAAATATTCCTAATTCAAAATTCCAAAAGCTGAAATGTTCCAAAATGCAAACCTTTTTAGCTCAAACATAATACCATGAGTGGAAATTTCTACAACATAAGACTGTTACATGAACTAAATTATTATATAAAATTATAAAATTATTTTTAAGCAAAGTGTATAAGGTGTATAATGAAGATAAACAAATTTTGTATTTTAGATATAGGTCCCATCCCCAAAATATCTCTTACATATTTGCAAATATTCCAAAATAAAAAAAAAACTAGAAAGCTGAAACACTATTGTCCCAAATGTTTTGTATAAAAGATGCTTATTGTGTATACTTCCAGAATCTCTCCCTCACTAAACCATCAGTCTAATCATACACTTCTCTGCTTAAAATGATTTCTAATGTTTCTCTAATATCTGTGGGATAAAGTGCAAATTTTAAACTTCAACAAAAACTATCCTTCACAATCTGATCCAGTGTACTTAACAGTTTCTATTCTTGTTCATCTATTTTCATTATTCTTTAATTTACTACACATAAGACAGTTACTTCAAAGCCTTTTCCTTTTAGCATTAGAACCTTTTATGCAATGCTCTGTTTGACTAGAGTATAGTACTTCCTGCTTACCTTTTACTTGACTTTTAAAAGCTTAGCTTAATTACTGTTTGTTCTTTTTTTTTTTTTTTCATGAAGCCTTTCAAGATTTCACTGGGCAGAGTATTTGTTCCATTTAAGTGCTTACACAGAATTTTATATATGTACTGAAAATATATATATAATATATATATATATATATTATATATATATATATAAATCATTAGCTATTTGATTACATGTTTGTCTGAAATGACAAATTAGGGCTAAAAGGCAAGAAATCTTATTATTATCGTCCCTAATTCAGAGTATAAAACCTGGCTTATAATAAGAATTTTATAAATATTTGTTTATCCCTGTAATTACTTTCCTATGATATTCCTTGATATTAAGTGAATTGAAGTATTTTAAAACTGTTTCAACCTAAATAGTTTAAAACATGATTTTGCTTATGATGCTTATTCAGCACTTTAACGAATCATCACTTTATAAACTGCACAAATATTTTCATTGAAATTTACTGGAAATTCTGTAAAATAGCTCTCTGTCATCTCAATATATAGAACTACTTACTTCTATATTTGGTAGAGTTATTGTCACCTGTTCACCTTTGCCAACCTCAAGATTTCCTTCACAGGAAGTATCAATAGAAGCAGGTTTGAAGTCATCTAAAAATAGATACAAATAGCAATTTTTATAAGATAGAACAACGTATTAGCTGTGACCATAACAAATACTCACCGAAGCAACTAACAGAGGATTATTTTGCTTCACTGGTGTTTCTGTTTGTTTTGATTATTTTTACTTTACATGTATGAATATATGAATGTTTTGCTTGCACTATGGATATGCACCACTTGTGTGCAGGAGCCTGAGGAGGTCATTGGATCCTCTGAAACTAGACTTAGAGATAGTTGTAAGCTTCCCTGTGGGTACTGGGAACCAAACCCAGGTCCTCTGGAAGAGTAGTTAGTGTTCTTGACTGCTGAGTCTCTTGGGTCTTGTTTTAAGGAGTGCAACTCATCATGGCAGGGAAAGGCTGTCAAAGTTCACAGTGACCAGAGAACCATAACTAGAAACAGCACTAAATCCTATTTTAAATGAGTATAATTTATGATATTTACTCACACTAAAGTTTTACCACTTTTGGTGGGTGGGGCCCACTTGAATAAAAGACAACCTTTCTGTATTCACTACTTATCAGCTTGTTTTATGACAATAATTAATGGTGTCACTGAAAACAGGAAATTTACTGATTATTAGCCCTTATTTAGATATAAATTAGTTATAATTATAATGCTAGGACTAGCCCAAATCCAAAATCAATTCTAATGAGTTATTCAAACTCTTCTATGTAGTGATTCTTTGTTGCTAAATGCTTAGTTTGTCATTGTTACAACATTTAATTACATGCATTAATACTCCTCATGCAGCTATGAATGTAACTCATAAAAACTAATAGTGACTATTATTTACTTTTTACCATGTTCTAAACACTGTGCTTGGATTTTTATGCTACCATAACCCCTTTAGAAAAAAATCTAGAAGGTAGATATTCCCATTTTCACATATGAACACTGTGGATGAAAGCCTAAAGAATGTTCTCAAAGTCACACTATCTATGCATTTGGTGAAGGTCAGGTTCACAGCCAGGTTTATCTGAAGCCTTAGTATAAAATTTACCCTGTATATAAGACAAAATAACACTTTCTTTCAATAACATTGGCTTGAGTGTTATAAATCAGGTCCATCTGCCCTTATAAAGGCCAAACTCTCTATTATGTAGTTTCCATTCCTCAATGAGTTATTAAGACTGAGGATCACACTGGAAACGACCTGTTCTAAGGGTGATGACAGGTTTTATTTAAGTAAACCTAAAAAGATTCTATGAGATACTATACTTAATTCAACAAGGAGAGAGAGAGGGGGAAAAAAAGACTGAAAACCTTTTTAATGCCTTCTGCAGGACTAAAGTGGAATCTAAGTTTGTTTACTCTGTGGTTATTATTATCATTGTCTTTTGCATATTCTTGTTTAATGTCACTCTTGTGGCTGGATTATCTGACTCTGATTTGGAAAATATGATTTCAGCATTTTAAGAACTTTATGTAAAGCTGGGAATGAAGCTCAATGAAAGAGCACTTGCCTAGTACGTACAAGTCCCTGAGTATGATTTCTAACACTGTAATTAATCAATTAATCAAAGAAACTCTAAATAAAACTCTCTGAAGCACCAGCAAGGCACTTTTCAGAAGCTATATTTCATTCATTTACTTTTAGATTTGTATCTGTAAAAAAAGGATGTATACCTAAGACAAATATATGGCTGGAGAGATGGTTCAGCAGTTAAAAGCACATGCTGTTCTTGCAGAGAACTTGGGTCATTCTCAGCACCAACATCAGGTGGCTGACAATCACTGGTAACTCCAGTTACAGGGGATTTGAGGCTCTCTTGTGGCCTCTGAGGGCACCTGCATACATATACACATATATACATTTAGGCCCACACAGGTACATGTAAAATTTTTAAAAATTAATATATCTATTTCTATGTAGAAATTTTGGTAATCTTAGATCTTGAAGCTTGAAAAATAAGCTTTACTGAATACCTGAGAAGGAAGAGAAAAAGGACATGCTACTTGGAGAAAGGGCATAGAGATCAGATAAGAACAGTCTCTTACTTTGGGAAAATGAAACTGAAGAGAGAGAGAAATTACAGGACATGTACAGCACTGGCTGTTTCACAGTGAGGGACTCTGGATAATGGAGCATGGCCATCCAAGGCAAAATAAACAAGGGACATTACTGGAGTTCTTCTGCTCGTAAACCTGTTCCATCAAAACATGTTGTTTTTGCCTAATAAAACCTTTTAATAAAGTGTAAATGTATCAATGGAAGGTTAAAACCATTGGTTCTTCCTATATTACTACTGAATGATTATAACAAGATTGTCTACAATTTGAACTTCGATGACTGAGTTTTAATTGGGTGTTTTCAGAATATAAACATTTTAAGACAACGGACAGAATGGCAGAGGAAGGCAGAGCGATGAGACAGTAAAGAACAGCTGGGCCAGAGAAAAGATGTGAAAAAAATATCTACAGTTTGTCACACACACACACACACACACACACACACACACACACAGGAGGTCACGACTCAGTGATGTTTCCTTCATGCTCTAGAATTCTGAGGCCTATTATGCAAAAAAGAAGTTTTACATACAAAATTACAGTATAGTTTTCGTACTGGCATCTATATCATTTAATTACTACAACGAAAAAGCTCATTATAACCTATTTTCCATCAATATTAAAGATAACTTATTAAAATCGATTCAAAAAGAAAAACAAAGGGTAGAAATCATAGGGAGGTAAAATTTAAAAGTAATACAGGAAAAAAAAAACACCTTTCAGATTGTGACAATCAATAATTACTTGCCTGACCATGAAATCTGAGGTCCAAAAGAGAGACAAACTATTGATATAGCGGTCTTGCCCCACGAACACATTAAATGAGATACGTCATCACTCAGAGTAAGGACAAGTGAAAATGGGGAGGAAATGTCCCTGTGGCCTCTAAACATCACTTTTGCCCTGCATTCGGTCCTTGGTTCCATCTGTCACCTTTCCACTTTGCATCATCCATTTGCCACCAGTCTCCACAGCCACCTCTGCAAATCTCCACAAAACTTCCCCTTCTGTCAGTCTCTCTTAATGCTCCCAGGATTCTCCCACACCTGCGGGACGCCAGGTGCCCGCACTGAACCGGGTAGCGGATCATGCCACCGTAGGATTTCCCGGGGAGCAAAGGGCCTCAGGGACAGAATTCCAGAATTCCGAGGAGTCTGTCTCCCACACTACCACCCCAATCCCTCCCGGGTACCCCTCCACACTCACAGCGCACGGTGTGGAAGGCAGAGCGCGGCTTCTTCTCGAAACTTTCGCCTAATTTGAGAACGCGCTCTCGGCGGTCCAGGTACGCGAGTCCCGCTGGTCCATTCATCCTCGTCCTCTGTCTCCTCCTCCGCCTTCACCACCTGCAGATGCAGTCTTCCAAAGCAGCTGCACTGGCCGCGAGCCCCGGTCCGCCCGGGGCTGTTCCTCCCGGGGCTCGCCCGGCCGCCCCTTGGAGCGCCCCTAGTCCTGATTGGCTGTCTGGAGACAGTTGCCCCGCCCCTCTTTCTGGGGCCCCGCCCCTCCACCCGGGGCCCCGCCCCGGGGCCCTGCGCCCCCGCCCCTTTCCCTCCGCCCCCTAGCCCCCTTCCCGCGTTGCGACGCTCGGGGCTTGGCGAACGCCGCCAGGCTGAGGTTCGCGGTGCGGGACTCGGCCCTGAGGTAGACGAACGCCGGGCGAAGATGAGGTAACAGCCTGCAGATGGCGGCTGGGATGGGTGAGGACCCCGGGGGCGGGCAAGCTAGGACGCCAGGCTTCTAAACCTAGTGAACTGGCCGGCAGGGCCTGGTAACGGGAGCGTGGGCCTCCTCCGTCCCGGGACGCCTGAGGAGGGGCGGCGGCTGGAGCCAGGCCTGAGGCTTCCCGAGGCCTAGTAGTGCCGAGGCCCGCTGTGGAGCCCCAACCGCGCCCCCTTCGTGCTGTGACCGGACTGGAAGCCGCTGGAAGCAAGCAGTATCTTTGACGACCATTTTTTGACCTTCAACTACCACAGGCCCTTCCAGCCAGGGTTAGGACCTGAGGAGGGGGCGTTTCCGGAGAGGACGGAGACGCTTCGGATTAGGGGTAACTGGCTGCATTAGGTTTCTGGCATTTGTTTCCATCATAGAGATTCGTGGAGACAGTGAAGGGCACTGCCTGGGACTCTTGATTCCTCAAGGATCGGTCTGGCGACGGGGTAAGAGCGGTAATTGATCAATGATTTTTTTTTTTAACCACCTCTTGAAACGTAGTAAAATCATTGTAAAATATTGGGGTAAGCATTCAGTGTATTAGAGAATTTAGAAACCGCATAGAAGTTGCTCCAGCAGGTGATTTTTCAGGCTAATTGTGTGATCAGACTATCCTTCCACTTCTACCTTAAGCAGATTTGTCAGTTTATTTTTCCAAGTGGGTGGGTGATTATGTTTGCCCTCTACCCTTTATAGGTGCGTGGACTTTTATATAATAATTAGGAACCAAGGTTCCGGAGCCAGGATCTCTGAGCTTGTACCCCGGCTTCATACTAACTGCAAATAAATCAAACAAATGTGTTTATCATTAGAGTTGGGGAAATAATGATAATAGCTATGTAAAAAGTAATGCTCATCTCTTAGAATTGTGATACTTAATGGAGTTGATACATGCAAGCAGGTAGAACAGAGCTCTTCGAGTGATTGTTTAGGGTTCAGCTATACTTTCATATTTTAGGACTTATAATTGGTGGCTGCCTTCTATAATATGAATTCTAGAGGCTAGGAATGGCTATTTTGTTCACAGATGAAAATACTGGTTTAGGGGAAGCCCAGTTTGTTGACTTTGTGGCCATCTAATGTCAAAAGGGATTTTTTTCTGTGGGATAAATGAGTGCAAACATACTTGCACATTGATTTTATTGCAGTATTATATATGATAATTTGTAACTTGAATGGCCTCCAGTAAGGGAATGTTTATATATATTTTGATGCACCCTTACAAAGGAAGCATAGCACAATGTGAACACTGGAAAGAGTAAGATAATTAACATTCATTATATAGGAAAGTTTTGTGTCTTCTACATGCTAGCAATTTTATTGTGCTTTCTTTAAAATAGTTTCAGTGAACTTGTTTATTAATAATTTATATTTTACTCAAGTAGAGGGATGACTTTTTTGAATGACTATATTGTGGCTAATGCTTAAAAACAAAGATGGGACCATAGTGTCAGTCAAAATATTAGTTAAAAAATGAGTTAGAAGAAGATTATTTGAAAATATGTTTTATGCTTACAGTTTTACCTGGGAAAAATAATCAACATTGTAATTAAAATCACAAGTTTTATAGCTCTCAGCCTTTTTGATAAAATCAAGTGTAAAATCACAAGGTTTATAGTTAGACTGATCTAACTGGTGTTACTATATAGTGGTGGAATAAAATTCTATCCTAGAATTGTTGTGTAAAGAGAGTGAATGTAAAGCTAGCACAATTTTTTATTCTTAGTACATTTGATCTTTTTATTTTATTTTTTATTATTATTCTGTTAAAACACAGGTGGTAGAAAAAACAAAAATGAAGCCAACAGGTACAGACCCAAGGATCTTGTCTTTAGCTGCTGAAGTAGCTAAAAGTCCTGAACAAAATGTCCCTGTTATATTGTTGAAGTTAAAAGGTAAGAAAATACTTTTATAGCTAGGAAAGACAAGTAAATACTGGTTCTATCATGATACAGTGTTAGTGTTTGTTTTAATTTGTTTAGAGAAATCTTACCAGTAGAATAGCATTTTCCTTTTTGCCATTTTTTTGTTTTGTTTTGCTTTTGGTTTGTTTTTTCGAGACAGGGATTCTCTGTTGTAACTCTGGCTGGCCTCGAACTCACAGAGATCCACCTGCCTCTGCCTCCTGAGTGCTGGATTAAAGGCATGCACCACTACTGCCTCTTTTCGCCATATTTCTAATGATCACAACATATAAAAATAGAAGTATCTCTTAGATGTGCTGAGGAAAACTAATTATATCTTATTTTCTTTTGCCTTAGAAATAATAAACAACACTCCTTTGGGAAGTTCAGAGTTGAAGAAAGTCAAACAAGATATATATTGTTATGATCTCATTCAGTATTGTCTGTTGGTCCTCAATCAAGATTGTTCTCGAATTCAGGGTGGTTGGACTACAATTTCCCAGCTTACACAGATACTAAGGTAAAATGAAGCAAATTATTCTAATTTTCAGTAGTTCTTTTTTATTTGTCATTCTAATAAGAATTGGAATCTCCTATGATATATTTTGGTTGTGCTTTTCTTTCATATTGTATGCTACTGTTTGTAAAACCAGTTGCAATGGATTGTCTTAATATTTCTTTCCACAATGATCATTTCTTTTGTTTACCACTTGAGTCCTAACTGGTTAATATAGTCCTTATTGACTCAAAAGTATTTGAAGTAATGAATAAATTAAAGCTCTGTGCTTTAAATCTAACAATAGAGATTGGCAGCAGTGATACTTGATACAAATACAATGAATTATATGCCAGAATGGAAGTATATAGCAAAGTACCATAGAAGAACAAGTATTGAAACATCATTTCACTTTGTAGTGATTTAGCCATCTAAACTGTATATTCATTGGGTAGCCCAAATCCTGTCCATAAGACTTATAAGCAGTATTTACTTTGCTACTATCATGTTAAAAATTGAAAGATCAAAATGGTTATATAAAATAAGGCAATAAAGGATAAAGTGTTCTCAGTGCCTGAGTTAATCTTCTTTCCACTCCCATTTGATTTTAAGAGATTTATTATTTTTAAATTATGTGTATATGTGGGTGTCTGTGTTTGGGTATGTATATATACATACATACCCACAGGGATCAGAGGAGCATGTTAGAGACTTAAAGTTAACAAATGTATGTAATACTCTTTTATTATATTTAAATTTTCAAGCTAAATTATTTTAATATTGGTTGAACATAGGCAAATGAGTGCCTATATTTTTGTTTTGATCAGATATGCTAGCTCATGACAATATTGGTTAAATTCTGTCTATCATATAGATATGCTAAGTAATAAGTTTAAGAACTAAAGAGAAAATAAAAACTTAATATCAAGCATTGGCCAATTAGGTTTTTAGCGTACTCAATTTGTAATTGTCATTATCAGTGTGTGCACATTTTGTTGAAAAGACTTAGACAATAGTACTTACTGTGCTACTACCTACTTTTAATTTGAAGGCTCTTTTTGGTATAAGACTACTATACAAGTACTTTTATTATGATATTTCTGGATATATTCAACTCATATTCAAGGAGTAGCTTTAATGTATAGTTTCAGGAAGATATATTTCTCTAAAGGACTTTTTCTTCTTTATTGTTTATTATAAAATGTTCTTACTACAGTTAGGCTAACACTTTTACTGTTTTCCCTTCTGATACAAGGAATATACAGGCAGATAATTCATAGATCTTAAGAAAGCAGTCTGTTAGAAAGAAGATTAGTATGAAATTAGAGTGTTTGATTTTCTTATCTTTGATCCTTGAAGATTAACCACACCCTAGATAATTTTAGCTTTTGGGTCACTAAAATACATCGGTTAACAGAAGTTAACATGAATCAAATAGTCAGGTTATTCTTAGGCATTTAAGGCCTAAGGCTTTTATTGATCGAAGTCAATTTACTGAAAATTTGTCTCATTTATCTTTATTGTAAACTTAGTGTCTTTCATGATAGATCCTTCTTACTTTCTTTTTTGTTTTTGTTTTATGAGACAGACTCTCACTATGTAAATTTGGCTGACCTAGGACTGACTATGTAAGCCAGGCTGCCCTTGAACTCACAGCAGATACACCTGTATCTGCTTCCCAGGGTGCTGGTATTAAAGGCATGCACCATCACACAAGCATGTCTTTCATTTCTTGAAGGGCCAACGGGCTAGGTTTTAGGATATGTGAGCCCTGGAAGTAAATGCAAGCAAGGTCTATATCATAGTGCTCTAGAAAGTTGAAATTTTCCAGCAAGTTTTTAATTGGCTTTTCAACAAAAGAATGACACTTCAGATTATCATTAAGGTACAATGCCTATGGAAGTTTGAATATTCTACTGATAGTTATTATTAACACAAACTTGTACTTTTATTTCAGCCATTGCTGTGTGGGCTTAGAGCCAGGTGAAGATGGAGAAGAATTTTACAAGGAATTACTTCCATCAGCTGCTGAAAATTTTCTTGTCTTGGGGAGACGATTGCAAACATGTTTCATCAATGCAGCTAAGGCATGTGTTTGTTCAGTGTTTTATAGTCAAATAATTTTCATTTTTTTTTTTTTTTCTGAAACAAGGTTTCACTATATAACCTAGACTGGCTTCACACTCAGCATATAACCTTGCAGGCATCAGTCTCAGTTCTTCTGCCTCAGCCATCTGGATACTGGGATTACAGGGATGTATACCAACCATACCTAGCTCTTCCTCAGTTGCCCCTATCATTTTTCAAATATGCTGTTTCTGGCTGAACATACGAGTAGTGAATTTAAACATCTTTAATCAAAAATTTACAACCAAGAACTTAGTCTCTAATTAGAAGATTTGTAAATGCTAGCTAAAGAATACTGTATGATTTTTGAAGATTCTCTTACCACTCAATTTTTGGCAACACCCATATGTACTTATATCCATGGCAGCTTCCTGGAACATACTGTCTACTTAAATTATCTTCTTATTTGTCCCCTCTATAATTAAAGGAAAGTTTGTTCTCTAAGCCCAGGGCTTTTCTGAGCATCTCTAATGTGATAAGGAATATATGTAAACTTTCTGTTTCATACTTCAAATTAAAATATTTCAGCTCAAATATGGTGATCTTGAATTATAAAATTAAAATATTTCTTAGCTGTATTATGCTTTCATAAAAAGGTATATTGCTTAGTTTTCAAGTATTTGAATATGTAATTTTACTTTATATTATCAATTTCTAATTTAATTTTATTGTGACCAGGTAACAGTATTCATTCATGCCATATATGTCATGAACATAAAAGTCGAGTAGTGAATTTAAACATCTTTAACTAAAAAAATTATAACCAAGAATTTAATCTCTACATTAGAAAATTTATAGATGCTTGTTAAAAAATACTGTATGATTTATTCATTTATTCATTTTCTTACAACCCTGTGTATCTCTGTCTCTGACTATATCTGTCTCTTTCTGGGTTGGATATTAGTTTTGTTTCTGGTTTTTTTTTTTTAAGCGAGAGACTCATGTGGACTGGACTTTATTTGCCACAAGGCTGACCTTGAACTCCTTATCATCTTGCCTCATACTGTCATTCCCCTCCATTCTTCTTGCTGTTTATGTTACGTTTGGATACTTTCTATCGGTGTACCTTCAAGTTTATTATTTCTTCAATCTAATCTACTAGTCATCTCATCTAGTAAGTTTTTTTGCTTTTGTGTATTACGTTCTTAGTTATGCTTTCTCTTCCCTTTAGAGTTCTCATAATCTGTCATATCCTTCTTTTCTTGTAGATTCTTTACCATATTTATTGTAATTACTTTTAAGCCCTTATTTACAGACTCAATTCTTGGGTCATTTGAGAGTTTGTTGCTATTACCTTTTTATTCCTCCTCTTTTTTACAGGATCAAATTTTTCTTTTTCTTCATATGTTTAATATATTTTTGTTTGTTTTATTGTGGACTGAATGATACACTGTAGGAGCACTTACCTTCCTTTAAGGACTGTTGAAAAGCAGTTACATTCTGACAAATCAGATGATCTTACAAAGGGTTGCTCTTAGCCTATCTTGGGGTAGATTTTTTCTAGTTTTATGACTAGAGGATTGCCCCTAGTGTACTCTTCTTTGTATGTAGTCCTTTGGTTTAAATGAAAGGTGAAAGTGTTAACCCAGACCATATAATATGGAATAACCTGAACTCTAAACTCTGTATGTTTGCAATTGGCAAATTGGCAGAAAACAAGACTACTACTACTTTCTTTATTCCTCCAGGTATAATTTTTCCTGGGCCTCTTAGAGCTCCTCCTCCTCTTCCTCCCCCTCCTTCTCCTCCTCCTTTCCCCCTACACCTACCTCTCCCCTTCCTCCTCCTCCTCTTCTTCCTCCTCTTCCTCTTCCTCCTCTTGCTGGATCATTGTAATTTCTCCCAGTATCTTTAATAGTGTGGAGAACTTCTTTGTTCTTGGAGAGGATACATATGCTATTACACCTTTACCCAGCATTCATTCCCAGTTACAAGGATTAGATCAGCATTTTTAGAGTGAAGTAGAACTATGCAGGAGTATTAATACCTTCATATGAGTTGCTTTGCCCAGTGACCTAAACACAGAATCAGCCAAACAGCAGAAAGTCCAATTTAAAGCTTGCTATCTGTCCAAGTATGATGAATATTACCAGTTCTGTGATGTGGATCAAGGTGATGTAGTTTGGGAACAAATATTCCTTTCCAATTTCATCCACTAAATGAACAGGAGATTATGTTATTGATACTAAGGGAGTGGTAGAAGAGATCAAGCTACACAAGGAGCTGAAAGATAGCTAGCCAGCTTTTTGAAGTAGAACTCAGACATGCAGACTGAGCTCCAGAGGAAACAGGAGAACAGAGATACTACAGAGCATCAATAAGAAGTTTGAATGACAATGGAAGAAGAAAAGGCCTGTAGGGAGGTTGAACTCTTATCAACTGTAAGAATACAACCTAAAGATATTCTTAGAAGATGGCAATCAGAGTAGATGAGCTTCAGGTCCACCTGTTCTAGATCAGTCAAGAGAAACCTGTTCTAGATCAGTCAAGAAAGCTAAGTGAATAAGATTATATGGTGATGTTTTGGAGAGAAAGAAAGGAAGGGAGGGAGGGGGAGAGAGTGTGTGAGTGAGAGAGTGAGTTATGTGGGCCACAAAATGGATTCTTTGCCTCATTAAGTGCCTACTTGGGCTCTTCAGACTGAGGAACTGTTGGGCAAAATCTAGGTCTTACCTATGGAAACCAATATTCTAATATCCAAGAATGTTCTACTTCTAGTCCACTTTCTGTAAAGAAGTGCCATATCAGCACATAAGACTTTGAAGATAGAATCTATGATCATACCTTGGAACAACAGCAAATGCTGTACATACTATTTTCTGAATTTGAGGTAAAGCTTTTTCATCACATGAGAAACAAATTTTTGAAGACCACTCTTCAAGTATCCAAGTCTATTGGATCTATAGTGTAGAACATGTACTGTATGTATGCTGGATAAGCAGAGAAGCCTGTCTAATGAGAAATCATTAGGAATTTACATAGCACTGTTGCCTATAAAGGTGGAGTCATGTCCTTTGTTGGATGGCACTGACTGCTTCTGCTTCCATCCTTATGGATGACTAAATCAGTCATATAACTAGCTTACCAGCCTCTCATTTATGGCGCCCTTCTTCCTCAGGAATTCTGTAGAAAGGCCCCAGAATAGAGCTGATTGCTGAATCATAACAGCTTGACTTGAACCTACACAACTGTCTTCCAAATTGTCCCACTGCACTCACTATCAGACCTTAAGTGTATTTGTGCTCAGTCCTCAAACTCACAGAGCTCTGCCTGTCTCTGCTTCCTGAGTGCTGGGATTAAAGGCACATACCACCACCGCCCAGCCAACAACAAGAATTATGATGCCCTGTCTCATAGTATCTTTAGATGAAATGGGAAACGGGAGTTTATTAGACTAAGAGGAATCATAATCTAATATAACACTTTTTGTTCGTTGGTTTTTAGGAAAAGACAGTTAAAATTAAGTTAACACCTGTTTTGTTTGTGTGTTTTTTAACAGCTATTACCAATTTTGTGCTGTAGTAGATAGAAACATTCAGGACTGGATGGGTTTAAAGACCTTTATACAACTTTACATTTAAGTTATATGGTCAGTAAATGACAGACATTGTCCATGAGATCTGTTTTGTCTCCTGTTGTGGTACTCTTACCACTTTTTCACAAGAATAGATTCAGCAAAAAAACCCACTGTTTATTTACTTAGTATATATTAATAGAACATTTATTATACATCAAAATTGTAGTCAGTGAATTATAATGGGGAGTAAATGGCATGCTCTATGCTCTCATAAAGTCTTAAAATAGAAACTGGAACTAAAAAGTTCTATTAATAATGTCTTACTTGCTTACATTTTCATATTGCCATGGCTTTCAACCTGGCTGTATAATGAACTCACTCATCTAACTTTGTGAAAATACAGATATCCAGACTCTAGCTTTGGAAGTTCAGATTCTGTGTGTTTGGATTTGTGCCAAGGTGTTTTTTAAAGTTCCAGAAGTCATTCTGATCTATATCAAGTTCTAGTGTATCAACCTGTAATTCTTAGGCTACTTACTTTGTTTTATCTGGGTAATTACTATGAATAGTGGAGTAGTCACATAGTGCAACCACAGGTTTTACAAATGAAGAAACAAAGCACTACAAGTTCAGGTACTTTATAAGTAGCTATTGAATCCTGAAGTAAGTCTGCTGATTACACTGAGAGGTATTTTCTTGTTCTTTTTTTTATATAAGGTATCTTATAGAAAGTAAATTGGTTTTGTCTTTTGTATTAAGGGTGAAGAGAAAGATAAATTACTACATTTTTTCCAAATTGTGACTGATTCTCTCTTCTGGCTATTGGGAGGTCATATTCAACTCATACAGAATGGTAAGAGAAAAAAATTGTTTATATAACCAAAAGTCACACAGTATTGGCTATATAAATACCAAATTAAGGAACTATTGTTAAAATATAACTTTCTCCTTAACTTTTCTATTTAGTAAATCTGAAGAATTGATTAATAATTTGAACAATTTAGGAAAGTAATTTTTGAAATTACAGTTAATATTTAGCTTTAGCCTTCCAAAGAAATCCTTTGTACAGAGTAAATACAGTTTCATCATAATCTGGCTGCTTAGGTAAGGACAAGCTTTTATAAAATTTTACTAAACTTCAAAGTTATTTTATTGACTATTTTGTTTTAAATTCATATTTAAAAGTATAAATATGCATTAATATTATATTTTCTTAAGACTAATCCTTCCTGATAATCATGGCACAGTTCTTATTCTTTTGAAAAATTCAAATTACATAAACACAACACCATGTTTTTTTTTTTTTGTTTTCCAGGTAGTAACATTTGAATCTTTAATTCTACTTTTTCCTTTCAGAATCATCCATGCATGTAAAGAGACACACAGTTCTTTAAGAATTAAAAGCACATTCCTAAGGGCAGGCAAAAGCATCAGAGAACCTCCATATACACTCTAGCCTGTAGGTTTTCTACAAGAAAACTAAGCCAGACAACTACATGACTTATCTAGGAGACCCTTGCAGGCTCTTTGTCTGTGCTGCTTCGGGCTTTGAGGGACCCCCAAGAGTTGACTTTGTGGAGTTGTTCTCCTGCAGTAACCCTGGGAGGACTGCTCTCTTCTACAGGGAGAAGTGGGGTGGGAATGAGTTGGTAGGGTGGGGATGAGTGGGTAGGGTGGGGGGGTATATAATAGGAGAGGAAAGATGGGGGGAGCTTAGAGGAATGGAAGGCGGATAGGAGGGGTGTTGATATGTATTATATGGGAGAAGATAAATAAATAAATAAGTCAGTCACATTCCTTGGATCTGTAATCCATACCATTTTCCATTTTCTAAAGACAAGCACTTTGAATTAGTGTAACTAATACTTTTAGTAGCTCTATCCATATAGCTAAGTGAATCCCTAAATATTTTATTTATTTAAAGTATCATCTGTTTCCTATCATGTATCAACTATTATTATAAATCTCCAGTTTAAAGACTGTTTAAGCAAAAAATATAAAGTACTTAGGAATAGATATAAAGGAGAAAGACAATACTTGAATAGTTTTTAAAATACCATATTCCATTTTGAAAAGAACTATAATAAAAATGATAGTGTGTCTAGGGAAAATATAAAACCATAATGTAGGTATTAAAAGTTTGTTAAATTTTATAAAATTAATGTGCAAAAACAAAATTTTCATTGAAATGGAGTTTTTAATAAACTTTTCCCTATAAAACGTTTCACACCTATGAAGAAATTACCTCTAGGCCTGGGAAAGAAAGTATACAAATAAACTTGAAGTGTCTTAAATATCCAGATGTAAAGGAAACAAAGTTTATCCGTATTAAAAGAACTTAGAAGCCAACATAAAGAGGGTTCTACTAGGACTCGTGAAATGGCTCAGCAGATAAGGAGATTTATTTATTTTAGTTTAAGAGTCTCCTACTAGCCAAATAAAGAACTGTTGAGCTATAATAACAATAATAAATTTAAACACCCCAAATGTTACCCTTAGAGTCAGCTAGAGAACTAATACATTGTTTTTAAACTGTAAAATGAAGAATCTAGCTTTTATTCTGCCGCATCAATGAAAATTTTTTCTATGTGAAAATATTCTTGCTAATAAATGAAGGCATGAAAGAGTAGCACCTATTTTTGCAACCCCTCATAATGAACAGATTTAGTAATCTATGCCTGTCAATATCTTTAAAAATGAGACAGCTAAACACTAGGTGCTCCTAATGGATTATCATAGCATCACAGATAAAATATATGCTCCAAGAATTCAAACCTGCATCATTTCAATCCTCTAGTACCAACTACCAATTTAGAGAAAATCAAAAGAAACAAATTACAGGAATGCAGTTAACAGAACTAAGCCTGGAGAAGCTCAAAGGACAATTTACATGGTTTTATTTTCTGAATAAGTTACAAAGAAAGTAAAAATGGAAGAATAATTAATATTTTTTAATTTGAAAGATAACCATATTTCATGGAATTTATTTGAATCTTGATTGAAAGAAATTTAGAAATTCATAAAACACTTAGACGTTGGAACACTTGTCTGGCTTCTTGATAAAATTCAAGAGATAATTTTTATTAAATAATACAATGATTATACTTTTTTGTTTACCAGTTCTTATTTTCAGGTAATATATGTTGAAATGTTTATGAATAAAATAATTTGATGTCCTAGATTTGTTTCAAACTAAAATGGAAGCAGATGGGAGCATAGATAAAACAAGTTTGGCCATGAATTGGTGGTTAAAATTAATTAACTGGCTCATGAGAATTTATTGCATTAGTCTATCTGTTTTTAGGTATGTTTGAAACTTCATTACAAAAAATTAAAATAAATTGAGAGGCTCTTTTTTATTAATGTGGTAAGGGAGTAGGATTGACTCTACCAAGTAATCATCTGTTTTGAAACTAAGGAATTACAAGGCAAACAGTATAAAAAATAAAATGCAGTAACTCCTTAATACTTTTTCATAAAATTTTCCAACAGAGAAAAAGGAAAGTTTATTAATGAACTAGATGCCATATGATCTAGAAGTGATCCCTGGTCATTTCTAGAGTTATGTGTAAACAATGACACACAAATAGAAAATACAGTTATTGTAGTTACAGGGATTTTCTTTTTACTACTAAAGTAATCATGTAAAACACAGAACTATATTATAAACCTAGAAAAAACTCTTTATTCAGTGTTTTAATTATAATTTAGTCAATGAAACTGATTGTTAGGGGAAAAAAGGTTCATATTTAGTAGATGTTATTTTCAACTTAAAAGAAATAATAAATTCTTAGCTTGGCTCGGTGTTGGTAGAATATGCCTTTAATCCTAGCACTCAGGAGGCAGAGGCAGGTGGATCTCTGTGAGTTTGAGGCCAGCCTGGTCTACAGAGTTCCAGGACAGTCAGAGTTACAACAGAGAAACTCTGTCTCAAAAAAAAAAAAAAAAAAAAAATCCTAGCTTGGTATTTTTAGATGCCCCATTGACTGTAGACTGTAACTAACTGTACATAAAAATGGAATAACTCTTACAGCCATTTAAACTGCCTACAGCTATAAAAATCTTTATTATAAGACATACACTGCCAGAAGTTAGCAGAAACGATCATTCTTTGATTTGATTTTTAAAGGACAAAATCTTATGTAGGTTATTGTAGAATCTTTAACATTTCTTTTTCTCTCTGTTCTTTTAGTACTACAGAGTGATCATTTCTTACACTTACTGCAAACTGACAATGTTCAGATAGGAGCTACAGTCATGAGTCTGCTACAGAATATACTACAGATCAACAGGTGACTTAATTTACACATCTTCTAATCAGAAGCATTATGATTTTATTACAGTTTGTCAGAATCTATTACATATGACTTGTAAATGAAATTTAAGTTCTCTTATGGTTGACTGTTAAAGATTAGAGATTTGTTATCAAATTTTTATTATTTTCTAAGAGCACTAGAAAAATCTCAGGCTTAGAAAAGAGAATTGTTGTGATACCTAAAGAAAAATATTGAGACCACAGTAAAAAAAAAAAAAAAAAAAAAATGTTTATCCATATATTTTATAAGCAACAAACTAAATATCATAGTATATGCTAAAGGATAGTATAAAATAAGTAATAGATAACTCTTAGGTCAAAACAGAAAGAATATACTTAGAATTATTTATTATTTTTCTTCAGTATGACTTTATTCATCAACTACTATGTGCCACAATTACTGTGGTATTTGTCATTGTATTTACAATGTTTATTCAGATATAAATCTTGTCTTTAATGAGTGACAGTTGACTATTGTGACAAACATGTTATATTTTTTTATATTATTTTGCAACGTTGAAATTATCCACAATTTGCTAAGAGTTACTACTAACCCAAACTGAGTAGAGATGCATCCTGGAGAAGTTAACCCCCCCGGGAAGAAACTAAAGATAAGTTGTCCAGGGAGGATGAGGAGAAAGCAATATTTCCAGGCAGAGGCAACAACATAAGCAAAAGTCAAAGATGAGAAAGAAAGATTACGCTGAGGGTGAAAAGTAGGGAAAATTTATCTTGTTGGAATTTAAAGATCAGTATCAGATGTAGCCAACAAATTTTGAAGAGACTAATATGAAAAATTGATATGCTATGTTAAGAAAACAATCATACTCATAGGCAATGGGGACATTGAAGACCTTTAAGTAGATGAATATGATCCAATTGCATTTCAGTTTTATTACTCTGGTTACTAATAGAGAGCAGATGAGGAAAATAAAACTCTAGACAAAGGAGACTATTGGAAGACTAGTGAGGTATCCTAGTGGTGGGAGCACTTGCCTTGGATGTTAAATATCCTAAGTTTGTTGCCCAGCAATGCAGAAAAAAATTTAAAGGAAACAACCATAGCAATTCAAGTAAGGTGATAAAATCTTGGCACTAGTAATAGGGAATAGATTTTTTTTAATTAATTAAAATCACTAGACCTTTATTTCCACTTTGGATTAAAATAGAATTACAGGGATGAATTGACTCATTCAGTGGTGGAAAATAAAAAGACAAATCATAAAGGATCAGTTCTCAATAAACTGAACACGACTCAATGCATGAGTCAAAGCTCAGAGTTAAAAAAAGAATAAGTTAGGGTTAGGTTAATTAGCTTTGTGTCATTGTAACAAAATACCTGAGATAACAGATTTGTAAAAAGGAAAGGTTTACTTTGGCTCATGATTTTGGAGGCTCCAGTGTCATATAGCTTTAAGTCTGTAGTGAGGCAGCATATCACTGAGTACAGGTGGCTTCGCAAAGCTACACCTTACAGCCAGGAGGTAAAAGAGAGAGATAGGAACATACCCTTAGTGATCTCTGGACCTCCCAGTACATCCCTCCCCTTAAGTGTTGCAACAGTTTCAAATAGCTCCTTCTTTGAGACTGAGCTGTTCACACATGAGCCTTTGGAGCACATTCAAGAGTCAACCTATACAAAAAGCTTCACAGTTGCCCTGACTTAGTACTAAGTTTTTAGGATGTGGTGCAATAGGAAAGCTTGAGCTAAAGAAATAAAGCTGAGAATCTAGGGAAAGCAAAATGACTAAAATTCACAAGGCAGAATACTAGGAAAAAAGAGAGCTATATCAGAGATCTGCAGAAGATTCTCTTCAAAAATTCAGTCGAGTACTAATCAGCTCATATGTATAAAAAACTGCATTTCTTTCTAACGCAAAGGAATACTTTTTAAAAGACACATTCATTGCCTTTAAACAACTGTAAATAAACATTTAAATAACAAAAAGTTGTTCTATAAGTGGAATCAGGTTGGAAGTGAGTTACAAGCAGATCTCTGAAAAGTCCCCAAATAATGTAAGAAATAATACATACCTAGATAACCTACAAGACAAAGAAAAAATTGAAAGTAAAATTAGAAGTTATTTTTAAATGAATGAACATAAAATAACTGATGAGAACTATTTTTGTTTGTTTGTTTTTGAGACAGGGTTTCTCTTTTGTGACTCTGGCTGTCCTGGAACTCACTATGTAGACCAGGCTAGCCTCAAACTCAGGCTGGCCTCAAACTCAGAGAGACCCACCTGCCTCTCTGCCTCCCAAGTGCTGGGATTAAAGGCTTGTGCCACCACCACCGGCTTTAAGTAAACTAGGAAAAGAAGGGAAAACTAAACTTTAAGCCAAAGAAGGAAAGTGATAAACATGAAGGCAATAATCAGTATCAATGAAAACAATAAGAGAAAGTAAGTGAAACCATAAGTTGAATCTGAGAAAGTGAATGAAATGAACCTACAGTGGGAGTGATCAGGAAAGAAATAGAATAACTGCCAGCATCTAATATAAAAATTCAGAGGAATAGCACCATTTTCTGTCATTTAAAAATCACAAAGGAATAATATGAACAACTTTATGCTCATAAACTCAGCAAGTTATAAGAAATAGAAAAGTTCTTTTTTTAACACTACAGTTTTCAATTTATTTCATACATTTGATCTCTCCCTCCCTTCCTTCCTTTCCTCCTTCCTTCTCTCCTTCCCTGCCTCCCTCTCCCTTTCTTTCTTTCTTTCTCTTCTTTCTTTCCTTCCTTCCTTCCTTCCTTCTTTCTTTCTTTCTTTCTCTTCTTTTTTTTTTTTCTTTTTTCTCAAAACAGGGTTTCTCTGTGTAGCCCTGACTGTCCTAGATTTGCTCTTTAGACCAGGCTGGCCTGGAACTCAGACATCTGCCTGCCTCTGCCTCCCAAAAGCTTGGGTTAAAGGCATAAAGCACCATCACTTGACTTGATCATGTTTTTCCTCCTCTCTCAGATCTCCTTACCTCTCCCTACCCACCAAACTTTACATTGCTTTCTCTCAAAAAAAAAAAAAAATCAAGAAACACAAAAGCTCCCCCCAAAAAATGAACACCAAAATAAGCAAAAACCAATAAGATAAAAGCCCAAACCAAAAACAAAAGAAACAAAAACTCCACTACAGTAATACAAAATGATACAAAGAAATGTCAAAGGAAATAAAAAACTCTTCGTAAATTAATCATATGGTCTTATATATATCATTTAATTGTTGAGTCTTACTGGAGTCTTGTGATTTGTTACCTTGAAGCTTTGAAGCACTTATTTAATTTGTAATTTTTTCATATTCAAGTTGATAAGTTTTTCTGAGCAGAAAGAGAGGACCTTCTCCTTTGTATACTTTATTGGACCTAATATGTCCCCTGCATACAATAAGAAATCAGAAATGTTAATTGATATGTTATAGTTTAAATTCTTAGAACCAAGTTGTTGCTTTAAAAAGTGGCTACCTTCATGAGTCAGGCTACACACAACCATTTAAATTACTAAACTTTTTATTTTAAATTTATTGTGATAACTATGTATGAATTGGTACCAATTGGTAATTGGTAATTTTATTCTCTCCTTTTAGTGGTGATTTACTCAAAATAGAAGGAAAAACTCTACATTCTATTTTAGATGAAATTCTTTTCAAGCTTTTATCAACTTCTAGTCCAGTCATAAGAAGTATTGCTACAAAGATCCTACTAATGCTGGCTGAATCCCACCAGGAAATTTTGATTTTACTGAGACTAAGTGCCTGCTACAAAGGTAGGGCATACATGTTTTCTTTTCTTGATATTCTCAAAGGCAAAAAGTATTGACAGTTTATGAATTACAAAATTCTTATATTTTGAAAAGTTAGTGGATAAACTGTACAGACAAACCTATTACAACATATTCCATTTCAAAACAGATGTCACTATATGATCAGTGGACAGCATGGGTATTTTTTTGATGGGGTTTTAATAAATGTTTACTCTCTCTGACAAAAATGTCTATATTGAATATACCAAATCATGTAGTAAAATAATGACCAAAGATGTCTGTAACCTTATCAAAATTTACTCTAGAGAAGAAAATAAAACTGCTTTATTACCAGTTAATAATTAATCCCTTGTTTTTTCACTTTTACTCAAAAGAAAAATTAACAACAAAATATATCTTACATCCAAACTCAAACGTACTGATTAAAAAGTCATAAATCTTGAAAGTAAATGAACTCATTGTTAACTTGTGTTAACACTCATTCTTGTGTGAGAATGTTCATTTAATTGAACACTTACTGATTCTAAGACACTATTCTCCATGCTTGTATTTAATTTTTATAATGCTCCTTTGGTATATTGGATATTCCTTTTCTTATTTATAGGTATGGAATAAGAGGCATGGTAAAATTAAGTAATTAAGATTACTCAGATAATGTAGTTTTCCAATATCCAGCCAAAATTGTATGTTATCTTTGTGTTGTTTCTTTGTAAAGCAATATATTTATATTTGGTATAGTAAAATATGGGTCTCTACTTCATTAAATATACTTAATATAAAATGCTACGTGAGACTTTTAAAATTTGTAGGTTCTGTTTAATTACTAATCAATTACTTTTAATCATTCTTGATGATATGAAAGGCACTTTAGTAACTTTCCTTACATCTATCATTACTATAGCGCTTTTAATAAGAGATAAAATTAGCACCATTAATAGACTTCTAGTTGTTTTTATGCCAGACATACATTTTTCAATACTATAACTAGATTCCTACAGAAATGTGAATGTCTATGTTGGGTGTAGTGGCACATGCCTTCAATCTGAGCCCTTTGGAGTCAAAGGCAGGCATCTCTCTGAGTTCTAGGTCAGTGTGATCAACATAGTGAGACGCCCTCCCAAAAAAAGAACAAGAACAAAAAAGTGAATTTTACCTTAATTCCTCTCCATTTCTTTGACTGGTAAAATTACAACAGCAGACTTTACTGAGGTTTACCAAAATATTTTGCAATTGTAAGCACTGCTGAGAACTCGGATCTTAAAAAACATACAAGGCTGCAACGATCCATATGGTAGACCCAGATGTACACTATAAGGCAATTTTATTTGCTTATTTATATCATATTTCCATATATGTAATTCCATTATGCTTTAATACAAAGGTTACATTGTACCTTTTATGACTATTGTATCATTTGGGAACTAAAATGTAGTGTCCTAGTATTAGAACACTTCTGTATTTGCTCAAAAACCTCTTGACTTACCTCCAAATTATAGATATTAGTGTAATAAAAATGATTTAATAAAATTTTTCTCTGATTAATAATGACTAATAACCTGGTTTAAGTGCTTCCACCAAGTAGGCATATACAGAGTATGTGCTTATAGTAACTTATCTTCTTAAAAATGTGTCCGTTTAAGGTTTTGTGTTGAAATCGGAAACAGATTCTCTCTACTCTGACTTGATGCAGTGAGCTTACTGACCTTTTTTAAAGGTTTAAACTTATTTTTATATTCATATCTCACGTGAGGGACATAAAAATTTTCAGAACACAGGAAAATTGTAAAAACTTCACATAGCACTCTTGGAGAAAAAGAAAAATCATATACTTAATCATGTTGTTATATTTATTCATTTCCAAACCAGACTTTAACTTCATTAATACTTAGATAACAAAATCTTACTTTATTGATAATTGCTATGTTTTGTTATTATATTTCAGGACTTAGAAGTCTGCTAAATAAACAGGAAACTCTGACAGAATTTAGTCGAGAACTTAGACAGCTCGTTGATCTTTTAACCCCTAAGATCCATCAGGAAGTAGAAGAACAGGTATTATACAAAATAATTTGTGTGATATTTGATAACTGTATTGAACCTCAGTTCTCCTTAAATATGCCTCATTTTCCTTCTTTTAATACTTTAAGCAAAATATTATCCCTAGATGATAGAGATCTTATAAGATTTTCATCACTTCATTCAGTCTGCCCATAAACACAATTTCAGTCTGCTTTTTATATCTAATTATGGATTTGAGTAGGTCAGTGTTTGTTTTGTTTTTTGGTTTTTTTTTTTTTCAGAATGTCTCATGCAATCCCCTATTTACTCTTTTATTTGTAAGCTATTTAAACTTCATTTGCTTTAAAAATATCTCTCACTGGGTGATAGTGGCACAAGCCTTTAATCAGAGGCAAGCGGATTTCTGTGAGTTCTACTACAGAATGAATTCCAAGATAGCCAGGGTTACAACAGAGAAACCCTGTCGCGAAAAAACAAAAAAAAAAACAACAAACAAACAACAACCAAAAAATCTCTCATTATAGCAAACTGTATATATGGCCGTCTATGGTGAGCCTTATTTATTGATACAAAATAACACATTTTCCTCTTCATAAAATTATACTAATAAAAATTATGTTTGAGGCATGACAAGTTTTATTTCATCATACTTCCTCAATTTATACTCAAAATGGAAGCTGTATACTTATTTAGAAAGAGACAGACACCTTTATGATTTTCAGGTGGCACTTACAATAAATGTGGAAAATGGAGTCTAAAATAATAAAAGATATTTTACAGTAAAAGGAAATGAGATTATTATATACCTAAAATCATAAACCAAAAGGTAATTGAAAGGAAGTTCTGTTTATACAGGAGGATGAAAGGAGAAATTTGGAAGGAAAAGAGCAAAGGAAAAGAATTCTTTACTTCCAATGACTACTTTCAAAACTGTACATGTGGTGGACACACTCAAAACAGCATCCTAAAATCTTACAGATCTAAAACACATTTGGATAACTACCCACAAATAGTCAACAGAACTTACCTAGCCTAAGCCTAACCAAGTTAGTTAATACTAAATGGACTGGAGCGATGGCTCACCAATTAAGTGTGTATTGCTCTTGCAAAGGGCCAGAGTTCTGTTGCCAGCACCATGTTGGATAGCTCACAAACTACTATACCTCTAGTTCCAGGGGAATCTGAAGCCTATGGCCTCTACAGGTATGTAAATACCCACAAACACACACAAATACACATAATTAAAAATAAAAAATAAATCTTTAAGAAATACTAAATAAAAACTTTTAACAAGTTAGCTCCCTGGACATAGTGGCACACACCTTTAATCTTAGTACTTCAGAGGCTAGGGCAGAAAGATAATTTTAGGTCAGTATGGGCTACGTAACAAGATTTAGTTTCAAAAAACCCAAACCAATCAAGCAAAAGACATTAGCTCGAAATAGATTAGGAAAGATTAGACAGAAAGATTGTGAAGTCCTTGAAAAGGAAGTGAGATCAGAGAGAGAATCTGGAACTAACTAGACTATCTTGAATATGATCTAGATATTACCCAAGTTTAACATACCATATCTGGAAAGTTGTATAGTATACTTGGGCAGTCTGGGCCTGATGAACTTAAGGTTGCCTGCTACCCATCTGTTTAGAGATGAGGATTAACAACCCTGGCCTGGTATTTTAAGAGATAAATGTCTCAAAAAGACTTTTCTAGAGGTGTATCAATATTATTTCTGGTATATAATTTCAGAAACTACATAAAGCAGCTTGTTTGATTCAAGCCTATTGGAAAGGTTTCCAGACCAGAAGGAGATTAAAGAAGCTTCCATCTGCTGTGATTGCTTTGCAGAGGAGTTTCAGGTAGAAAACCAAAACCAAAAAATTGTTGATTGAAATGATAAAGTGACTTTGCATGTAAATCTGTAATTACTCCAAAATAAAAAGAAGGGAGAGAGAGAGAAGGAGAGAGAAAGAAAGAATAATAATGAGAGTCTACCAGAGCACAGTAGAATGGAAATAAGGGAGTTTATTGCTTTGGGGTTTTTTTCCTTTTTCTTTTTACTTTCCTAATGTGTTTTGCTTTATTCTTGTCTTTATTCTGTTCCATAGTGTTACTGAGTACCAACGCTCAAGTAACCAGGTACCCTTTCAGAAACAAAAGTCATAATATGACAAATCTGATGGAATCCAATGCTTTGTCCTGTCCACTTCCTGTTCAGGTTTGTGGGCCAATCCTGAAGAGGGAGCCAAGAATATTTATATTATTAAATTCTCACAACCAGCAGTTTTCATAAGTGCTCATATATAATTATGATAATCTTTGTGAATATGTCAAGATTAAAGATGTTAACCAAGTTTTCCTGAGTAAGTATGGCATGGAGAGAAGTGATCCTTCAGTTACGACAGAACAGTATTGATCTCTACTTCAGTTGTGCTGAAAAATGAAATACTGAAGATATGAGTCATTTTTTGATATGACTAACCTAGCCCCTTTCTTAAAGATTACAGAAAGAACCACAGCAAAAATAAATGAATAAAAAATTAACATTGATTATAAAGTAGAACCATCCCAGAGGTGATTTTATTTTTACCCATCAGTACTTAAAGCCAAATTTAACTCACTAAAATGAAACTGAAATATTACAGAAGTAAACTTTAAAAACTGAAACCAATCTTTTCATAACTGCAGCTGCATTTTTGTTATAAAAACATTTAAAAATAGCTCTGTGCTCAAAATACTACATTGTCACAGAATCATTCTGGCTCTGTTACTTGGTGGATATCCTATGAAAATTTTCTTCTAGAGAAATTTAAAGACAGGTTGTAAATACTATTGGGCATAAGTATTGTTAGCAAAGAAAATGTTAAGTTTTCAAGTATACAAGTGGATGTGTATTATATATAGATATGTATACACACACATATATATATATATACACACACACACATGTATATATGTTTTATGTATATTTTGTTTTACATATGAACTTATGTGAAAGTATCCCAGAATTGTGTACACAAGTATATATGTTTATGTGTATTTGTGTATGGAAAGAGAGAAAGTAACAGACTTAAGTTTGTATCTGGTTTCAGAAACTTATCAGCTGAGTGACCTTGAGATAATAGTTGTATCTTGTGGCATAGACTGATAATCTCAGCTACTTAGCAAACTAAAGCAGGAAGAACATAAGTTTAGGCCAGCCTGGACTACAGATTGAGTTCAAGATGATGATGATGATGACGATGACGACAATTACTTCTACTACTTCCTCCTCCTCCACCACCACCACCACCACCACCACCACTACTACTACTGGACAACTTAGCAGAGACCCTGTATCAAAGTAAAGAGTAAAAAGGAGGCTGGATATAGTTCGGTGACTATTTGCCTAGAATGTACAAGACCTTAGGATGGCACCCCACTGCAGAAATTAATGAATGACTGGATAAAGTTTATGTACCTCACAAGGTTGAAATAACTGAGATAATATAAAAGGTTTTAATATATGGCACTTAAATTGATAGGATGAAAATTTTTTTTCTGCCCTTAAAATTTACAGTTCTAGACACATGCATTAAATAATAGCACTCATGAGAAATACTATCCAGATAGCATTGCTAATTCTTAAAAAATAAATTAATTAAAATAAAATAACTTAAAAGAGCATTTCTGTGGCCAGAAGAATTTTCAAAATACTGAATATTTTGAGAATGACAATGTCTATTTTTCTAAAATGTTTGAATGCTATTGATAATGCCTTCTGTAGGTGAATTCAGAGTAGTTATTGCTTAAGGATCTGACCTCCTATCATCCTCAGCCATCTGCCCCCTTACATTTAATGATACCCCAAGACTATAGATTCAGACCTTTAAGGTTTGGTCACATAGTAGTTCCCAAAGTTACCTGATATTTTCTCTTTTAAGATTAAAATCTTTAGAAGTATCTCCAAGGACTAGAGTTTAGCTCAATGCTAGAATGCATAGTTAGCATACAGACCACATCACTACACTGAAAAAACAAAAGTACCTCAGGATTATGAGTTTGTCCATGTAGAAGTATATGCATGGAATCTAATTAATATTCTATCATTTAAAATTTTCTATTTTTAAGCTAACATACAATGTAATGAGTTTCTTTATAGCATTTTCATACATATACGCTGTTACAGTTTAATTCACCCTCTCCTTCACTGCCCTCACCATACTCCTTGCCTCCACCTCGCAGGTTCTCTTCCCTACCCCAAATAAACTCTTTTTCTTCCTTAATGATACCTCCTTAAGGTATCATTCTTTCCTTTAATAATTGTCTTTCTAGTTTGATTAGACATATATATAAAAAGTTAAATATAGGTTCTGCATACTTGCTGAGTCTGACTTAATGATTTCCATTTCCCTTCATTTTATACAAATGTTATAGATTTGTTTTCTTTTATGGCTGAATAAGACGTCATAGTATATATGTACCACATTTTTTTCCTTCCATCTATTCATGGAAATCTAGGCTGCTACCATTTCTTAGCCATTGTAAATAATGTAGCAATTAACATGGATATGTAAGTATCTCTATGGTATGTTAACTTACTCATTTTTTGGAGGCTGTTGGAGGCTATTTTACTTCAGGGTAGCATTGTTTTGTTTTATTGAGACAATGTCTTACTATGTAACTCTCACTGAGTTCAAACTCAGTGTTGTTGTTGTTGTCGATTTATTTTATTTTGAAATGTTTATTTTGTTGTTGCTGGTAGAGAAAACATACTCTTGAGGGTGACATACAAATTAATCTAAGTTGCTTCTCTTTCCATATCTTCCTGGCTTTTCTCTATCAGTGCCTAAAAGTATACAGTATACTGTATACTAATACTTATGATGCTTTACATAGTAATTATCAAAGACTGTTGCAGTGGTTAAGCAATTTGATAAATAGCAGCAGAAAATATAGAAATTGTAATTAAATAAAATATTTTCAAATACAGAAAATCTTATAACAAGTTATAAAATAGTGTATATTTAGTCAACAGTTGAAAAATGCCTAAATCTGGGGGTGGATTAGATAAGGATGTCTGCCATCCAGCCTGATGATGTTTAAAGTCCACATATCTGCATGGTGGAAGGAGAAAACTGACTCCCTCAGGTTGTCCTCTGTTCATAATCCATGGCTGGACGTGCCTACACATATAGTGCATGTATGCACAGAAAGACAATAAATAGATAAAATCTAAAAATTAAATTTAAAAAAAGGAAAAAATAGGGGTCTGGAGAAATGTTTCCATGGTTAAGAGCGTTTGCTACTCTTGCAGAGGACCTGGGTTCCATTCTCACTACCCATATGGTAGTTCATAACCATCTCTAACTCCAGTTCAGGGGATCTGGCCTCCATAGGCACCAGTCATACACGCAGACAGACACATATAAAACATAAATATTTTAATTTTTTATGTATGAGTGTTTTGCCTTCATTTATGTCTGTGTACCACATGCATTCCTGGTGTTCTGGCCTGCAGGGGCCAGAACAAGGCATTTGATCTCCTAGACCTGTAGTTAGAGACAGTTGTGAGCCACCATGTGGGTACTAGGAATCCAACCTGGGAAGTCTGGAAGAACAGCTAGCGCTCTTAACTATGGAGCCATCTCTCCAACCCCCATAAACCTCAAACAGAATGCAGAAAGAAAGAAGGAAAGAAAGAGGGATGGGGGAAGGAAGGAAGGAGCAAAAGTCAACCTAAAAAGTTAAAAGTTAGACATAATTATACCATGCAGTGAAAATCACTTTCGAAATTTTAACATTTTTAAATTATTCTATGTAAATAAATACAAATTTTTAGCAGAATTTGTATTCTTCTGTATCTTGATTTTACTTTCACCCGACAGTACACGTTCTTACAGGTTTTCTCCTTTCAAAATTAGTAAAATAATTTCAGTTAAATGACTCAGTATTTATGTATTCAATTGACTATTATGGGATACCTTTCAGCTTGTTATCACTGTGGTACTATGTTGACAATATCCTTGAACATAAATTTTTACATAAATTATTTCAGTAAGGAAATTATTAGAAGCAGGAATGATTGATCTGCATTTTTGAGCCTTTTATATGCTTTTAAAATATTTCTCCAGACTTTTGATATATTTATCCAAATATCTCTAGAGAATTTTATACATAAGAACAATGTATTTTATCGTGCCCTACCAACACTAGGAGTTACCTTCCAAAACATTTTGTCTCTTAATTTGATTAGTCAAGAGACCAAGAATTCATGCATCCTGGCTGGACATGGTTTATAAAATTGTATGTAAGGAACTTATCCTTTTTCTTTAATAGAGCTAAACAAATAAAGACATTGTTGGAATTAAATAGACAGAAAGAAGAAGACGACCTCAGATTAAGATTACAGCTTCAAAGACAGAGAGCCATGAGGCTTTCCCGAGAATCACGCTTGAGTATGCTTGAAATAGTTCATCCAGGTAAATAATAGTATCAACTTTATAAATGTGAGAATGTTAGAATATCTTAAACCAAGCTCTCTGGCTACGTGATAATATCTTTCCTTTTTATGTTTTTGGAGCTTTTTGCCTGCCTCCCCCTCCCCCCAGAGAAATCATAGAAAGGCTCTGGATTAAAAAGTTATAGCTTTTCTGATTCATACCTATTGAGTTGGTTTTTTTTGTTTTGTTTTGTTTTTTTTTTTACTTTCAGATACATGTGTTAAACATAAAGTTTTATTATTAAAGATAGTTGCCAATGATGTAAAAAAAATTCTTGGAAAGACTTCAAATATTTCTAAAGTCTGTTATCTGAACTTCATTCTCTAGTATAAAACCTGTGACATCTTCTCACCCTTTTGTGCCAGACTAAGCTGAATTAATAAGAACATGTGGTGTATTTGTATGGTGTATACATGTTTGTATCTGTGCATTATAGTAGGTATACACATATGTATACGGCTAGAGTTCAACATCAGGTATCTTCCTCTTATCCCTTTCTACCTTAGTTTTTGAGACAGGGCCTCACACTGCCCTGTAGCTCAGTTATTGGCTAGGCTAGCTGGCCAGCAAACTGCCAGTATCTGTCACTGACCCGTCTTCCCCTAGTACTGGGATTACCATGCCCAGATTTTTACATAGGTACTAGGAATCCAAGCTTGGGATCTCATGCCTGCATAGTAAACATTTTATCAACTTAGCCATCTCCCTAGACCTTTTTTTTTTTTTTTTTTTTGATAAAATTTCATATAGCTGGCTTCAGTATATAGCTCAAGATGGTCTTGCTTGTCATCCTCCTGCTTCTACCTCCCAGGTTCTTGGATTAGAGGTGGGGGCCACCACTCCTGGTTTTATGTCATGATGAGGATTGAACCTACAACCCCATGCATGCTAGACTAGTACTCTTAGCGATTGAGCAACATGCCTATCTTGTAGTTGTACACCTACTGTGATGGCTCGCCAAGGAAAACAGGGAGGAGCTTTAATAAGTTGGAAACCCTGCCAGACCTCAGCAGAGGGAGCCACAATCATAGCAGGCACCCATACTGAATAGTGGAACCCCCGAGTAGCTGAGCTCAGGGGTTTTTATGGATTCTGAACTCCTTAGGTGTTCTACTGATAGCACGTGCAGACCCTGAACAATCAAACATCCCCCACATAATTCCAGCACCTGCAGACAATACAAAATGCTAGGACCTAGGCAGTCCCTCACCCAATGGTACAAAAAATTTATTTTATATATAACTAAAAATAAATTTCCACAACACCCCCTCACAGTTTTTTCATCATTTACTTACTTCCCTTTTAATTACTCATTCTCAAGAACCTTCACTAGCCCTCTCTCTTCATTTCCTTTAAATGCATTTTCCAGACTTTATCCTTTGCCAGTTATTCTCATCTTACTCTGTCTGATGTGTCCCATCCATAACTTTAGTCTCAACTGTCAGCAAAATGCTCAGCACTCTCATACCTGGCTTTCTTTCCAACCTACTTTCTCTCAAGTTCCTAAGCAGCGTTGCCCAATTGAACAGTTTATGTTATCAGTGAAAAGTTTGTTTGTAGCAGCCAAAACAGTAGCAAGAAGCAGCTATTGAGTATCAAAATGTGCTACTGCACTTAAGGATATGAATGTTTAATTTTACTTTATTTAAACCTACTCAGTAGCCATATATATGTAATGGCTGCTGCTCTAACCAGCTGCCTGTTGGATAGTTTTCTTTGCTGTCCACAGGTGTTTCAAAACCAAAGTCATATCTCATCCCCAGATACCTTATCCATTGATTCACCATTTCAGGTAATAGCACCAAAAATCTTTTCACTTTTCCGTCCAGCATCCTCACTTTCTCTTTGTCACCCCTCTACATCAGAGCAGCCGTTAAATCCTATTGTTCTTTTGTTTTTTTTTTTGTTTGTTTGTTTTTTTTTTTATACTCTCTAAGATACCTTATTTGTATTAACAACTGCTAATATGTTCTACAGAGTTGTTTTATCATTTAACTACTGTGAACCCTGAGCTGTTTGCTGGCTAACTCCAAAAGTCAAAGGAAGGTCATTTGTATAACCAATCAGAGAAAAGTTTAAAAGCACACAAAGTAAATTAAAGATCACATAAACACTTTTTGCCCCACCCCCTCCTCCATCATAGCAAATGTTTTTCTACATGGACTCATGATTCTTTTGTCATACTGTTCTTAGTATTGGCTTTTCATCACTTTCTCATTACCCTGGGGCAAAATGTTACAAGTCCTTTTTGGAAGAAACTGCATGTTCTAGGAAAGCTATAGTTTCTACAATCTAAATTGTTATAAAATGAAAAAAAAAAACTGTAGAATGATCATTATTACTGTTATCTTAACTCCAGAATTTGAAAAAACATAGTTGAATATGTTGTACTAATGTCTGTCATCTCTTTAGGTCAAGTGGAGAAGTACAATAGGGAAATGGAAGAGAAATCAGCATTAACTATCCAGAAACATTGGAGAGGGTACAGAGAAAGGAAGAATTTTCGCCAGCAGAGGCTATCTCTCACAGAGTATAAAGCAGCTGTCACACTTCAAAGAGCAGTGAGTCTGCTGTAGTATACACAGCTCTACATAAGGAGACAAACAAGTGTTCAGAATTGACTTTGTTATTTACTGCATTTAAATCTGTGATCAAGCCACTTAGCTTTTGTAAGCTTAGTTTCTTCCTTTATAAAATAACCTAGGACTACAAGTGTAGCTCAGTGGTTGAGTATTTTCCTAGCATGTGAAGACCCAAGGCTCAATCCCTAGCAGCAGACATTTTAAAAAATATATATAGTAATAAGAACAACCTACTTGCTCTGCTCAGGCTGATTTAGACACTAAATCCTTAGCACTGCCTTAGAATCTTGTATGCCATTAGTAAATTAGTACATTGCGACCCTGTTATTGTTGTTTATTTTTCTCTTTTTTGGACTGCAAGTTCCTCAAAGATGGGGAACTAAGTCTTTTATATTGATGTCAGCTCTCAACAGGCTTGATGTGAATGGATATTTATTCTGACTTTTTTATTCTGTTTTATTTATTTTATATATATATATATATACACACACACACACACACACACATATATATATATATATATATATATATATATATATATATGACATACATGAGGATTCTGAAATCTGTTAATTGCAAAGTCCTATGCACATGTATCATTTTATTTGATTCTTTTAAAAGAATCAAGTTACAGAGGAAGTACTAGCTATAATTATTACATTGTAACTCTTGAATTGTAGAATGGTATTCTTAAATGGTAATTTTCCTGGAGATTGATTATGTATAATAAATAGTATTATCTTGGAAAGCATAGCACAAGGCTTCTTTTCATTTAACCTATTCTCTCTAATACCTACTTCTCTTATACATCATTAGGCTTCTATTAGGACTCCCAAGTCTTAAAGCATGTAGCTTAATCATCTTTTTTGTAGGTTTTACTGTTAATTCTCATTTCTTACCATAATAAATTTTGAACACTCAATGTGGATTAACATTTATAAAGATGCTTTATTTTTTAAATTACATGTAAGCATGTGTGTTTGTGTATGGGTGTGTGCACTTGAATGCCAGTGCCCACTGAGGCAGGAAGCATCACAGTGATGGGAGCTAGAGTTACAAGTAATTGTGAGCCATCAGACATGGATGCTGGGAACTAAACCTAGGGTTTTCTGCAAGAGTAGTTTGTGCTCTTAACTGCTGAATTGTCTTTCCATTCCTATGAAGATATTTCTGAACCATCTAAAACCAGTGGAATAAACACTAGAGAAATGTGAAGAATGATTTATCTCCTTCCTTATGTTATTTATGTAATCAAGAGTCCTGTACCATTCTGAATTATATACATACTCCTGATATTTATCCTTAGGTTAAATAGAGCAACCCAAGGATAACTCTTTTATATCCAGGTTGGAGATACTTTTGAGAGAAATTTGCCTTCTTTGTGATACTTTTACTTTATAGCTTCCTCCTTCTTAAAGCCTTACCAGCTGGACAATTAGATGGTATGGTCCCTTGTAGAGTTGACTTACTAACTTGCTTGATTTAAATGAATATATATTTTGTAAAAGGCTTTCTGAGATATTCTAGTTCATGTGCATTCCCTAGAGAAGCATTGATCCTTATGGCCAAGTTTTTTTTAGCTTTTATATTTTCCACAAATACCCAAAGAAAAAGAGTATTTACATTTGTCTCATACCTTCTCAATCTAAAAAAGGAATAGAAATTATTTTTAAAATCAGAACGAAAAGGAAAAGAATGGACCAAAGCTACCAAAATGGAAACAAAAGTAAGAGGATTACTTTCAAAGAAGGAAAAGAAAGAAAAGGGGAGGAAAAAGTGCTAGAGAAAATTAGAACAGAGAAGTGGCCAATAAAGATGACATTTTGTCATATTTTTCAAGCATCATTTTTAAAGATATGCTATATGGCTTGGTTGTTCAGTACAGAGACCACATAAGCACATATGGCTTTAGCCATGTGCCTAGTCTAAACTGAAATGCATTTGAGTATAAATACTCACCAGGTTTTCAAAATTTAATATTGTAAAAAATATATATAAAGCATGCCATTAACATATTCATATTGCCTATGTGTTGGAATGCTAATGTTCTACATACAGCGTCTTAGGGTTTCTAATGCTGTGATAAAATACCATTACCAAAAGCAAGCAACTTGGGGAGGAAAGGCTCCTCCCCAAGTTTAATATTTCATTTTATATATATATATATATATATGTGTGTGTGTGTGTGTGTGTGTATGTATGTATCTGTGTGTATATATATATAATGAATATTGTATATATTATATAAATATTGTATTGTATATATATACATATATATACACATACATATACACAATACAATATTTCATCTTATACTTCCAGGTAACATCACCAAGGGAGGGAAGTCAGGCCAGGAATTCAGAGGCAAGGAACTAGAGCAGAGGCTGTGGAGGAATACTGCTTAGTGGTTTGCTCAGCCTGCTTTCTTAGAGCACCCACTAGCCCAGGAGTTGCACCACCCATATTGAACTGGTCCCTCTCACATCAATCATCAACCAAGAAAATGTACCACAGACTTTCCCACAGACCAGTTTGGTAGTGGCATTTTCTCAGTTGAGATTTCTTCTTCCAAAATAACTCTAGCTAGTGTCAAGTTGACATAAAAACTAGCTAACACATATAGTTATATTTTATATAACTCAGTAGATATAATTTTTTCATATTTTACTATCCAATGTTGCTATGTAAAATTTACAATAACTGGGGTTTGGGATTTGTGTTTTATTTCCATTAGCATATTTGGTTTGTAAAAAAAGAAAATGGATGAGCCAGGCATTGTAGTCTGACCTCTATAAGCTAAGGCCAGAGGATCCCATAATCCCTCAACCTGAGACCATCCTGGAATACACAGAAAGTCCTCATTTCAAAGGAAGGGAGAGAAAGAGGACATAATTCATCAGTTTCATTGAAAGCAAATACAAGTAGTAAGGTTATCCTTTAAATTTACTTATCTCATAGAACAATTGGTTTTTCAGGTACTTGGCAAAAAAAAGAAAAGTTAAAATTGTTAGCTACCTTCTGTTCTTTCCATGCTTTGTACAGATGCCTCTCCTCTTAAGATAGGGTCTCACTATGTATCACAGACTGACCTTGAACTAAATTCTCCTTTCTCACCCCTCACTGTTAATATTGTAGTGCACCATCACACCTAACTGAGGCATTTTTTTTTAAGTTACTAAAGATAGAAAGAAAAAATCCAAAATGAGATGTATTAGCTCACATTTACAATCCAGGTCCTCAAGAGAGTAAATCAGGTTCTCATGGTCAAGATCAACTTATACCACAAAGCAAGTTCAAGGTCTTCCTGGGCTATAGCAAGATATGCCCCCAAAATAAAGAAATACTAAGACACTTCAATAATTAGACATCTTTTATCTTGATAGACAAATTAAGAATTCTTGGTATTGTTGCAATGTTAGAATTAAATTTGAATTTAGCTGCCTTTTCCTTTTGAATGCTTTAGATGTTTCTTGCTTTTTTACTTCTTTAAAAAGCAGCAGCTTCAGCTCAGAAAGAAAGTAGTAATTGGTCTCTAGAACCATAATAGTGGTTTGATTATAGAATACTAATACATAACAGTATATACATGTCCATCACTAACCAGCCATAAAAAGAATTAGCAGAACAAACCATTGGCATTTTTAAAAGCGAAAAACAATGGCTGAGAATACTAAAAAGATAAAGAAAATAAGAGAGAGGAGAGAGAAAAGCATCAAGGGAATTTTCTGATTGAGGAGTAGAGAGACGTTCTCATTGGAACATCTTAAGTCCAGGGTGGTACTAAAAGGAGAGGTAGAAGAGAGAAGGATGGGTAAAAAAGAACCTCCAAAGAAAAAACTGAAAGGGTAAGAGTCTCACTGCTTTGTGGGATCAAGCACCATACTAAAAATGAGTGTTAAAAGGACATCTTAACATTCAAGACATCCACCCAACCAATTTCCCCATCAGCTTCCAGGCTTATAACTGCAGGTAGTAGATGAAAACATTTTTTTTTTTAAATCAGAATAGCCTATGAACAAGGTCAAAGTTTACTAGCATTGAGGTAGCCAAACAAAACAATATGGTTCATTCACCTTATGTTTAAATACATAATAGATAAGCCCTATGAAGCAGCTCAGAAGTAGCTTTTTAGTGTTCAACCTTAATAACAGCCAAAGGCAAGTATCATTGAACATGAAGAAAGTTGCTTGATAGAAATAGAGAACTTAATGCTTAGGGATGTTCCTCAGGTAGAGTACCTGACGAGCATACTTGAGGCCCTAGAATCAATCTCTGGTAGTAGGAAAAAAAAAAAAAACAAACTTAAATATTTAGAGAGATGTTTCAGGTATTAGAAAACAAAATTTATTTCAGTCTATCATTTCCTCAGATAAGAGAATACATGAAACAGAATCAACAGGATGTTTAAAATGAATAACAGAAGAGGGGAGCTGGATGGAAAAGTTAAGAAAAATCTACTAGAGCAGGACAAAAAGAAAATACTATCAGTCTGGGAAATCAAATGTATAAACATTTAAAGTCAAGAACAGAAAAAATGGAGGAGAGGAAATCAAATTATGAATTTTCTAGAACTGAATATTATAAATGTTAAATTGAAAGCATTAATAAATGTCCAATACAGTAACAGAAATACATATTTATTTCACATTTTTGTGAACTACACTGGGAACAAAGAACTCAGCAGCAGCATTGGAACTTAAGTAAAGCTGTGACATGTGTGACAGAAAATGATTTCCAACTAAAATTATGTGCTCACTAAAAAAGGTAAAGGAGGACTAAAGATAATTGTACATACCACAGAAGCTCTTAAACCGTTGGGAAAACCAAGAAGGTAGACAGCTGAAATACAAGAAGTGCAAGGGAAAGATGAATATGAGAAACCAAGGTAATTGTGATGTAGACCACAGGACAAGCTTTATGCTAGATAGAGAGAACAGGCAGGTCAGGAAGCCCCAGAAAATGTATTTGATGGAGTGATATATTCTAAATTTATTAAAATATATTTAATGTCTTAACAATTAGAGATAAGTTGTAGAACAATAATTAGAAGTAAGTATGTAGAAAATTAAGCACAAGGGAAAAAAGTGTTAATTTCAGAGAAAATATGCAAGGAAGGGAAAGTAATTACCAATATGTGTTTCAGAATGATTAATAGCTCTATTTGCCATTATTATATATATCTAATGCCAGCACTTAGGAGGCTGACACGGGAGAATTACAGGTTCAAGACAAGCATATATAGGCTATATAACATATATATATAGGCTATATAACAAAACCTTGTCCCCCCCCAAAAAAAACCAACAAAAGTAGTTCACCTTTATGTAATAATCATTATGTGAATATTGTTCTAACTGAAATTATGACTTCATTATATCAGATACAAAGAGTGTACACAATAGTATATGCAGTAAAAGAGAGCTAAGTTCTTGTTTCTGTTTAAGAAAATCAATAGATAATATATTTAATCTGGGAGAAAAATCATAGGAAAGTAGATGGAGCTCACTTGAGGGGAAAAAAGTTAAAGGCATTGCCTTTGGGATTTGTAAACCTGACCCTTTAAACAATAGAATTACACCAGCAAAGTTTTTCTGGAAAGTACCAGGTAAGAAAATATTTTAGGTTTTGAAAGCTATGCAGCCTGTAATAGATACTTAATAGTTGAAGTGCAAAGGCAGCCATAGATAACAGAGCAACAGTAATTAAGTAAGTATATAAATATTTGCAGGCATTGAGTTTTGAATTATACATAATTTACATGTCACAAGATAAAAATTTTCTTTTTTTGATTTTTAGCTGTGTAAAGTATATAATGAAAAACAGGTTTTTGCTATACAAAATCTGACAGCATACTATATTTGGCCTATGGGGCTATGACTTGCCAACCAGTGCTTTTAAAACAGTATGCAATTTTGATAAAAATAAAAAACATAGGAGAAAAATGAATTGCAAAGAATATTATCATATTTGTGCCAAAATTGTATAAGTCTATTATGAAAGACTTGAGAAAGAACATTCAGAAAATTTTATCAGCAGTCTCATGACTTAAAGGTTTTTTTTTAATATTTTATCATTACCAAGCCTTTTCCTATGTGATGTCTCTTTTATATTTACAATACTGTAAGACATGTACAATTAGGGTCCTTGTTTTTTATTGACATAGAGCATGTCCTATAGAAGTCATTGGCTTGCCCAGAATCATAGAGATTATAAGGAATTACAATTGAGACTAGAACTCAATGCTCATTTCCCTTTATGTACTCATTTTTTTTTTTTTTACTGCAGAAATATGAGTGCTTCATATGAACTCACAATATGGTAGCACTCATAGCACCTGTACAGGTTCAAGCCAGACTAGGTCCTAACACTAGAGTGAAAAGTGGACATGGGACCCCATACGTAACAAAGAAACTAGTTGGAATTGATTATACCTGCTGGCAAAGGGAAAATCAGTTTTGTCCAAAGAATCATCACTGGGTTTATCAGTTGTTTTTCAAGGCAGACCCATGCCCAGGAGTAATTGACCAATAGAAACCCCATGGTTTTTATTTTTGCTTTTGTTTTTGTTTTGTTTTTGAGTGTGGGCTCTTCATTTCATTTTGTTTTGTTTGGGCTTTTTTTTTTTTTTTTTTTTTTTTTTTTTTTTTTTTTTTTTTTTGTCTTACTGGGTTTTGTTTGTTTTAATTTTCATTTTTTGTTTGAGAGAGAGAAAGAACGAGAATGTGAAGTTGGGTAGATGAGGGGGGTGAAGAGAACCTTGGAAGAATTGGGGTGAGGGGAAACAATTAAAATACATTTTTAAATTTTTAATAAAATAATTGCTTATCTAGAATGTACATAGCCCTAGGTTTGATGCCTAGCACCACATAAACTAGGTGTGGTGATACATGCCAGCACTCAGCAGGTGGAAGCCGGAGGAACAGAAAGGGTCATCTTTGAGGCCTGGTAAATCAAAAACAACAGTAGTAGAAATCCTTTAAAACACTTAAAATGGAAGAATATATAGATAACCCTATAGTACCATGTTGGGAAAGTGATGTACGCTTAGTAGAAACCAGATTATGATGGTAGAGGTATTAAGCATATTTGCAACTTACCAGTATTTTCACCTTAGAATGGATTTATTGGGACATAGCCCTTTTATAAGTAGGGGTGGATCTATATAGTTAAAAAGTCACTGCATTTTCTCACCTTATCACAGTCTCATTCCCTTCCTCATACTTATAAAATTAACTATTGCAGCAGTGGTATCACTGACTTAAGTTGTAGAGGAAAGATTGTTCCATTAAGTGAACAGAATTACAAGCTCATTTTTTTTTTCTTTCTACCTCACTCCAGGTTCTTAAATTCCTAGCTAAGTGCCGTAAGAAAAAGAAACTATTTGCCTCTTGGCCTGGACTCCAAGAACTCACTGATGCTCGGAGGATTGAACTGAAGCAACAAGTTGATGACTATGTTAAAAGACATCCGGTATGTAGGTTTCTATGCTGAAATACATGTTACATTAATCTATTATATGGTATTCACCACCAAAGAAGTGACCCACATGTATATGCACATTAACTTTTGATGCAAGGTAAGTACCATAGAGTTAGTGGAATTGGACTCTTCTTACAGTTACAGGATCCTAAAGTATAGTTGGTAGTAAATGGGGACTCGACCTAAAAATCTATTATTTCCTGTACTATGCCAACAAAACTTGTATGTTGCTTCTTTTATAATAGTACAGTAGAATCTTGTCTATTGTGAAACTTCTAATACAAATATGTATTCATTTCAATTATTCAATCAATATTCATTCTTACTTCAATATGTTCGAACACATGTGTAAGAACTTATATTTACTAGTCTGTTAAACCTCCAAGACCTAGTAAGATACAAAATTTGATGACCTGCCTGCCTCTTTATTTTTATTACTGATACCTTTTCCCCAACAGAAACATCCATTTCTCTGACTTTGTGTGAGCACAGTGCAATGGAGCAGGTGCTATCTGCTTCTTCCCTCTGGGTTCCTGTCCTTAGATTATTTCTCTTTTTCATTTAAAATGACTCACCATTCCTCTCATTATTTTTAATCTCCTGTATGTCTGCAGATTTTCTCTACTTTCTTCTTTCATCTCGCATGTTTCCACATTTGAAAAGTTTTATAAAGTGATAGTTTATACATTTCAGTCAGAATTCTTGCTTCCCTCATTTGAACTAACCATTAGTATATCAAAGTACTGCTCATGTTTTGTTAGGATTATGCTAATGCTGCTTTTGTCTGAGTTCATGCTCACTCCCTTTTCTTCCCTTCCTTCCTTCTTTTCTGTCTCCTCCTCATACAAACACAAATTTCTACAATCTAAAAAGATTGTAGGTGACTAATGTTAGAGGTTTGATATGATAGTTTTAGGTAACCCTACCATTTAACATTTTATTCTTCCAGAGCCTGTCCTCCATAAAATGAAACACAGAATGCAAATGTATCTGTGACCATACATGAACATGATAACCACTGCAGCAGAGCAATGATAAGAAATAAATTGGATAGCAGGCTTAGTCCTATCTATATAAGAGATTTTCGCCATTATTTAAATCTTTATAAAATATCACTGACTCTTGTCATATGTGCCACATAGTTAATACCCTCAGCGTTAGAGGACGTTCAACCTTTATGGCAGCTATTCGTTTCTATTGTTGTAGGACTAGAGTAGCTATAGATTATAGCTAAATGAATAGGTATGGTAGTGTTTCAATAAAGTATTATTTTCTTATTATTTATTAGCTTATTTAGTTATTTAATTTGTTGTCTAGGGGTCAGAAGACAGCTTGTAGTCAGTTCTCTCTTTCCATCATGTAGGTCATAAGCATCAAACTCAAGTAATCAGGCATAACTGCAGACAAAAGCCTTTACTCATTGAGCCACCTCACCACTGAAAACTTTATTTTCTAAGATAAACTTCTGATTTTAGTTTGCTGGTCCTATGAGAATAGTTTATAATATAGTTTTGTAGCATACTAAAAAGTAAAATACTTGGCAACAGTAACATAAAAGGCAGGAGAGAAGAAATATATGAATGA
Organism: Cricetomys ansorgei; assembly: GCA_026225945.1. Lineage (NCBI taxonomy): Eukaryota > Metazoa > Chordata > Mammalia > Rodentia > Nesomyidae > Cricetomys > Cricetomys ansorgei. The sequence goes on along the minus strand of JAMJFZ010000242.1, from coordinate 45,697,836 downwards.
TTTAAAGATTCTGTTGTATGAATTAGTATGGCATCACTCAGATGTAAACTGGCACATGACCTAAAACTATAAAATTTCTAGAAAATATGGTAGAAAATTGTGACATTGAATTAGTGATTTTTTAAATACCCTGAAGCCAAAAGAAGAAAATTAATAAACTGACTTCATTAAAATATGTGTTCTTCAAAAGAACTGGTAAGATAATGAAAAGAGAAAGCAGAGATTGGAGAAATGTCTTTGCTATTCATTAACTATATACTATATACTATTAAATAGAATTTTTAAAGCTCAACATGACCTATTTTTTAAATAGCCTAAAGACTTGAAAAGACAGTTCTTATAAAGAAAACATACAGGTGACAAACACATGAAAAGGTGTACCAATACTCATTAGAGCATTGGTTCTCAACCTTCCTAATGCTGTGACCCTTTAATACAGTTCCTCATGTTGTAGTGACCGCAGTAGACTTATTTGCATTGCTACTTCATAACTGTAATTTTGCTACTGTTCTGAATTGTAATGTAAATATCTGCTATGCAGTATGGACTTAGGTGACCTCTGTGAAAGAGTTGCGTCCCTCAGGTTAAGAACCGCTGCATTAGAGGAAATACAAATTAAAACCACAATAAGGTAATCACATCCATTAGAATGGCTAGATTTTAAAGGATTAAAACACAAAGTATTGCCAGGCAATGATGGTGCACACCTTTAATCCGAGCACTTAGGAGGCAGAGGCAAGTACATCTCTATGAGTTCAAGGCCAGCCTGGGCTACAGAGTGAGTTCCAGGATAACCAGAATTACAACAAAGAAACGCTGTCTCCAAAAACAAAAGCAAAACCCTAAGTGTTGACAAGCAAAATAGAAGAACTGTGATTGCTCAGATTCTCATAAGAAAGTAAAAATAATTTGATAGTCTCTTAAACATATATGAATGAGGCTGGAGAGTATGTTTCAGGCTGGAGAATTGATTCAGAGGTTGAGAGTGCTTCCTGCCTTTTCAGTGGACTCAAGTTAGAGTCTCAACACCCACATTGAGCAGCCCTGAACCACCAGGAGCTCCAGCTCCAGTGGAACTGACACACCTGTCTGGCCTCCACAGGCACTCACACACTTGTATACCCACACACTTACACATAAGTAAAAATAAATCTTTAAAGACATGCAAAATACTAGCATATGCAAGACCCTGCAAAATCCAGCACTGCAAAAATAAAACTACAAAACTTAAAAATTACCATTTTAACAATTATTAAGGGTCTGGTGGCATGAACATTTACCTTGTTGTGTAACTTTCCCCACCATTCATCTTTAGACCTTTTTTTTTTTTTTTTTTTTTTGATTAAACAGAATACCTATTTTCTCCCTCATCTCCTGACAACTACCAATGTGTCTACGAATTTGACTAAGTACTTAATATGAATGAAGTCATACAATATACTCTATACATAATTTATTTCACTTAGTATAATGTCTTTAAAATTCATTCAGGCTGTACCTTATGTCTGAATTTTTTTCTTAAAATTTGACTAACATTCTACTAGGCATGGTAGCTTGAGCCTTTAACCTCAGCACTTATTCTGCAAGCAAAGGCAGGTAGATCTCTGTGAGGCCTGGCTGAAATGCATAGAGTGAAAAAATATTTTTTTGGATAACATTCCATTGTAGAGGAGACAGGGTCTCATGAAGCCCAAACTGGTATAGAGCTCATTCTGTAGCTTTGAGGGTGACCTCGAACTTCTGATCCTCCTGCCCTTACCTCCTAAGTGCTGGGATTACAGACATGCACTGCTATACTGTACAGTTTTATGTGATGGTGGAGATTAAACCCAGGAAGTTTAATCTCTGTGAGGTAAGCACTCTACTAATTGAGCTTTGCCTTCAGCCCCTGTTTGTTTGATTTAAATATAGCTAAATATGACTTGATATCTCATTGTATTTTAGATTTGCATTTCTATTATGATTAGTGATTTTCAGTACATTCCCATGTATTTATCATTTGCAGAAACATACTCAAAACTTTTGCCCATTTTCAAATCAGGTTGCTTTTTTTTGTTTTTTGAGCTATCTGAGTTCTCTGTATACTGTTCCTTATCTGATAAATGATTTGGAAATACTTTTTCTACTCTGAGGGTTGCCCTTCAACAGTGCCTTTTGATACACACCAAAAAACATCTTTATTTTTATGATGTTTACCTTTTTGTTACAGTTTTAGCTCTTATTTTTAGATTTTTTGATCTCTCCTTTAAAAAAAAAACAAACCTGTGAACAGTTATTAGTCCTACAGTATCCTCTAGGAAGTGTTGTTGGATCTCTGTGGATACCAAATTTCACAAGTGCTCAAGTTCTTCCATATAATCCCTGTATATCCTTGTGTATACTCTATAAACTACCTCTAGGTTACTTACACTTCCTAATACAATGTAAAGACTGTGTAAATTGTTTTTTGACTCTAAGTTTTAGGAAATAATGACAAGAAAAGTTTGTGTATGTATGAACTCAGCATAGATGTAATATTTCTAATACTTTGATTCTTCAGTTGAATATGAGTATAGATCTCATAGATATGGAAGGATGGGTTTAATTCTGATGCATACCCCAGTTTTTTTTCCTTGTTTTTGGTTTGGTTTGGTTTAGTTTGGGTTTTTTTGAGGCAGGGTTTCTCTGTTGTAACTCTGTCCTGGAACTCACTCTGTAGACCATGCTGACCTCAAACTCACAGAGATCTGCCTGCTTCTGCCTCCCAAGTGCTGGGATTAAAGGCGTGTGCCACCACCATACACCTCAGTTTGATATTTTTAAGTGCCTCTTTGGACAGATTCTAGTACACTTTGATAAATCGTGTGGCTGAAAGGTAAGTAATCAACTGGAACAAGACTACATCAGTATTTGAGAAAGCTGTGGTGTCAGAAATTTTTTCAGCTATAAGGCTATGATTATTTTACTCTTACTCAAATTAGTAACTAACTTCCCCCTTAAATTATGTGAGTAGTCTAAAGGATAGGATCTTTTAGCTGATTTTTGTCCCTCATTCTGTGAAACGAGATCCAATTATAAGACGGGATAGATGCATTTGGAGTAGAGATGGGATAAGAAGTAACATATTTCAATTGAAGTCCAAAACAAAAGGAGTTAGCTTTGTTCCTCTTCTAGACTAATGACTTTACTAAACCTCTGTATTTTTCATTGTGATCTCCTAATTTCAGGGTCTCAATACTTATAATGTCTTTGAAGAAATGATGTATGGAAGCATATCAAAAAGAAACTTGGGATGTAGAGAGATAAATCAGTGGTTTAGAACATTTACTACTCTTGCAGAGGTTCCAGGTTTGGTTGCTAGCACCCACATGGTAGATCATAACCATCCATAACTCCAGTTCTAGGGGATCTGACACCCTCTTCTACCCTTCAAGGGTACAAGATGTATACGTGGTACATATTTGTATGTTCAGGCAAAACACTTATAAAATCTAAAAGAAAAATTTTTTAAAAAGAAACTTGCCCACCTACATTCTTATATAAAGTTATTGTACAGGAAATTTTTATTGTTTAAATTGATTGGTTGGTTTGGTGGCCACTTTTTTTTTTTTTTTTTTTTCCTGATACAGGTTTTTTTTTTTTTTTTTTTTTTTTTTGCTTGCTTTCTTGCTTGTTTGTCTTTTAGGGTTTTTTGACACTTACAGGTGTCACTATATAGCCCAGGATGGCCCTGAACTCATGATTCTCCTCCCTCTGCTCATGTGTTAAGATGACAGGCATGACTACACCCCATTAAAGCTATTTTTAAAGACAGTTTAATACTTGCACTAGAGTACAAGGTAGATAGAGCTATAAGATTCTGTTGAAAAAATGAGAGACTGCAAAGACTTTTTGAAGCTCTGCTACACGGTTAGGTAAAGCATATTTTGATATACATCATATGAAAAGTTTCTGTCATGTGTTTTCAGGGCTCTCAGATGTCAGATGTGGCCAGCAGAGAACTTCATGCACAAACACAAGAACGACTTCAACACTATTTTATGGGAAGAGCCATAGAAGAAAGAGCCCAGCAACACAGAGAAGCTTTGATGGCTCAGATCAGCACGAATATTGAACAGTTGATGAGTATGCTCTGCTTCCACTTTTGTTTCATAAAAGGAATACCTTATGCAAGACATGTGACATCCAAAATCTTAGAAGGAAAATGCCACTAATAGGTCTTTATCCCAGCCCTCAGGAAATCTTACATCATCCCAGTTTTCAATGATACAAACACTGTAGCTTCTGTTTGTGCTTGTTATCAATTCAAATATTTCAACCCCAGCAAAATTACTAATTTCAAAGATATTGTCCCCTACTAGCCACATTCTGCTCTAATCCCAAAACCCTTTTTTTTTTAATTTTTCATATTTTAGAAGTAGAGGATGACAGTAGTTATAGTGCAGTGCACTTGTAGAACATTTATAACTTTTAATGACACACTTTCACCAAAGTTTCTGTCTTTAAGCTGTGGAACAAAATTTATTTTTTTCTTTTGCTTTAGGCCCGGAAGTTGCCAGCGAATTAGGGCTGTTGGTGTTACCCACAACTGCAACTTTTGAATAGATACCTACCTTCATAGTTAGCAGTGACAACACATTCAGAGTTGGAATGCTTTCCTATCCCTGATTGTAGCTGGGCTCTAGCTCTGTTCTTTCCAAGTTGATGCTTCACTGGTATGCTTCCACTAACTCATTTACTTTCTGTTTGCTGCAGAGGCACCAAGTCTGAAGGAGGCAGAAGGAAAGGAACCTGAACACTTCCTAAGCAGATCTAGGCCTGTGGCAGCCAAGGCCAAACAGGCCCATATTACCACCCTGAAGCACATACAATCACCCTGGTGGAAGAAGCTTGGAGAAGAACCAGGCGATGAGACTGACCTTCCAAAGGATGAGCTTAGTATAGAATTAGGAACTTTATTTATTGGTGGAACCAAACCTCCCTAGAGAATTATTGTGAAAGCTGGCAATCTTATATTTAATAAGAGATTGTTACTGTTAGTTTTGCTTCTGGTATGCTGGAAGGGCTATGCCAGTGGCTTTCCAGAGGATATTCTTCATGCAACACTTGGAAGCAACAAGCAGAGCATTGCCTACCTCACTCTCAATTCCTTCTCCTTTTTCTGTACCCTGTTTTAGTCACAGATTTGTGGACTTTTATTGTGGGGCAGAACTCAAGTGTGAAAAATCTATTGTTGACATGAAATATGAAATTTCTTTATTCTGTTTTCTAACTAAAGTTTTTTTTTAAAATAAATATTATGTTTCTGGAAAACTTGTCAGGATTATTTCAGTTTTTCACAACTGTTATTCAGAGTTTTCATTATTATTATTATTGTCATTATTACTACTATTTTTGACCTTGACAAAGTTTATAAAAAGTAGTCATCAATTAAAGGACATTTCGTAATTTGAAAAGCAGGAGAAGAGACAAAAAGAGAAATAGTAGGTTATAGTTCTTATATTGTAGTAAAAATAAAATAATGCATTTTTTAAAGACAAAGTCTTTATGTAGCTATAGCTGGCCTAGAATTCACCAGAGCAGGCTGACCTCAAACTCAGAGTTCTACGTGCTTCTGCCTCCCAATGGTGGGATTAGAGGCATGTGCCACCATACCTGGCTGTTGGATTTCCTTTTAGAAATGATAAAATGGAAAATAAATTCAATTTTTTTTCTTTTTTTTTTTAGTGTGAGTGTGGTATGTATTGTGTGTGGGTATGTATTCCCAGGATCCAGAAGAGTATATCAGATCCTCCAGAGCTCCAGTTACAGGCAGCTATGAGGCATGAGACATTGATTGGTACTGGGAATCTAACTTGGGTCCTCTGCAAGAGCTCTTAACTGCTGAGCCATCATCCCATCCTGCACACACTGTTTTTCAATAAAATGGCCTTCAATTGGTGTCTCGGGGTTTCTATTGCTGTCATAAAACACCATGACCAAAAGCAAATTGGAGAGGAAACGGTTTATGTGACTCATACTTCCATATCATAATCCAACAATGAAGGAAGCCAGGACAGCAACTCAAACAGGTCTGGAACCTGGAGGCAGGAGCCGATGCAGAGGCCATGAAGTAGAGATGCTGCATACTGGTTTGCTTCCTGTGGCTTGATCAGCTTACTCTCTTACAGAACCCAGGACCACCAGTCCAGGGATGGAACTATCCACAATGGGCTAGGACCTCCCCACCAATTACTAATTAAGAAAATGCCTTACAGCCAGATCCTATGGAGGCATTTTCTCAATTTAGGTTCTCCCTTTTCAGATAATAGTTTGTTTGTGTCAAGTTGGCACAGACTAGCTAGCACAATTGTTCACTTCTTTTTCTAACCTATAAGATTATATGAGTCACTGGAAGTCACGTATAAGGCTGTAGGAAAGTTTTGGGGTGTCTGTATTTGGCATGGGGATGAAGGAGGGCCTTAAGAAAACTGTTAAAGGGGGAAAGGTAAGAGTAAATTTGAAGAGACCATTTTTTAAACCACTTTTTTATTCTTTGACAATTCATACATGTAAACAATGCATTTTGATCAGGAACACTCTTACCTTCTATTATCCCCCTCCAAGTCCTTCTAGAAAACTCTCCCAGTACCCCAGTCTTATTTTCATGTCTTTTAAAAAATAACCCACTGAGTTTAATTAGGGTTGCTTGCATGTGCATAGGTGAAGGATTATTTACTGAATCATGGGCATGTTACCAGTGGTGACATCATTGAAAAAGAATGAGTCCCCTCCCCAACAGACTTTAACTGCCAGTAGCTACTTAGCTAGGAATGGGGCCTCATGTGCCCCTTCTCCATCCATGCTTAAATACTGACAAGCTTCATCTTGTGTGATCTTATGCAAGTAACCACAGCTGCTGGTGAATTCATGAGTACAGCAGCCATGTCATGTCCAGAAGGCAGCATTTCAAAGGACTGCTCTCCACCCACCAGTTTTTAAATTCTGCTTCCTCTTCTGTGGTGTTCTCTAAGCGGTGGGGGTGGGGAATAATACAGATGTCCTTTTCAAGGTTGAATACTTGGTGGTCCCTTATTCTCAGTCCTTTGACTAGTTGTGAATTCCTGCATTCACCTTTGCCCACTGCAAAAGCATCGCTAGTCAGTGGGTATAAACATATTTGGAAGTCAATGTGAAAACTTGTTCATTCCTCAAAACAATAGTAAGTTCTTTCCTAGTGTCGATGACCTTCCCAGCCAAGGGCTTTTGACCAAATTTATAGAACCAGACATGAATTCCTTTTGTAGAGCATGCCTGAAATCCAATCAGAAAGAGGTTGGTAGCCCCCAAAACATTCATGCAATTATTGCACCCGTGGGCACATCTTGTGTGGCAGGCCAGTATTGTAGCCTGAAGGTCCACTGTGGATTAAGACCAATGATAACCTTTCTCTCCCAGCAGCCCAAATCATGCTTTCTTGCACTACAAAGGCTAGCCAGTTTCCAAGTCAGTCCCAGTTTGATTTCTCTCCATCCTATAATGAATGACCTCCATCCTGTAGTATATGATCTTATGATCTACAATATAGTTCTACCATCTTGTTCTGGTGAGTAACCAAGAGCAATTGCAGTAGCTTGTTTTTGTTTGTTTGTTTGTTTTTGTGTGTGTTTTATTTTTTTTATTTTTTGTTTCTGGGCTCTTCTTGACCAACAGATGTCCCATACTTAGCACTGGGAACTGGGATTTTGTTGAATAATCCAAAGGTCTGCAAATAGCATTATTCACTCATGCAAAGCACCTCTGTTCAAACTTCATTAAAAACAAAACAAAACCATTATATTTTAAAATTAGCTTACAAAGAAGTGGGTTTCCATAAGGCTTCCCATACAACCTTAATTTTGGTTAGCTGTCTCCCTACCCCTTCCTGACATCTCCATTCCCATACCCTTTCAACACAGACTTTTCTGCCTTCCTCATTTCTCCACACATATTTCCCCCCACTCACCTACAGCCTTTCCATCTGCTGCAGATAGGACATCATTTTATCCTCAACTTCTCCTCACTATACTTAGACTTAGGGAAACTGTTCTTCTTTAAAATATTATCATTGTGTGAGTATGGTGTGTATGTGACTTCCACAGAACATGTGAGGGCCAAAGGACAACTTTTATTTGTTTCCTTTTACCTTCACATAGATTCCAGGAACCAAACTTGGATCATCTCAGATGTATGACAAGAGCTGTACCTACTAAATCATGCCATGGGCCCAAACTGGTCAGTCTCCAAGGGACATCTGAGTGATGCAAACTTCTGTGGTTTCAGAAGAATATCCAATATCTTTGCATACACTCAATCGTATATGGGCAACATGCTCCTTGTCTATCACTTTATGTCACCATTGTCAAATATCCCAGTCAGCCCACATGTGATGCTTCGTCTGCCCCCTCTACTCTTCACTCTCATTTTCTGTGTCAATTCCTAATTGTTTTTGAGAGAGACACAGAGACATAGATTGACTTACTCAGCAGTCCTGGCTGGCCTGGAATTCCATGTATAGACCAAATTGGTTTCAAACAAAGATCTGCCTGCCTGACTCCCAAGTGTTGGGATTTAAGTCCTGTGTCACCAGCCCTTGATAATTCCTAAATTGCCTTTTACTATCTCAATCAACCTCAGAGCCAGTGTGCTTCCATTTAATTGCATTTTAAACCATCTCTAGTCCTTCACTGATTTAAAGGAGCTTTAAAGAGTTCAGCTCAGCACTAACCTCTCCACATTTCTTTCATTTCCATTCTGTTCACTGCAATTTTCTGTGAATAATCAGTCTAGACCCACCCAAGAGAAGGTGAGGCCATACCTACTGGATAATTTTCTAACTTCTTCTGTAAGGAGATATAATTACCTTAAAACGGAAAGATCTATTCTAAGGCTAATGCAGGCAATAGATTCAGAGAGATAGAGTTGACTTTATGTCTTGGATCTGCACCTCCCCATAAAACCTTTAATGAATCAGTCTTTTGAAGTTTATTATATCACATTTAAATTGAAGATAATCACACACATCTTATTGCTACAAGGGACATTGAGTACAGTCCTGTATACTGTTCTGGGACCTGGAGATACAACTGAGATCAAAAGAGACAAAAATCTCAGTATTTCCTATAAGTAATAAACTAGTAACAAGATAATAAGATAAATCAAATAGTGTTAAGTGCAAAAGAAAAATACAGGATCTACAATTTTAAATGAGCAGCTAGGAGACGCTCTCCTGAGTTATTATTTGGGCCTTAAAGGGTTGTGTGATTATTAGGATGAGATTGCAAATATAGTGGACTAGCTGAGTGCTTGGCATACAATGAGAGTCAATAAACTCATATTAACATTCTTATGAAGACTATCTGAAATCAGAAATCAATTAGGAGTCGGTTGGGTTTCTGTCCCCGCCCCTCTGCCCTCCCCTTCTTTTAGGGTGAAGGAACACTTGAGTGCTTTCTTGTCTCTTGTTGAAGCTACTCACGACTCATCTCAGCGCCTGAGCCTTTAAACCTCAGCTTGCTTATCCAGATGAAAGCGCCACTTCCTAAGAAGCACTTTCCAACTCTTCGCCACGGTGTCTAACATAACTGGAGTGATATCAACAAACCTGTGACATCAGGTTGTAGTCCGAGTTCCCTTACTAAATCGCTGTTTCTTTGGCTAGTCTTGTCTCTGGTTTTCCCTTTTTCATCACAAAATTAAAATGCCATACTAAGCCAAATTTCAGGCTCTACCCTGAGACACTAGTATATCCCATATATATCCCAGGGATACTAGCAGCTGGTGCTCCTAGTCCAAAGTCTCCTCAGAAACCTAGGCCATAGTTACTTCAGGAACAGCACCAGGTGAGAAATCAGGGTAAACCGGAACTTTGTGCGGCAAACACCAGATCTTTGCAGAAAAACCCACCCTCTAGCCTTTTCCAGGTCTTCTTGGATCTTATTCCGGGTCACACACCATAGATGATTCCGCTCTGCATCTCCATTGGCTGCGTCATTGAGGAAGTGGAGAGTTTTAGGGCGTTTATTGGCTGCCGTCATTGTTGACGGAATAGTAACGAACAAGGCGTGCCTGAGCTCCATGGTAACGCCCAGCGTGCAGCTCCGATTGGTCAACGTTCTGATCTCGCCTTCCGACCCACTTGCTAGTGGTGGCGTCCCAGGGGCGCGGCGCCGCCGCTGTTGGGATCCCCGAGCTGACGTGGCTTAGATCGGTCAGGGGGGTGGTCGGAGCTGCCCTTTGCGGCCACTAGCAGGTGAGTGCGGTCGGCGGGCTCCGCGGGGAGCTCCGCCTCGGCCCTGCCGCTGGCCGTGGGACGCGGGCCAAGAGGACGCGGACAGCGGGCCCTGCCGCGACGCGCAGCCGGCGCCCCGCCCCTCCGGGCTCCTCCGTCCCGACCTGCCCCGCCTAGGTGGTCGCCCGCTGCCCGCCGCCGCACGCCGCCCGGGAGCTCAGAAGCCCGGCCGGCCGGGAAGTTTCTCCCCGAGGAGCCCCGGGGGGCGGGCGAGCTGGTCGGCCCTAGGTGCATGGCCCTGTGTCCGAGCGGCCTGTGGAAGCCAGGCTTGGCACGCCGCCGAGGACGCGGGAGGGAGCCTGCCCCGGCCTGCGCTCGGGCCCTGAACAAACTTAGTGTCCCGCGGGGCGGCCGGGTCCAAACGAGGCAAAGGGCAGAGCTGTCGCTGTTACCGCAGTCGGAGGTCCACGCGTGATCCTGCTAACGCTAAGAGGTTGGGAAGATGAGGGAGAGATGATCTGGGAGTCAGAGGTGCTCCGAGGAAAGGGGAGCTCAAAGGGAGTTCTGTTCTGGAGGAAAAAACCTGGATTTGGCTGTGTGGAGTGTGCTTGTTGATGCGCAGCAGGAATGCGAACGGGAGAGTGAGTTCACGGCGGTCGGAGAAAGTATTTGTCTGGTTTATTTAAAGCTCTGCAGTTGGTCTTTGGAGAGAGGGCAGTTTTGAGAGTGGGGCAGATATTTAAAATCATGAATACGTTGGCTTTTGGAGATAGGAAGCTCTCCAAGCTCTTAAAGGAGTTTCCTGATCTGAGCAAGATGACAGCTGAAGAGTTCATAACAGTGTGCAGGTCTTTGTAGTAACATGAGATTTAAGGTCTGGCTGGTCGAAATGATTGTAAACGGTCAGATCGAGAAAATGTTTTATTAGAAAAATGTGCCGGGCGGTGGTGGCGCATGCCTTTAATCTCAGCACTCCGTAGGCAGAAACAGGAGGATTGCTATGAGTTCAAGGGCAGCCAGAGTTACAACTGGAGAAACCCTGTCTGGAAAACAAACAAACAAAAGCAAAACAAACAATCAAAAACAGACAAAAAGAGAGCAAAAAGACGATTTAGTGAAAAAAAAAGAAGATTACTCAAACATTCCAGGGGCCACAAGTATATACCCAAGTGTTAGAGCTCTGGCTTGAAGCCCTTTGTGTATTGACTACACTGCTTTTACTTCCTTGATCCTGGAAGGACGCGTTGATGCTTCCTTCTTTGCTGCAGTTACATTTGTTTGACTACATTAGCAAGTTGCTGAACATTTTCAATTTCATATGCTATAGGTAAACCATTTTGAGCCTATTCCTCCTAAGTATGTTTGTTTTGTTTTGTGTTTATTGAGCGTATTTCATGTTTATTTTGGGTAGTGTACGAAAACTGTGTGAATATACCACATATGTTATAAAATATACAAAGTAAGAGAACTAAATGAAAAATAAAAACCTACCCACAAGGTAGGGCACTTTCAACAGCATTTGAAGATCACATAATAAGTGCCTCCTTGGTTTTTCGAGGTGATTGCCAGCATTTCTGAGGATCCCCTTGCTTTTGGAGGGTGGTGTTGCCATTCTACTGTAATACAACCCTTCCTAAAAGTAACCACCCTTAGAAGGTTTTCTTTCTAACTTTCTGATTGCCTGTTTTTTTAAGTCCACCTCTCTTCCCCATCTCCCTCTCCCCATCCACTGGGATTAAAGAGATGTTGATACTAGCGTTGTTCATAAAGTATATCATTAACTTCTCTCAGTTACCAATTAAGAATAAATTATTTGTGAGACATCTCACCACTGATCATTACAGACTAGTATGTGGTTAACGACCCCATGTAAAGCAGACTGGCTGCAGAATACACCTTCCCTCCTTTCAGGCCTGAGAATCAAACCCAGAGCCTTATGCGTGCTGGGCAAGCACTGTTACTAAGCTACATCCCTAGCCCTGTAATACTCTTTCTCATTTTAGGTATTTTGGGATCAGTTATATGCATTTTTGATGAGAGAAAATTCAGAACTAAAGGTTATAATGTAAAGCACAATTCTGTCTACTTACCTCTGTCTGCATTCCCCACTCCAGAAATAAACACTGTAGATAATTTGCCTCTATGAAATACTGACTGTACTAAAGCATGTATGTAGTACCTACTTCTGCTCATGTGCGCCATAGTGTATCATTTTGCCACCTAATGTTACACAGCATCCCTGATCTTAACATCTGAAACATGAAGGGCTCAAAAATAAAACTTTGCGCCCGGTGGTGGTGTCGAGCACCTTTAATCCCAGCACTCAGGAGGCAGAGGCAGGTGGATCTCTGAGTTCAAGGCCAGCCTGGTCTACAGAGTAAGTTCTAGGACAGCCAGAGTTACAGCAGAGAAACCCTGTCTCCAAAAAACAAAAACAAAACAATAAAAATAAAATAAAACTTTGTGACTGTCCATATGCTATCAGTAGAAAAATCTGACACCACGAAACTTCATTTCATGGACAAATTATTAAAAATAATATTAAAATTGCCTTCAATCTGTGTGTAGAAAGTGTATACGGAATATAAATGATTTTTTCTGTTTAAACTTGAGTCCTGTTCCCAAGATGGCTCTTTATGTGTGTACAAATATTCTAAAATCCAAAAAATTTCAAAATCTGAAACCAGGAATTTTGACAGGGTTACCCAATCTCTGTTAAGCATTTTCAGTAAACATGAGCATGAAGCACTGCCCACTCTTTTGGGGAGCTACAGCACTCCCTCGCAGCTGTACAGCATTCTCTTGTATACAGAAAATACAGTTAGCTATCCTCTCTCGATGGGAGTCAGATCATTTCCAGTCATGAGCGCTCAAACACTGCTATGGTGAGCATCTTTTACCTTGTGTCCTTATGCCTATGTGAGCCTACATGTGGAAAAATAATAAATTATTTGAGGGCACTCTACCGTGAATCATCATTTTGCCATCCGCACTGCTCGGGAAAACAAAAGGGGTCACCTACATCACGATTAACAGGGCGCCCTCCCACACTCGTCCCTGTTTTCATCCTGTATGAAGGATGTTGGGTGAGGAGGTTACTCAGAAAATGGATGCCTTTATGTATCGCCAGCAGCCAGCATTGTGTCACCAGATTACTTAACATTCCCTGTGTCTTAGTTTATTCATCTTAAGGTTAGGGATATTGATAGTACCTCCTTGTTAGGGTTTTTGGGATAAGATGAATTAAACGGAGGATAAAGAAGTTCTATGTAAAGGCCTGGAGCATTGCTAGATAGGCAGTACTGTGTGTCTATGTTGTATTTATCATATATTTCTGAATGAAAGTCAATTTTTGAATTGTGAAATGTTATCTTTGCTTTTCTAATTGTAAAGGTTTAGCCTAGTATCAAATATGGTTTTTCTAGCTATAGTAGTATCCTAACTTAACTCTTAAGTAGTTGTGAATCACTTTGAAAATTAAGAAATTAAAACCACTGGGATGCAATCAGATATGCATGAAATGACCTTGAAGAGTGGCTCAGTGATGGTCTGTGGGCATGATTCACATCCCAAAGCACGTGATGTGGATACTGGTATTTGATTATCTTGCTTATATTCCTGTGCATATTGTGTTATGTTCTCTGTAGTTAGGGACATGCCATATATTCCTTTATTTTTATAATTCCTAGTAAAACACTACACACCATATACATATTTGTGTGGGGGGCTTGTTGAGACAGGGTTTCTCTGTTGTAACTCTGGCTGTCCTGGAACTCACTCTATAGACCAGGCTGGCCTGGAACTCAGAGATCCGCCTGCCTCTGCCTCCCAGGTGCTGGGATTAAAGGCGTGCGCCACCACACCTGACCAGATACATATTTTTAAAATAATGATTGTCAATAAACAGTGAAGGCTTTGAGAAAAACAAGCTTTTTAAAATTTTTTTCTATTTTATTTTAAATTTTATGTGCATGAATGTTTTACCTACATGTATTTCTGTGTATTGCATGTATGCCTGGTGCCCCTGGAGTCTAAAAGTGGGTGCCAGATCCCCTGGAACTGGAATTACAGATGGCTGTGAGCCACCATGTGGGTGTTAGGAATTAAACCTGCGTTCTCTGGAAGAGCAGCCAGTGCTCTTACCCACTGAGGCATCTCTCCAGCCCCAGGCCTTTTAATTCATAGTACTTCATGTTAGTGGCAGGTCTTGTGGCAGGGAAGGTGTGGCAAGCATGGACTTTGAGAGCTTGTTTTATTTGCCTGTTTTATTGAAGCTTGGCCTGCACGTGGATAGCTCTGTTTTAGTTGCTGTTTGTGCTCTGGTGCTTTATAAAATGACAGCAATCACATTTTCCTTGTGCGGATCTGTTACCATATGTTTTCCTGTTTGCTGATTCTTATGAGCATATTTGCCATTTGTGTTCTTCGATGAGCCTCAGAGAGAGGGATAACCATTTTGCTCCATTTAGCTTCCATCCTCAGCTCCCTACCCTTTGAGCTATACAAAGCTCTCAGCTGTGTGGAAGATGCCTCTCCATTTGCTTTCTCTAGTGTCAGTTACAGAACCCACCCTTGGGCCATGGGATCACTGGAGCAGCCCTTGTTCATCTTAAGGTGAGGGAACTGAGATTACAGTGTGATGAAGCTGCTGCTTGTTTGAGCCGGAAAGCTCTTACTCAGCACCAGATCAGTGCTTTTTCTGCTGTGCCATCCATTGCCCATCAGCCTCTGAGGGTTTTGTTTTTGTTTTTGTTTTTTCAGTCAATCTGTACTATCATTTAATGATAATATGTGAAGTACTAATCTGATACAGAGTTTTGGGTGGGTGGATATGTACACATATGTTGCACCCTATCCTGCTATTTTTACATTTTTCTAAAGAAGTTATGGCTTAAAAATAGTTGAGGAATCCCGTGCCTCAGATTTCAGTCGTTTTGGCATTAATGCTAAAAGCAGTGCCACCATAGCCCAGGCTACTTACAGAGCGAGTGTAGACGGCCGAGCAGGGCTGCGGTACAGATGGAGCGGGGCATTGGTTGGGGAACTGGGCGCTGTGATGGAAAGAGCCAACTGGTTAAGTGTTCATAGGCCAGGTGTGTGACAGAGCCAGCAGTTAGGTCCAGAAACTCCCTTATGAATGTGGTAATCACCCTGAGTCCATTACTACCTACTGTGTGCCTGAATCCCAACGTCATATACCTTATGGACTGTACAGATAAATATCAATAAAAATAACAACAAAAACTTCCTTATGGTGTCTCTAAACATAATTGCTTAACAATTTAACAATTCTGTTAATTTTTCTTAAAAGAAAAAACACACTTTTCATTGCAAAGCAAAACACAGGTATGAGTTATAAAGTAAACCACACTATAAAATATATATAGTTTCATAAGTTACTGTAGTAAATATAACTAGGTGAAGGTGGAATTAAGATCTACTTCCTAAGGGAAATACTATTATATTATCGTTTTTAGAATTATTGTGTAAGGCAGTTTGTTTCTTTTACTTTAATATATATGTTTGTTTATCAGTGTAGCTTAATGGATGTATTTTTATTTGAATTACATTTCTTCCTGACTTGATTAACTTATTTTGAGAATTATTTTTATTTTATTTTACGTGTATGGGGTTTTGCCTATATGTATGTCTGTATACCATGTGCGTGCAGTGCCCGAGGAGGTCAGAAGAGGGCGTCAGATTCTCCAGGACTGGAGTTACAGAAGGTTGTGTGCGGCCATGTAGATGCTGGGAAGCAAACCCTGGGCCCTCTGAAAGAGCCCCAGGTGCTCTTAACCTCTGAACCAACTCTACAGTCCCTGATGTGAATTATGGTTAGCCTTGCCCAGGGAGAGCTCCTTCAAGTTGGCTCCTTGTCATTGCCCCCCCCCACACACACACACACTTCCTTTCTGTCACGGTCTCATCTTGTATCTTCTCTGCCCCAACACTGAATAACCTGCCATGTCTTAAGCAGGAGCCTTTTATGTGTTGCTGGGTTTGATTAGCATATATTTTATTAAAGAATTTGAATCTTTTGTTATGACCATGTGGGATATTTGCCTATAGTAAGTTGTCTTTTCTTATAATTTCCTTTTTTATTCTTTTCATATTGCTGTATTGCTGGCCTTGTAAAATGAGTTATAAAGCATTCTTTACAACTCTAAACTCGGTCTTACTCAGTTCTTAATTACTGGTTGCCACTCACCAGTGGAGTTCTCCACCTAGATTTTTCCTTTTTCAGGAAAATTTAAGTAAAATATAAACTCAGTTTCATGTTCTGTATGTGTGTTTATATAGACATAGATTTGCTGCCACACATTCAGCTGGATGTGCTCAGGCTCTCTTTTCCCTTGAAGGTTGGTAGCTGGTACCCTCTGGGGAACTGCCTCATTCATCTACTTTTATGAGTTTGTGGATGTAGGAGTAGTTGTGTCTGCTTACTTCAGTTTCCCCTGTCTCTCTCCTCTCTTAGTGTCTGCCAGGTCAGTAGTGACGTTGCATTTTCGTTTGTGATGTCAGGAAAACAAAATACAAAAAAACTGACTCCTGCTTTATTGTCTGTTGATCTTTTCTGAGAACTGCCTTTGGTTTTATGGGCTTCAGTTTTCTATTTACTGATTTCTACTCTAGGCTTTTTCTTTTTTTTTTTCTGTAAATGTTGCCTTTTGTTTCCCTTTTCTAATTCCCTGTAGAACAAGCATAGCATACTAATTTCAGTCACTGACGATTGTAAATGTTCATGCTCTATTGTGAACAGCAGCTCTTCACTGAAATCACATGGTTTGTCAGGAAAGCTACACCAAAGAATGGGATCCAGAGAACGTGTGAAAAGGGAAATATTGCTGAATCTTGGGGTTTAATTGTAAAGTCAGAAAAGGTTAAGTCTGAGAGAAGGAAAACTTGAGATTTTTGTTCATATTATAAATGGAAGTATGATGAAAGAAAGGGCATTAAAGACAGCCTTTAAGATACACCTGACAGCTGCATCCTCGTACTGAAGGATTGTGTTCTCACATTTTATTTTTCCAGTTGATCCTAGTGATGGTGCTCATAACGCGGCACTGAACAGGACAGGCTGTGGCCACACTGCACATGCCACCTGGCTACACACGACATCTAGTGCGCAACACCAGCACAGTCTTTATGTCGCATCGGTGGTACGGATACATCCGCAGCACACGTCTGCTGTACTCGTGCTCTAGCAGCCTGTTCTGATTGTTGCATTTTCTTTTCTTTTTTACCCCCAGTGATGCTGAGCCGACTAACCGGATTAGCAAATGTTGTTCTGCATGAATTATCAGGAGACGACCTCGACCACAGCACGACGACTCCCGTGGAAACCGTGAGTAGCTCTGTTCTGGTCCTAACTGGTGAGACTTAGCTCTGTGTCTGAGAAAATAACTTACGCTGGAGGGGTGTGAGCAGCTTCCCTCATGCAAAGCAGAAGTGATGTTTAAGAAAAAGATTGCAACGCTGTAAATGGTCCTCTGCTGAGGACTGTCAGCCAGAGAGCTGTGGGGATGGAAACCAAGTCTGCGTGAGATTGGAAGGATTGCTCTGATGTCTGCTTGGCCCTCTTAGGACCATGCTGTCTTAAGAAGTCATTGTCAGGGCTGGAGAGATGGCTCAGTGGTTAAGAGCACTGGCTGCTCTTCTAGAGGACCTGGGTTCAATTCCCAGCACCCATGTGGCCTCACACCTGTCCGTAACTCCGGATCCAGGGGTCTGACTCCCTCATACAGACACACATGCAGACAAGACACCAATGCACATAAAGTGAAAATAAACATTGAAAAAAAATGTTTTAAGTCGTTGTCATTGTCTCCCTCCTTCTTAGGAACATAACTCCTGTTCCATGGCAAAGGGTGAAGAGTAAATGGGGAACCAAAGCACCATCTGTGTTTGGAAACATCTTTTTACTTCTATAGGCTCACCTATCACTTTCTCGTAGTTTGCGGTATATTTTCTGACCCTTAAGCAATCAAAAGAAGTCCATTTGCTTTTTGAAAGACAAGCAACAAATGGTTAAAGGGAGTTTTTTTTTCAATTTTCAAATAGCTTCTTTCTATTTTACTTATTTATTTATTCATTCATTTATTTATTTTGTTTGAGGCAGAGGGCAGAGTCTAGTGTGTCCCAGGCTGGCCTCAAACTTTGCTAGCCAAAGACGACCTTGGACTCCTGAGCTTTCAGCCTCTGCCTTCTGTGTGTTGGGATCAGAGGTGTGTGCGGCCATGCCCAGTTTATGCAGTGCTGGGAATTGAAGCCAGGCTTCCGTGCCTGCAAGACATTCACTTTACCAGCTAAGCCACATCTCCAGCCCTAACTCACCTTTAATTTTAAATTTTGGGTTGCTCTACTTAATATTATGTATTCCTCACCTCCCTTTATTCTCTTCTTTGATAACAATTGGGATAGTACTTTAATTTAGACAAAATGCTCACAGTAGTGTAATGCCAAAGATAATTGTTGTTGGGTTAGTTAGGACTCAGTTTCAAAAGAAAGTTGGATAAGGGTAAGTTTTGAGAATTCCTGAGGGAAGTTAATGCCTTGTCTCTGCATTGTTTTCTGTTTTGTTTTATATATATATATAAAATCAGGAAATTCCCCAGGAATCTGACATGGAATTGAATAAAAGCAGCACACAAGAGGATGCTCTGGAACACCTGGCTGATGCAAAGAAGTTACTGGTGGAGCTAAAAGCTATTATTAGACAGAAGGATGTCCAACTCCAGCAGAAGGATGAAGCTCTGGAGGTATTGTTGTTCGGGTCATTTGCTGAGCATTAGATAAAGACAGGTCATTTGCTTAGACTGTTAGAGAATCTGGGTTATTCCTGAGTACAACGACATGCTGCCTGCCAGAAGTAAGTTGTGTGTTAGGTAAATGTTAAGTTAGTTAGTGGCTACGGACAGAGGTGTTAGTATCAGAGGACGTTGCTGGGAAGGAAGGCAGACAGTTGCAGGGAAAGCTCAGACAGAGTTACTCAGAGACAGACAGTTGATGGGAAAGCATGTTATGGGACAGTTACGGGATAGAAGTTGTTAGAAGTTAGTCCAGTTCTCCAGGTTTAGACAGATAAAGACAGCCAGAAGGGGCCGTAAAGATTTCTTCCTTTCTGTCTTTGTCTTTCTGACTTTTTAGAGCTAGGGAGTTTTTTTAAAAAGGTTAAGAATCTGTCTGAGTAACAACCTGGCGAGAGGAATCGGGGTGGGAGTATGGAGGGGTCGGGGTAGGGGGTTAGGTGGAGTTACAAGTGAAAAAGTAGCAGTTAGAATTGTCTCCAAACAAATAGGGTATCAGAGCTCAGATACATCAAAAAACATTTATATTATATTTCTATGTGCATTTATTGTCATCATTGCTCTATGGCAGGAGGAAAGAAAAGCTGCTGATAACAAAATTAAAAATATGAAACTTCATGCAAAGGCCAAGATCACTTCTTTGAACAAACAGATAGAAAAATTGAAGGCTCAAGGAGAGACTGCTTTGCCTACAGAACCCCAGTCCGAGGAGCCGCTCTCCAAGGTATGAGGTCAGGGTACAGACTTGATGTTTCGGAGCCAGGAGCCTTCTTACACAACAGCTCTTCTCTGGGCATGAACGTGTGTGGTGCTGGTGAAATGATCCAGCAGGAATGCTGCCCCGACTGTAGGCCACACGGGGAGAGCAAAGGCCTACGGAAATGTGGGCTTGACTTGGAAGTTGTAGAGCAGCGGTTGTCAACCTTCCTGATGCCGAGACCCTTTAATACAGTTCCTTGTGTTGTGGTGACCCCCGACCATAACATTATTTTTGTCGCTACTTCATAACTGTAATTTTGTTACTGTTATGAATCGTAATAAAAATATCTGATGTGCAGATGAGGTCTTAGGTGACCCCTGTGAAAGGGTCATTGGATTCCCCCCAAGGGGTCATGACTCACAGGTTGAGAACTGCTGATCTACATGGTCAGAATTTTAAAGGTCTGACGGGAAGAAATAAGTATTAAAATGGGACAGAGAGGAGAAACATATACTTTTTGGATAAATTTGATTATTGATTAGAATATTAAAAACTATGATCTCTTAGATTTTGAAATCCTTTCATTCCTTAAGTAATGTAGAACATTCTCTGTTTCTATAAGCAAATAATGATGGATTAATGTTTCATGATTTATGGTGAATTGCCTGGATCACCTTGGTCTCCGGGTAAGGAGGCTCGCTACCTGCTTGGGATGCAGAGGGAATAAAGAAAGCTGTCTTTAGAGGAGTATGGTGTTGCCTGGTGCACATCCTCTTCATCTTTCTGTTAAGATACACACTCGGGTATCTATTTAGAGAACAAGAAACGTGAGTTTTATCTGCACACTGTAGCTGCAGGTCAGCCTAGACATCACCCTATAGCGCACATCTCTATTTTCTTAATTTGTCTGTTGCCCTCTTTGTCTCGTTGTATTATTATTCTCAGAAATGTTAGCTTTTGGGGGTGGAGGAGGGAGTTTTTTCAAGTTCTGAGCCACAACCCCTGCGGGCACTTGTTACTTCCCAGTGTCCTGCTTAGCCTTGCCCTTCAGGGACTAATGCTCAGGACATGATTTTCCTTGTTGGGCTGGGGATATAGCTCAGTGGAAGAGCACCTATGTATGCGTGAGGCCCGAGGTTTAGTCCCTGCCATGGCAGAGGCATGAGGAGGAGAATCAGAATAGGATTGTTGAACATCTCAGTTGATTTTAAAGGCAAGTAATTTCTTCTAATTCTTTTCCTCCTTTATGGTTCCTAAGGTAACTCTCCTCCCCCTGGCTGTGGTGGCAGGCACTGACCTTTTTCTTTGCGTATTTGTTCTTTCAGACTTCCCTTGAATCATGTTGTTAGATTTTTTTTAATTATCCGTTTTATACTTTGTTTTTCATTTTAATTTCTGGCTTTCAGACCTTAAATGTCTGAGCAGCTTGTACCTTTGTTTCTTTCCCTGTTAAATAAATGATGTCCAGAAGTCCCAGTCAACTCCAGCTGTCAGTCACAGCAACCCTTAAACTGTGGTATGCTTACTGCAGTGTCTGTGTGTGTGTGTGTGTGTGAGAGAGAGAGAGAGAGAGAGAGTGTGTGTGTGTGAGAGAGAGAGAGAGAAAGGGAGGGAGGGAGGGACAGGGAGAGAGACAGACAGACAGATAGCGGAGGGATATCAGAAACAAGAGAAGAGTGTCAAATCCCTTGAAACTGGAGAAACATTGGCTTGTTCTGTGGGTTCTGGATCCAAATCCTGGTCCTCATGTTTGTATAACAAGCTTTCTTAAACTGAGCTATCTTCCTAGTCCCAAAGTCATTGCTCTTTGTTCGTTTTTGTTTTATTTTGTTTTTTTGGTTTTGTTGTTTGTTTGTTTGAGATAGAATTTTCTTGTGTAGCTCTAGGCTGGCTTAACTCACAGAGATTCTCCTGCTTCTGCCTCCTGAGTGTTTCTATCAGTTTAATGAAGCTGTAATTAAAGTCTCTAAAGGTCGGATAGTATAAAAGATCAAATATTAATTACAACTTTTTTTTTTTTTTTTCAAGACAGAGTTTCTCTGTTGTAGCTCCTGTCTATCCTGGAACTCACTCTGTAGACCAGGCTGGCCTTGAACTCACAGAGGTCTACCTGCCTCTGCCTCCCAAGTGCTGGGATTAAAGATCACCATCACCCGGCTAATTACAACTTTTAAGTAAGTAACTTTTATCTATTGCATTTTTCAGCGTGATAAGAAGTCTACAGAAGAAGAGATGAAAGTAGAAAAGTTAAAACATAAACTCCAGGAGAAGGAGAAATTAATTAGCAATTTGCAAGCCCAGCTTGACCAGGCACAGGCAGAACGATCCTTACAGGTAGGAGTGAGTTACCTCATCATTATTAAGTTAACAATCACTGTACCCAATGGATGTATATAGTAAATGCCTTTTTTTAGATAACCAGTAACAATCTTCTGTCAGTCAGCCCTCCCTTGCTGCTCGTCCCTTCTCTTCCTTACTTCCATGTCTAGTAATTTTATTAGAGTTTGCATTAGTGTGTGGTGTTCTGTATTTGTACATGCTCATATATGGTTCACATGTTTTCAGAAACTGTTGAATTACATGATTTCCAGCATTTGATCTGCTCCCTTGTTTTAATTTTCTTTCTTGAAGACTTGTGTTTTGTTTTTTGTTGCTGTTGTGCTCACATATATGAGAGCTAGATTTCTCAGATTTGTAGCTTGCCTCCTCTCCCCCTTCACTTTGGTCTGCACCAGCATGGTCCAACAATAATAGCCAAACACTGGAGTCAACTCATTTTCCTGTCAACAGGTGAATATCTAAACAAGCTGTGGAATATCTACACAGTGAAATACTACTTAGAAATAAAAAAGGAATGAGTTATATGTCATTAGTCTGCCTTCATTTTCAACCTCAGAATGTATACTCACTTACTTTTGAATTATAAAAGTTATTCAATTATAATTAAAATAATTATATTTTATGTTTTATTTATTTATTATTTATTATGATTTATCTTGATATCAACTGTTACTCTTGCTATCTATCTGCATTAAATGTGAAAAGAGACACAGTACAATATTACATATAAGTACAGCAAAAAATAAAATCATTCAAACTGAATCAGCTTGTTAACATCAACTGTGTATACAGTGGTCATTGCACACCACCCAACAAAATCTCAACCTGAGGGGATGGGGAGAGCATGCTGTGTTTAGGAGCACTTAACTGCTCTTGCAGGGAACACAGGTTAGGTTTCCAGCATCCAAAGTCAGGCAGCTCAGAACCACGTGTAACTCTAGTTCCTGATGATCTGTTGTCCTTTGGCCTCCCCAGGCACCTGTATACATATGGTGCACACAAACTCATGCAGGCATACCCACATTTAAAAATCTTAAAAAAAAAAAAAAATCATGCCAGGCAGTGGTGGTGCACGCCTTTAATCCCAGCAGTCAGAAGGCAGAGGCAGGCAGATCTCTGAGTTTGAGGCCAGACTGGTCTACAAAGTGAGTTTCAGGACAGCCAGAGTTACAACGGAGAAACCTTGTCTCAAAAAAAAAAAAAAAAAAGTCATCTGTAGATGATGTCATATAGTCAGACCATATAGTCAGTATATAATAGGAAAAAATATATAATTTAGCCTTAAATTTTAGCTGAAAATACTTACTTTGGAGGCATCACATTTTATGACTTCTGTAGCTTCATGTTTGTTGATAACAAATTGTGCAGCGTATGCAAAGAGGTTCTCTTTTTTCTCTTTATTATCCCTATTCTGTTTTTTGTTTTGAGCTGGGCTGGGGGTGGGGCCGGGTTCACTATATAGCCCAGGATGGTTTTGAGCTCTCAGTCTTCCTGACAGCCTCCTGTGTTTGCAATCACAGGCGTACACTTCTGTATTCGGCTATTTTTCCCCAGTGCTGGAGCTAGACCCAAGGCCTTTAACATGCAGGGCACATAGTCTAGCAGTGAGCTACATCTCTAGTCTTCTTTATCTTGATGCCATTCTTTGCTGTTTCTATTCTGTATCTTAGAATAGAGCCCTGTGAGTCAGTTTGGAGACACCAGAGGGTCTAGATTGCCCCGGTCTTTTAGTCTTTCTTCCTGTGGAAGCTCTGCATTTACCCATGATCAAAGAATGGGAAGCAGTGCTCCTTTTCTGTAATTGACTGCCATCTGTTCCAACAAATACTTCTTGGCTACTTTAGATTTCTCCTATTCCCAAGGCCATCAGATGTAGCTCTGTTGCTGTCTCCTTCCTGTTACTCAGTCTTTAATACCAGGCAAATCTTGATGTTCAAGGTTTGCCCTTAACTTGTTTGTAGTCTGGGGTTTGTAAGAGATCTTCTAGTTATATTGTCAATATTATTGATGTTTTTCCATTCACTGTCCAGTTGGTCTGTCTCTTTACTGTGTGAACTTTCAAAGAAATTGAAAATAGTATTGCTCTATCTTCCTCTGACAAATTTGGTAATTCAATAATACTTTACCAATTAATATATGGAATTCTTTTCTGTGTTAAAGTGGAAATTAGAAGGAAATATGGTAGGTATTTAAGACAAATGAGAAAGTCAAAAAAATTAAGAATGCCAACCTGTTTGCTTAAGTTAAGTATTTTCACCCTTCAGTTGGCTAAGAGTTCTGCAGAGATGGAAGACGTTGTCCTGATGAAGCAGCAGCTCCAGGAAAAGGACGAATTCATTAGCACTCTGCAAACCCAGCTCAGCCAAACACAGGCAGAGCAAGCTGCACAGGTAGGATGATGGAGCCTTTATTAGAATAAAGTATCGTGAGACCCAGAGTGCTGTTACATGGCAAGTCAATCCCAGCAGTCATTTTAAAAGCTTACTGGGTGAAAGTATAGTAGCTATGATGTTAAAGTCAAACTCAGGAAGGCACAGTAGAAGAA
Organism: Cricetomys ansorgei; assembly: GCA_026225945.1. Classification (NCBI taxonomy): domain Eukaryota; kingdom Metazoa; phylum Chordata; class Mammalia; order Rodentia; family Nesomyidae; genus Cricetomys; species Cricetomys ansorgei. The sequence goes on along the minus strand of JAMJFZ010000242.1, from coordinate 45,673,216 downwards.
ATTAGAAGGATGCTAAGTGGTACATATATTAATAGGAAACACTGGAACCCCTCAAAATTCTGTTACTGTTGATGAACTTGCCATAGCTTTATTGATGACTGTCTTTGTCTCAGAGGTCCAGAGATTCGGTATTAATAGCACACAGAGATTCAGTCTCTTAGGAATGGGCTCATGCTGTGTTCCAAGGAAACTGATAGAGAAAACCAAAAGAAATACAAATTATTAGCTCCATTCTTTCCATAACTTAAAATCCTGTTAGGAAGATACATCTTAACCCTAAGGTGACTCAGTGAACACACAATAAAGTAGTAGTAAAGGGTATGAATATGAAATTCCTTGATAATGGCTCCAGTATATGCCATTCTTTTTCATACTCATTTCTGAAGCCAGAGACGGACTGTATGCGCTAGTACCCACAATGCTCTGTTTTTCTCAGTTTCCTGTCTGACAACCTACTACATAGTTCTCATTTGAGAATGTTCTTGTGTCATGACACATTTTTATCCCTGGAGTGTCTTTGCACACAACACACAGCTGATCTTACCCATCAGATATAGTGATAACTTATAGTTAAAAGTGCCTCCTGTCTGGGAATGGCTGAGTGTTGTATGTACAGTTAGAAATACATACCTAGAAATTGATAACTTTATCCTATTAGCTGGGTCTTTAATGTGTAGCACTGTCTATAGTATAGGATGGGAAAGGCGATGCATGTTTTTCCCTACAAATTGCCTAAAACAAAGAAAACCAAGGCATGTGAATATTTTAACAGATCCATCATGGAGCAAGCCACTCCAAATAAATACCACAAGCCAAGTGTAGTGGCACAAGCCATTATTCTAGCATTCAGAAGGCTTAGGTAGGTAGATTGCAGGTTTCATACTGGTGTTGGCTACATGGCAAGTTCCAGGCTAGCCTGAGCCACACAGTGATCCCATCTCAAAAAGTAAAAATGATAAATGTAACATTAGCGTCAAAGTATTTTGAGAGGAAGTATCTGTGAACGTGGAAGTTACGGAAGCTTACATGAAAAGGATGGGATTTAAGCAAAACTGTGGCAGATGGCAAGTGTGTCCTCATGGTTGAGAAGACTTGGGAAAGGCTGAGGCAGGGAATGTGATACATTTAAGGGAAAGCCTCAGGCGATGACAGCTGAACGTGGCCCTCTGGGGAGGTGGTGTGCCCTTGGAAGCATGCCCAGTTCTCTAGTCAGAGAAAATCATTGAAAAGCGTGCAAGAAAGAATAGACCTGTGTTTCCCTTTGTAGAGCATCTTGAGTAACGTACATGGACTTGAAGTGCTTGCTTACGTGAGGTTCCGGGACTATTTTCGAACACAGGTCTAATGCTAACGTACCAGGGGTTAACAGAAGTCTTACCTGCACTTGTATGTTTAATTTTCTAATCTTTTCAGAATTACAAAGAAATTACTCTTCTTCCATATTTAAAACATTATTAGTATCCATGAAAATTTCTAACGAAGATTATATATGAGTTGATTCTTCACTTGATAGAAGGCTTTTGCTCATGTCTGGAAGTTACTGCTGGGCCTCTCGCTCTTCCAACATCCTGCCCTTGACATTTAGAGCTGAGGTTTAGAGGACTGCGTTTTGTCGATGCCGATGCCCATCTTCGGAGAGCAGGCTGTAAGGTTGTCTGTGCAATGCTCTGGAGTGTAACTTGTATAGTTTCTCTGGTGTGTGTCTTTAGTTGAGTTCCATGCAGCAGGTGGTCCGAGAGAAAGACGCCCGCTTTGAAACTCAGGTCCGTCTCCACGAAGATGAGCTTCTTCAGTTAGTAACCCAGTCAGATGTGGAAACAGAGATGCAACAGGTGTGTTGCTCAAACTCCATGGAACAACTGTCATTTTGGTTAACATTTAATCAAGACTTCACAGCCACTTACCCACACTGCCCTTCCCCACTGCCTTCCCTGTGTCCTGGCTTCTTACTGGCACCCCTGTCTTTCGTTGCATATCATTTTTGGTCTTGTCATTACTTTCCTTTTTTCCTTTTAGCTCATCAGGTTGGAACCTGGAACTTTAAAGCTGAACTTACTTGGGGATTTTATGTGGGAGTCAGCAATGGGCTGGTTTCTCTTTCATTTGCTAATTTACAGCTACCGTTCATGCTCTAAACCTGATCAAAAACTTCAAATCGATGAAGTCAGTTTTGTATTTTTTTAAAATTGAGTTAAAAAAGTAATTTTTGAAGTCACAAAGTCTCTTATTAAATCAGTTTTTTTTAAGTTCACTGAGTAGCTACTGAATATTGACTTCATTGTATTTGAGTTTACCATGTACTAACTCACAATGTTTGTACTTAGTATGTAGAACCTTGTAATGAAAGGCCCTGTAGTGGCACTTGGTTTGATCTGCGTTTGTATATGTGTGTTCATGTATGTGCAGGTGCATGTTGATGCACATGAGTGTGCATGTACACGTGCTTGTGTGTGGAAGCCAGAGGACAACTTTGGATGTCATTCCTTTGCCTTGATATTTTTCCCTTCTGAGAAGGGGCCTTTCATTGGCCTAGCAGACCAATTAGGCTAGGCTAGGCAGGCTGGCCTACAAGCCTCAGGAATCCTGTTTCCACCTTCTCTATGTTGGAATTCCAAGCACATCCCACCAGGCTTGGCTTGTTTTTTATGGATTCTGGGGGTCAAACTCAGGTCCTCACAAGCACTTGCTAATTGTGCCTTCCTTTCCAGCCTCTCATCTGTTTGTTTTTGAGTGAAAACTTGTTTCAAGTGCTAAGCAGTCTTTCAGAATGTACTACTAAGTGGGGTTTCAGAGTACACTACTTTGAAAAATAGAATATTAATTGTATATGTTGATTTATTTATCCAATGAGTATTTTTCAAGTGCCTGCCCTGTGATTGAAAACAGAAGAGAAATGGTTTTTGCCTATAAAGATTGCTCTCTTTTGTAGGTAAGAAATGCATGTTACCTATGCTATTTAGGGGCAGGACAGGAACTGTATAATCTTGAAAGTGAGTGTGTATCATATTAAGTATTAGGCTCCCTGATTCAAGGCCTTGCTTGCATTTGGGTTTGGTTTTGTCACGCTCTGGAGAAGGCATTGTGGAGGTTGTCTCACTGCTGGATGGGTCATGGCATGCTGGTGTCCTTTTCTTTAGTCTCTTACCTTCCACATTGAAGCACAGCCATACAGGAACAAGACATTTTGGAAGGTAGGCAAATAATCATGTTTATCTCTAACTGTGTCTAACATGCTTTCTTTTCAGAAATTGAAGGTGATGCAGAGGAAGCTTGAGGAACATGAAGAGGCTTTGCTGGGCCGTGCTCAGGTTGTGGACTTGCTGCAGCAGGAGCTGACTTCAGCTGAGCAGAGAAACCAGGTACCGTCTCTGGTCCCACTACTTGCCGGGGAGAGTTCTTTCCACTTTAGGTTGTTGAGCAGCGGGTATAAAAGCCTGTAAGCCTTCAGAGCATCGGTGCCAACTATTCGTTCTTTTCAGCAAATACTCTGCATAACTGATGGTGACACAGTGGTGAAAGAAACTCAGTTCCATCTGAGGAGCTTTCAGTCTCCATCTTTTGTTGCTCTTTTCCTTTATCATGGGAGGTTTAAAGCAGCAGTTCTCAACCTGTGGGTCTTGACCCCTTTGGGGGTTGAATGACACTTTTACAGGGTCACCTAAGACCATCTGCACATCAGATACCTATATTGCAATTCATAACAGTAGCAAAATTACAGCTATGAAGTAACACTGGAAATAATTTTATGTTTGGGGTCACTACAACATGAGGAACTACATTAAAGGATCACAGTATTAGGAAGGTTGAGACCCACTGGTCTAGGGTCTTTCTGAAGATTTCCTGTTTTCCTCTAGTGAGTTTCTTTTTCATTACCCCTCTGTCTGAGTGGTTCTAGTGCTTTATGCATGGTGTCTGCTCTGCTATTTTTGTTGGTCAACTTCCTGGTGGATTGAAGTGATCCTATAATGCAGTCGCCCCTTCCTTTTCCTTGCTGTACTGTGTGGACCCACACTTCTGGTTTGGGCTACTCTTACTGCCTTTGGATTCCCTGCCCTTGTCCTAGCATCATATCCAGGTAGCCGAATTCAGAATTGGTTCTATGGCAACACAGCCTTTGTTTGCTCACATGGGTGTTATCTGCTACCAGGTAAAGCCAGCCACATCCTTTCCCCTCCATGCCCAGCACTCCTAATTGAGGCGGTTTTCTCTGTGGTGTAGAAGCATGTTCCCTTTTCCTTTATTTTGATAAAACCTGTGCCTGACTCCAGGTGTTCTCTCTGGGAGTCCTGGGACAGTGAGAGTCTAGTCACCTTTGTGGTACTTACTAGGCCATTACTGCATAAATGGCTGTATCTGTATGACATTCGTCAGATTATGTATTAGGTAATGCACTGTGGATCTTCGCAGCTACCTTATGCAAGTGGATATCATGATTGTTCCAGCACACACAAACTCAGGAATAGAGAATCCCTGTTCACCCTTGATTGATTTGGTAGATTTGATATTTCCCATTAGTATTAAGGGTAATAGTATTTATATAAAGGGCCTACTATAGAATCATGTGAAATAGCATATAAAAGTATTTGGGGTTACAGAACTTTGATAGCTGAAATTACTACCATTCTACTGAAGCCATTCTAGAGAATCATAAAGCACCTGTAATTCTCAAATCTAATGAGCATCTTTTAAGTCTGTCTTTACTAAATCTTTCTGCAATATCCATTACACGGTTGTTGATTGTTTTTATTCATTTTTAAAAGAAGTTTTCTATGTCATCCAGACTTTTCTTGAATCTGTGATCCCAGGGTCTGCCACTGTGTCTGGCTGGTGTTTGTTACTGTTTATCGTTTATTCCTTGAGGGCTTCCTCAAGTCCATTGCATTGCCCATTAACTCAAGGCACATCTTGGTTCTCTTCCTATGTCTCTGGAGCTTTTCTTTTGTTTACTTTTCCTTCATCGACTTCTCCCTGCCCATCAAATAGTATTTGCCAGTGGACTAGCCTCAGCCCAGTATTCTTACTATATACATTTTTACCTCCTTCCCTCTTATAGGAGATGTGGCTCTATCCTCATCGCCACTGGTATCTCCCAAATAGTTATCTCCCCAGGGCTTTTGGTATGTATCCAGTTCCCTGATGGTACGTGGCTAACCTACAAGCTTGGCAAGCTCAGCAAGCAAAAAACAAAACCCGCCTTCCTTCTTAAAGCATATTATTTGTAGCTCAGAAGACCAGACACAGAACCACCACATGGTCTGACATTCCCATTGCTGGGTACACAGAGCACACAGAGGCACCTGCACGCCTGCGGTAGTCGCCGTCAGAGCCAGCGGAGGTGCCCTTCAGTGGATATGTGATATACATGGGTATATAGGTGCAGTGTGTGTGTACAGTGGCACGTTGCTCAGTCCTAAAAAAGGAATGAAGTTCTTGTTTTTGCAGCAACATGGAAAGAATACAGAATGCTATACTTAGCGACTCAAGAAAAAACCTGGAAAGACAAATATCACTGTTCTCACTTAACATACAGAACCCAAAAAGTTAATCTCAAAGAAGTAGAGGACAGAATAATGGCTTCCAGAGCGTGGGAAGGATGTAGAAGAGGGAGAAATGGAGAGAGGATGATAGATAGATACAGGGATGCCTTTGGATCCGAGAATAACGTCTTATCTGTAGCCCAGAGGGATAGCTGCATTTGACCACACCTGTTTCAGAACCCTAGTAGAGAGGATTTTGAATGTTCCCAACACAACAGACATATGCCTGACATGACTTATGTCAGTGACCTTGATCTGATTGTTACAAACTGTGTGCCTCGTATTGAAATGTTAAATTTGCTCTACAAATAGGTGCAATTGTTATGTAAATGTTAATGTGTCCAGTTCAAAAACACATTTAAATACGTCTTAACCATATTTTCTCTCTTAATGGACTATTCACTCAAAAGAATAAAACTCAAACTTTCTTGTTTCCTTCTTTAACCCCTTATAATTAATACTAGTTCTGCTGATTTTACCTTTTAACTAATTCTAGACTTTGCCCTCCTCATCAGTAATATCAGGACCTGGCTCTGGCTTGGGAATACCTTCACATAAAGAGCTCCTCCTGACAGGAACAAATCTCAGGGGCCTGGAGAGATGGATGGTTCAGCAGTTTAGAGCACTGACTGTTCTTCCAGAGGTCCTGAGTTCAATTCCCAGCAACTACTTGGTGGCTCACAATGGAATCAGATGCCCTCTTCTGGCATACATGCAAACAGAACACTTAGACATAAATAAATCTTTTTTAAAAAATGTTGTCTTTAAAAAGAAAAAAAAAAGAACAGATCTCAGGTTTCTTAATGATAAGGCACCTGCAGAGCCTGTAGTTGCTTTCCAGCCTCATCACTGGAGATTTTCTCCGTGATAACTCCCAACTACCTTAGCTCTCTGCCTGAAGTACCATTTTTAGCACCTTCTTGCCTGACTGATTGCTCACTTTTAAATTTTAGATGATTTGGCTCTCTTTTATAGGAAGATTACCCTGACTCATTCCTTTTCCCAGGAACTCTGTTCAGATATCCCTCTAGTGCCCTCTGCTTTGTATGATGCTCAGCCTGTTTCTGTGCCTGAGCTCTTGAATCCTCTGGGACATGGACTAGACTACTTTATTATGTATTGAGTCTACTTTCCCATAGACTGTGCTGGTGCTAGAGATTAGTGAGGGCAAAACAAAGTGTCTCCTTCCCTCATGGAACTTGTTTCTCTAATGGGAGAGGCAAACATAAGAAGATAGCAATAAGATTGTTTACTGATAAAAGGCTGTATGTGTACCAATCGTCCAAATGTCTAGAGATCAAACATGGAGGGTGTTAGTCCATAGGTTCACTGCCACTTGCCTGGCTCCTGGGAGTACATCAACGTGCTCCCTGAATGAAAGAATGTAATTGAGGATTATAGTGCTTTATTTTCTTTTTTAATTTTTATTTTTTTAGGTTCTTTCACAGCAATTACAGCAGTTGGAAGCTGAACATAGTACTTTAAAAAACACCATGGAAACAGAAAGACAGGAGTCCAAGGTTCTGATGGAAAAGGTAGAACTTGAAGTGGCAGAGAGAAAATTATCCTTCCATAACCTGCAAGAAGAGATGCATCAGCTTCAGGGACAGTTAGAGCGAGCAGGCCAAGCCCAGGCTGACTTGGAGACTCAGTATAGTGCTCTCGAGCAAAGGCATAATGCAGAAATGGAAGAGAAGACTGCTTACATTTTGATTCTTCAGAAGACTGAACAAGAGTTGCAGTCTGCCTGTGATGCTCTGAAGGAGAAAAACTCAAAGCTGCTCCAAGAGAAGCGTGAAGAAGCTGCCGAGTCAGCCCAGGCTATTCAGCATCTGGAAGGTCAGTGTTTGATGGCTTCTGAAGCCACATCTCTGGCCCCTGAGTAGATTATACTTCCTACTTTTAGGGCTCTACTAGTGACAAGATCAGAAGTATAAGAAAGGTATCTCTTCTGCTCTGGCCTGCTCTTCCTGCCTCTCAAGTCAGAGTTTCAACTTTATTGTCACAGTACTAACAACTGGTGAACTGTGGTCTGGTGCTCAGCTGTCACATGTGAAACATGACTGATCTAGGCCTACATGAGTACGATTCTAATTTGTTTCTGGAAATCTCAGGCCAGATTTAGTTACGTAGACTAAATTTAAAGAAGTCACCAAGTCTAAAGGTAGATCTTCTTGCTTTTATTATGGGTGAAAATTTCCTCTTGAAGAAAACTTTTGCCCCAAAAAGGTTTTAAGAAACATTTTAAAATATTTTATTAAAATTTAAAATGACTCTAAAAGTTTGACATTTGAGAAGTTTATAATGAAATGGCAATTCCCTGAACAGCAATACTCCATCTCCCCAGACTTCAAAATATTAATCTAATTCTGATAGATGGGAAGATGCATGTCCATGGAAAGAGTTTAGAAAGAAATAACTTGCAAACCAGTACAAAAATATTGGTTGTCAACCAGAAAGTCTAGAGGGCATCACGAGGGAAAGGGGTAAATCTGAGCACATTGTCCCCTTTCCCAAACCATGTTCATGTTTAAAACCCTGCTGAGGACTCTCGATGGGCTACTTAAGTGTAGAATGAAGAATAAAAATATAAACCATTAAAGCCTTTTTTTTTTTTGGTCTCTAAGACAGGGTTTCTCCATGTAGTTCTAGCTATCCTGGAACTTGCTCTGTAGACCAGCCTTGAACTCAGAGATCCGCCTGCCTCTGCCTCTGGGTACTGAGATTAAAGGCATATACCACCATGCTTTGCTCCACTAAAGCCATTTTTAAAGGGGAAAGAACAAATGAATGTTTTAAATGTGTAGGCCTAACTTCATTAGCATGTGTCAGTTGTGTGTGTTAATAGCAGTCAGTGTGAGAACTCCATACCTGCAGACAGCGTGTGCTCATTAGCTCAGACTTCCTTCCATACCCTAACCCTACAAGTCCCTAGTTATCCCTACTCTTTGAAGGGTTTTTTTGTTTTTTCTTTTTTTACTTTGGTTCCCACAGAGGAGAGAGAATGTGGAGTTGTCTAGCTTTCTGAAGCTAACATAATGTCCTCCTGTTCAATCCATTTTGATGCAAATGACAGGATTTCATTTTTCTTTGTGACGGTAACATTCCATGGAAGTAGTTTACTTAGCTGTTCTTTGGTCCAGTTAAAAAGTGTAATTAGCACCCTAATCTTAATTAAGATAACTGAGCTAGGAAAGCACATGTAGTCTGTCCTTAGAGAATGGTAACTAAGTTTCACCCTAGAAGCAGATCTCACGTCTACATATTTGTTTTGTTTTCCTCAGATCAACTCCAGCAGAAATCTAACGAAATTAGCCAATTTGTAAATAAACCAAACTTGCAAAAACATGAAACAGCATCTCAGACTTCTTTACCAGACGTTTATAATGAGGGCGTACAGGTAATTAAATGTGAATTTCTGTATGATCTGTTTGTATTTGCTGTATTGAGGGACTCTAATGAGTATTACAGAGAGAGTGTAAATGTGTATTTTCTAACTAATGAAATGCTTTTAGGGGGATGAGTCTACCTGAGTGGAATCTTGAAAGGCATTAAAGCAGCTTTCCAACTAATAAGAGAATGATGTAGCGCTCACAGCACCTCTCAGCAGTGTCTCTGTTGTAGTGTCTTAAATCTGTGTTGTGGGTGGGTCATCATTGCTTTTGCTTTCACACTTGGTTTTCCCAGTTTGAGATCGGCTTTGTTTGGTTACTAAGATTTAATCTGGTTTATGAACACAAGTCAACCTAAACTGACTTCCAGTAAATATATTAACAGTAAAAAAAAAATTATTATTTGCCAAATGGCTGGCTGGCCAGTATATTCTCTTTTCCTTCTACAGCAGTCTAGCAGTCTCTTTTGGAAAACTAGACTATAATCACCCCGGGTACTTAATGAGCATAAGCATCAGAACAAAGGGAGTTTGATGATTTTAGTTGACCAGGCTGGCCAAGCTGCAATGAGTGTGTCCATCCACCGCTATTGAAAGATGATGCCCTTCCAAACTGACAGACCTGTTAAGACAAGGTCTTACTCTGTGAACTTAGTTCTGTGAACTGGAAAACATTTGTGTTCACTGAGACACTTTCCAGCAATTCAGATAGCTAGGAACTGAATGCTCGTATCCCCCTCCTGTGGATTGTATCGGACCATTGTGCTGTATATATTTGCTTTATTAGCTATTCTTTTGTCCGTCTCTATCCATCAATTCATCTCTATTTTATGTATTTCACAGTAGACTATTGACATCTGAACCTTTTTTTTTTCTCCAAATATTTCAGCGTCTGAATTATTGACTAGATTTTAGCATTTGTTGGTAGTTGAGGTATACTAGTTGAGGAATTCTTTTTCTTTTGAGGCAAGATTTACAAACCATTAAATGCATAAATCATAAGTATACCATGAGTGCATTTTGTCAGATGCATTTAGCTCGGGTGCCCAAACTCTTAATAAAGAATAGCACATTACCATCACCCTGCGGAGTCTCTCCTCTTGTGAACTACTATTCCATTGTCCACATAATTATGTATAGTTTACTTATAAATATAATCATGCAGTATGTGCTCTTCTTCACTTGTTCTGTGCTTCATAACCTTTGTTGCATTTATTCTTTTAAACTGCCATTGTAGTGCAAAATCAGAGATAAAATAAAAGGTAAATAGAGGTTCTAGTAAAATTTTAATAATAAAAGCGAGTAGAAGCTCTCCACAATTTTCTAATCCTTCATTTCATATTTCCATCTGATGCTGTTCTATGTAAAGGACTGCCGTTAACTCCCATGAGTGTGGACGGGGTTGTGTTGTGCTCTTGTGTGTGCTCTTGTGTGTGTGTGTGTGTGTGTGTGTGTGTGTGTGTGTTCACAGGCATAGACACACATCTGGTGATGGGTTCCTACAATCCTTGCGTAGGTAATTATATTGTTTTCTCAGCTTTGTAGTTTTTGCTGACTGTAGAACTCCACAGGTTTGGTGTTTTGTTTTGTTTTTGTTTTCAACACTAACCCTTTTCTCAGCTCTCGTCTGTCATGTTTTCTTTTTCCCTAGAAATCTCTTTAAAACTTCTTCTTAAAAAAAACTTTATTCTTAGGATTTTATCATTGCCTGTGAACACTAGGGTATTGATAAACCTTGGCCTTATTCTCTCCCTATTTACTGTGCTTGGGATTCATCAATTCTGTTGAATCTCTGGGTCTCAATTTTACATTAATTTTGGAAGCTGTTTTGCAATTAGATTTCTAACTCCTACCCTCCTTGCTACATGTATGTTAGATTAGCTGGAGTTGTTCTTACACTCGTTGATACTGTCTTAATTTTTGACTTTCGTGTATATAAAAATGTGATTTTAATAAGGTCTTAATATACTTATTTTAATTCTAGCATCTGGATCAGTACTGGATCTATTAATTGTGGCTGATGTTTTCTGGCTTCCTTATGTGCCAGATAATCCTGTTGGAACTGGCCATACAGGAGCGGAACATGCTATTCTCTAATATTGTCAAGTAGATAGTTTTGATGTAGTTGAGATCTTCTGAGACAGTTACCTCACATTCATATGTTGCTCTGTGGTCTGCTGAATGCACATAGCGGGAGAGACCCTTTGCAGATCTCCTATGTGGCATTCTGTTCTGTCACCTCGCTCCTTGGTCCCTTAGCTGCATCCCCTTAACTCAAGGACCAGCCACGCTCTGCCTATGTTCGCCCCTTTTAGAGTACATAACTTGAAAACTCATTTAGGGTAGTAAGTTTATAGAAAGTGTATAAATATTTTTAACTTTGATATCTTCTTAGGACTAAAATTGCATCACTTAAAATATAGAAACCTTGCAATAATGTACTCTTACCCAATTCTTTATGCTGTATTTGCTGTCCATTTATGTTAAGGTTTTAAATCTCAACATAGTGTTAATATTTATGCACTGAATAGTTACATGTTTAAAACACATTAAGGAGAAGATGTTGATTTATTATTCACCCACATACTCAGCATGTGCCATGTTCTTTCCTCTCTGAGTCTTGGTTTTTCATCTGGTACTATGTTTTTCTAGAATAACCACCATTTTCTTGTTTTGTTGTGTTTCCTTTTTTTTTTTTTTTTTTTTTCGAGACAGGGCTTCTCTGTTGTAACTCTGGCTATCCTGGAACTCACTCTGTAGACCAGGCTGGCCTTGAACTCACAGAGATCAGCTGCCTCTGCCTTCTGAGTGCTGGGATTAAAGGCGTGCAACTCCGCCACCTCCACCCAGCCAACCATATTCTTGTTACAGTCAATTCTACTAGAGAGAATTTCTCTTGGCGTTATCTAATATTTGCATTTTTTTGTTCTTGAATAGATGTATAATTCTGTATTGACGCTTTTTCATTTAGGACATAGACGAGTATACTGTCTTCTGTCCTGCGTCTCCCCCAGCAGCTCTTCAGCATTATTCAAATGATCGTTCCTGTAGATGAAGAGTCACTTTTCCACTGAGCTTTTAAAAGACTCTTTCTCTTTGGGATGTAGTCAGTTGTGGTTTTCTTTGTAATTTTGTTTTTGTTGAGCTGTCTCTCTCTCTGTTCCTGTCTCTCCCCTCCCCTTTCCATATATAAGCTTGTGCATAAGAAAAGTGTGGCATTTCTTAAAGTAATTTTTTGTATTCTGTCCTTCCTCTTCTCAGATGCTCCAATTAAAGTATATTTTAGTATTATCCTACATGTCCTTGAGGCTCTGGTCATTTTTCTTCAATAATCAGTCTGATTAATTTCTGTTGATCTGTCTTCACGTTCACTATACATTTCTTCTTTTACCTGTATTTTTCTATCAAGCATGTCCATTGAATTTGTCATTTCATGTATTTTGATTTTCTATTCTAGATCTTGAAATTTTTTTCATTTTAAATAGAGTTGTTTGCTGTGTGCGCCAAAAGTCCCCTGTGTTTTCGTTCATTGTTACCATAGGTATATCTTCTTTAAAATCCTAGCTTGCAGTGAGACATGGTAGCATGTCTTGTAAGCCCAGAACTTAGAAGGTAGAAACAGGGCATCTCAAGTTTTGGCCATCTTGCTGAGCTATTTTGTGAGGCTCTGACTCAACAAAACCAAGGGGTAGGAATGTAGCTCCTGTCGTCCAGGTGGTAGAGCACTTGCCAAGCCTGCTAAAGGCGCTGGGTTAGATTGCTATCACCACAGTAAATACATAAGTTAAACAAGTTTTGTTTGCTAATCCAAAATTTTCATCCTTTTGTGATCAGTCTCTGTTGGTTGTATTTTTTTCTTGGGAATGAATGACAGTTTCCTATTCTCTCTGTCAATGAGTGATTTTCGTATTTAGTCCTGGATGCTATAAATAGGAGGCTCTGATTTGTTGTTTGTGAAATTCTGAAGCATTCTGATTACTTTTTATCAGCCACTAGCATGGAGCCATGCTGTAAACGCTGGCCTGTGGTAGAGAACCCCCAAACTCAATTAGTTACATTTGTCTTAGGTAAGTGGCTTTGGGCCGACCCAGTAGGTGCATCATTCATTGTTCAGCTGGAGTTTAGGCTGGATTTATTCAGAGAATTAACTCATCATGACCGATGCTCTTCCTCTGCAGCTTTGTTCCTCCCCAAGACCTTCTTATTTTTCAAGATGGATTGCCTGTGTCTATTTTGTTAGAGTTTTCTTTGCTTTATATATTACAAACTAGAAACTATCCTCTAGATAAAAGTCCCAAACCCCAAACTTATCCCCTGCAGTTTCTTTAATCAACAGTGAAGATTTGTGATCAAGCACACTGCACAAATGCTATGACTTAGCATGAAAATTTCCATGGATTCACATGGAAAATTGTATAAAATAAGCCCTTTGGAGGATAAAGATGTGTAAAAAGACAAAAAAAAGCAAGATACTTGCCAGTCATTAAGAGAGCCAAACATTCTGGATACATAAATTAAATAGAAAAAAGTTTTTATTGTAAATGGAAAAAACTTCTCCTCTTGAGAAGTCTCTCCATGTCATTTTCCTCCAGGCCTTGCTGCTTGCTGGCTTTAATCTAATCTTAAGGTGTTGTTTGTGAACTTTTAAAATGTTCTTTCATACACAGTTAACTTGGGATGTCTGTCATTATAATCCAGGCTTCAATCTTGTATTCAAAATCCAATGAACTAGAAGCTATGGGATATATTTTATGTTCTTTTTCTATCTTCAAAATTAATAAATTCTCCAAAGATTTACCAGATAGGGGAGCAGATGCTGTTTCTAAAGCATTCTCGTAGCTGGAGAGCTTTCAGATCATACAAGTACTAGAGGCCATCTGTGCATCAATGTGAGATCTTTCACTAAGGAATCATTAATTTGTTTTCTTTCTACAATTTAGGCAGTCACAGAGGAGAATATTGCATCTTTGCAGAAGAGAGTGATAGAGCTAGAGAATGAAAAGGGAGCCTTGCTCCTTAGTTCTGTCGAGCTGGAGGGACTAAGAGCTGAGAATGGTATGTATAAATAAAAACCACCATAATTCTGTCTTCTAATGCCATAAGTGTCCCTGTTCTTATCACTGTGTGTGTACATGTGTAACTTTTCTGATTCTGTACTTTAAGGTCTTAGATAGCAGAGCTGGTAGTCATCAAGATCAAATTAATATGTTCTAAGAAGCTGAGCACAGTACTGGTGCTTATATCAGTGTTGCATTTTATAACATGCACTGTAAATGCGCAGGATTTCTGAAGAATTTATATTCATTTGGGAATGGGAAAGTTATCTTCTAGGAAGCACAACCTGAATTGGACTTCCTAAAATATTGGATTTTTTTAATAAGCAAATTTAGAAAAGGAATGAAGTAAGAGAAATCAGTATAAGTTAAAGGTAGACTCCCGGTTGACTTTTGCTCATGCCAACATCCTGCTTAGACTTTCACTTCTCCTTCTAGTCTGGCTTGTCATCTCTCGGCCCTCAACCAGGGCACTGTCTTCTTTGGGAATTCAGTCTTGATCCTAGGTTAAGTGCTTTGTGCTCCCATAACATCCTTTATATCTTTACTAGTATGTGTGGTCTATTTATGCGTTTATCTTTTTATTGCAAGCCCTCTGAAGACATGGCATGAGGTTTTTAAGGGCAGAGGACTGTTGTTTTGTTTTTGTTTTTTAATTTGCTTTACCTAAAATTAGTAACACACCTGGCAAATAATAGCTGCTAAATAAAATTTTGTTGGGTTGAGCTGACTGTAATAGCATTTAGCTCTACTGGACAGTGAACTGGGAGAAGGCCCATCCTCTGTTGATTGTGTGCTTCATAAGAACCATCTCAGTTCAGCAGCCTTAGCACGTGATGGTGATGTGCTGCTCCCGCTCACCTAGAGCATCTGACCACTGCTACATCACCTGGGAGTGAAGTGCACAGCAAGTAAAACTGGAATGCATATTGGAACTATTTTATATTTTTATGCTTATGTCTGACCTGAAAATTATGCATTAATAAAAGCATAATTATTAAAATATTCCCACTATTGCCAATAAAGCCACAAATTCAGTGCACTTAAAGTACTTTTTTGATACTTTATCCATGATCCTTATTTTTTATCATTTCACAAACAGTCCCTGTCTGGTTCACATGGTTTTCACATGCTTTGCAGGTTCTTTCTCTGAGTTCCATTTTCTGTTCCATCTCTGTCCTTCAGAGATGACTAACCATAGAGTTTTCTGCACTGGCTTCTGTGTCTGCTGTCATAGATTACCTTTGTATTTGTGTCATGTTCTTTTCATCTCACTTTTTGCACTGCCGTTTCTATAGCTATACCCCTTTCGTATGAAATATTTGAGCATATTATATGTTCTGTCTTCATTCATTTCTTGAATATTCTTCCTTTCCTAAAAGCCAGGCACTATTCTACTTGCTGAGACTATAGCTATGAATGCCAGACAGGCCAAAAACATGTATAAAAAAGAACATTTTAGAGTAATAGATATTAGAATAAAAATGAAAAAGAATACTACAAGTATATCTGAGGTAAGAGAACAGCATTATTAGAGAGGTCAGGATAGGCCTATCTGGGAATTTGAGTGACTAAAGGTAGGGCAGTCTTGCAAAGAATATTTTAAGCAGGGAAAAGAGCAGAACAAATATGATGTGTGAATGAAGTTCTGAGTTTTTGTAGTAGAGTGAAAAGAAAGTAGCAATACAAGAGGAGGTTGGAGGACAAGGTAGGAGCCAAGCATGAGAGCCCCTGTAGGTAGTGTTAAGGCATTGAGATGCTGTTTAAGAACTATGCTCTTTCTTTAGTGTATTTAGTTTATCAGAAAGAATGTAAGCTTCCTGGAGATACATCAGTGTGCAATAATTTTCTCTTCCAGGGTATTGCTACCCTATCTTAGAGCTGTGTACTAAGACCTGGATTCTGATCCTAGCTGTGTAACCCCTCACGTTGTGTCATTTGTTTCCTCATTTGGTCATTGAGATTGCAGAGCTCCCTTATAGTTTTAAATTTTAATGTTTGTACATCTATTAGAAAACACTGGGAACATTGAAAGTGCAATTGTGTAAAAATGCACAATTCAAATAGTAGGATTGTGTATAAACTAAGACAGTGAAATTCCAAATTATACCATGCAAGTAACTGCTGCAGTTCACATGTCTTTCATCTATGGCCTTGCAAGTCTTCAACTGTTTAGAATATGTCTCTCATGATCATCATACCAAGTTCTACTATGTCTGATGTATGTATTCTTTTGGTGCCATCAGTCTTTTATTTTCCTCAAACTCCTTTATTTTTTCCCTCTTCATTATTTTATGCATCTCAACTAGCCTAATGTTCCACATATATTGTCTAAAGATACTTTTGATTTTCAGAAAAGCTCTCTTCTCGGATTACTCTTCTGGAGGCTCAGAGTAGAACAGAGGAGGCTGACAGTGCAGTCTGTGAGGTAAGTGATCACAGTACAGTCACAGTGGGACCTAGATTAGGAGGAGGTGACAGAATTATATTACCCATGGAGTGAAATGACATTTAAGAAAGTCATAATGACTAGACTTTTTCATTATTTGTTTCCAATCATTTGGAATTCTTTGTCCTAAACCAACATAAGTACAGGAGTACTTGTGTAATAGTTCCTTTCTCGTTGCTGTGATAAAACACCGTGACCAAGACAACTTAAAGAAGGAAGAGTTTATTCGGGCTTATAGTTCCAGAGGTTAAGAGTCCATCATGGTGCATGCCGAGCACTCAGCAGACATGGCTGCAGGAGCAGGAAGGAGAGTGAGCACATCTTTCTCATAATCTTGAAGCAGGGAGAGTGAACTAGAATGGCTCTGGGCTTCAAACTCTCAAAGCCTGCCTCCAATGGTATACTTCCTCCAATGGCCACACCTCCTCAACCTACGCAATAGCACCACCTACTGGAGACCCAGTGTTCAAGTACATGGGCCTGTGGAGGACAGTCTGATTCCACCACCACACCTTGCTTCTTGAGATTAAACAAAATCTCTTGAATTTCTCATGTCTCCCAGTTGGCACAGTTTTTACTCAGTATTGTATTTCAAAGGAGTCTTTATAAAATTGTGGCTTTTGTAACCTGAACTTTACTTATTTATTCTTTTTAATTCTGATTTTTCTTTATTTGTGAAGTTTATACATATATATACATGTATGAAATATTACATCCATCCAGTTTCCCTCCTCCAGCACCCCCCCATATCTGCTATGTGTTTGTCTCCCAATTTCACATCTTTTTCTTTTTTTAATAACCCAGTAAGACAGTTAATATTGCTGAAACAAGCATGGATGAGGGGCCATCCATTGTAGCACAGGAAACCTACCAGTGGGAACACCCTCCAAAAAGAATGATTCTCTCTCCCCAAGTAGCCATTAAGTGCTAGTAGCTCCTTATTAAACGGTGGAGCCTTGAGAGGTCCTGCCCTGTCTGTGCTGGAATTTTCTCCAGCTTGGTCTTGTGCGGGTAACCACAGCTGCTATGAGCTCATGGGGTGATAGTCGTGTCCCGAAGACAGCATTTCATAGCACTTCCCCCCTCCTCTAGCTCTTACGTTCTTCCCACCTCTTCTGTGACATTCCCTGAGCCTTCGCAGGGAATGGAGGGTGGTATGATAAAGATGTCCTGTTTAGTGTCCCTTCTCGGCACTTTGACCAACTGAAATTTATTATAACGGAGGCATCAATGCTTAATGTTATTCTATTGTTTATTGTCATTGTTAGCTGTATTAAATTCAATTAGCCATGCTCTCGATCAATAATCATAAATGGTCTTTGGGAGTAATATAGCTTCTTAACAAAAGTATTTCTTACTATTTCTCTAAAGAAACAAAATGAATACCATGTGTAGTTTTAGAAATTGGCAAGTTCAGAATCTTCCAGTTGAGCCAGAAACCCTCTGACAGAGAAAAATGTTAACACGTTTAACAAAATCTAGTTAACATATAGTTAACATAGTTAACAAACTATCCAAAGATAGTTTGTTAGTAGTATTCACTCTTGGACGGGACAGATTTTTTTTTTTTCATGGCAAGGCCTCAACTGATGAAAATGGTTTACCTGAGTTAGGAAGGGTGATCTACTTTATTTAAATTCTCCTAGTTTAAAGCTGGGGCAATAACTCATGTGGTCCAGTGCTTGCTATGCAATGCCAAGACCTAAGTTTAGCACCAGAAGCTCTAAAACACTGGGTGTGGTGATACAGACTTGTAATCTCAGCATAGGAGAGACAGAGATAGACAGATACCTGGGGCTTGATCAGGCTGGCCTCCCTGGGGAGCTCCAAGACTTTCTCAGGAATCAAGGTAGATGGCTTTTGAGGAATCACACAGAAAATTGACCTTTGGCTTCTACATTCAGGTGCACATATGTGGACCCACCACATGCATGTGTGTGTGTGTGTGTGTGTGTGTGTGTCCATGTGTCCATGTAATACTTTAAAGTTAATGCCAACTAAAATACCTTCGTAGAAACACCTAGAAACATGTTTGGCTAAAGATCAGGGTACCATGATCTAGCTAAGTTGCCACATAAAATTAACCATCAAACTTATATTCAACATCTTTTCATAGAGCTGTTGAGGCCTTGTTCACAAAATTGTCAAAGGAGACTTAATTTAGAAAATTGTAGTATTGTATAGTTTGAAATTATAAGACTCTGACTAAAAATGAATCTTGTTCGTCCAAGAGGGAATACTTAAAAGTAAACCTTAAAGGCTTGCCAATAATTTCTAGTGAAAATAAGCTAACATAGCTTTAAAAGAAATCAACACAAATAAGAAAGATGGGATCTAATAAGAAAAAAACTAAAGAAGCAGAAAATAAATAGGCAACTAGAGAAAGGGGATTTTAAAACATAGAGATTTCGTCAACTGGTAATCTCTCTTGAGATCACAGAGATTAAATAGAGAAGATTCACAGAAGAAAGTTCAGCTAAAGAGGAAAAAAATTAATGGAAGTGACCAGAAAGAACAGAGCTCACAGGTTCTCCACCCTCTTGGTGTGGAATGACTTGATTCTTAACTCTAGTCAAAAAGTGAGTTGGTCTCTGTAGATACTGTAGGGAGTGAGGGAGGAGAATGAAAGAATGGTATAGAAGATAGGAAAGAGTGTTAGGGTCCAAAGTGATCCAACACAACTCATGCACAGAGACAAAAATTTCCAAAGCGAAAGAGTTTTATTGAATTAAGCATTCAGGCTGTCTAGTCAGGGACGCAGCAGACTCGGGAGCTGACTGCTACCCTAACCCAATTTTCAGAATGATATTTAAGCACTAAAATTGCAAACATCTGTGTCAACAAAAAGCAGAAGTTGGGTTCATTTCCTCAGTTTATCATCTACAAGGAACATCCTGGGCATGAAGCATACAGATAATGTATCTCCTATCTGGTTTCTTCAGGAGAAGACACATTCAAGAAGGGATAGAAGTTGGAGCTCTCTTCCCATGAGAGTCTGACCTTAGCTTGGCCCTGTCAAAAATGGACTCATTCGAGGCGAGATAGTTTTTGTTATGTCAGGACCCTATATCACAAGAGGAAATAAGAACACTTTGGGTAATAGAACAAAAAGTAGTGGGTTACGTTGAACCCTGTGGCAGGGGTGATTTTTTACTGTACCAGACTTTCCTCTCTGTAGGGATAGAAACAGGAATGTGACATGAAGAAGTTATAAGGGAGTTTCCCCTGTGCCTAGTAGTGAGTCTAGTTTTGAGTTCTATGAATTAGGGTCTCTGTGGTGCACTACCACGCCAGACACTTCTGTGGGTGCTGGGGATCTGAACTCAGCAAGCACACCAACATCCTCCACACCCCTTTTGTTTTGTGCATCTGTATATGGCTTACATGTGAGAGAGAGAGAGCACGTGCACATGTGTGCCTGTGTGTGTGAAGACCAGAGGTCAGCGTCGTATTTCTTCCTTGGCTGCTCTCCTTTCCTAATACATGGTGAGACTCACTACAGAGATGACATGCGCTGAGTAGCCTAACACAGTAATCTGTAATAATATGCCTTCTATTTGCCATACAGGCCCGTAATCTCATGCCTAAGCACCAGTAGAGCTCTTTTTAGACTTTTGACCCTGCTAACTTGTCTGCATCTACTTGTTTGTAGTCTGCTTGTCAGTGTTAATCCTTGTTTTGTTTCATTTTCATTTTACAACTTTCTTAATTTCAGTAAATGCTTAGGAAAAGAAATCTCGTAACTTACTCCTCGTTGTGGGATGGGGTATTTAATCCTTTTCTTGCTTTTTCTAAAAAAACAAAACAAAACAAAACAACAACAAAAAGAAACCATTTCTTAGGAGAAATGACTAGATCTTTTAACTAAAAGACTGTTTCTTGTGTGGAAAACATCTAGAAAATGAATCCCAAGCTCCTTTGGGCCTCTTGACTATAAAAAGCCCTCAGAATGGGGCCGACTGAGTCCTAGATGTTCAGTTTGGGAGATACAAATTTCAGCAGGTTTGTCATAAAAAGAAATGTGGACCAGAAGGTTGCAAGTTTTAGGAAATTCATGAAGTGCTAGTTTTTATTAGGCTATTTTTAATGCTACATATAGTATTGGATGAAGGCTTCTCCTAGTGTTTCTTTTGCTTGTTTTTAATAGATCAGCACGGCTGGCGTCACTCTGCGCAGCGGGAGTACTGCTGCTGAAGAGAGTGGGCAGGGTGTCGCAGAGAGCCCACTCTCCCAGAAGCATAAAGAGCTCTCAGTTTTATTGGTGGAAATGAAAGAAGCCCAAGAGGAAATCGCATTTCTTAAGTCACAGCTACAGAGCAAGAGGCCTGAGGGGGACACCGAGGTCCTTGACCAGAAAGAAGTGCAGCAGATGGAGAGCGAAGGAGCACCTCCAGTTACAGCGGAGGACAGCCCAGGAGAGGAGAGCAGCACCCCAGCCCTCGAAGAGGAGGGCCAGGCAATCACTAACCACCATCCTGGGACAGCTGAGGGAGGGTCTCTGAATGACACTGGGATGGAACTGAACCCCACTAAGCTGGACAGTGTGGACACGTCCCCCTCTGCACCACATAACTGTCAGTGTCACCAGGATGAACTGGAAAGGCTGAAAACTCAAAATTTGGAGCTTGAGACAAGCCTTCATAAGGCAGAAGAAATTTTTAAGAAAAATTTAGACGAGAAAGCTAAGGAAATTAGCAGCCTGGCGCAGCTTCTGGAAGAATTTAAGGAGAATGCTGAGGATGCCCGTAGCTCACTCACTGCTTTGTCTGAAGAAAGAGACGAGCTTCTTTCTCGGGTGGAGGAGCTTAATGTCTTAGCAGAACTGAGGGCTCGGGTCCGAGAACTGGAAATCAGCCTCTCAGAAGCAGAAAAGCAAAGAGGTCTAGACTACGAAAGCCACAGGACTCAGCATAGCCTGCTCACTGAGCAGATCCACAGCCTAAGCATAGAAGCAAAGTCTAAAGATGTGAAAATGAATGCTTTGCAGAGAGAGCTGGATGACGTGCAACTACAATTTTCTGAACAGGGTACACGGATAAAAAGCCTGCAGAGCCAGCTTCAGGAGAAGGAACGCGAAGTACAGGACGGGGCAGAACGTGTGAAGGACATCTCGAATAAGATGGAAGGACTGTCTCAGGAACTTTCACAGAAGGAACTGGAAATAGCCAAAATGGACCAACTCTTACTGGAGAAAAAGAAAGATGTGGAGACACTCCAGCAGACCATCCAAGAGAAGGAGCAGCAAGCAGCAGAACTCAGCTTCAGTATGACAGAGAAAATGGTTCAGCTTAATAAAGAGAAGTTTTCTCTTGGGATTGAAATTAAGACCCTGAATGAGCAGCTCAATTTATTGTCCAGAGCTGAAGAAGCAAAAAAAGTGCAGGTAGAAGAAGATCAGGCAAATATTTCCGACCTTGAACATGGTAATGATGATTCGAGCCCAGCGGCGCTGGTAAGTAAAGAGGGGCTTCAGGAGGAGCTGAAGCTGCTGAAGGAGCAGAGTGAGCAGAGAAAGAGGAAGCTCCAGGCAGCGCTCATCAGCAGAAAGGAGCTACTACTGAGAGTCAGTACACTGGAGGAGGAGTTGGCCAAGGTGAGACAGGAACCTAGGAAGGAGGATGCACTCGGGGAGAGTGAGAGGAGAAAGCTGGAGGAAGACGGAGAGAACAGAGAGGTCCCAGAAGAAGGTGAGACCCAGAAATGGCAAGAAATAGAAGTTTCTTTAAAACAGACAATATCAGAAAAAGAAGTGGAGCTCGAGCGTGTAAGGAAAGATTTGAAAGAAAAGATGGCAGTGGAAGAAGAATTACAGGCTGTGGTCCAACAGATGAATCAGAACTTGCAGGACAAGACAAAGCAAATAGAATTGCTCCAAGCAGAGATCACTGAAAACCAAGAAACTATTCAGAAATTAACCATGGGTGCCAAGGATGCTGGGGATGCAGACTTGGCAGTACCTGTAACAGAAACGGTGGTGAGCAGCCTGCCCAGTGCAGGTGAGGAACATTGGGAACCAGAAGTGGAGGGAAAGATATTAGACCTTGAAAAAGAAAAGGAACAACTTCAAAAGAAGCTTCAAGAAGCCTTAACTTCCCGTAAGGTGATTGTAAAAAAGGCTCAAGAGAGAGAGAAGCATCTAAAGGAAGAGCTCAAGAAGCAGAAGGATGCCTATAGTCACCTGCAGGAACAGTTTGCTGAGCAGAGTAAGGAAAATGAGAACCTTGAGGACCAGCTAAGGCAACTCCAGACTCCAGCAAGGGAGTCTGTAGACAGAAGGCTCTCTGGCACTGGCCAGCAGGAACCTGGTCTTCCCTCTCAAGGCTTAGAAGAACAGCAGCCCATCCAACCTGTTTCAGAGTCGGACTTACACACAGCTTGGCCTTCTCACCCTGGACATACAGAAGATTGCCAGGCTATTTCTGTTGCCCAAATTAAGGCCCAGTTGCAAGAAATGGAGGCTGAGAAAGAAGAGCTGGAATTGAAAGTTAGTTCTGCAGCAAGTGAGCTGACTGAAAAATCAGAAGAAGTATTTCTGTTACAAGAGCAGATAAGTAAACAGGGTTTAGAAATCCAGAATTTGAAGGCAGCATCCCATGAAGCTGAGGCCCATGCAGAAAGCCTGAAGCAGGAACTGGAAAGCAGCCAGCTAAAAATTGCTAGCCTTGAACATCTACAAACCTTACAGCCTGAGCTAGACGAACTGCGAAAGCACATACGGCAGAAGGAGGAAGAGATCAGCTCCTATTCTGGACAGCTTAGGGAGACGGAACAAACCCTCACCAAAGTACAGACAGAAATGATGGAACAGGAGCACTTAATCAAGGCCCTGCATACACAGCTGGAAATGCAAGCCAAAGAGCATGAGGAGAGGCTAAAGCAGTTCCAGGTGGAACTTTGTGAACTGAAGCAGAAGCCAGAAGAGGCTGAGGAAGAAACTAAAGCAAAGCAACAAATACAGAGGAAACTGCAGGCTGCCCTCATCTCCCGAAAGGAAGTGCTCAGAGAAAACAAGAATCTGCAAGAGGAATTGTCATTGGCCAGAGATACCGTTGAACGCCTGACCAAGTCTCTTACAGATATGGAAAGCCAGGTTTCTGTTCAGAATAAAGAGAAAGATGCGTTCCTAGGAAAATTAGCCCTTCTTCAGGAAGAAAGAGACAAACTCATTGTAGAAATGGACAGATCTTTACTGGAAAATCAGAGCCTTGGTGGCTCTTGTGAGAGCCTGAAACTAGCTCTTGAGGGTCTAACTGAAGACAAGGAAAAGTTAGTGAAGGAACTTGAATCTTTGAGATGTTCTAAGATTGCAGAGAGCACCGAATGGCAAGAAAAACACAAGGAATTGCAGAAGGAATATGAAGTCCTTCTGCAGTCCTACGAAAATGTGAGCAACGAAGCAGAAAGGATTCAACATGTGGTGGAAAGCGTGAGGCAAGAGAAGCAAGAACTGTACGGAAGGTTAAGAAGCACAGAGACAGACAAGAGAGAGACAGAAAAGCAGCTGCAGGAGGCAAAGCAGGAAGTGGGAGAGATGAAAGAAAAGATGAGAAAGTTTGCTAAATCTAAGCAACAGAAGATCCTTGAGCTGGAGGAAGAGAATGACCGGCTTAGAGCAGAGGCCCAGCCTGTAGGGGGAGCCAAAGAAAGCATGGAAGCTCTTCTTTCTTCCAATTCCAGCTTGAAGGAGGAACTAGAAAGGGTCAGATTGGGGCATAAAACCCTTTCCAAGGAGTTCGAGGCTTTAATGGCAGAGAAAGACAGTCTTAGTGAAGAGGTACGAGATCTAAGGCAGCAGGTAGAAGATCATGTCCTGAAACAAACTAGCCGAGAGGCCACTGAGAAATCCGATGAGCAAAAGAATGTCATTGAAGAGATAGCACAAGCTGTGGTGGGCAGGTCTCAGGAGCAAGATCCTCTGAGTGTGAGTGTTAAGCTTGAAGATTCAAAAGCTCTTCAGTTAGAGAATAGTCCTAAGCCTGGCATTAGTGAGACTTTCAGCTCACATGATGACATCAATAACTACCTGCAGCAGCTTGATCAGCTTAAAGGGAGAATTGCTGAATTAGAGGTGGAGAAACAGAAAGACAAGGAACTTAGCCGGACTTTAGAAAATGAGAAAAATGCCCTACTGAGTCAAATATCTGCAAAGGATGGTGAACTAAAATTACTTGAGGAAGAAGTTGCCAAAATAAACATGTTAAATCAGCAAATCCAAGAAGAGCTCTCCAGAGTTACCAAGCTAAAAGAGACGGCAGAAGAGGAGAAAGATGATTTAGAAGAGAGGCTTATGAATCAACTGGCAGAACTTAATGGAAGCATTGGGAATTATTATCAGGATGTTACTGATGCTCAAATAAAAAATGAGCAACTAGAATCTGAAATGCAGAACCTTAAAAAGTGTGTGAGTGAATTAGAAGAAGAAAAGCAACAGTTAGTCAAGGAAAAGACCAAGGTAGAGTCAGAAATACGAAAGGAATATTTGGAGAAGATACAAGGTGCTCAGAAAGGACCTGGCAGTACAAGCCATGCAAAGGAGCTTCAGGAACTGTTGAAAGAAAAACAGCAAGAGGTAAAGCAGCTGCAGAAGGACTGCATCAGGTATCAAGAGAGGATCAGTGCACTGGAGAAGACTGTTAAAGCTTTAGAATTTGTTCAGACTGAATCCCAAAAGGATTTGGATGTAACCAAGGGAAATCTGGCCCAAGCAGTTGAGCACCACAAGAAGGCACAAGCAGAGTTATCTAGCTTCAGGGTGCTGCTAGACGACACACAGAGTGAAGCTGCAAGAGTGCTAGCAGACAATCTCAAACTGAAAAAGGAACTCCAGTCAAACAAAGAATCTGTCAAAAGTCAGATGAAACTAAAAGATGAAGATCTCGTGCGAAGACTGGAGCAAGCAGAAGAAAAACACCTGAAAGAGCAGAAGAATATGCAAGAGAAACTGGATGCTTTGCACACAGAAAAGGCCCACGTGGAAGAGACACTTGCAGAGATTCAGGTCACTCTGAACAGGAAAGACAAAGAAATGAAGCAGCTGCAGGAAAGCTTAGACAGCACTGTGGCCCAGCTTGCAGCCTTCACTAAGAGCATGTCTTCACTACAGGATGACCGTGACAGGGTGATCGATGAAGCCAAGAAATGGGAGCGCAAGTTCAGTGATGCCATTCAGACCAAAGAAGAAGAGATCAGACTCAAAGAGGAGAATTGCATTGTTCTAAAGGACCAGCTTCGACAAATGACCATCCACGTGGAAGAGCTGAAGATCAACATCTCCAGGTAAGTAAGCAATAAACAGTTTTACCCTCCAGAGATAGTTTTGAAGGCAAAGAAAGTCTTTTAACTGTTTTTATTTATTTTATTAGAAAAAATTTATTTTATTATTTATTACATAACCAAATTTTTTTTAATTCTCTTAGAACATATATCCTCTTTCCCTTCTGACAACTTTTTTGCCAGTTGTAACTTCTTGTTATAATTTGCATTAGCATAAAATCATTAACATCTTTCCCCTCCCCTGCCCTGTATCTCTGCTAAGAGACACTGTGTGTCTGAGTTTCTCGACAACCTGACATTTGTCTAGATTCCCGCCAGCTTATTCCCAAAGGATTGCTCTACTCTTCTAAGTAATCTTGTCTCTCTTCCCCACAGTTGGCACCAACTGCATGTCAGTTAGAAATACCGTCTTCAGACTCCAGAATATCACCTGTCATGCTCAGGAACTGACAATGCCCCCACCCTTCATATGCCTCTCCTTCTGTTTCCTTACTCTGTCTTTTGCCGAGATTATAGCGTTAAAGAAACATGACATTAGGTTGTCTGGAGCAGAGTAGAATAAAACAGTGGGGGTTGGAGGTTGATTTACTTTTCAGTATCTCTAACCAGATCACTAAAAGAAGGAACACAGTTTCGTGATTAAGATCTCTTATGATGTATCTTTAATACATTATTTTTTCTGTGTGGTAGATCTTGTTAGTACATGTGTATAGATACAGAAAACTAAGATCTCTATTAAAACCTTCAATAATGAATATTGACTGTAGATCAATTAGGTGTATGTCATACACTTAATAGCTCTCCTTCTCTCGCTCCCTCTCTCCCTTCTTCTTCTTCTGCCCCCCATCCTTTAGGCTGGAACATGACAAGGAAGCCTGGGAGTCCAAGGCACAGACAGAGCTCCAACATCAGCAGAAGGTTTGTGATACCCTGCAGGGGGAAAACCAAGAACTTGTGTCCCGGTTAGAAGAGACTCGACAACTATACCACAATTCTATGAATGAATTAACTAAGTTGGAGTCAGAACTTAAGACTCTGAAAGAGCAGTCAACTGACTTAAATAACTCTTTAGAAAAATGTAAAGAACATAAAGAGACTTTGGAAGGGATCATAAAGCAACAAGAAGCTGATATCCAAAATTCTAAGTTCAGTTATGAACAACTAGAGACTGATCTGAAGGCTTCCAGAGAGCTAACCAGTAGATTGCATGAAGAAATAAATATGAAGGAGCAGAAAATTATAAGCCTGCTTTCTGGCAAGGAAGAGGCAATCCAAGTAGCTGTCGCCGACCTGAATCAACAGCACAAAAAAGAGATCAAAGAATTAGAAAACCTCCTGTCCCAGGAGGAAGAGGAGAATGTTGCCTTAGAAGAAGAAAACAAAAAAGCTGTTGAGAAAACCAACCAGCTCATGGAAATACTGGAAAGTATCAAAAAGGAGAACTTGGAACAGAAGGCTCAGTTGGATTCCTTTGTTAAATCCATGTCATCTCTCCAGAATGACCGAGACCGCATAGTAAATGACTATCAACAACTGGAAGAGCGACATCTCTCTATCATCTTGGAAAAAGACCAACTCATCCAAGATGCAGCTACGGAGAATAATAAACTGAGGGAAGAAATCCGAGGCTTGAGAAGTCATATGGATGATCTCAATTCTGAGAATGCCAAGCTGGATGCAGAGCTGATCCAGTACAGGCAAGACCTGAATGAAGTGATATCCATAAAGGACTATCAGCAAAAGCAGCTGCTTGAGGCTCAGCTTCAGCAAAATAAGGAGCTGAAAAATGAATGTGCAAAATTAGGAGAAAAGCTGAAGGAGTCTGAAGAAGCAAAGCAAAGTCTACAGAGGTCCTCTGATGCCCTCCAAGAAGAGAAACAAAGTCTGTCTAGAGAGATGGAGAGATTGAAGAGACAAATGACAGCCTTGCAGGAAGAAGGTACCCTGGGTTTATATCATGCCCAACTGAAAGCCAAAGAAGAGGAGGTTCAGGGATTAAATACGGCACTCTCCACTTCCCAGAAGAGAATCACAGATCTGGAAGCAGAGTTAGTTTGTGTTCAGCAGGAAGCCACCAGGAAGGTAAGTGAAATCGAGGACAAACTGAAGAAGGAACTGAAGCATCTTCATCATGACGCAGGAATAATGCGAAATGAAACAGAAACAGCAGAAGAGAGGGTGGCAGAGCTGGCGAGAGACCTGATCGAGATGGAACAGAAGTTACTCGAGGTAACCAAAGAGAATAAAGATCTTACAGCACAGATTCAGTCTTTTGGAAGGTCAATGAGTTCCTTGCAGGACAGCAGAGATCATGCTAATGAGGAGCTTGGTGACCTGAAGAAGAAGTATGATGCCAGTCTGAAGGAGCTGGCCCAGCTGAAAGAGCAGAAGGACGTAAGCAGAGAGACTGAGGTTCTTTCCCAGGCTGCCTTTCCCCTGAACACCACTGAGAGCAGCTTGTCTTGCCTTGAGAAACTTAACCAGCAGCTCAGATCCAAAGATGAACAATTGCTCCACTTGTCTTCACAACTAGAAGATTCTTACAACCAAGTGCAGTCTTTTTCCAAGGCCATGGCCAGTCTACAGAACGAGAGAGATCACCTGTGGAGTGAGCTGGAGAAGTTCCGGAAGCTGGAGGAAGGGAAGCAGAGGGCTGCAGCCCCTTCACCTGCCCCCAGCCCGGCTGAAGTGCAGAGTTTGAAAAAAGCCATGTCTTCACTGCAGAATGACAGAGACCGATTAGTAAGTGTATTTCAGATCTGTGTTTGAGAGGTTTTGAGCCATTCTTTAAAGTGACTATATCCATAGAAAGGATAAATGTTATTATCCATAGAATCTGTGTTTAAAATCACCAGCATTCTGCACAGATTGTTTGGGTCTTCAGGGAAACAGACATGCCATTACCGTTTTTAGCACTTGAGGACTTTGCGTTGCACAGATCTCTGGTTTTAAAAGGATTAAAAGATAACGAGCTGCTTTACACATTTCTGGCACACCTGTAGATGGTTCCACAATTTAAAGCAGGTTAATTGGATGAAAGCACAGGGTCACTCAGTGTCTTTTCACAATGGCAGTGAGAGTACTTGATCGTCTACTGGATCAGGATAGTAAGAACTCAGCTTGTCTCAGAAATGTTGCTCAACTCTAATTTGTCAAGAAAGAAGTTAATGTTAAAGAGATTTTTTAAAGTAAGTGTTGTTAGGCATGGTAGCACATGCCTCTATCTCCAGCACTCAGGAGGCTGGTGTGAGTTCAAGACAAGCCCGGACCATGCAGCTCATTTCAGGCCAGTCTGGGTTCTGTAGTGAGACTGTCTCAAAAACATTTTTTAAAATCACTGTTACCCAGTAAATGATCATTAGTAAATGAACCACTGCCATTTCCTCCTTCCTTGCTATCTTTGTTTTCCTTTACTGGAGTTGATCCCAAGGCTCACACATACTAGGCAAGTTCTTTACACTGAGCTACATCCCGAGCCCTTCTATTTGCTGAGCTACCCATGCTGATGGTGTAACTCAGAATCCTCCTTCCTCAGCTGCCTGAGTAGATACGAGCGATTGCAGATACACAGCACCATGCCTGTTTCTGCCCACATTTTTAAAAACTTTTATTTAACTTTTTTTCAGAAATGGAGAAAGGAGGTTGGCGAGATAGCTTGTCTTGTTTCTGAGTTTGATTCATAGAACCTTGTTTAAAAGGACATTCATGGTGGTACTTAAAGCTCACTGCCAGCCAGCCTAGCCTATCCAGACTCTGTCTCAAAAACAAACAAGCAAAGAAAAAAAGTACTTGCTTCCCAAGCATAAGTACCTGTGTTTGGACGCCCAGCACACCATAAAAACACCCAAGTGTAGCAGCACGTATCTGTGAGCCGAGTGCTGCACGGAGGTAGGCAGACCCTGGAGTCTACTGGCCAGCCACTGAAGCCAAATTGGCTATCTCCAGGTTCAGTGAAGAAGTAACAGACCCTGTCTCAAAATGTAAAGTGAAAAGAAATAGAAGAAGACACCTTTGGCCTGCATGTGCCTGTGCACCTCCGCATGTCTGTGCACACACACTCACTTGAACACACAGGGGTTTTTTTGTTTTTTGTTTTATGGAAAAAAGACATGGTACCAGAGGAACAGACCCAAAGTTGTCCTCTGGCATCCAGGCAGACACAGGCACTCATACATCATGTGCATGCACCTACAAGGACATGCATATGCTCCACACACATTTATGCCTGAAAGCTGTAGTTCATGCCATGCTGGCATTCGTTATGTTTTAAGTCAAAATCCTTTTCCTGAGTGGTTACAACAGGTTCTGAGACAGCTGTGCTTCATTCAGGGAATTGCTTACTATATGTTTATGCATCGTAAACACTAGACCCCATTTTGTTCTCTCTCAATCCAGCTTTCATGCTTTTTGTCTATTGGATATTGATGAGCTAACCCTTTTTTTAAATGCCATCTCCCTATTCTATAACTTGTAGTGATATTCTGTTTCTTAAAACTGACATTTCTTAAAATCTGGTTTTATTTCATCTAACCACCAAGGTATTTTATTCTGTTCTGAATGTGCCTCAAATATCCATTCTTTGACCTTCAACATCCCATGATAAGCTTCTTTACCTTCAACAATGCTGCTTCCAGTATGTAACTGTACTTCTTGATAAGTCATTCTGAAACTCTTCCTTTCTTATGGCTGCCCTGCTCAGGAACCTTTAAAAGGTACATGAGGCTAGAAGAGGCTTAGGATCCCTCCCTTGGTCTGCCACTCAAGACCTTAATGATTTGTCCTCATTGCTTCAGCCACCAAACCACCTTCTCAGCACACAGTGATCACAGCCAGTGCATTCTACCCACGTTACCATCCTGGTGGCTGGAATGTCTTCAGAAGGCAAAGCCTTCTTTTAGGGGTCATTCCAGAGGTCAAATGCTCTTGCCACACTTCCCAGTTGCTTGATTCTGTTTTGCCTTCCTACTTCCCCAGTGTTAGTCTTACTGTTTGTCTCATGTTGCCTGCTCCCAGGGACCTCAGCCACTGAGGCATCTCATCAATCCTCAGCTTTATCTTTTTGACCCATTTGATGTTTTTGTTTTCGCCATCATGCCCTTCCTTCCTTCCTTCCATTTTATGTGTATGGGTACTTTGTCTACATGTGTGTCTGCACCACATGCATGCCTGGTGTCCTTGGATGCCCTCGGACTGCAATTATAGGTTGTGAGCTACCATGTAGGTGCTGAGAATTGAACCAGGGTCCTCTGGAAGAGCATGCAGTGCTCTTAACAACTGAGCCATCTCTCCAGTCCTGCTATTATGTTCTTAATTTGTAAGAAATCTTTTTTTCTTGTTTTCTTGTTTCATGGGTGCATTTTCTAAGTTATCTCTCCAAGGATGGTGGCCTTTTGCTTTGTTGTTGTTTATGTGTCTCAGTGTATGACATGTGCCTGTGGAGACCTGAAATTACAGGCCATTGTGAGCTGCCCAACATGGGAATCAAACTGGGGTCCTCTGAAAGAGCCTCAAGGGCTTTTAACTGTTGAGCCATCTCTCCACTCCCTGTTTTGTTTTTGAGAGGGTCTTATTATATAGCTGAGGCTGGCCTACAAGGTTCAGTGTAGTGTTGTGGAAGTTTATTTTTAGTTGTGTTCAAAATAATTGTTTTTGCCCACTGTTGGAAAAGGATGCATAGGCCTTGGCCTTTTGTATTGTCTGCTGGTGTTGGATTTCTGTGGGAGTTGTTTGATTGCTAATGATCTGTATGTGCTATGAGTAGAATACCAAAGGAATTCTGAAAGAATAAAAACACTTGAGCTGAGATGCTTGGGGTTCCACTGTCAATCAAGTATGGCACTGGCCAGGACGGTGGTTCCCTCTGCTGAGGTCTGGCAGGGTATGAGTCTATGAAAATGCCTCCTTGTCTCCCTTGCTGAGCCACCACAGCAGCGTATGACTACAGTGTAGTCTGGGCTAACCCCAAATCCAAAGTCTTTCTGCCAGGCTCGAAAAGGCCAGGGTTACAGGTGTGTGCCTCAACACCCGACTCTTTCTTTTAGTGGGTTTTCTTTGTAATGTTTTACTGCTGCTATAATGTTTCTGATTGCCAAGATTCCCTCTTAAGTCTTTCACCACATGTGATTTCCCCCTGCTAATGTGTTGAATTACCCTCTTTCGGCAGTTGCTTTTCATCCCTGATGTTAGCCTTTCTTTAGATGAACAATCTTTGTTTCATCTTCACATCAAGAGTAGAATCTAAAAAACTGTATGGAGGGTTCACTGCAGCATGATCTTATTGAGCCT
Source organism: Cricetomys ansorgei (assembly GCA_026225945.1). NCBI lineage: Eukaryota > Metazoa > Chordata > Mammalia > Rodentia > Nesomyidae > Cricetomys > Cricetomys ansorgei. The sequence continues at coordinate 45,641,227 of JAMJFZ010000242.1, read as the reverse complement.
ATTGATGATGGTCCCCATGTTTGCTGTCTTTAGTTCCTCGAGTTCTGGTCAGAGTTTTGAGAGAGCTTTCATCTCCTGGATAGAAGGAGACCAGCATCTCCAGGCTGAGTAGGGGATAGGTCGGGAGCATTCTTAGCTTATATCACCAATCACTGCTGTTTTAGAGCAGTACTTTCATGCTCCAGGGAACTCGTCTTTTCCCTTTTCTGGAGAGTAAAACTATTTTTTTCAGTGAGGGTACCAAAGAGTATGGAACTGGGAGGGATTTAGAATGTGAGTGCTTCTGAAGCAGCTCTGCTCTAACTCTCCTGTTCTTAGCCCCCGCCTCCCTCCAACGCCATCACCATTTCTCCAGAGGTAGCTGTTAATTCCTGAGCCCTCCGGAGACTCCGCAGAGTAAGTCCTGGTGGTCCTTGGCTTCTCTGCCTCCAGCTGAAGATCAAGCTATCTGGGATGTGTTATTCAGCTGCTTTTCAGCCTCAAGAGTGTGTTGCTGTCTTCCTGTTCCTGAGTTTGGTGCCTTTTAAAAAGCTACCAGTGAGGTAGTACTAATTTTCTGAGTGGATGAAAGGTGCGTGTGTTTAAAGACATGATCTTCCCCGGATGTCTTCACAGTATTTCCTGATCAAGCTTTCAGCGAGTACTAGGAGTTTTAAAATAGATTGCTGTTTTGCTAAAGGCAAGTCCATCATAACATTCACTAACTTTGTGTGTAAGACATGTTAAATTTTCTTATTTAATTCTCATATTCTAATGAGGAAAAGTGCTGTAATGGCTTCATGTAATAGATGAGAGAAATAAAGACTTAGATGGTGTCACATCCAAGAAACAGTAGTATTTCTAGTTCTAGAGGCAAAGCGTCCTTAACCACCAGAGTGCACACCTTCTTTATACTAGACATCAGCTAAGCTTAAGACTTTCGAACCTTAGAGGTGGGGCTATGGGATAGGAGTAGAAGCAATGGCTCAGCCCTATAGCCTTGATGGCAGCTCCTTGGCTGTCAGTGGACTGTGAGAAGCTGCTGACAGTCTGTGGTGCCTGTGTGGTAGGAGCTACTGCTCAGTAAGGGATGAGCTGTGAGTCACCCTTCGCTCTCCCTCTGGTTAAAGCTGAAGGAACTGAAGAATGTGCAGCAGCAGTACTTACAGATGAATCAAGAGGTCTCTGAGTTACGTCCGCTGAAGGTGCAACTTCAGGAACATCAGGAGCAGACGAAAACACTGCAGATGATGAAGGAGGAACTCAGGCAGGAAAACCTCTCCTGGCAGCATGAACTGCAACAGCTCAGGTAGAACTATTCCTGCATTTTGACCCTTTTTATTGTTTGTTTTTTTGACACTTTATTTTGAAATAGTTACAGATGTAAAGAATGCTGCAGAGAGAGTAAGCGAGCGCCTGTGTGCTCTTACTGTGATTCGCCTAGCTTCCTCCAGAGAGAGCATACTGTGTAGCGTATTATACATCACACCCAGTTGTTTTATGCATGACAAAGAAATAGTGGATGTCCAGTAGAAGCCCCACTCTCTACCAAATTCAGGAAGATAAGTAAATAAATTTAAAAAAAAACTACTAATGCTTATTATTCAATGTTCAATATGTGCCAGGCTTTGTGTCTGTCTCATTTATTCCTACTTTGTTGAAGAAACTTGGTGAGATTAACATTTGTGCTTGTGCAGATCTCATACCTAGTGTATGCAAGAGCCGGAATTCTCAGTCCTTCAATCCTGCACCATGGGCGTGACTCCGCTGAAGGACTGTGCTGCTGTCCGGAGCCCTGCACGGTCTCAGCACCCTCCTTCCATACAGATCTACTCCACACACTGACTCCTACAATTCTGAGATCCACTCTCTGCATTCATACAAGTGCCTTAGGCCGGGTTTTCATGCTGATTTTGGATTGCCTTTCCCATTTGAACACTCGGCTCTTTGCTCGGGTTCCACAGTTAGTACCAGCTTTTCTGTGCAGACACTCCAGTCCTTCCAGTAGGAGTCCCTCCCTCTTCCTGCCACAGCCTTGCTGTCATCATCTTACTGGGTGTTTCTACTCGTGCATCACTCCGATATGTATTAGTTTTGCTACATTGCTAATACTTCATAAGGATGTTTTGAATATGGAATTAATCTTTGTATATTTGGCCCATTTTGTTTTTCATGGTCCAGAATGGAGAAGAAGTCCTGGGAACTGCATGAGAGGAGGATGAAGGAGCAGTACCTTGTGGCCATCTCAGATAAGGATCAGCAGCTCAGTCATTTGCAGAGTCTCCTGAGGGAACTGAGGTCTTCATCCCAGACTCAGAGTCTCTCAGCACAGTACCAAAGAGAGGTGAGGATATCAGTATGGTCTGCTCTTAGGTGACCACCCCCCGCAAAGCATCAGCCTCCGATAACTGTCCATCTGCAAATATTAGGCACGCCTCGTGCTAACTTCCTCAGGGGTGGACACAATTTCTTCCAGAGGGTCCTTGAGGGATTCAGTATGAGAATCTTCGGAGATAATTTCAGTGATGTTTATATCCTGGCAGGCATTCCCAGAGACATCAGCTTCCTTTGATGATTCGAAAAACCTAGTTTATGAGACAGAACTTCCCGGGACTCAGCTCGGTGACAGGGAAATTCACCAGGAGGATTTAAGAATTCGGCAGCTGAACAGCAAGGTACATGTTTCCCGCTAGACTGAGATTCAGTCTCTTTTTTTTTTCTCTGACTGGAGGTGAGATTCAGCAGAGACACCCAACTTCAGCACAACTTAGGAACAGAAGTTTATAAGAAGCTGGATAAACAGAGGACACAGGCCAAGTCTCTTGGCCCTTGACAGGTCTTTGAGAATGGCTTGGAGAAACCCATACAATAAGAATTCAGCCATTGTATCATTTGTTAATGATGTGTAAGCATCTCCCCATTATCTCCCATGAGCCATTGTCTTCCTTTTGCTCTCTGACTGGTCAGAGTGTCCTTAGTGGTTCCTCCCCAGTTCTGTCCTTGTCAGAGAAACCGAGCTAGATAGTCTTTTCGAGAATTAGAAGTTGTTTGTGAGGTTACTGAGTCCAGAGGTGCAATTTGAGGAGAGTTGTGAATGCCCCCCAAATGTATGCACAGGTTTCTTCTTCTTCTTGTTTTTTTTTCTGGGGGGGGGGTGTTAGCATCTTATTGCAGGAACTCACATTACACAGGCTGATGAGGCTGCTCAGTGAGTGAAAGTGTTTGCCCCCTAATCCTGGTGACTGCAATTTGATCTCTGGATCACAGTGGAAAGGTGGAATCAGATCCTTAGGGTTGTTGTCTGTTCTCCACATGTGCTGTAGAATGAACATGCCTATGCTCTGCACATGTATTACACATATACACACACACACATACAAAAATTGTGATCTAAAACCATAGAAGTCAGGCAATAGTTTTTCTAGATAAAGAGAAAAGCCTACAAATACCAAGTGACTTGCTCAAGGCTGGGGGGTCATTCTGAAGTCAGTGGGTATGTATGTGGAACAATACGGTGCTTGGCACGCATAGAAGGTACTCATTAGATGTTAAATTCAACCAACACTGAAATGTTAGATGGCACTGGCTTTGGATCCAAATGAATTTGGTTTGGCTTTTGGTTTTTGGTTTGTTATTTTTGTGGGGGAAGGGGAGGGGGTCCTTAGAGCAGCTCCTTCCTCTCACCTACCTATTTCCAGAAGTTCTTCCCTTCATAGCTCTGAGGCTGTGAAGATCCTTGAACACCTTCCAGTCCCATCTCAGTTCTTGTTGGTCTCCAAATATTAGTTTGTGCTCTGTCTAGGTGTCCATCCTCCTGTGGCAGTGCTTAAACTGAAACAGAATTTTTTATAGGTGAAATAAAACATTTTGGTAGATGATATAAAAATTTTAAATGTTTTATTGAAGTAAAACATAAAAGTAACCGATCTTTAGCACAGTGTGGTACATTTTCAGAAAGTAACATGCGTAACCAGCACTCAAGATAAAAACCAGAATGTTCCGCGTCCCTCTAAGTTCCTCATTCCCTCTTACGTAGTCTGCTATTGAAGTACACTTGAACTTACGATTGAGAGCTACTAAAAATAATGCAATCAAGTAGTTTTTTTTGGTTTTGTTTTCATTTTATGTGAATGGATATGTTTGCCTACATGTATGTCTGTGTACTACTTATGTACCTGGGGCCCATTGGAGGTCTGACCCATGGAAGTAGGAACACAGCCTCAGACTCCTGAAAGGAGTTACAGTTATAAGCTACAATATGGGTGCTGGGAATCGAACCTGGGTCCTCTGGAAGAGCAACCAGTGTTTTTAACCTCTGAACCATCTCTCCATCCCTGAAGCAATGTTTTTTTCATAGACTAAGAGAGAGAAAAACTTGTATGTGCTATATAGTAAAGTATATGTCAGTTATATATTTAGATACTGGGTTCTGTATCATAATCAAAGCTATAAATATTTTACAACTTTATTGAATAGAATACCACTTGAAGTATGAAAAGCACTACCATGGGCCAATGTCATTCTGAGTAAGAAATAGTTCTTTTAGCTGGATGTAAGAGGTGCATGCCTTTTATTCTGTCACTTAGGAAGCAGAGGCAGGTGGATCTCTGTGAGTTCAAGGCCAACTTGGTCTGCAGAGCAAGTTCCAGGACAGCCAGGAACATACTGAGACCCTGTCTCAAAAACAAAACAAAGAAAAAAAGAACTAGTTCTCTCTAGAACTTGTCTGTGACAAAGGTATCTCCTCCTATCCTCATTCGTTCACTAGTTAAACAGGTAGCTGTCATTTGCCTGCTGTGAGCCTGGCCATACGGCAGGTACTCTTGAAACCCCCAGTCATTTGAGCCTATTCTCACTCTGTGGGTCCAAGCCAACTGGAGAATTGCTTCTGGGGCATTGAGTGAGATGAAGTTGGTGGGCTGTCACAAAGTGATTTCTCTCTAATCCTCTGTCTGCCCTAGTTCCTCCCTTAGACACTCAGGCTTTCTACACATTTCTTAGCTAAATGCTTCTGTGCAATGTAGGAATATATTAGAAACCTCGTAACATGAGAGTGGCTAATGGTATAATGTTAGTCTAACTTAATGGAGTAAATTCAGTTAGCTTGTGTGGTAGAGCAAAGGTCAGCAACTTAGAAGCTTAAGCAGCATGTGCATTGCACATCTCTGTAGTCACAGCTCCAAAACAGCAATATAAATGAGCAATGGCGTGTTCCAATGAAACTCTTAATTTACAACAAAAGGGCAATAGTCCCTGGATCATAATTTTCCTGCTCCTAAACTTCAGCAACCTCTGTTTACTCTAGCAGAAAATGCAGACATGCAAAGTGGATTATGAGGGCAGCTTGCTGGCGGTTAGCAATTTGTCTTATGCAGTTAGTTCAAAGAGCTTTTGCTTCTGAGCTTTTAGATTTACTAGGAACAAAATGTGAAGATTTTTTTTTAACACTGAGTTTTGTTTCGTTTGTGTTTACATGGGTTTGATGTGGCTTGGGTTGTTCATATGACGAGGAAAATCTGCTTCCTCCTGTATTAGGAAAGCACTATATTAGTCCTTGCCCTGGAGTTCTCATTGTCCTCAGCCTTCTACCCTGAAGCCAGCATTGCTTCTCATTTACATGCTTTTCCTTCAGTAACAACCCTGCCCCTGAGACTAAGGACTTTCCTGGTGGTCTTTGCTGTGTTTTAGATTAGGCCGCAACATGAAGCAAGATGGAGCTCAAGGCTTGAGAGTCCCTCACTCCCACCCCCGTGAGTCCTGCTCTGGGAGCTCCTGGTGCCATCCATGGCCTTAAGCAGTCCACACTTTGTTCTTTCTTCCATTAGCAAGGATGGAAATCCTTTTTCTGCCTCTCTCAAGGAAGATGATATTTGTCCAAATGTTTTATAAACTGAAACTTGATCTTCAGAGTGACAGCCACACAGAGTCATGAGGAGCAATTTTCAGTCACACAGCATGTCTGCAATCACGTGGATACTGCTCAGCTCCTCTGTGTGCTTTAATGCCTTTTCCTGGGATGTCTCTAGAAAACTGTTGTCTCTAAAACACTGATAAACTTTCTTACACAAACACTTAGAAAAGAATCCTCAAGACAAGACAAGCCAGATATATCTGTGCGTTTCTACGGTGGGTACTTTGGAGGACATCTCCATGGCTACTGATGTATCTGGGTACTACCCCTAACTGAAGTTTAAAATGACAGCCTACTAGTGTAGAATTAGAACTCTGGGTCCAGTGTAGTCAACTTAAAGTCAGCTGGTAGAAGCTGCAGCCGGCAAATGTCTTCACTCATTGTCGAAAAATATTTTTTGATTTGAAAACCAGTGACTTAGATTGCGTTACTAGGTAGTAAGCACCCTGACACTGAACTTGTGCAGGGATAGACCAGGCCACTGCTTGTCTCTCAGATACTGGGGGAAAGCTTGTCTTCGAGAGCCAAGATACTATTTCCATCATGGGAGGACCCCCACTCCAGTTTCTCAAATACATGTAGACTCACGATTTCTTGCTACTCTCTTGGAAACATATTCACCCAGTAAATACTATTATACACATTTTTAAGTGTGAGGCTTGCTCTCTGGTTGTATTGAGCTCTGGGACTTGTTTTTTATTAGTAATTTAAACATGGACCCAATCTATTGCCCTCTTGCTTACGATCCTGGAATAAGCTGTTCTGCTGAAATTTTTGCTAGGGGTTTCTGTTTGTTGTTCAGTTCAGACCTTGGCACCACCAAAACAAAAGTTTCCTGCTACTCTTGCAGAATTGTTTTCCTTTCATGGCTGAGACATTTAGGCATTCTCTCTCTTTGAAGAAGCATACTGTGGTATGATTCTAAGGTAGTATTTGTTGCATTAAAAATCAGGTCCTGAAAGCTCAGGCCAGTTGCTAAGCTCTGTTCACATGGATGCAGTCCTGGGGACGGCACTCTCCAGGTTGCTCAAAGAAAAAAATACTCTCTCCATCCAGCTCAGAGACGCCAGCCAGAGCCTCCGTGAGAGCCAGCATCACTACAGTGACCTCTTTAACCAATGTGCCGTCCTGGAGAAGCAGGTGCAGGAGCTGCAGGCGGTAAGGCAGCAGTGAGAGGCGGAGAGAGATGCCAGGAAGAGGAGAGTTAAGAGATGCCTAAGGAAAATTACCAGATAAACTCCAAATGACAGGAGAAATGTGCTCATGAGATGATGGGGGAAATAATATGAGTGGGAAGCAGTAATGATGGTCTCCAAAAGTAAGAAAGTGTGCTTCACGGAACCAGAAACTGGTGTGGTGGTGCATGCTTCTAATCCTAGTACAGGAGGCAGAGGCAGGTGGGCCTCTGTGTTTGAGGCTGGCCTAGTCTTTACAGTGAGTTCCAGGCCAGCCAGGACTACATAATGAGACCCTGTCTCAAAAAAATGAGAATTCGGATCTGAAGAAAACTAGGCAGAACGGTTGGGCAGAGAGGGGTGCAGCATGGGACTAAGGTGGTAAGAATTAATGTCGTTACACAGGACACTAAGGACAGGGCTTTGAAGGAGGTTTCAAGTAAGGAAGGGATAGAGTCACTTCTGCAAAATCCTTTAGCCCCACCGGATGAAAGCAGTCTTCCATGGAAAGGCTTTAAACTGCAAGAAGAGAATCTGAGGGAACGCCTAAGTCCCCATGTTAAGGAGGTAACTCGTCCCAAGCAAAAGCATCTGACTTCTGCTTCTGGACCTAAGACTTTTAGCCAAGGACTGTCCCTCTGGTGGAGCAGGCCTTCATTTGCAGCCCTGCAGTATCTTAAGAGCTCCCATCACTGAATTACTAAGCTGCTGTTTTTTCTAGGGGCCACTAAATGCAGATGTTGCTCCTGGAGCACCCCAGGAAAAGAATGGAATTTACAGTAAGAATGATCCTGAGGCCACGAGGGAGCCACAGCCAAGGTAGAGGAGCAGAACTCACCTTCCAGCATGCACTGTGTGCACAGAAACTGAGTGGCAGACAAGAGAGGGTATCTACATGTGTGGAAATGTCATAATAACTGTTGTTGTATATGATCGATGTATGCTATTAAAAAACTTAAAGAAATTGGGTGGTAATCTTCGTGGAAGTAGAGTCCTCCAGGTGCACTTAATATGTCCTATTATCTGACCAGCGTCACAGAAGTGATGTAAAGATTGAATATAACCATACCTAACAGACTGTAAGAAGCAAGCTAGTTCTAACACAGGTGCACACACAGCACTACAAAGACCAGAACTAAAACTTCTCACAGTCTTGCATCTCTCCATAGGTATTTTCTGCTTCATTCACCCTCTGTAGCTATCCTTCTATATTAATAGGTTTCTGTGTTTGGGGAAATGCTTCAGCCTTCAATACTGAAGCATTGGAGTATTGTGTTCTGTGTTCTGCATCTAGTGATGCCCTTTGTTTTCCTTTTACCCTCAAGTTTTTCTGAAGTTCAGCAGCAGCTTGGCAACATCAAACAAGAAGTGAGTGAGTTAAAGAAGCTGCTGGAAGAAGAACGAGACCAAAGGTTGGCTGCTGAGAACGCACTTTCCCTGGCTGAGGAGCAGGTCAGAAGGTAAGGTATGGGGAGGGCCTTCTGCTCTCTTCCCACCCTTCCTGACCTTGTCCCTACACGTTTCATGGCCAGGCTCAGGGTGAGTTAAGATCTTAGTCTCCCCCCGACATGGCCCTACAGGGACTTGAGAGTCATTGTCATCACCAAGAAGCAGGGTTCTTCTGGAGATTCAGAGGCCTGTGCTTTCCACAGCGGTAGCTTGTAGGGGTCATAATGTATTTACCATTTATATTACACAAGTAAACCGTGCAAGGTGTCTTATTTCATCCCAACAATAATTATATGAGATGTGTTGGGTTCTTATGTGTCTGTGTCTGTGCACTGGGGACAGCGAGACAAGGTCAGAGGAAGGTGTTGGATGTCTTAGATATCACTCTCTGCTTATTCCTTTGAGGCAGTCTCTCACTGAGCCTGGAGGTTGGCATTTTTCAGCATCCAGCAAGCCTTTAGCCATCCTCATGCCTCTTTTCTTCCTTCACAGCGCTGGGATTACAAATGTGCACAATCAGGCCAGTGGGTGCTGGGGGTCTGAAAGCAGATCCTCATACTTGCAAAGCAAGCACCCTTGCCCACTGAGCCATCTCCTCTGCCCAGTATCAGATTCTTTAGAGGGCCAAATGAATTCGATCCCATATCCAAACTTTTTTTTTTTTTTGAGACAAGGTCTCTATGTAGACCAGGCTAGCCTTGAACTCAACAGAGATCCACCTGCCTCTGCCTCCCAAGTGCTATGATTAAAGGCATGTGCAACCACACTTAGCCAAGTGAAATTCTAAAGATTGTAACCTAAGGGAGGATAAAAGACAGCTTAGGAGTGTGACTTGATTTATTGGCAAATTCACTGCCCAACCCGAACTTCTCCCTGCCAGTCACAGGTTCTGTTGGACAGTGTCAGCTGGCTTTGCAGAAGACTCTGCTTTTGCTGAGCTAGGAGGGCATGGAGGTGTGCGGTATTGTAGGCAGTATACCCCAAGTGTGATTTGAAGAACACAGCTGTGTGCCTCTCATTACTTACTGCAAGTCAAGAAAGTCAATGTGTGTGAGAAGGTAGTGTGGCTACAAGTGTTTTGTTGATGGAAGCCCCTTTACGTGGAAAGAAACATAGCAGGCACCTCCATCATGTCTGCAAGGGCTAGCCACTGTGTCTGTTGTCTCTTCCCTCAGAATAAATGGTTCTGGGGATATGACTGCCTTCTTGTAGTGCCTTCCCCAGGGAGCAGGTCTCAGCTGAGCTCCTTTCTTTCCCATCCAGCACACTGACAGCGTTTTGTTTTCAGCACCTGCCGTGTAGCTTTGAGGGCAGCTCTGTAGGAGCACAGTGCAGCATGGCGGAGTGGCCCTGCCAAGATTTTCAGGCCTATTTTTGTTATTGGCCATTTCTCTGCCACTTGTCAAAGTGTTTAGATGAAACCCGGCTATGGAGAGGTTAGTCCCCTCAGGTGTCATCATTCTGGCCTGACCAACTTGAGACAGTTTAGTGCAGGACGACTCTGGAGTCTGTGTCTGGACCCTGGTAACCTAAGGTTAGCCCGTCCTCACTTTCCTTCTGGCTGAGAGTGGAGAGTAGGATGACTGACTGTGGCCCACCTAGACCAGGTTTAGAGTAAGGCGTTTCCTCGCTGCTGAAGAGAGTGCCCACAGAGAGAAGTGGTATTCCGCTGATACTGATTTCTTGTGTGGGGAAGAAACAGGAAGAGGAGAGAGGAGTTGCATCCTTCCACTCCAGTTAAAATGTGTGTCCCTGGAGGCAAATGGTGATGAGACGTGCCCTCGCCCTGTCGTTTGCAGAGACCACTGAGTAACATTAGCTTCTCATTAAATGAAGTATTTTCAAAATGAAGTAATAAGCAAATGAGCAGAAAGTGAAGCAGAAGGCTGCAGAAGCTGCTGGTTCGACTTTGTTCTAGAGCCCTACAGAATTTCTTGAGTGCTTTTGCCTATTATAAGTTTTATCTTAATGTGCCAAGTGTGGTGGTACAAACCTGTGATCCCAGCCCAGGAGAATTGTAAGTTCAGAGCTAGCCTCTTACATAGTAAGATCCTTTCTCAAGTTGGGGTGGAGGAGGCGCAGAGAGAAAAAGAGGGAAAGAGAGGAGAAAGGAAAGGGGAGAGAAACATTATTGAGTTTCTGAATGAGGCATAAAGACAAAGGGATATTAGATTCTGGTTCCATTGATTGCTGGAAGCAACCAAGCCAGCATTCCAAATCGTCAGGTCCTTTACTACTGTGTGGGCCAGGACAACGGGAGTCCTCTAGGCCACCTTGCTAGGGTTACTGGGAAGAGTCTCATGCAGGGGACCCATGTTGTATCTTTTTCCTCAACACAGGTTGGAGCATAGCAAATGGGATTCGGTCCGGACCCCTCTCATTGGCGCCTGTGGCTCTCAGGAGCAGGCAGTGTTGATAGATATCCCAAGCAACAGCTATCGAAGGGTAAGAGGGGAAGGACACAGAAGGCTCTGTGCTGTGGGGATGGGCTGCAGGTATGGAGGTGGGCAGTGGTGTAGGTGTCCAGCCACTGAGGAGACTTTCTCCCCGGATGCGTCTCTTCTGTGAGGATGGGATCAGCTTGGCCTAAATGCAGAATTACTGATGAAGGAAAAGAGCCCTCGGGTGAGGCACTGTCTCTCCCCCCCCCTTTCTTTTTCAGACCCGGAGTGGCGCTGGATGGAAGCGGGTTCTGCGTTCACTCTGCCATTCCCGGACCCGAGTGCCGCTGCTGGCAGCCATCTATTTCCTGATGGTTCATGTTCTGCTCGTCCTGTGTTTCACGGGTCATCTATAGACTTGTCACTTGACCTCAACTCTCAGAACGTGCAATTCCTTTGTCTCTGTTGTCAGATTTGTCCATCCCAGAACACCTTTCCCACACTGAACCCTCCCACATCTCCTTAGAAAGTGCCTGTAAGAACTTAAGTGGCTCTGTGACAGATCAGAGCTGGAAGGCCTGGCACATCAACTCCTCTATGCAGGTTCTAAACACTTCTGCTTGGACTGAGAAGCTTCACAAGTGGTGTGCTGTGCCCAGTGGGGTTTTTTTTGTATTTTCAGCTGTTGCAGATCTGCATCTTGTAATGTCCTGTAGGATGTTGAGAGAGCCCTTCCAGCCAAGGCAAGAGGATGCTCCCATTAAACAGTTTTCTGGAGTCCAGTACCATTTTTCTTGGTAACTTGCTTTGTCTTGTTGCCTGTATTTGCTCCTCCCTCAGGAAGAAGGCAGAGTGTGGGCAGGGAACACATTTCCCCTTAGGACATGTGAACAAACCTTGAAGACACCCATGGGAGCTGGAGGGCTCCCAGGCTTCAGCTGGATCACAGAGAGGATGACATTTTCTTCCCTGGCTGTTCCATCTCCATTGGAGGGGAGAGGTTGTTGCTTGGACTGGAAGGACAGGACCCCATCACTTATGCCTTTGGTCACATGTAGACTAAGGTATTAAGTGACAGGAAGAACTGGCGATGGACAGCTGGGTTCAGTTTCTGTAGTCCTCTTTTCTGGATGTGCCTCCATAGGAGTCCTGAGACGGTGCCCAAGGTGAGGGGTCAGGTCTGAGTACTGCATCGCAATTTCTAGCCGCAGGAACTACTGAGCTGCTGTACTGTTGTGCTGGTGGTGAGTTATTCTATGTCTTCAATGCCATTGTCACCTGCTTCTGGGAACAGAGAGCTGAGGCAATGGAAAGAGATGGCAAAGCTCCTGAATCCAGACCCAAGAGCAGCGGCCAGGAGTGGATCCCACTGTGCTTGCCTCACCTTGAGCCAGTGGTTTTCTCATTATGGACATTATATGTTCCCTTCCTGTTCTTACCACCTAAACGAGAGAGGACTGGTGGGCCCACTCATCAGTTCTAAATCTTTGTCCTATGGTGATTAAATTTTATCCACACTATCCCAGGAACTTTCCTAAACTACTGTAAAAATAATAAAATTATTTTCAGAATGAGGAATTGTGTGAGTCTGTCTGTTGGCCAATATGTTATGTACCTCTGTTTGTACATTATGGGGTGGGGGAGAGGTGGAGAGGAAGGAGTGGTTACTGTCTGGTCCCAGGAAATTTCTTTTCCCAAAGTCTGGCATGTAGACAAAAGCCAGCACCCCTTCAGGCGCTTGAGGAGACTAGTCTCTGCCTGATAAAAGGAGTCTTTATCTCTAATAAAGAAGGAACCTCTGGCTCCTCTGTTGACATATGCCTGAGGTGCCTGTTAGCATGTATCTAGGTCTTTGCTAGCTTCCAAACTCCGCCAATCCCTATGCACAAGTACCTGTTATATACTTCAAAGTCCTCCATCCCATCTCTCCAGTTCCCTCCTCCCAGACACCCGTTCCCTTAAAACGCTGAGAAAATGTCCCAGGCTGCTTCTCTGCTTTCCTGAGAGATAGCCTCGGCGGTCTGCAGTAAACCTTTCCCTTTTCACCATGAGCAGCTATTTCTTTCACTTAACTAGAGTAGAAAGTTCTGAAGCGCCTTCTCACTGACAGCATCAGATGGCTGTGAGTATTCTAACCTTAGCTGCTGGCTGGAGCCAAAGGAGATGAGGTATAATGAAGAAAATCCATCCTGAGAGTGAATTAAAGGAGCACAATCATAAAGTGTGAAATTCATTTAGTCCTGAGAGAACTCTGGAAATTGTTAGGCCACCAAGTACAGTGACACATGCCTGTAATTCCAGCACTCAGGAGGCCAAGGCAGGAAGACCTTAAGTTCAAGGTCAATCTTGTCTGTACAGGAAGTTCAGGCTAGCCTGTGCTACATAGCAAGACTGTCTCAAAGAAAAAGAAAACAAACAACAGGCACAGAGGACACACACAGAGGACACACACACACACAGTGCAGGAGGGGAAGTTTCATAGCTCATGCAGGTAAGGTGTGAGAAGTTGCTGTTGTAGAAACGCCCCTTACCTGCCTTGTGGAACGGCTTCTTAACCCGCCTCCTGGACCCCGTGCCGCCTTCTGAGTCACTCGCATCATCTGCAAGGCCCTGTGCACACACCTACCACCTCCCAACCCCCCAAAAAATAAGACTTGCAGCCCCCCCACCCGGCTTTTCTATGGCGCGCGCTCTCTATTATCTCCTCTGTCCGTCTGTCTCTCCCCGACCCCCACCCCCATCTGATTTCTGGAGACAATCGCTATGTTTCTTCCCCCCTCCCTCCCATTCCTCCTTCACAGCCTCCTCTCTCTTCATTACCCAAATAAACCTTGCTGTACAATTCTGTTTCGTGCTGGCTGGCGTTTTCTCCTCCCGCAGCAAAAATATCAAAAGTTATTGCTTTGGAAAAGCTGGCCATCTATCTCAAGGTACAAGAGGATTAATCAAACCTGATCTCTTTTGTTTCAAAGCCTTGCTCTTCCCGTATATATTACCCTTCACTCCTCAGGAATTGAACATGAGATATTTGTAAAAAAGAAACGAGTTTTCTTGGTGTCGTCTCTGAAGTTCTATGATTTCTCCAAAGAACCACATTGCTATATGTGTTACAAATGTCTGCTCTGATACTTCTAATTTTGACATAGGATTAGAATTCCAAATTAGCTAAAAGATTTCCCCTTTCTACATATTTTTTTTGCTTTAAAATAGATTTATCAGGATAAATAAACTGTTCCAAGTCTAGCATCCATTTGGAAGTGACCTTAGAAGCTTTCTGTTCTAATGCAGGCGTGCTCTCTTCCATCGTGGACTAGTTTCACCAATCCTCCTGGGAATCTTTGTGGGTGTTCATTATCTGTAAACCAATCAGATCAGAACTCCACAGATGACTAGGATGAGAAGAAAGAACCAGGGTCAGATTCAATAAGAAATTCTTAGTAGGATTATTTTTGGGCCAAAGATCTTTGGGACTTTATTTGCATTGTCTTTATTGTCTGTCAGAGCCCCAGGCTGCCAGAGGAGGCACCCTGGGGATTGTTTGTAAGGCATCCAGTAAAAGCAGAGTGAAGCTCTCAGTGTCCTTCACTCAGAATCTAGTCCACTGGCCCAAACAAGTCACCTGAGCATGTCTGACTTGAAGATAGAAGGAGAGGGCTACAGATCTTAACAGTATAGAGTATGTCAGAGTTCACATCTGCTTCTTGGAGAAGCCCACCTAGATTCAGCTCTCTTGTCAGCTCAGGCTCCGCACAGCTTCCCAACAAGCTAGGAAACTTTCTCCCTCTACTTCTCTCGTGAGTTATTCCTTCCCATTATTGAATTGATAAGAGACTTCATTTGGATATCAGTTATGTGTGATCCTCATTTCAAATGCTATTGGTAATGAAGAGATGAGTTTGTTTTTAAGGCTTGCCCTTCGAAAGTCACATGTGGATCATTTTCCCAAGCCTTTCTTGATTGCTACAGTCTATCAAATGTTATATTTTTGTTTTCCTCCCCCAGACCAGGCCTCTACAGCAGTATTGTAGCCCAGGCTACACCTTAGTGCTGGGATCACAGATGTTTGCTACCACACTCACCTGGATTGTTTTGAGTTCTTTTACTATCTAAGGAGCAACTGTCCTCTGTATGGCAGAGAGCGTTTCTAAAGCATTCTTTAACATGTCAACTCTTAGAGATGTGTCTTGGCCACTTCTTGGGATTGAGATGGGATAAATGCAGCTAGGAGTGAGAATAAAGACCGCGACTGAAGAAGCATCTGATGCAGGGGACAGAGAAGGCGTGTGTAAATTATGAGACTCCTTGCAACATGACATATTTCTCGCTGTTACTGTTGGTGCTGTCTTTTGTAGAACGACATCTCTGAGAAGGAGCAATGGTGGGGGGAGCCAAGACCATCGAGGGCTCTGGATGCACAGAGCGCATCAAGCAGGAGCCAGAAGAGCAAGAGGGGAGGGGTGTTCCGCTAAGAGCTGATGGAAAACCTGCATGCTCAGGGAAATATGCAGAACAGTCGTGTCTGTGAATCTTTGTATTTATCTTTTTTTCTAGAATCTGTCCTGTGTCTTCATGTGTTTTCACTTCATCTTGCTCATCTTATTCCCCACTTGTTATGTGTGTTTTACATATATCAGCTCTACAACTCCCCTTGGAGGAGGAAGTTCCATTGTAATAGCTCTCCCTTCCTTCAATCAGACATGAGAAAGTCAGAGTCGTGGCACAAAAGCTGAAGTTATCACCTACCTATCTATACTCACAATTCTCTATCATTCTTCTGACCCAGTGGTTCTCAACCTCCTTAATACTTTGACCCTTTAATGCAGTTCCTCATGCTGTGGTGACCCCCAACCATAAAATTATTTTTGTTGCTCCTTCATAACTAATTTTGCTACTGTTATGAATCGCAATGTAAATATCTGATATGCAGAATGGTCTTAGGCAACCCCCGTGAAAGGATCATTTGACCCCCCAAAGGGGTCTCTATCCAATTGTTGAGGACCACTGATAGCCCTTCACATAAGCATAGATGTGTGCTTAGAGTATAGGGTGATTGCAGATGGGTTAAGAAGACTTCAGTGCTGAGTGTGTTGACACACCTTTAATCCCAGTATTCAGGAGGCAGAGGCCACCAGATCTCCGTGACTTCAAGGCTAGCCTAATCTAAATTGTGAGTTTCAGTCAGGACTACATAATGAGACCCTGTCTCAAAAAAAGAAAACATCAGTAAGATGTCAAGGTAAAGAACTCCTCCAAAAATACTGCAGTGAGAACAATATCACCTCTCATACTTGGTACAGTGACTTAAGATACAAATTTACATTCGACTACTTGATAGAAATTAGGAATCATTAATATAAAGAAATATGATTTCAGAAAAGCTGATGATTAAAACCATTTTAGCTATGATGTTTAGTCTTCAAGACAATGACCCAACTTTCATTTTATCTAAAATAAATACGGCAAAATAATCCATGTGGTAAAATGTTTGCTGAGTCATGCCATGCCATGAAGCCCTGTTTGGTCCCAGTACCAGATAAACTAAATGTGGTAGCTTATGCTTATAATCCTAGCACTAGGGATGGAGGGAGGTGGCTGTAGGGAGAGTAATGGATGCAGACGAATCAGAAGTTCAATGTCAAGGCTAGCCTGGGTTACATATCATGGGTTATGATGTGTTAGTGAATAACTTCGAGTCATTGATAATGCACTGGTGTCCCAGTGAGGAAAGAAATAAAAGCACTTCCCCTTGGAGTTGTTTAACCAAGAGAGTCTAGATTTGAATTGTCTACTTCATGCTTCCATCCTCTGTCTGTTGTATGAGTCTGAGTCTGCCTGAAGCCTGTCTTGTGAATCTGTTTGTCCCTGTGTCTGTGTGTCCACCTGTCTGTGCGTGACTGCTGTGTGTGTGTCTGGTGTCTGTATCTCCCTAATGAAAGGCTCTGTTCTGTCTTTGTTGAACATCACAGGAAGCATCGCACTGGGAAGGAATGAGGGATACTTAACAAAACTCTTTAACAGAGTCTTACAAGGGATCAAGTCACTGGCTCTAATTGATCTCAACTGACCCAGATAACAAATATCATTGGTTATCAACCAGTAGCCTTAGATGGTTGCTCCCCACCTTTAAGTGGTAGATTTTAGGAATTTGCTATCAACTTCTGTGCTTGCTGCTTTCAGTAATGGATACCCATGCATTACTCTGGGTCAGGAGATCACATGACCGAAGAGTGCAGCTGTGCGTTAGCTTAGGTTGTAAGAACTGATTATATGGCAAGTAAGGTTGGTTGTTATACATTGTTCTCTTAAAGGCAGGTTTAACAGTTCGAATGCACAATAGGCTAGCAGTCTTAACTGATTTCAAAGTGTATTATTAACTTTGGCTGTGAGGTCCAGCAAAAGTTCCAGTCGCATAGGACCTAATAGATATTTTTATAATACTGTTATCACTGCAGTCCATGAGCCTTGGTCTCAAGGAGAGGGAAGTATATACGGGCATATCTAGGTTTTTCTGTGGAATGTTGTGCTCGGGGGCTGAAAGACACACACCTGTCTTCCATGGACTAGTCGGGATCATTTAACCAGGACTGTTGGCTTTGGGTGGCATCAGGCCCTTTTAGTAGCGAAGTAAACACAATAAATGGTATAACAAGAGTGAAAGTTGAAAAGTAAAGAATGGACACTAATACATTTAGCAAGCTTAGGACAGTTTTCAGCTCCATTCCTGACTCTTCCTCCCATACTCTCAACAATAGTTTAGACAGCCACATCGCATCAGTCAAACTCTTAGGAACCTTGTCACATGTTGGTACAGATCTGGAATATTCCTGAACACAGTTCAGACATAAATGGTTGGAATTAAATAGCAGTACTAAATGTCACTCATTTTTTAAATTTTATTAGTTATTTTTACGTGTATGGGTCTTTTGTCAGTATGTACTTCCATGTACCACATGTATGTGTGGTGCCCGTGGTGACCAGGAAAGGATGTTAGACGCCCCTGGAAATGGAGTTGCAGATAGCTGTTAGCTGTCATGTGAGTACTGGGAATCAAACCTGGGTTCTCTGGAAGAGCAGCCAGTGCTCTTAACTGCTCAGCCATCTCTCTAGCCCCAACTGAATATCACTCTTAAACAGATCAAGCAATTCTGGAAAGTACGTAGAGTGACAAAGAAAAAGAAAAGGAGCAGAAGCTTTCTGGAAGCTTCCTTAGTGCTCACCTCCCTGAGAGCTCACAGATCCAAGGTCAAAGCCCTCTCCTCTTCTGAATGAAGGCCACATGCTCTGGTGTTCTGGGAACCGCTGAGATGAGGAAACACTCCCATGGTACTTTCCCCTCCTCGTGCCTGCATCTTGTATGCTAGGTAGGAGTAGAATGCTTTAAGGATAATGTCTAAAATCCTGTCATGAACCTATGGGAAGAACTTGCATTTGGAAGATTTTGATTCAGTTCACAGCTCTGTCATTACTAGCGGTGTGAACTTAGTCACACCTAATGTCTTAATAGCTCATTTTATTAATTCATGGGAATACTAAAAGCTACTCTGAAGGTTTATGTTTAGTATTCAATAAATAGTGATTATGAGTGTCTGCTGGTACTTAGTACTTTTTTATCAGTTAGGTGACGTTATTTCTATACTCTGTTAAGAGAGATGAGTTTTATCAGATTCTCAGCCCCAAAACCTATCACAAGTATGCAACAGCTGATATCTTCCTTCTTTCTACATGGTGTTTCCTCAGATGACTGTATTGCATACCAATGTACACATCTCTTTGACTTGTGTTCCCTATAGTAATACAGTGTCGTTGACTCTGCACATCTCCTTGTTAACCTCGCTGGATCTATATTCACTACAGTGACTGTTGGAGATATTTCCACAAAAGCTTACTCAATTCCTATTCAAGCCTTCAAAGTGCAAAGTTTGGTCTCTGCTAGGAATGGGTTAGGTGAGGGTAGATAAATTTTATCCTCTCTGATCTTCAGTTTTCCCATCTAGATCAAACAGCCCTCCAGGGGACACTCCAGTGTCAAGTCCCCAGTGTTCTCTGCATGCTATCCACTAAGCCACCCTTCATGGTCAAGTGGGAATCACCAAGACACTGGGAATGGAGGGGAAGTTGGAGAGAAGATTTGCCAGACAGAGCTGACTCAAAACAGGAAAAGGAAGGTCCTTAGCAGGCGTGCTACCTGATTCCTCGCTACTGTGTTTCTTTTAGGTCAGTCTTGAATAAATTTAGTTTGGGTGTAGCTTTCTAATCCAGAGACTCGCTTAAGTGATTCTACCATCTCTCATCAGTTTAACAATTTGTCTGAGGACACGGACATAATATAAACAATAATTTGAATTCAGCTCAGTCTGAATCTATAGGCTGAGCACTTAGCCATTATGTCATATTATTTCTAATAAACATAATTTGCCATGTCCATAACTTTCTTTTTGAAATAGAATGTGGACTCCCTTGGTCAACTATCTCCTGTCCCTAAGGTTGCTCTTCTGTTTAAAGCAGCCAAGTATATCAGACTTTGGCCTTAACAGCATACTACACTTACTGCATAAGCAAGGGCTTCTTTAGGAGGACATTAAAGCTATTGTATATTTATCATATCATATATTTAATACTTATTTTAAAAAATAAATGTCAATGTATAATAATTATAAGCAAATGTTTTGGTGAATTTTACTAACACTATAAGAAACCACCAATACAATCAGAAAGGTACTGTATATTCTGTGCCCATTAAATGTCAGAAGCATGTGATCTGCTTTTTTATTTTGATTTTACAGTGGGTTACAGTTAAGAGATTGCCATGAATCTCAGGAGAGACTTTGAACTCAGGACTTCCAAACAGTATGGACATTGTGATAGAATGTGGGTACTTTTGAAGTTGGACTGAATACATTTTCACATTATGATCCGGCTACAAGTCCAGGGAGTCAGGAAGTGGAATGTGGTGGTTTGAATAAGAATGCCCCCCAATAGGCTCATGTATTTCAGTGCTTAGCCATCAAGAAATGGCACTATTTGAAAAGGATTAAGAGGTGTGTCCTTGTGGGAGGAAGTGTGTCACTATGGGTGGACTTTGAGGTTTCAAAAACCCATGCCAAGCCTGATGTCCCTCTTTTCCTGCTGCCTGCATATCTGGATACAGAACTTCTTCCAGTTACTTCTCCAGCACTGTATCATCCTGCTCCCCACCATGATGATAATGAACTAAGCCTCTGAAACCATAAGCATGCCCTGATTAAATGCTTTCTTTTATAAGAGTTCCTGTGGTCATGGTGTCTCTCTTCACAGAAACAGAACACTGACTAAAACACTGGGATATTAATGGTTAGTCTCTATCTTTTTTTTTTGGTTTTGGTGCTCTGGTCTGGGGCTTTGAATTATTAGATTCCTCATGTCATCAGTGACTCAATCATTAAATACTTTAAGAATTTGCTTTTGGGTACCCATATATGAATATTTTAGCTAGTTTTCATATATACTTGATGTCCTCTCATTGTCTTGTACTTTATCTCAGATAGACAACTAGCTCCAAATTCCCTTACTTTCCTGAAATCATCTTACCCACAAGTCACTCAGAATCAATAATGCATCAGGGGAGGCTGACAGACACCATTGGCAGAGATGATCTGTTAGCAAATGGTAAGATTATTTTTCTAGAACATTATTTCAGGAGCTCACTAATTTGATGAGGTTCTGGATGATGGATGTGGAGAGTGTTCAGGACTCAGGAAACCCTCAGGGCTAAGGCGGAGGAGCCCTGGTTGTTGAGACAAGCACAGAAGTGTTAGAATCTACTACAAACCCATGGTTTGAGAAAATGGTCTTCTTTCAGAAATGATTGCTCTTAATATTTTCCTCTGTTGGTCCTGGCAGACTTCTAAACACAGACTTATAAGTAAGCAAACTTAAATGTATGTATTACTATAAGCGATCTGGAAAGTTTTAGTAAAACTATTTTGATTATTTTTCAAAATAGGTTTTATAACTTGCATTAAATTTGTTTTCTGAGGATTTCCTGCATCTGTATAAAACATTCTGACTACTTTTATTATCCATTTCCCCCTCCCACTCCTGCCAACCCCCCAATAAATCCTTTTCCTTCATTGGTGTCATTTTGTATGATTTTGTTGTGTTTTTTTTTTTTGTTGTTGTTGTTGCTGTTTGGTTTGGTTTTGTTTTTTGACTCTCTAACTTTAACCAGTGTTGTCCCTGTTTGGAACTGTCCATTGGGTTTACTCACTGGTAGGCTAACAACTGAAGACAGTTAGACTGCCTTTTTCCAATAGTTCTGCAGGAAAGTGTGGGATTTCCCCAAGTCGGCTGAGTTTTATCCCAGCCCAGTTCAGGCAACCATAGCTGCAGCAAGATTATGATGTAGTGGCTCTATCAGCCCAGATGACAGCATTCCATAGCATTCCCTCCTCCCTGGCTTCTGCCTCTTATATTCTTTCTGCCTTCTCTTCTGACATGTTCACTGAGCCTTAGGGCTGAATACTCTACTACTGAATACTCTTATTGTCAGCACTTTGAGCAGCCATGAGTCTGGACATTTCTCAACTGCTCACTGCAGAGAGAAGTTTCCCTAAGACGGAGCGTGTGATTTTCTATGGGCATAAAGTAACTATTTGGAAGACAGTTTGGTGCCATTTACTATAGTACTAGTAAATCCACACCTCCTCCCCCAAGGCCTTCTCAGCCATGGGTTTCATGAGTCTCCTCCTTCGGAGCAAGTCTAAAATCTAATCAGAGTACAGTTGGCTGTCCCTGTGATAGTCATGCTACTGTTGCGCCAGTGAGCACATCTAGTTTCTTTGACTGTCATACAACTTATATCCATTTAAAAATATTTGGAGTAAACATTAACGACAGAGGGATAATAACCTATATTGTTAGCAAAACACCGTTTTTCTCTTATGAATGTGATTTTTTTGTTAGCTCTTTGCATCTTGCCTGGCAGGTTGATACTGAAGTTCATAGGGTTCACAGCTGGGTAAAATATTTGTTGCCTTTCTCCTCTAACAGTCTGTGCAGCACTTTCTGTTAATATGAAAGCTAGCCTGCAGGGAATAAGCTTCTAGCTCAGTTCCAGCTAGTTTTCTCTAAGTCTTGGAATCAAGTTGTGTGGTATCTTCAGCCATAGGGCCTTATCTGGCATGCAACTAAGAGGAATATCAAGAGGGTATAATGTAAAAACAGATTTTAATGCACAAAATCTATTAGGCAGAAGCACAAGAGAACAGAGATTAACAATAAACATCTCCATGATTGATCAATATTTCCAATGAACAGATTGAGACTAATTGAGACACTAAATACTTAAACATGTGATTAAATACCACCATGAAAAATCATGTCTGTAGCAGTACGCTACAATCTTTTATCCTCAATTTAGGGAAGGAGAAAGGAAAGATAGAAATCTTCACTGCTTTTACAAGCAGCCTTAATACAGAAAGAGAGAAAGGTAGAAATCTTCACAGCCTCTTTTTAGGCTGTCCTAAGCTCGAATCTCTCCAACCTTTGTTCTTTTAGGAATTATCACACTAATTAATGACAGCAACCCAACCAATAAACCACCAATTAACACCTACCCTGTCTCTTGGGGCTTCAGACCTTTAATGCGCTAAGCCAAAAGTTCCCATAAACCCATGTGGCACACTATCCCAAAGACAAGCTACAGGTGCCAGAACAATTGCACCTAACCAAATTACAGCCACCTGCATTAAGCGTTCCAAATCCAACACGTAAACACCTGGGATGGGAATGCAAATCTAATCCAAATGCCATTTTGCATTTTTTAAAGGAACCAAAATAACAAAAACTTCTTCCAAGTGTTGCTCTACACATGTCTGATCTAATATATTTTAGAATACCCAAGGGATAATTCTCTGGCTTAGACTTAGAAAAATTAAATTATCACAAATGCTGCTATCAGTTCAGAAATAAAGTCAGGTTTTCTGAAGATTGAAAGTAAGCCAACATCGACTGATGTGACTGAGTTCAGTAGCTAGTGATCTGAGTAGACAACGGTTTAAGGGATTAAGTTTTGAGGGATGAAATGAATCGATATCATTTCTGTATCAGATGAGATTTTAGATATAATTAACAAAAGCAATCATTTAGTAAAAAGAGGGATTTATTAGAATACCATTGCAGGTAGCATGTCATGTAAAGGGGTGTGAGGCTCAAATGAATCTTATTGGGACAAGCCAACAAGAATTTCTGAATAAATAAGCAAACAGAAGCATCTCTTCCTGTTTGTTTTGTTTTGTTGAGCTCTGGAGGAAAATGTAACATTGCATAATTTCACCTAGTATGATGTTCCATTCAAACTCTCAGAGGGCTTCTGACTATAAGAGATTATCCACGGAGAAAACAGCGAGCTGTGCACAACTGACTGAATTGTGAAGCGTCTCTGTGTCCACAAAGGAAGCCCTGACACTGCGCTGGGAGCTGGTGATTACTCGGTGACGGCTTCGATTCACTGTGAGGGAAGCAGAGAAGTCCCAGACCTGGTGGAAACTATGGAATTCTGGGCCCGCATCTGCCCAGTCTTGTACTTTGCTTGAGTAACTTTTGCTTTAGTTCGACTCTGGGATGTTGTCAAAAGCTCGTGTGATGAAGGGCCGCTGTGGTGCTATTGGCAGGTAGTAGAATCTTTAGAAGGCCTAATGGAAGGAAGTTAGGTATCACTTCCTGTCCCTTTGCTTGCCAGCTTTTCCTCCATTATGGTCCTGCCATGGTGTGTTGCTTCATAAGCCTCCTAACAATGGAGGTAAATCCATTGTTAAATCACTAAATCACTGAGTTAAATCACTGGAACTACAATCCAAAATAAACCTTCCTTTTAAGCTTATTATCTTGAGCATCTTGTTAGCCTCAGAAGAGAGAAAATCCATGTTTGTTGACTTCACCAGGTGATCTCAGTGAGTGTGACTGCTTTTCTCGGGTGATGATGGTGCTCAGGGAATAGTTGTGGGAGCATCTGGAAATTAAAGGTTATCTTTCAACATATATGGAAATGTCTTTATACTAGTGAAGGGAGAATGAAATATGGCCCATGAAATCAGTGGGTGCTTCCTGACCTTGAAAACAAGAGTGGAGGCTGAATTAGAAATAGCTCACATTCCTTCCTTTTTATTTTTAGGCCTACACTTACTTACAATGAGCACTAGGGGTCAGGCAAAGAATGGTCGTATTTTCAAAGGGACCCAAACTTGAGTAGCACTACCTCACTCTGTATAAACAACTCAATACTGTGCATATTTTGGTATATTTTTATAAGGCTGTTTTCATTTTACTTTATCAGTATACAAAGTTTGTTCTTTTTTTTGCGGGGGCAGGGGCAGGATTTTTCTGTTGTAACTCTGACTGTCCTGGAACTGTAGACCAGGTTGGCCTAGAACTCAGAGATTCACCTCCCTTTGCCTCCTGGGATAAAAGACAGGCACCACCACCTCCTTGTTCATAATGACAAGTCTTTCCCCAAAGTTTAAGATCTAAAATTGTATGTCAACGTTTTCCCTAATAACAGCACATGATGCAAATAATTCTTTGAGGGAAGTCAACTTCTAGTTGTAATTTTAAAAAATATATTAGTTATACATGATGAAGGGTTTTGTTATGACATTTTTATACATGTGAAGCATTTGATCACATTCAATGCTCATTACTGTCTCTTGTCCCAGTACAATGCCAGCTGATCTCCTTCCTCATCCCGACCATTTCTCCTTCTACTTTCAAGTATATTCCTTCTCCTCCTCCACCACCCCCCCCCCCGTCCCTCCTCCTCTTTGTGATCAATGAGTTTAACTAAGGTTGTTACATGAGTATTTGTGAGGGTTTATTTACAGGGTCCTGGGCTCTCTACCTTGGCTACATCACTAAAGAAATACATCTCTCCCTTAGCAACTGCTAAATGGCTAGGGGTTGGAACTCATGAGCCCCTTCACCGTCCTGGAAAGAATGTGGATGGGCTCAGTCTGGTGCATATGCTGCACAGGAATCGTAGTTGTTGAGTTCATGAGCGTGGTGGCCGTGTTACAGCATTCTACTGCACTTCTTCCTTCTTTCAGTGCTTCTATCTAACCCCGTTCAAGATGTTTCCCTAGAGTGTTGCAGAAGTTTATTTCCAGTTACATTTAAAATGGTTGTTTTGTGCATCGTTGTGGGGATGGCTGTCTAGGCCTTGGCAATTAGTACTGTCTGCAGACATTGGCTTTACGTAAAGGATGTTTGATTGCTCATGCACGTGGTATCAATAGTACACCTGAGAAGCTTCTGTGTCAATTAAAACCCCTGAGATGAGACGCTCAGGGTTCCATTGCCCAGGATGGCACTTGCCATGATAGCAGCTCCCTCTGTTGAGGTCTGGCAGGGTTTGCACCTACAAAAATGCCTCCTTTTCTTTCTTGGTGAGCAACACAGTAGCCTACTGCTACATTAGGTGTCCCATTAGTAGCTAAGCACGCAACAGACATTCTCAGCACTATGAGCAGCTGAATCTCTGTATTGACTGCTGCCCACCACGAAAAGAAGCCTCTCTGACCAAGGGTGAGAGCAGCACTAATCCATGCATATAAATGCAGACATGTAGGAGGCAGTTGGATACACGCCTATTTAGCAAAACAAACGTTGTAGTTATTTCCTTAGGGCCTACACGTCCCCTTGTTCCCAGCCATAGGCTTTTGACCAACCTTACAATACCAAGCACTAATTCCCTCTTGTGAAGCAGGCCTCAAATTCAATTGGAAAGCGACTGGTCATCCCAATAACAAATTGCTACTATTACACCAGTGGGCAGTGGCGGATTAGGATAACACATTGGGTTTATTATCAGTGACTTTTCTCCCTAGTATCCCGCATAGCCTTCACTTTGGGAAGTCTATTAATCTTATAATCAAATGAATTATTCACCGTCTTCCTTTTCTTTACCTAAGTAGCTCCTGTACTTTTTCTTATGTCAAATGCCTAATCCCTTCTCCCCAATTTATTTATTGATAAAATTACAAGTACAAGGAGAATAATAGCTATAAGTCTTTACTTTTTTTTTTTTTCCGAGGCAGGGTTTCTCTGTTGTCACGCTGGCTGTCCAGGAACTCACTCTGTAGACCAGGCTGACCTCAAACTCAGAGATCCACCTGCCTCTGCCTCTGGAGTGCTGGGATCAAAGGCGTGCACCACCACCACCACCTGGCTAACAGCTACACTTCTTATAATCTTGGAAAGCTTTTGAAAAAACAATTGAAGATTCATTACAATGCTGCAAAACAAGCTTATTTCTCAATTTGTTTTAATATCCAGGTTGTGGGTATTTGATGTTTTAAGTTGAATAAGTTAGGCTTGCTTACTTATTCCAGCCAATTAAACTCACAGGCGCTCACACATGGCTATCCTTGAGAATAAATGAGCAATGCAGTAGGTTGTTCCTAGTTCCTTTGTTAGTGCAGGCCACTGAATGGATTACTAGTGAAACTAGCTAATCTGAAACTGCAGTTAGGAAAGAATGTGAAAGAGTAAGTTTTATATTTCTGGGACCTTCCATGAGCAAAGAGGCTAATGTAGGTCAAATTCAAGTGAGAACATAAACATGTCTTCTTTACATTAAAGAACTTCCAAATCAGGGCTTCTTAAACTTTTCTATGTGACCCCTTACTCAAGAAATTTTTACATGACACAGGCATATAGGTATATAAGATAGGTATACATGTCAGACATTATTGGTAATAAATTATTGAGATATTTAATGCAAAACTTTGTTGGTTCTGGAGAGATGATTCAGCAGTTAAGATCATTCCTTGCTCTTCCAGAAGATCAGAATTTGGTTCACAGCACTTCAGCAGTAGGCTCACAACAGCTTGTAATTCCAGCTCCAGGGAATCCATTACCTTCTTCTAGCCTTCACAGGTACCTATGTATACATGATGTGACACACATAATATAATGCTGAAGATCACAGTAGTCTTCGACCTGAGCCATGGTGTGTCAGTGTTTGTGCTGTGTAGGTTGAAGGCTTGCAGAGAACACAGTGCACATGTTTGTATTCAGAACCAAGGCTTCAGGTCACCTGCTGCAATATGGGTAAACACTGCCAGAAACGCCTTGAGTTCATTATGCAGTTAATTCATTTTTGGTTCTTACATATCCAAAAAAACTTTTACTCTTGCCAAATTTTCGCAACCCACACTTTCAGTTATACGGTGTCATACGGGATTGTAGTGCACAGCTGTGTTCTAGACTGAGTATAAGAAAATGTAATATCTCTTTTTCCTTTTAAAAAGAACGTGCATTTTTCACCCTTCAAATTAGCGTACACATTTCTTGAGAACAGTCGAGTCATTTTATACTTCGGCCAACACACAGACATCTAAAAGA
Organism: Cricetomys ansorgei; assembly: GCA_026225945.1. Classification (NCBI taxonomy): domain Eukaryota; kingdom Metazoa; phylum Chordata; class Mammalia; order Rodentia; family Nesomyidae; genus Cricetomys; species Cricetomys ansorgei. The sequence continues at coordinate 45,613,955 of JAMJFZ010000242.1, read as the reverse complement.
CGCCTATACTCCCCATCAACGAGAAAATTCACCAAGAAAACATTCTTGATTTTGCAATCACCTGGGTCGATCAACATAATCAACTGTCTCCAAATGAGAGGCTTGTTTCCTGGGAAATCATTGAGAAACAAGGGTTAGGTCGCTGGGCGGGGAGAACCTCCCAGGGTTCTTGGCATTGACGTCTCAGGAGACTCTCCCACACATGCATCAAGTTGGCCCTGCCCATGCCGTAACTATCCCATCTCGTCCCTGGCTGAGGGACAGCAGGGTTAACTGCCAGTTTCCAGCAACTGACCTTCGTTGTTTTTGTTGTTTACACACAAACGACCTAGCTCTTTCTTCTGCTTTCCTCACCCCAGTAGTCTTGGTATTTTTCCAAAGTAAAGTGCATCTTCATCTTTGAAAAATGGAGACTCTTCTCAGAGTTCAGAGGTGGGGATGAAAATCCTAGGGAGAGACAGACATTTCTTCTCTGTCTCTGAATCTAATAGGAAGAGATGCTCACATGTTTTTGTTTCTGAGGACATCACTTCTTTTTTTTTTTTTTTTCCCAATCCCAATGAGCAAGGTCATGACCCTAAACTACTGCACATTTTCAGGAACACATTTGCCATACTGGTCACCCCTCCAGGCTGGTAACAGGGTAAGACACTTGCTTTCACTCTTATTTCTGATTGGACCTTGGCCTCTGAGATTTATTTGGAGGGATGTCTTAAGCTTTTCTCTCTAAATCTCTAGAGGGTGCTGTGACTCAGGGCAGACAAGGATCCGAACAAAGTGCTATTCAGAATTGACTTTCTTCAAACTTCTGAAGATCTTTAGTAACTAAAAATATAAGTACATTGAATCATTAAGCTGGATGCTGTACTGAAATACAAGCAATTACACGACAATGGCATGAGCCATAAATTCTGATCCTACTCACTATATTTATTATTTATTTACTTATTTGGTGACTCATCGAGTCTCTGTGGTTACTTACAGGAGTTCTGCTTGAGGAGCCCCTCACAGGAGCAGAAGTGACTCGAAGACAGCTGCATCACCAGAGCCCACCCCGGCGTGCAAACTGGGAAAGCAGAAAACTGGGAGTTCACTGTACCTCAGCAGACGTGAAAGTGTCTTTCCCTGGCAGCTCTGTTACCTCAGATTCTTCTAAGCAACCTGGCTGGTCTGAGCCTCTTCTAGGCATCTGGGCTTGTCTGAGAGCCCCTAAAATATGGAGTCCTGCTAAGAGGAATAACTTCCATCATTAGTTCTTTCTTCTTTCCTTCCTTCCTCCCTTTCTCTTTCCTTGTCTGTTTTTTTTTCTTCCTTTTTTTTTGGTGTCACTGTAAAGTAAACAAAGCACCACTGTGTAACTATTCACGTTGAGTTTGTGAATATCTAACACATGTTTTCTTCTATCTTCTTCCTTTTGAGGACATCTATTCTAGAAGTCATATTCTCACTGGGCAGTTGTGGCACACACCTTCAATCCCAGCACTCAGGAAGCAGAGCCAGGTGGATCTCTGTGAGTTCAAGGCCAGCCTGGTCTACAAAGCAAGTTCCAGGACAGCTAGGACTGTTACACAGAGAAACCCTGTCTTGTGGGGGAAAAAAGAAGAAAAGAAAAGAAAAAAGCCATCTTCTCATCTGCCTCTCTCCCAAATTCCCATCTTGACTAACTGAGCAAAATTTCTATTAGGGCTCTCAGCTGAATCCTTCCTCTCCCCAGTTTCTTCTTTCTTGGCTCCTTATAGACCTTTAGGATACTTTCAATGCTACTTTCATTACCCACCAAATGAAGGGTCTGCATACAATTAACACAGCCTTGTTACATGGGTGCCTCAAATAAAACACAGCTGAGAAGACTCACAGTCCTTCAAAGCCAGCCCTACCACAATGCCATCTTTTAAACAAAACCCCATTTCACACTATCAAGGGCCTTCTGAAGCAAATAACAGATTCTGCTACTATCTGACAGGTTCCCAGATTAGCTTTCAGTAGCTGAAAGTTTAGTTGTAAAGCTGTCAGTACCCTTGCGTCCAACAAATACTCCTCTCGTTGCTTCGGTTTTAGAAAAGCCATTGCAGCATTAAATCTCACCTGCCTCCTGTGAACAGGGATATCAGTGAGGTAAAGGTGTCCGACTACTGTGATAGGTTGATTTGTGATTTTCCAAAAGATATGTCCTGCCCTCTTGTCTAAGAATGTGACCCTTTCGGATCTTTGTAGATGCTGTTAGGTTAAGAATATCAATCCAATGATCTTAGAAATGGTATACTGTAACTTCAAGGACAAGAATCTTCATAAGAGAGGGGGAAAACAGATCAAACAAAAGGCAGAGAAGGCTTTAAGAAGCCAGAGGAAGGGATTGGAGTGATGAATCTATAAACCAATCACTGTATGGATTGCTAGCATACACTGTGTGCCAGGAGAGGGGTTGGGAGAGCTGCTCCCATAGACCTTCTAAAATGAACCAACATTGCAGACACTGGGCAGTGGACTTCTGGCCTCCAGAACCATGACATTGAGGTTGTGATAATTTGTCATGGCAGCCCCAGAAAACTAGTATAATCTTAATGTCAGTTATTAGGAAGAACCTTTCTACTGTGCTGGATTTGTACTTGACAAGGAATGCAGCTGTTTCTAGAGAGCAGAGTACCAAGACACGTAACAGTGATGACTCCACATGGAGACTGTGTGGGGAGAATTGTTTGTCCTGGGATCTTAGTACAACACACGTGATCAAATTCATAAATTAAGTTTAGACTTAGAAGGTTTTGCAGGCTGATCTGTACTGTACCGTTAGTCCATTGTAACCACAGATTCAACAGACATCAGATCAAGGGCATGAAAAAAATCAAGTACAATTATTCTCTGGACAATACAGTATTTAGAACTATTGGCAATTACATTGAACTGGTATTATAAGTAATCTAGAGATCATTTAAACTATCTGAGAGGTGGTATGTAGGTTATATACCAATGCCACAATATTTTATGAAGGAGTTTGGGTTTGGTACTTATGAGGGTCTTAAAACCAATAGCACCTAACACTAAAGGGTGTCTGAACTATTTCTTGTTCAGAACTCCCCGAGTTCTCAGTAGCAGTGCTGCAGGAGGCAGACGGTCCAGGCTGCAGGAATGGAGGCGTGAATAAGAGATGAGGAAGTTGGAATGGAGAAAAGGCCACAGGTGAGCCTTGTCCCTTTTTCGGTCCTGGTCCTGCCTTGCCAGCGTCTCACATCAGACTTTCGTTACAGCCTCAGGCCCACTCCGCTTCTTAGCATCTGTGAGTCCACACTAACTCCATCCTTCATCTCTTTTTACTGTGACTCAGCACCACGTTCTTTCTTGTTTTAAATTCCTCACTTCTAAATGAAGTTGAAATCAAAGTCCTGGTGGAGAAGTTGTATTTCCAGAACACAGGCTTGCCGTCTTCTACACAAGGCACGTAGACGTTTACTCCTGTAGGCCGCTTTCGGGATCCCGACCCCGAAACGACCCACACATACACTGTGTTTTCCTCTTTTAAACACAGGTTCCAAGATGCCCTGGAACTCCTGAAATCACGGGTGATGCACACCAAACTCTCCATATCCATGTTTTATCTGTGATAAAATCTGAAGGCTTAATGGCCTGAGAACTCCAGAAAGGAAAGGTGACTTGACAATTAACACCTGTGGGCAGTTAAGGTCCAGAAGCTTCGAGGATAGCATACCAACCCCCACTGGCTGGGCCCTACCACTTTCAGGTCGCAGGGGGACTGACCTGATGATGGACTCTCCCATCCTCAGTGTTCTTTTTTTTTTTTCTTTAACCCTATAACACCCGCAGCTCGTGCACCATGCAGAATCTCACTTCTGTGGAGAGGCTAGTGTCCCTCACTGTTGTGATTAAAGAACAGTTCTGCTTCTGAAGAGGCCAGTCTTTTTCCTTTATTTCCTCACGACCCTCTATCAGTCCTGATATAACAAATTTAATTTATAAATTAGGCCTTGGAAGACTGAATTATAGTAAGAAATAATAAATTATAAATATGAATGTATCCTATATTACAATTTACGAGGATGTGGTCTTCCTCTGCATCCCACTGCTTTTAGATCACTATCTCCATGTTTCTTCTTGTAGTGATACAACCTGTACAGCCTGAGGGTTAAACTGTGGTAAACCAAGAATAACAGACTCAGAAAGTGCTACTGCAGGTAAGGAAAAAAGACATTCTGTCATGGCCTCTGACCAGGCTCAGGTCCTGGGTTTAGCTTTAGGCTCACCTTGAGCTCTCGCACACCTATCATCTTAGTTCCTTGTACTCTTCTTCTGTGCTGCTTTGTACCCTGTGCTGACTCTTCTTTTGGCCTTGGAAATCTCTAGTAACCACACCTACTCACTGGGTCTCCATTTGTTTGTTTGGGGTATCTTTCTATTATATATACATACATATATATACATATACATACATACATATACATACATATATATAGTGACATATACAATATGGTATAAATTGTAAGTGGTTTTTAAGAAATATTTAAAATGTAACAGTTTTTATTCTAAAAGAGGGTGTGGGTTTGGCTGTTTTTGCCATTTGAATTGGGGCTCTCAAAAGCTGCTGTTACTTTTCTCACTGGCAACTTGACTCTGCCCCTCTGTTTCCGGTTTCTAGATTTCTAACTTGCAACGTTTTAAACCTCGGTTAGCTCATAGGGTTAGGGAGGAAATGAAAAGGATAGGAAGAGAAACCTTACAGCTCTTTTCTGGCTGTCTTAATCTGCCTATGACTGGGGAACTGAACTAACTCTAACCCACTCTGGTGCAGCTTCTCCCAGCACGGCAGTTACTGAGAAGATCTAAATTGTAACTTTTCTAAAACCCAAGTTAGTTCATTTTATCTGAGCCTTGTTTCTGCCTGCTTCCCTATCATCAGCGTTTGTGCTCTCTCTTTCTCTGTACTAGAGCATCTGTGCTGTAACTCTGCTGTAACTCTTAACTCCAACTCCTGTCAATTCAACTCTTTCAACTGCCAACTCTAACGGTCAGTGTGCCTCTTATATACCTCCCTCCAAGCTGTTCCCAGAAGTCCAAGCAGTGTGCAACCACAAAGGAGGAGGGACTTTTCCCTGGCAAAGCTTCACTCTACAATATATAATAGATATTAAGTGATCTGTATATGTAACACTGATAGGAGATACATATCAATATATATCTAATATGCCTAATATCAATATGTAACTAATACAGTATGACAAGTTTAGTGAGTTGGTACCACTGTAATTATATTATTATATATATTATATATATTATACTCCTTTTTATTATCTAGCTTACTCTAGAAGCCTTACTGGCTTTAAAGAACAAGATATAAAGGATACAGCTGGAAGGAACTAACTGTGCTCAGAAGTCAAGTAAACTTGCAACTACACCTTTCCTCCCACCAGAATCTAAATACTGGAAACACCTGATTTGCAATCTGCACAGAATTCAGCTACAGTTATGTCTGTATTTTGCTTTCTAGGCATCATGAGAACACAAATGCACAGTGATAGAAAGCTGACATAGTGGTATTTAGAGTCTGTCCTTCCTAACACTGTGAGTTGTTCTTTCTCTACTGATTCTGCTCCAAAAAGAATCCAGCTGGGTGAATACTGTGGATGAAAGTCCTTAGTCACAAGCCCCTGGCCAAGGACACACTACCTGTTATCACTGCAATGCTGAGTTGAAGATACTCTTCTATTGAAATTTTGAACAAAAACTGGGCGGTGTTGGCACACACCTTTAATCCCAACCCTCGGAGAGGCCAGTTTGAGGCCAGCCTGGTCTACAGAGTAAGTTCCAGGACAGCCAGGGTTACAATAGAGAAACGCTGTCTGAAAAACAAAACAAAACAAACAAAAAAGAAGTGCTAACTTGCAACATCTGGAACCGGGGGATAGGACCATCACTCCAAAGACCAGGCATTGTTTTGGCTTCAGTGGCAAAACAGTGAAGCTGCCCTTTAGATCCTTGACTACACAGATCTCTTTTTCTCAAAGAGGTAAACCGAGCATTCTTTTAAAATTGAGTTGCTGTATTGTCCTAATGTTTTCCAAGTGGGCAAAGTTATCACATTAATGGAAACATGTGAAGGAACGCTTTGTCAGGAGGTTTTTTGTGCTACAACTCCCCTTCCCCCATTTATGGTTGCATGCAGCTTAGACTACTAGGAACAGCTTGGAGGGAGGATGTAAGAGAGAATGTGTCCATTGAAAACAGCAGTTGGAGTAGAGACAGGGAAAGAGAGAGCTAAAGCTGATGATAGGAAAAGCAGGCAGAAAATTACTGTGATAACTGGAGGAAAAGCATTACTGGGATAAAGGAGTTTAGAGTTAGTTCAGTTCCCCAGATTTAGAATCTATTTCTTTCCTTTCCTTTTCTTCCTAACCCTTTGAACCTAAAGGAGGTTTGAAAAGTTACAATTTAGATCTTTCTCGGTAATAGTGTGCCAGGAAAAGCTGAACCTAAGTTAGTTACCAGTGAAAAAGTAAGTTTCAAAGGGCTTCAAAGCTTAGATACAGAGTCCAGATCCAAACGGCAGAAAACACCCACATGCACATATGCACATCCCTTTTTAAAAGAATAACTCTTTATATTGTGTGTCTGTGTCTGTCTGTCTGTGTGTGTGTGTGTGTGTGAGAGAGAGAGAGAGAGAGAGACAGACAGACAGAGATAGAGATGAAGAGACTGAGTCCTCCAAAGCTCCATGTATTGAAATGTTAATCTCACTGTGAAACATTAATCCCACTGTAGTATTTACTGATGGGCCTCTGAGAAGTGATCAGGTTTAAATAAAATTGTTACATAGAGCCTCTGCAATTAAATCTTGGTGAATTTATTCAAAGATGGTGAGAAATCAGAGCGACAAACATAAACGTGTGTGGCCTGTCCCTTATCGTGTGATTCTATGCTGTTTCAGGATTCATCCAGAAAGGTTATCATGATGTCAGGCCCCAGGCATCATACCGCTAGATATGAAGAAAAATGAACACATTTTATAAAGCAGTCTGCCTTGGGTATTTCATAACAGCAACAAAGCTATAATAGATACAATCTGTTAATGCAGTTTCCATAGAGACGTTATCACTGTGGGGCTTGAACAGATCCTACAGATCAGGTGTTAATTCTTAACAATTCTGAAATCAAGTGAACAACTTAGGATCAAATACTCAAACCATATCTCAAATGTGTCTGTTGCAGAAACAAAGCAATTCTTGACTCGTTCACAATATGGAAACCCTGATGAGAAATCAAGGCGAGTTCCTAAGAATGTTACATGTAAGTGGAAAACTGCTTTGGTAATTATGAGTATAAAGAAAAATTTCAGAATGCTATGTGTTATTTAGAAAACTACCTTGCTACCTTGTTTATGCACTCACATTCTTCTGTAATAGTTTAAATTTAGCATTATTTTCCAAAACTACTTTTGCTGTTAACCCAGGACAAGATTAAAGTTACACCTGGGATGTGATGTACTCTCCCCGACAGGAAAGTTTTCTCTGTCTTTGCACATTAACGAGTGCATTCAGTGCTCTGTGTGTCTGAACTTTCCCCGAGTTTGCTGCAATGCTGTCATCTTTGCAGTCAATGAAGCTGTGTTCATCTCTTCACTCAGCAGCATTACTTCTTAGGTGAACAATAAATGCTAGTCTAGAATATTTTCAGTTTTGTTGTTGTCACAGATTACTGAGATGTAATTTTTCTCAATTCAGTATTGATTTTTTGGCCACCACTGCCTTCTGAATACTGAATTAAAGGTGTGTCTACATTCCATCCAGACCACACAGGCCTCTGAATGTAGCCCTTGGAATGTAGACCTTAACTTTCACACAGGGCTATTCCTCTACATTTCTCCTTTTTGTTTATTATTGTGGTACCCCATGGAACAGTCACACCATGTGGCCATGGGTTGAGGGCGCTTGCTGGCAAGGCTCTCATCCTAGAGAGCTGGCAGAGCTTGGCTCCTCTCCTCTGCATTGACAGACCAGGGCCACAGCAAAGTTCCAAAGTTCCACCCACTTCAGAGGGTGAGCTGTGATTGGCAGAATTGCTTACCTGTTTTAACCAATACATTGTCCCTGGGTACTAGGGGTCCCACCCTTCCCTGAACCCCAGTAAATATATCCTAACCCTTGCAATAAATTGAGTATGCCTCTTTGATGGCTCCTCCCAGAATTCTGTGTGTTCCATTGACTCTTAAGTTCCCCAACCTGGGACCCACCTGGTTGTGTCTGACCCATGCCACCATGCTTCCTTCCTACTAGCCACAGATGGCTGGACTGTTTAGCTGGTAGTCCAGCCACTTGGGTGGGAAAGAGAAACAACCCACATATTATACAAGGCAAGAAAGTAGAAAGGATTGACTAGTGAGGTAGGAGTGGGAAGGTCCCATCCTCTTTAGACTGCTTCCAGCTACCTGGGAATATCAACATCTTTGGGGCATAGTTGATCCTCACCATCAGGACATATATGAGAGTCAGAAAGTGTTCAATTCTGTGGCTAGAGTCCTGTAACAATCATTGATTAATGGTTTGATTAGAGATTTTTTGAATTTGTTATTGAAGAAACATAGAAAAGAAATTGATGAGATGGTGCTATTAATAAACGCAGAAAGACAAGATGGATGGGGATTAGGAGGGTAGTATCCATTTCATATGGGGATCTCAAAGGCTCAGGGGCTGAAGGCATCAAGTTGTCCCTTACATTTTAGAAGGTCTGTTTGAAGTTGTTGGATTTTATATTTTACTACACCCAATTGATTGACATAGAAGCAGCATTCCTCTCAGAGGAAGAGCCAAAGGCCACCTTTTTAAGCTGTAATGAGATCTAGTCCCTGCTGGCTTTTGAGTACCACTGCTGTCAAAGGATCAATTTGTCCTTGAGAAGGGTGAGGATGGTTTGGGCCCCCTGTTGAAGGTCCTGGATGAACTGGCAGATAAATTTAGAGGCCCTTAAGTCGGGCACTAGGTAGAAGGATCAGAAGTTCTCTAAGAGACATCCCAAGGGAGAGTCAGAAGGTATGGACAATGCCGTAACCCTGGTGAGAAAGGGAGGAAGGTTCTAGACCTATAGTCAAGGGTGTCCCCAAGACTCAGGGAGGACCAAGAAGCAGACCACACTCACAAGGAGTTGGCACAAATAGCTGGGGAGACCCAGAGCCCTGTACCAGGGCTTTTGATGGAAGCCAGAAGGTGAAAAACTGGACTCAAGAATGAAATCTCATCCAAGGAAAGAGCGGGGAGCGGGGTCAGTGAAAAGGGCCAGCTGTAGTCTTAAAGACTATGGCTGGGAGTACCTGCACTTCCAAGGGTACCAGAGGGGTGCCAAAGGTGGGCTGTGTAGTAGTCTGCTGTGCTTACCAAGAAGGACAAGGAGGGATTCTCACACATGCAAACTCTGCCAGACCTCAGCAGAGGGACCCACTATCCTGTCCAGTCCCATACTCTGTAGTGGAACCCCAAGCATCTGAGCTCAGGTGTTTTAATTCATTCAGAATATTCTACTGATATATCAGGTATTCTACTGATAGCACATGCAGATCATTAGCAATCAAACATCCCCCACATGAACCCAACACCCACAAACAATACAAAATGTCAAGACCTAGGACATCCCCTCACCCAACAGTACATAAAACAATTATTTTACACATAACTAAAAATAAACTTTCACAACAGACTGGAAGTGAAGGACAGGCTCCCAGTGCAGCTCATATCCCTGGGGGTGGGAGTGTGCAGGTGGAGGGGGAGCTGGGGACTGGGGGGTGCATGAGTCATGGCACCAATGAAAGGGTTTTTGTGGCCAAAGGGTATCTCAGCAATTGGGAGCCAAAGGGATACTACAAAGTCACACCACAGCAAAGAATCTCATGCAAGAGATTATTTATTGAGGGTGGGGGAAGGCACAAAGTGACCACCTCTGAGCAGGAATGGGGCAGTGGTGGGCTGGGCCATGATGACAGGATTTAAGAGGGGTATAGAGCATGCACATGGGAAAATATGGCAAGGGTAGAAACGTGTCACATTGGCAAGCATTGGCCATTAGTGATGGCCGGGCTGTTGGGTCATTGAAGGGGTAGGGGATGTTAATAAATGTCCATAGTTGATTTTTCCAATGCTATTTATTAAGTCATTGTTGATATATTAATCACGAGCCAAGACAAATCTCAGGGGTCAGATGCCAAGCGGCTTAGGTAGAGCTCACTCCATAACCTCCTCACACCATTCTTTCTCTCTCTCTCTCCCCTCCTCATACTCTCTCATGTCCTTTATTCTTTATTTTCAACTGTAAACAAATGGCCTCTTCATGTGGAGATCTGAGTGGCTAGCACAGAAGTATAAATGGGTAGGAAGCAAGACCTTAACTCACTGCAAGGCTTCAGACACAACCTTCCCCTTTTACAGCATACAGGAATATTATCTATAACTAAAATATCCCACAACAAGAGGTTGGGGGATAGGTGAGCTCTTTAGGCAGTTTTTAGTACGCCCAACACATAGGGAAATCTTCTGGGGTTCTGATAGGTATGGGCACTGTGGTTGCAGGTATCTGGGTATTGGGACTTGAGATTCAGTAATTGGGAAGGGCTGGGGGCAGTGGAAGGGCTTCACAAGAGGGAAGACAGCAGGGTGTTCCACCGGGATCCACTTAGTTAGTCCCCTGGGAATGGGGGTAGAGAGTGTGAGGCCTCAGCAGAGGTCTGGGTTTTCTAAAGAGCTAGGGATGAGACTAGGGGATTGGACTTGGAGATGAATTATCAGTTAGCTTACTTGCTTCTTTGGTCAGAGTGGCCTGTGAGTTACCGGGAAGTGCCTGCTGGATTTAGAGTCTAGGTCAAAGGAATGAGTGTGGGTCAGGAAGTTTGGAGGAGGAGATCTGTGGGATCCACTGGAGATGGATGCATCAGGTGTTCTGCTGCAGAACTGGGATGAGACTGGGGATTGAACTTGGAGGAATGAAGGGAGCAGTGAAGATCTAAAGTTAACCTGTTTCCTTGGCAGGAGTGGCCTGTGGGTTCCCAGGGAGTGCCTGCTGTAGTTGGGGGCTGGGAGAAAGCAATGGGGGGAGGGGGTTAGGAGCTGAAAGTCTGTGAGATACACTGGAGATGGGGGCAGGGAGGAAGGAGGCTGCAGCAGGCCTTGGGCTGCAGAGCTGGCATGAGATTGAGGGATTAATTTGAAGGAGCAGAGGGAGAGGCGAAGATCTGCAATCAGCCTACCTGCTTCCCTGGCTGGAATGCGAAAATGAGTCTCTTAAGATGAGTCAAGATTCCTTAACTTGATGCCTTGTCATTTACTAGTTCCTTATAATTTATCATTTAAATCTTTCGTTCCAGTCCCCAGGTCCCATTCTCCAGCTCAAAGCACTTCTTCAGATTAATTTCCAGAAGTGGCTTGTGCCTGTTATCTAAGCTACTGTCCAGTGTAAATAAAAGAGGTCTGGGGATTACGGCTCAGTGGTACAGCATATACATGCCTGTTATATGTGGTTATCCGGGTTCAATCCCTAGTACTTCCAAATATAATTAAAGTATTTGTATTCTCTTTACACATTTTTTATTTGCCCTCTGACAGTTTCATACATATATACAGTGTCTCTCGGCCATGTGCCCCCAGGGTCCGTCTCTCACGTCACCTATATTCTTTCATTAGAACTATTTGCAAGGCACAGTTCAGAAAATAGTTGTACACGCTGCATTATTCCTCAAAGAGCTTCTCGACAGAGAGAACAAGCACAGGTGCTGAAATAGCACTGTCCAGTGCTGGACCAGGCAATTGACAACAGGTGCCCTTTGACTTCACTGACTACTGGGTGACAAACAACTAAGGCTGGTACTGTGTATGTTTGGATTTTAGTTAGGATTAGGTTAGGATTGGGAGGAAAGTACAGTGAGATCATATAAGAGCCACTTTGAAAAACTGAGTGAGATGGTATAGATGCTGGGACAGGGGGTTTGGGATACGGGCAGTGCCTTCAGATTTTAGAGATTGTTAGTGCTATGGATTGTTAGGATTAAGAAGTAAAACGAGGGACCTGGGCATCGTGGCGTACATATTTAATCCCAGCACTCAGGAGGCAGAGGCAGGTGGATCTCTGTGAGTTGGGGGCCAGGCTGGTCTACAGAGTGTGTTCCTGGACAGTCAGCGCTCACTGTGAGAACCTGTCTGGAAAAAACTGAAAAAGAAAAGAAAAGACGTAAAACAAGGAAAGAATAAGGATGAGGGAAAGAGAGGAAGACATGGGAGTAAGTGGAAAAGATAGGAGACTACGCAGAGGTGTAGGGAGGAATTCCTGTTGTAGACTGGGTGAGAAACACGCTCAGCAACCCTGAGACCTAGCTGAGCAATATGCAAACAAAACTGAACAGCGTGAGACAGATGCACAAGAGTGGAGGTTAAATAGCAGAAAAGACAAAATGTATGGAGTCCTTGTGGAATGGATTGCTGGCACAGCTAAGGTGAGAGGAAAGGTAAAGTTCTAAGATCCTCCTGACCCTAGCATACTTCACTTGGTGGTGTTTGGAGGAGGGACAAGTGGACGCCATTGGTCTCTGCAGCCTCCTGGTCCGTGTGGTGCTGCTGTGTGGGAAAGGGGAGGGAGGTTGTACATCTTTTTCTGGTAGTTCCTACAGACCCTGCCCTCCTCCTCCTTTGTCTCCTCTGGCCCTGAGGGTCCCAGTGGTGCTGACAGAGAGGCTTACACATGGGTTCTCACTCTTGCTTTCCTGCAGAGCTCCCCACTTCCCCCATCCTTTGTTGGGGCGGGGCTTACTGTGCTTTATCCTCACTGTTTTCTTTCACCAAGTTTCAGTGGTGAGGCTTCCATTTTATCCAAAAGTACTGAAGTCAGAAAAACTTAAGTGGAGCACACTATTCTTCAAATATGCAAATGTAAGAGATCCCAAGGGGTCATATACTGTGTTAACCAGGGAGAATAAGTCACTGAATACAGTATATGGGGATGAGCTACCCTAATGTGCTTGCTGGCTTTTGTCAATTTTATACAAATCTAGACCTATCTGGTAAGAGGAACTCTTGACTGAGGAAATGCCTCCAATTAGATTTGCCTGCAGGCAAGTCTGAATTGCATTTCTTTTTTGTTAAGGATTGCTGTGGGTGGGCCCAGTTTACTGTGGCAGTCCCAACCCATGGAATGGTGGTCCTGGGTGTTAAAAGAAAGCAGGCTGAGAAAGTTACCGGGAACACGCTAGTAAGCAGCACTCCTCCATGGCCTGTGTATTGCCTCCAAGTTCTTGCTTTGAGTTCCTGCCTTGACTTCCCTGGATGATGATAAGCTGTAAAATGAAACAAGCCCTTCTTTCCAAAGTTGCTTTTGGTTGCATTTATATTTTATTTTGTGCTATTTTATCAGATCAATAGAAACCCTAAGACAATTAAGTACTCTGAGTCTCTATGGTCCAGATCCCAGACTGCAGCACCAGAGAGATGAGCCAGAGGGCAGTTCTCTAGCTCCTAGCATGCTCTGAAGCGCTCTGTTCTTAAAACAGGTGCTCTACTTAGAAGCTCCCCCAGCTCTGCAGAGGTGGGAGGCTTTGAAGGTCTGATTGGCACAGGAAGTAAAGCTGCTGCCCCCGGGATGAATGCTACCAGTAGAATCTGGAAGCTGTGGATGCAGCTCCCCTTCTTTTAAAAACAGAATCTCCTTGCCCACAAAGCGTGCTGTGCAGCACTGCTCTTCAGCTCTCTGTTTCCTTTATCTTCTTCCTTTGTGACCTTGAAACCATTTCCCTTCATCTCTGTTCCTCTGTACTAAAGAAATGGAATTTATAGAATTAATCTCTCTATATATACTATATCTATATCTATATCTATATCATCTATATCTATATCTATATCTATATCTATATCTATATCTATATCTATATCTATATCTATATCTATATCTATATCTATATCTATATCTATATCTATAGATATATTACAGGCTGCAATCCAGCTAATCCAATAATGGCTGGCTGTGAACAGAAAATCCAATAATCCAGTAGTTGCTCAGTCCACAGGCTGTTTGTCTCAGCTGGCCTTCAGGATGCATGTACTAGCAAGGCAAAAGCAAGCAGGCAAAGAACAAAAGCTTCCTATGGACTTCCAGCAGAAGGTATGGCCCATATTAAAGGCATGTCTTCCCACCTCAAGATTTGGATTAAAGGTGTGTGTCTTTCCCCCTCAAGATCCAATTAAAGGCCTGTGTTTTCCTTTCTCAAAAGTCTGTACTAGAAGTAGATTCATCCCCTTTAAACCAAACAGAAAAGCTATTACAAGTGTCCCCCCAATTCTGGATTGCAGTTCATCCCCGATATAGTCAGGTTGATAACCAAGAACAGCCATCATGTCTACTAAGGTTCAGATCCTTTCAAAGGTCTTTTTTAAAAGAACAGCAAATTTTAATTTAATTTAATTTTTTGTGACTTGGTGTTTTGCCTGCACGCATGTCTGTGTACCGCTTTCATGTCTGGTGCCCAAGGAGGCTAGAAGAAGGTTTTGGATTCCATAGAACTATAGTTATGGATGGTTGTGAGCCACCACATGGGTGCTAGGAATCAAACCTAAGTCCTCTGCAAGAATAGCCAGTACTCTTAACTGCTGGGCCATCTCTCCAGCTACCGCCACCCTCTTCAAACATTTGGCAGAGGAAGCTTTGTTTCAGTTTTATTTTCTATGGAACTCAGAACATGAATATTACCCTTACTTGAAAAACACTATGCAAACTAGGGGTTGGGGCTGTTATTGCTTTTAGATTGACTTTGTGGTACTGTTATTACTACTTCGACAAAGGGAAACATATCAAAAGGGGTCAAAGTTCCTAATTCAAAATTTTGTCAATTTTTATCACAAGAAGCTTTGGAGTGTGCAGCTCCTCTAACCAAGAAACTTTTAATCTCAATGAGTAGTAGGGGTATACTTTGGGAAAGTAGCCAGCATGTCTTACATACATACATACGCACATGCATACGCACATGCATACGCACATGCATACGCACATGCATACATACATACATTCACATACACTCTTGAAACACAGCCTTCTAGGAAGTAACAAAAAAGAACAAGATGAGTATTGTTGGTTGATTGCGCGGTAGGAAGAAAACTACCTTGCTTTACAGTGTTTCTCTGTTTCTCTTGTCTACATCTAACAAGGTATGTGATTATAAGTAGGAAACAAGGTTATAGATTTCATGAATTAATAAAGAAAATATATTAAACATAAGGCATAAATGTAGTATGTTTTAGTAATGGCTTTTACGTTCTCTCGTGTTATATAAGGGCTTATGGCTAAAGTGTAAACCTGAAAATAAATTTTTAAAAAAATCACTTAAAGTATGTATCTTGCAAATCTAAACCTTTTCAGTCATATGTGCATGAGACAGAATTTTGCATTATGCCCTTGGATAATCTTTGCTCACCAACAATTTAAATTGTGTGGCTTTAACTACCACAGCAGTTCCTGCCATGGTAGATCAGGGCAGACATAGATGTATCACATGCCTGTGATGGCTAAAGAAACTCCGTTTTGTGCTAGGCATACATCTTAGTGTCTAATTGCTATTTGTCTCTGACGCAAGTTCCTGGAAGATAAGTTCCCAGCAACCTCCATTCCTTGACTCTCATCTAGAAATGTACAGCCATGATCATCTGCTTGTTGTAGTATGACTAACTGCTGATTTCAGCTCCTATGACTTGATTATGCAGATATTCAAGGACTATTTTGAGGTTATCTTGACCATCTAATCTTGGCAGAGCAGAGCAGAACAGCTCTTGTGTTTTTATTTTTTGCTTTGTTTTGTTTACCTTTAAAAGCCCTTTGTTCATCTGCCTCTGGGTGCATGCCTCTGATTTGGGTTAGAAACTGTGACCCTGATAGCAGCTTTAATAAATTTGCTTAATTATAAAGAGTCTAGGGGTCTTTTCCCTGTGGTCTCAAATCCTACCCACACATGAGAGGCAGTTAACACCTCCTGGCAGGTCACTGTTTATCTACCAGTTGTCCATCTGCCATTGATAGGATGCTGTTTTTAGAGTCACTAACTTTCTTACATGTAGACACAGAGCATCTGCAAAGCCAGCAGCAAGCTGTGTAACAGATGTCCAAAGTCCCCAAACCCCATTATCCGAACATTCCTGCGAGTATGCTCTGTGGTTCTGGGGTTGAGGACTTTTTCAGTAACTCCCGAGGGCTGGATTCCTGGATGTATACAACAGCTGGATGTGCCAGCCGATAAACATCTCCATGCCATCCATTCCACAAGATGCAATTGTTGAGACCCTGGGTGCCTTCTTCCACTAGTTATGTGATTTTAAAGTGCAGAAGAGTTTCTCTACACCAGTTCTGATTAAAACCTACTCTGCCATCGGGTACAAAACCTTTCTTATTTGCATTGAAGAGCGTTACTGCCTTTGGCTAGGTAACTCATAATACATGCTTTCTTGTCACTTCTGTCTTCTAGCCTCTGCCATTATCCGCTGGGTTTGGTCAGAAACCTGCCTTCCATTTGGCTGCTGTTCCTAATTCAAAACTTACTTTGGATTGTGCCATTGATGGGCAGAGAGTGGCAGTACCAGCCAGAGTCATAAGTCATTCATAGTGCAAGGACACAGGTGCTCAGCTAATATTAAATTTTCTCCAGTATTCAAATCATATGTAATGAAGATATCAATCATTATGAGAACTTTAGAAAGTCTGGGCCCTGGAACTCCAGCAAGTAGGATACTGAATGTATCAGGAGAGGAGAACGCCCAATGAACTAGCCTTGGAAGAATGAGGTTGGTCATCACCTCAGCTCTTAAAACGTGAGGCCATTTTGCTTGAGGGACTAATCCAGTATACTGGGTTGTCTGAGGATGATCTCTTGAAGGGGCAATCTGCCTATGAGGCTCTGATTTTCCTGGAATTCCAGATGAATGAAGGTTTAGAACAATGACTAGGGCAGTGGTTCTCAACCTGTGGGTCACGACCCCACTGGCGGTCAACCGACCCTTTCATAGGGGTCAAGTAAGACCATCTGCATATTAGTATTTACGTTATGATTTATAACAGTAGCAAAATTAGTTATGATGTAGCAATCAAAATAATTTTATGTTTTCAGGTCACTATGACACGAAGAACTGCATTAAAGGGTCACAGCAGTAGGAAGATTAAGAACCACTGGACTAGAGGCTGTCGGTCCCCTTTGGGGATCTAGAATAGAGCATTGTAAAAGCTGACAGCAAGATGCACCTTATTCTTATCTTTGTGCCTTCAGCCTTGAAGAGGGATGAGCTAGGTTAGGTTTCAGTAGCTGTTAGATAGGAACTCCTTGACTGACTTACCTATTCGCAGAGGTAAGCAGCTATCCATGCGAAAAACCCACAACTCTCATCTCACAGGGGATAAGAATTTGTTATATGAGTGACCATGGCTCAGTGACATAGATTCAAGGTATCCCAAATTCCATGTTCTACGTTCCATGAAGTTTTTATACTTAACATAAAAAAGAAAGTCTTAAGTCTAGAATCTTTTCAAATACATTTGTGGAAACATTAAGTATGTGGTTACAGCAAAGCTGAAGAAATCCCAGCCATAGGTGTCAGATGCATTTGAGGGCACCTCTAGCTTTTTGATTGGTGGTTAATGCATTCTGCAAAGTTTTATCTATTGATCATAAGTGTGGAATTTGACACTGGGTTAGGTAAAGAATGATTATGTAGGGGGCTAAAGATAGGCTAAGGTAATTGTAATTAGTCGCTGGACCAGCAACATTCCAAGATCTCCACAGTGATTGCAGTTTTTTTTTTTTTAATTTTAAAAATTAGATCTTTGAGAATTTTGTACAGCATGTCTTTATTATATTCACACCTTGACTCTGTCATTTTTCTTACCCACTGAACTTTGTGTTTTATTTTTTTCAAAGAAAAATTTAAAAAGGAATATAAAAGAAAGAAAAACACTGTCTTAGTCACTGTCCTGTTGTCGTAAGGAACCAGCGTGGCCATGGCAACTCTTATGAAAGGAAGCATTGTAAGAAATGGGGCTTGTTTATAGCTTCCAAGATCTAGTCCATTATTATCATGGAGGGAAGCATAGTAGCAGACAGGCAGACACGGTGCTGAAGAAGTAGCTGAGAGTTCTATATCTGGAACTGCAGGCAACAGAAAGAGAGAGCCGTTGAGCCTGGTTTGGACTTTTGAAACCTCAAAGCACTTCCTCCAACAAGGCCACACCTCCTAATCCTTTCAAATAGTGTCATTCCCTGGTGACCAAGCATTCAAATCTATGAGCCCATGAGGACCATGCTCATTCACACCACCGCAAACACCAAGTCTAATGTATGATGCCCATTTACTTGTCGATCCTCTGCTTTCTCCCGGAGAAAGTACTTATCAGGGCCACACCCTTAAAGAAATAGGAATCTTCCTTTCCCAGTAGTTGTCAGTTGCCAATAGCTTCTCAGCTAGAGGTGGGACTTCCTGCCCACCTCCCCATCCTTGAGGTTTAATCAGTTAATCAGCCTTGGAGAAGGTTCAGTAGAAGGTGGTGTGAATGAGCGTGGTCCTCATGGGCTCACAGATTCAAATTGTTAGCCACCAGAGAGTGGCACTATTTGAAAGTATCAGGAGGTGTGGCCTTGTTGGAGGAAATGTTTTGAGGTTTCAAAAGCCCAAACCAGGCCCAATGGCTCTCTCTTTCTGCTGCCTGTGGTTCCAGATATAGAACTTCCTTCTGGAAACTCTTGTTCACACAAGTGACTCTCTCAAAGGAATGGAAATAGTTACAAAATAAAGATAGACTCTAGGCTATCATTCTTCTGGTTACCCTACAGGTCAGGTGAGATGTCATTGCTTTTCAGCAAAAGCCAAGAGTATTGGCTCTATACTCATCCGCTAAAGGCTGTCTTGATTTCGTCCAAGTCGTGGACAAAGTACAAAGCAGCTATGAACATTGACATGTGTGCTTTCTACTCCTAGCATGATGATGATGGGGCATGACGGCCAGTGTGTGCAGGAGAAGTGTGTTTAGCTGCGAAACTGCCAAAACATCTGCCTAATTAGGCCATTTAAAGCAACAACGATGAATGGAGAGTATTAGCTGCTGCACAGCCTTTTAAAGACATGAAATTGTGATTGTTCTGAGTTTTGGCCACTTAATACATGAATAGTTGTAACAACAACTCCTTTGAATATGTCCTTCACAGTCCATCCCTCTCTCCCTCCCCAGTACACACTGTCTAAAAGGAAGGTCACCTAGACTTTTATAAGGACCAATGTTACAGTCCAGCCCAGACTGCTGCTCAGGCGACAGTACCTACAGCAGTCTCTTCCATCCCCAGTCTTTAGCTGACAGGCACCTTATCCAGAGCCTGCCAGTGAGTCTGTATTTCTGACAGACTCCCTGTGTGCCTGCATTCCTCAAGTGATATTGCCAGTCTTAGGACATCAAAGGACTGCCAGTGGTAAGACATGCCTCCCTGTGTCTTTCCTGCCCCAGCTGAGGTAAAATCAGCCCTTTTCCTAAAAGATCTAAAGAAAGCTCTTACTCCTGCCTCTGGGGTCATTTATATCTGGTGGGAAAGTGAAAATCAGTTTTCTCCAATGAAGTTACACTAGGTATGTCAAACACCCAGGGCAGGCCTTATGTTCAAGAGTAGTTGAACAACATATAGTGGTCTTCACAGCTTTTGTGTGCGCCTTTATTTAGTTATCTTTTTTTTTTTTTAGGGTGGTATTTCATTGTTTTATTTTGTTTTCTTGGTTTTGGGGCATTTGTTGCTGCACTGGGGTTTTGTTTGTTAAAAAAGAATTTAAATTTGTAGTGAGAGGAAGAAGATAGGAAAGGACTTGGAGGAGGGTGCGAATATGATCAACATATATTTAATTTTAAAAATTGTTTTAAATAAAAACATAATTTTAAAAGAATTTTAAAAACCCACAGTGAAAACAGTAGTACTTTTACAACAGCAAGAAATTTGTTATACCAGTGAGCTTCTCAGAGACGCACTGTCACAGAGACGGTGACTGATCTACGAGAAAGCAGAGCACGTGACATTTCACGGTAGGACTGCACCAGGACCCTGAATGAACAAGAACGGAACAGGAGAGCTCAGCATAAGCACCAATAACCGAAGCAAACACAGTGGCGTCTTAGGAAAACGCAAGCAACCGTGACTAAGCGCTGAACAACGACATGTTTGCAAAACCAAATGTCCTGTTACCATGGCAAAATCTAGATTTCTTTTAAAATAAAGTGTACAGGTTTGCTTGTATGTCTCTGAAGTTGTTTTCATGAGAACAGTATGTATGTCCCTAGGTAACACAGGATGGTAAAGAACATGGTGAAAGCTGTAGTGCTTTGACAGTAACAAGAACTTAATTATATCCATGAACCTCACAAAGAAGTCCTTGTAAAAGAGTGGTGATTGATTTAAAAAACAAAACAAAAACAAAAAAAAGAGGAGCACATGAGTTCACATATAACTAAATAACACACAGAAGCCTATTTGAAGAAAAACAAAAAACAACCAATGTACTTTAGATCTACTGGAACAGAAGTGGTGATTGATTTCCAAGAGAACATAAGATTATTGTTGCACCAGGACACTGATTGAAAGAGAGTGAAGAGGAGACCTCAGCAGAACCATATGTAATGGAAGCAGTACACAGTAACATCTTCCCAAAACACACGAACAAATGACTAAAACACCCTACAATAACCTTTTTGCAAAAAACAACCAATGTAGTCCTACTTCAGTGAAATCTAAGTCCCACTTACTATGAAGGGGACAGATTTATTCTTACATCTCTTAAATTGCTTGCATCAGAACAACAGCGTGAACGTTCCTAGGTAGAGTGGGTTTGTTAAGAGCGAAGTGAACATACGTGCCAGAAGCAGGTAGGCCAACTGCAGACCTTCACCACTCCTTCTGCTCCTCCAAGTCAAATCCCCAGGTCTCATTCCCCAGCTCTGTAGCGGAAGACGGCGGCAGCCTCCCTCCTCCACGTCTGTCTGTAGTGCATCCCACAGGTTTTCCCTTTCTTAACTCCCTCCCACCACTGGATTGCTTTATCCCAGAGCCCAATTCTACAAAGCACAACCTGGGAACCCACAGGCCACCCAGGCCAGGGAAACAAGTAATCTTCAGCTCTCTCTCCACTCTTCCACGCCTAATCCCGCAATCTCATCCCCGGCTCTGCAGCAGAACGCCCGCTGCAGCCTCCCACCCATCTTTGGTGGATCCACAGATCTTCTTGCCCTAACCTCTACCCGCCCCCATTGTTTTGTCCCAGCCTGCAACTGTTCAGTGCGTACTCCCTGGAAACCCACAGGCCACTCTAGTCAGGGAAACAGGTAGGCTAATAACAAATTGTCACCATTCCCTCATCTCCTCCAAATCCTATCACCCAGTCTCACCCCTAGACCAAGTGCAAAGGCTTCCCCTCCGGCCCACCCCTCAGCCTCCATATCTCTAGTGCACTCCTCAGGTCTTACACTAACCTCCCCCAGCTCACTGCTTTGTCCTAGCCCACCATTCCAGCTAACTCACAGGCCACTCCAGCCAACCGAGAAGGTAGGCCAGCTACAAGCCTTCACTTGTCCTGGTCCTCCAAATTAAATCCCCCCAGTCTCATCCCCAGCTCTGCAGCAGGCCACTGGATATGTATCCCTCAACTCCAGTGGATCATGCAGATCTTTCCTTCCAAAATTCCTTTCCCCCACCCATTGGTTTCTCCAAGACCTCAACTCCACCAGGAAATACCTGGGACCCCACAGGCCATTCTGTCCAGGGAAGCATAACTGCAGATCTTCACTTCTCCCTCCATTTCTCCAAGCCCAATCCCCCAGTCTCACCCCCAGCTCTTCAGCAAACTTTCTGCTGTGGCCTCTCCTCACTCTCTGCCCCCATGCCCGATGGATTGACTAAGCAGATCCTGGTGGAACTTTCTGTTTTTGCCCTCTTACAAAGACCCTCCACTACACCCAGCCCTTCATTCCTAAGTCTTAACCCCCAATACCCAGAAACACCTTTTACTTGGAATCCCCAGTGCCCACACCTATCAGGACT
Source organism: Cricetomys ansorgei (assembly GCA_026225945.1). Taxonomy (NCBI): domain Eukaryota; kingdom Metazoa; phylum Chordata; class Mammalia; order Rodentia; family Nesomyidae; genus Cricetomys; species Cricetomys ansorgei. Next base: position 45,591,889 of record JAMJFZ010000242.1, on the reverse strand, counting down.
TCCGAAGACTTCCTACAGGCAACACAGAACCACTACACTCTCCTAAGAACCAGAGAAGAAACAAAAACCAAGGAACACGACACCCACCAAACAAAGACAAGACCAGCTATCAGTACCTAGAGTTACAATCTTCTAAATCCCAGATGCCTAGTTGTCAATGTAAAAATACAATCACAGCCAGGAGACATGTCTCCACTTAAGCCTACAACCCTACCACAGTAGGCCTTGAATATTCCAACATAGTTGAAGCACAAGTAAGAGACCTTCAAACTGCAGTCATCAATATAATAGATATCCTTAAACAGAAAATGAACAAATCGCTTAAAGAAATACATGAAAAGACAAACAGTACAAAGAAATGAATAAAATTGTTCAAGAATTGAAAGTGAAAATAGGATCAATGAAGAAAATCCAAACCAAAAGAAATCTGGAAATGAAAAATTTAGGAACTCAAACAGGAACCAGAGAGGCAGGCTTCACCGGCAGAATACAAGAGATATCAGCCATTGACAACACGATAGAAGGAATGCATACATTGGTCAAAGATAATGTTAAATCTAAAACACTCATGGCACAAAACATTCAGGAAATCTGGTACACCATCAAAAGACCAAATCTAGGAATAACAGGAATAGAGGAATAGAAGAAACACAGATCAAAGACCCAGACAACATTTTCAACAAAATCAGGAGAAAATTTCCCTATACTAAAGAAAGAGATGTCTATCAAAGTACAAGAAGCACACAGAACACCAAATAGACTGGCCGAGAAAAGAAAGTCCCCTCAGCGCCTAATCATCCAAACTTTTAATGCACAGAGCAAAGGCAGAATATTAAAAGCCTCAAGTGTCAAAGGCCAAGTAACATATAAGGCAAACCTACTAGAATCACAGCCTGACTTCTTAATGGAGACTCTAAAAGCCAGAAGGGGCGGGACAGATGAGCTATAGACTCTAAGAGACCACAGATGCCAGCCCAGACTACTCTACCCAGCAAAGGCCCTCCAATGTACCCAGCCCTTCATTCCCAAGTCTCAGATCCCAATACCCAGAAACACCTTCTTCTTGGAAGCCCCTGTTACCATAAGTGGAGAAAAGAAGACATTTCTTACTAAAAGAAAATTTAAACAATATTTATTTTCAAATCCAGCCCTACAGAAAGTGCTAGAAGGTAAACTCCAGCCTAAAGAGGTTAACGACCCCCAATAAAACACAGGGATAAATAATACCAGACCAGCAAAGTCAAAAAAATGGAAACAAACACACACACACACACACAAACACACACACACACACACACACACACACACAAACACACACACACACACACACACACACACACACACAAAACAACAGCAAAATGATTGACAAAAATCAATAATGTTTGGTTATTGATAACTCCCAACATCCACTAGCTTAATTCTCCCCCAAAAAGACAAAGTCTAACAGAATCAATGTGAAAATAAGTGCCATGGTTCTGCTGCATCCAAGATACACACCTCAACATCAAGAATAAACATCGCCTAAGGGTAAATGGTTGAAAAAAAGATATTCCAAGAAGATAGACCTAAGAAACAAACTGGTGTCACCATTTTGATATCTAGCAAAATAGATTTCAAACCAAAACTAACTGGAAGACATAGGGAAGGACACTGCATACTCATCAAAGAGAAAATCCACCAAGAGGACAATACAACTCTTAACATCTATGCCCCAAGCACAAGGGCACCCAAGTTTGTAAAAGAAACACTACTACAGTTTAAATCAAATATTGGCCCTCACACACTTGTAGTCGGAGATTTCAGTACCCCACTTTCTCCAGTAAATAGCTCATCCAGACAACAGCTAAACAGAGAAATCTTGGAGATAGCTGATGTCATAAACCAAATGGACCTAAAATGTAGTAACAAAACATTTTACACAAACAGCAGAAAAGCAGAGCCTATGCAATTATTACCATAGCAGTGCACCAGGACACAGATTAAACACGGTGGCATAGGAAAGCTCATCATACCCATCTGTAACTGACGCAGAACACACTGGCCTCGTTAGAAAACACACACACGTGTGACTAAAACACCTCACAAAGGCTTATTTGCAAAAAACCAACCAAACAACAAAAAAAACCTGTACTTCTAATGCAGTGAAACCTAAATCCTGTTTACTGCAAAGTGCACTGTTGAAGTCGCTTGCAGCAGAACAGCAGTGAGTACTTTCCTAGCTGGGGGGATTTGGGAGGAACACAGTGAAGATACTAGTAGTTTTACAAAGACAAGGACTTCATAGAGATGAATGTAACAGATGTGGTGATTGTACACGAAAGCAGAGCTCATGAGATTATTGAACTGGTGCACCACATTGTATTTGTGCACCAGAACACGAATTAAACAAGAAAGTAAGAGAGAGCAGAGCACAAGGAACTGTAACACACCGGGAATCACTTCTTTAACACAGCACCTGGGAGGCAAAGGCAGGCAGATCTTAGTTTGAGTTCAGCCTGGTCTAAACAGGGAGTTAGGGGAAATCCAGGCCTACTCAAAGAAACCGTGTCTCAAAGAAAGAGAAAAAGAGAGGGGGAGAGGTGGGGGGGGAGGAAGGAAGGAAGGGAGGGAGGGAGTAACAAACTGTAACTTTAGCAATACACAGTGACGTCTTTAGAAATCACACGTACAAGTGACTAAAACACCTCACCCTGGTGTATTGCAAAAACCAATGTAATTCTACTGTAGTGGTATCTAAACTCCATTTACAATGAAGTGAAGTGGGTGTCTTTTTTCCTACAACTCTGAAGTTGCTTTCATCAGAGTAGCAGGGCTACATTCCAAGGTAAAGCTGGTTCATTAAGAACACAGAGAATTGGTAGTATTTGGCCACAGCAAGTACTGTGTCGTACTCACGCACCTCATGGAGACCACGGTAAGAGAACAAGTGATTGATTTCCAAGAAAACGGAATGATGACAATGAAACTGTTTTAACCCTGCCCCGGGACACTGAATCAGTACTGTCATTTTTGGAACTCAACACCAAATGTGTCAAAGACCTCAACATAAAACCAGACACACTGAACCTGATAGACGAGAAAACGAGGAATAGCTTTGAACTCATTGGCACAGGAGAAGAGTTCCTGAGCAGAACAGATAGCATAGGCACTAAAATCAAAAATTAATAAATGGGACCTCGTGAACCTGAAAAGCTTTTGTAAGGCAAAGGACACTGTCACTCAGAAAAAGTGGCAGCCTACAGAATGGGAAAAGACTTTCACCAACTATTTCCAACAGAGGGCTCATATCCAAAATATATAAAGACCTCAAGTAACTAGATACCAAAGGATACCAAATAATCCAATTAAAACAGAGAATTCCCCAAAGAGGAGACCCAAATGGCTGGGAAACACTTAAAGAAATGTTCAACATCCACCAAGAAAATACAAATCAAAACTACTTTAAGCTTCCATCTTACACCTGTCAGAATGGCTAAGATCAATAGCACAAATGACAGCTCCTGCTGGTGAGGACGTGGAAAAGGGAAATGCTCCCCCGTGGCTGCTGGGAGTGCACACTTGTGCAGCCACTATGGGAACCAATATGGAAGTTCCTCAAAAGTTGGGAATTGACCTACCTCAAGATCCAGCCATACCACTCGTCTCAGTTAGGGTTTCTGTTGCTGTGAACAGACACCATGACCACAGCAACTCTCATAAAGAAAAATATTTAATTAGTGCTGGCTTACAGTTCAGAGGTTTAGTCCATTATCACCATGGTGGAAAACATGGCAGCAGGCAGGCAGACATGGTGCTGGAGAAGGAGCCCAGAGTCCTATATCTGGATCCAAAGGCAGCAAGAAAAGAAAGCGTGAGCCACTAGGCCTGCCTTGGGCTTCTGAAACCTCTAAGTCCTCTAAGCACACTTCCTCCAATAGAATCACCCTTGTGAGTCAACAGGGGCCATTTTCATTCAGACCACCACACTACTCTTGGGCATCTACTCTAAGGACCCTCCATCCCCCCACAGGACAGTTGCGCTACCATTTCCATTTCTGCTCTCTTCACAGTAGGCAGAAACCGAAAACAATGTAGATGTCCCTCAGCAGAAGAATGGATCAAGAAAATGTGGCACATTTACTCATTGAGTATCACTCAGCTCTTAAAAAAATGGCATCTTGAAATTTTCACTGCACAGTGGCAGTGTATTTGCAAAAAACGCGATGTACTTCTACTGCAGCATAAACTAAATCCCATTTACAATGAAGTGGACTGCTTTCCTGCTACAACTCTGACATACTGTCCAAGGTAAGGTTGGCTTGTTAAAAACACAGAGTAAACGATAGTACTTTCCAGAGCAGCAGGAACTTTCCTAACAATGCACCTCACAGAGAAAGAAGTACTATAGGAGAAGTGGTGATTGATTTATAAGAAAACAGGTCCCATAATAATATTGTATCCCTGCACAGTACAGTGTCATCTTTGAGAAACTCACCCACAACTGATTGAAACACCACACAGTGGTAAATTTGTAAAATAATGAATGTATTTCTACTGCAGTGGAAACTAAATCTAGTTTACAATGAAGTGGACCTGTTTACTTGTACGACTCAGCACAGATGTTCCTAGGTAAAGAGGTAGAAATACAGTGAACATGGTAGTAGTCTTGCAAAAGCAAAACTTTGTTGTACCAACTGACATCACAGAGATGAACTCTAACAGAAGTAGTGATTATTAGTGATTGTTGTACAAGAAAGGAGAGCACATGAGATTATTGCATCACTGCACCAGACGACTAAAACAAAGGAATAAGAGAGTAGAACGTAAAATCTCTAACAAGGGGCCTGGAGACTTGGCTCAGCAGTTAATAGCTCTGACTGCTCTTCCAGAAGACCTGGGTTCAATTTCCAGCACCCACATGGCAGCTCACAACTATCTGTAACTCCTGTCCCAGGGGATCTAACACCCTCACACAGACATATATGCAGGCAAAACACCAATGCACATAAAATAAAATATTTTTAAAAAAAGAATCTGTAACATAGTTGGATGCAATATTTTAATGACAGCATTTGGGAGGAAGAGGAGGGCAGATTTCTGAGGTGGAGCCAAAATTGCCATAGAGAACAGTGTTCATGAAAGACAGGCCTACGCTGAGAATACCATGTTTGGGGGGGAAAAAGAAAGAATCTATAATATTAGCAGTTCACAATGGCTTCTTTAGAAACACACACATAAGTGGTTTGCAAAAACCACTGTACTCCTATGGCAGTGAAAACCAAATCCCATTTACAACAAAGTGACTGGTTTTTCTCCTGTATCTCTAAGTTACCTGCATCAGAACAGCAATGCATAGCTTCCTAGGTAAAGCAGGTTGTTAAAAACACAATGAAAGTGGCAGTACTTTTAGGAGAGCAAGAACTTTGTTATACCAGCGAACCTCACAGCAATCTACTATAAGAGAAGTCAAGATTGTTCCCCCCCCCAGAAAAAAGCAGAGCACATTAGTTTCTTATTGTAGCACCGCATCAAGGACATTAGGGATAGGTGTAAGGTTCAGAACAAGAAAAAAGAGCGGAGCATGTAACTGTAACAGCACACAGTGTCAACTTCAGAAAACAAACGCATAAGTGACTAAAATATCACAGTTTCATATTTACAAAAACCATTGTACTTCTACTGTATCGAAAACTAAAGGCCATTTACAAAGAAGTGGACGTTTTTACTCCTACAGCTACGAAGTTGCTTGTATGAGAATAGCATCGTGTACTTTCCTGGGTAAAGCAAGTTTATTAAAAATACAATGAAATGACAATATTTTTCACAAGAGCAAGAATGTGTTATACAAATGCACCTCACTGTAACAGAAGTGGTGATAAACTTACAAGAATACAGAGCACACGAATTGGCTATTGTAGCACTGCACAAGGACACTAAGGTTAGGGTTAGGATTAAGAGCAGGAAGGGAAAAGAGAGCAGAGCATAAGAATATGTAGATTTAGCAGCACACAGCATCATCTTTAGAAATCACATGCATAAGTAACTAAAACACCACAGAGTGGTGTATTATCAAAAACCATCATAGTCTACTGTACAAGCACCAACACTTACAAGCCAGGGTAGCTGGTTATAGGCTGTTGGAATGTCATCTATCAGGCCAGGATGGCTGGATCTCAGCAAGGCTGGATTCTGGATGGCTGGATCTGGAATACTGGAAGACTGGATGACAGAGACAAGTTTATTCCAAGCAATCAGACTTTTTGTACACTATCAGGAACAGAATGCAATGGTAGTTACCAGGATGCAATGACATTGGCAAGCTATACAGGGTACACAAAATTAATGTCTAAGACCAATTGTCCTGTCAAGCTTCTACATACTTCATTTGTTGTATTAGGAAATTCTCCCGCCATGCATGTGTTCCCAGCCTCAGCTCCTTGGCCTGTAGAACAACACCCACCCTCAGTTTCACCATCTCCAGGCCGAGCACCCATGAGGGAACACTAAGGGGATGGTGGTACGTGGATCTAAGTCATCCATGCCCTGTCTTTGGTGGGCCTGAGTGAGCTGATGAGTACACGTGTCCGAGGGCAGTCTCTCTTTAATGCAGGGTGAGGGTACACTTATAGGGGTACAGGCAGGGGAGGAGCCAGTGACCCCAAGAATGCCATTGATTAAGACAAGGATACTGGGAGTAGCCTTGTCTGCATGTGGAATTTTCGCTTCCCTGTTTTTCCAACCTACAGTGCATTCAAAGCTTCTTTGCTTCAGTGAAGCAGGCAGTATTAATATCTAATGATTATTATATAGCTGGATCTGTCAGGCTAAAGGCAAGGAGGGCTTAATACCTACTGTTTTCAATTCCTAGGGACCCCAGGGGCAATGCAGGATTTGAAGCCAACTCTAGCTCTCGGGACAGTCCCACATTCGTTGACTTCTAGAGAACAGAGAGAAGCTTAGGCGGTCTGAATGCTTCACTGTCTGAGGGAGTGCCTCAGTTTCTCAGAACTGAAAGGCTCACAGTGTCCTAGGAGCCTTGGACTCTAACTGGAAAACCTATGACGTATGCCTCTCAACTAATGTAAGAGAAGCCATGATTGACTTACAAGAAAGCAGAGCACTGCACAGACACATTAGGTTTACGGTCAGAGTCAGGGTCAGAGTCAGGGTCAGAGTCAGAGTCAGGGTCAGGGTCAGGGTCAGAGTCAGGGTTAGTGTTAGGGTCAGGGTCAAGGTCAGTGTTAGGGTCAGGGTCAGGGTCAGGGTCAGAGTCAGGGTTAGTGTTAGGGTCAGGGTCAAGGTCAGTGTTAGAGTCAGAGTCAGGGTCAGGGTCAGGGTCAGAGTCAGGGTTAGTGTTAGGGTCAGGGTCAAGGTCAGTGTTAGGGTCAGGGTCAGGGTCAGAGTCAGGGTTAGTGTTAGGGTCAGGGTCAAGGTCAGTGTTAGGGTCAGGGTCAGGGTCAGGGTTAGTGTTAGGGTCAGGGTCAGGAACAGGGTCAGGGTTAATGTTAGGATTAGGGTTAAGAATAGGAAAAGAAAAGAGAGCAGAACATAACAATCTATCTTTAGCAGCAATCAATGTCATCTTTAGAAAACACACACAAAGTGACTAAATCACCACACAACGATGTATTAACAAATACCATTGTATTTCTACTGCATTGAAAACTAAATTCCATTTACCACTAAGTGGACAATTTTTCTTGTAAAACTCTGAAGTTATTTGCATCGGAATTGTTGGGAAGGGTTTTTATTGTTGGAATAGATGGAAAGAGATAGAACAGAGAGAGAAGAAAGATGGAGAAGCTCTTTTGTGATGGTCCGGAGACCACACAATGCCAAAGGGAGAAACCTCCCTGTAGAGGTGGTGCGGTCCTGAAAAGGACTGATGAGTTGCTCAGCCCAGCGGAGCCGAGGTGAAGTGTCCAGCTCTGCCTCGCCTCGTCTTGTCTCGAGCCTCGCCTCCTGGAGATGATGCGGTTCTGAAGGGAGAGTATCCCAACCGGTCCAAGGAGCTTCTGGCCAGGTGTCCCAAGGCTGCAGCTCAGTAGGGAAATATCCCAGAAGAGCTGTACTTCTTTCTTCGTCCGATGATCTCAGCAGGCCAGTGACTGTTTCCGCTCCAAAGAGAAACAGCAAAAACTGAGGGTTGCTCAGTCTTTTTTAAAGGGTTCTGGAGGGGGTGGAGTTATCAAATGGCCTGTGATTGGTGGAGTTTCTTTGGCCTGTGATTGGTGGAATTCTCAGTCCAGAGAGGGTTTGGGGTCCCAGCTCAGGGTCATTTGTGTTTGTGGGACCCCTTCTGTGCTCTACTGTCAGGTTGAGGAACCCCTCAGCCAGATGAGAGTTGGGTCCCTGATAGTCCCAGGGAGGAGCTTTCTTATCTCTTATCAAGTCCCAAAGCTCCTTAGCCTTGCAGAGCATGATTCCCCCAAAAGGGAAAAATGCTGGCTCCTCGGTGGTCTTTGGCATCATTTGGGGTTCCTGGTGGGCATAAGGAATAGTGGCTGGGTCCCCAGAGTCCCCAGCAGGGTAGCAAGGGAGACAAACATTAGTCCTGAATAGCAGTTGGATGGTGGGAGAGGCTAGGTTTGCTGGTAAAGTTAACTTTGCTTCCTGGAAGAAATACAGATGGCTGTGAGGGTCCATCTTGGAGTGGGGGGGTCAGCCAGGAGTGCTGATGGCTGTTAGGTTCCATCTGTGAGGGGAGGGATCATTCAGGAGTGAGCACAGTCCTCAATCAGGTCCTCCTTCTGTTTGACAGTTAGCCAGCTGGGGGGTTGGGCCTGGCAAGGGGGCGGAGCTAAGGCAGAGCTAAGGCAGAGCTTCCTTCACAGGGCTGTGGAGGCTGATCATAGATGAATGTAGAAAGGCATTTCAGAGCTTCTCACAGAAAGTGGGAGTCCCACACTATAGACTGGGGGAGGGGGGAGGCAGAACCCCTCAGAGGGAGCCCTGGGCTGTGGGCTATATCTGTGGTCTGTGGTAGGGGGCAGAGCTCTCCAGCACAGAGCCATGCTGTAGACTCTGCTTGTTGCAGAATCCTAACAGGAATATCAGTGTGCATGTTCCTAGTTAGAGCAAGTTTGCTAACAATAATAAATAATTTTTGAAAACAATAGAATTTTTATAATTGCAAGAAAAGCATCCAACAGAGATGATCTGTGTACTACAGGAATGTGGCGTCATTACCAACTGACACCTCCCTAGCTAAAGCCTTTAAGTGGTATCTTTATCACATCTGCCCTTAGCTTTCTCTCCATATTCTTTCCTTTTTTCATGTGACATTTCATGTAGATTTTTACTGGCAACTGTTTTTAAAGTATCTCCTACTGAGGAAGAATGATATTTTTGCCTGTTTCCTCTTCAATTTCACCTTTTATCTGTAGCAGGACAGTGAGACAGGGTTTTTTTCTGAGTAGCCTTGGCTTTTCTGGACTAGTTCTGCAGACCAGGGCGGCCTTGAATTCAGAGATCTGCCTAGGCCTCTGCCCGTGACTGCTGAGCTTTAAGGCAGGAACCACCACATCTGGCTCACTTTTGTCTTCATCTATTTTAAGCTCCTGAGGTTAGGCGCTTTATAAACTTAAAAGGTTTATTTTGCTCACAGATTCTGAAGATTTAAGAGCTGGGTACCACCTTCTGCTAGGCTTTTGGCAAGTGCTTCATAGTGGGTCAATTCATGATGCAAAAGCTGAAAGGGATAGCGGGTTTATGCAAGAAAGGAGACCTGTTTGTGAGGGTGAGGACTGGCAAGCCCGCTTTATACCAATCTAGTTCCCACCAAGGACTCATTTCTTTGAGAAAAACATTAATCCCTCTTTAAGGACTCTACATATGTTTGTGCTGTTCTTGTTTTGGCTGTTTGAGTTGGGGGCTTCATGTAACTCAGGCTGGCCTTGAACTTGCCAAGTAGTTAGGCTAATCTTGAATTCTTTATCTTCTTGCATCCATCTCCCAAGCGCTGGGATTTGAGGCGTGTCACCGAGCCGAGCCTCTAACAGTCTTACTTCTGTATTGGAGACCAAGCTTGGACATGAACATTGTTGGAAACAAAGCACTCCAGCCACCACAGCAGCCCTTTCTGCGCCTTTGTCAAGTTCCTTTGTTCTCTAGGTCTCCTTTCCCTTTCCCTCTCCACTGAAGGGGGGGGGGGTCCTTATGGATAACCATGAGCCACAGTTAGACTTTGAGAGGCAACTTCTATTGGTAAATGAAGTTTGCTTTGTAAGACTCCACCCTGAAGAACATGTAGGTGCAGGAAGCAGGAATAGTTGGCCCAGAGAAAGCCCAGTGGAAGACAGGAGGGAAGTAGAAAAGGAGAGTGCAAGGGAGATGAGCCTACAGAGTCAAAGGCACAAGAAGTGTTTACAGACAGAATAAAAATGACCTAAGCTTACAGCCCTGCAACCCACTGTAGACACCGGGCTCAAGGGTGGTGTTCATCTTTAACAGAGCTTACTGAGTGCTGGCCGTGTGCCAGGGTCTTTCCCCAATGCAGAGTGATCAGACTCCTTCCTGACCCCCATTCTCCTGTTCCACCCTCAGATGTTTATATCCCAGGACTTTATCCTCAGCTGCCTTGGAGTCTGTTCAGATGCTACTATCCAGAACCACAGACAAGCACAAGCAGGCTTCTACTGGCTGACATCTGTCAGCACTGCCCACAGGATTTCAGGCCAAATCCAGCCTTTTCACCCGAAAGTCACACTGTCATATCTTCCTGTTACCAGATCAAGACTTGGGAACGCCCTGACTTCTCTCCCTTGAGAAGTCCAGTGGCCAACCCAAACCACCCACCAGATGCTTTATGTCTGGGCCATGCAGCATAAGGGTCCAAGTGAGCAAGTGACCGTGTGTGGACGTCTGTGAGGAGATACTTAGAAATCAAGGCTTAGGGCTGAGTGTGGAGCACACAACTGTAATCTCATTACTCGGGAGGCTGAGGCAGGAGGATCTCAAGTTTGAAGACAACCTGGGCTATGCAATAAAATCACATCTTTAAAGGAAAATGAGCTTTTCCTTAAGTTTGAGCCACATCATGATGACCTTGGTAAATATATTTTAATTTGTTTCTCAGTCTCGATGATAACAGGATAAAATACTACGAAAGTTTGATCACTGTTGCCTATCCCGATGAACTATGGAGAAATAAAATCTTCTCTCAATTATGCAGTGACTTATGAGCCTTACCATCTGTTCCACACTTGTTTGAGTATTGCAAATCCAAATCAACTTAAGTGGTGCAATCGGACACACTTTACATCATGTGACTTGCAAAATTTATCCCGAATAGACTTTGGGATGTGAGTCCCAGCCAGAGGAAGCAGGTGGGCCTTGACTCCAGCCTGTGCTTTCTGCCTCCTGACTGGGCCATAGGAACAAGCGTCCGCGATGCCTGTTCCCTCTGGTAGAGACAGCATTCTGGCCTCCGTGTCCTCCTGTCCTTCGCAGCAGGCAGGATGCTACTCATCCTTCCTCCCTTTACTCATTCCTGCCAAGTGTCTTGTCAGAATGATGAGAAAAGTAGCAGACTGAGATTATCTCCCCAGTCTTTTTTTAAATTAAAACATTTTAAAAGATTATTCATTTTTCCCTTATGTATATGAGTGTTCTGCCTGCATGTGTGTCTATGCACTATTTATGTGTCTGGGGTCTTCAGAGGTCAGAAGAAGGTATTAGATCCCCTGGACGTGGGGCTATAGATGGCTGTGAGCCACTGTGTGGGTTCTGTGAACTGCATCTGGGTCCTCCGTAAGTGCTCTTAACAGTGGGGTCATCTTTCCAGCACAAACTGTAATATTTGTTTAAATCTTTAAATCTTTGATAAAATTTCTTTCAAGGAAAAAGACTCCAGTAGCCTTTTGGCTACCACAAACAAAAGGCCTGAGCTGGTTGTGGTAGCACATTCTTGTAATCCCCACTACTCAGGAGGCTAAGGCATGATGTTAAGAGTTGGGTGCTAGCCTGGGCTACAAAGCAAAGTCCTCTCTACAAAATAAACAAGCAAACAACAACAGATATTCTAAAAGTGGGCATGCAGCTGGTCTGTGGAGAACCTCAAGATGAAAAGCTACAGACTGGGATCCCTATGCAGTTCATGGGTACCCTTCTTGGCTTCTTCTGACCAGTGGTGCAGGGGAGGAAGATGGGAAAAGAATGAGAGACTATAGAGATTGCCAGGGTCTCAGAGCTGTGAGCCCTAGGAGCTTAGAAAGGAATATCATTGTAACAGGGCCCCAGCCCTTAGTAGGCCCTGAGACCTTAGCACAACTGACTCCATGATGGAAGTGTCATCCGGGCTGTAAGACTCAGCATGTAGACAGCACCACCTGCTAAAACTAAAACAAAAGCCTAATCTATCAAAGTCTGTATAGTTGTGGGAAAGTCTCAAAATATATTAGCCTTGCTTTTTAGCTTCTATAGTTCTGCTTCTGGCTAACTGCTCTTGTCAACTAAAGTATGTCAAACCAGAACATGGTTTTTGTGCTTAAAAGCTCATCCTGAGAAATGCTCAGGGCTACACCCGAATACCCAGTGTAGTCACTGGCTGGCTAACAAAGACTTTCTATTGGCTTAAATCCATGTTCCAACAGTCTTCTCTGATAAATACCCCACAAAATTTCTGGAGATTTCACTGAGATCCCAGAGACCAGACCTCGAGATACTGGGAGTTTCAGAGCCCCTGGAAGTAAAGAAGAGTATGGTGGTGAGGGGCTTCTAGGGTTGCACAACCTGAAATGTTCCAGGTCCCCATGGCTCCCTTTGATCAATCGCTGCCTAATGCTTCAGAGGAGTCTGACACCTCCATCCAGAAAGGAAACAAATTAGAAAGTCATCTGTTCTGTCACCTCCGGACGTAAGTCTGGTTAAGGTGCCTTCTGTTTGGACACATAGGAGAGGCTGGACATGATCTAGTGTGTTGGGTCCTGTGAGACATCGAAGGACTTCCTCTGTTCAGGTGTATGAATGTGTGGTGGCCACCCCTGGCTGTCTTTACTGTGTGTCTCTGTGTGGGTCTGTCTGTGTTTCTATGTTTCTGTTAGTTCTGTTTCCCTGTATTGACCAATGGCTTTCTTTGCTATGAGAACCCCCTGGCTTAAGACATGTGCCCCCTCCTGTTGGGGACCTGAACCCCTTTGGCTCTGCCAGGTCACCCAGAGGAACAACAACAAACACAAACAAACAAACAAACAAAACAAAAGCACCACCTGTCTCTCTCGGGAGCAGGGATGCTTGTTTGTTTTGTTGCTTGACTCCTGCTCATGGTCACAACTGGTCCCTGTGGAGACCTGGGGAGGAGCTGGGCCTCTGATCTTGGGCTCCTTGACACCTAAACATTTAAGCAGAATTCACACAGGGAGGGGGAAGTAGTTCCCCGAGGTGAGCATTCCCTCTGCTCCATGATTCCTGAGCAGCCCTGGGAAAAGGGGAAAAATTCCCCTGGACTGAGCCTGAAAGAAAAGAGAAAGTTCCATTCCTTTCTCATTCATGTCTTTGTTTCAATCAGTGATCCATAAAACTCACCATTCTCTTAAAAAAAAATAGAAAAACTGTCCCTGGATCAGACAGGGGGATGGATGCCAGGCAGTGCAACCTGGACAGAGCAGATTTTCCCTTCTGCCCAACACTGACCAAGGAAACTTTAAACAAATTTTGATAGGTGATCTTTTAAAAAAGATTAAAAATAGCTGCTAAAAAGATTTCCTTTGTTACCCAATCAGACCCAGTTTTTTTTAAGTTGTAAAAAAATTAAAGATATAAATAGGTCTCAGTTGCTAGAGGTAGCTCAAAAGGTGTTTAACAACACAAAACTGGTTGGGACAAGACCTTTTGCAGAAACTAATAGCTACCATCAACGTCTCTGATAGTGAGACAGTTACATTCACAGATACTCAAAAAACATTTGTATCTTACCTCTGTCAGAAGAATATCTCCTAGCTGAAAGTTCTACCTCCAATCAAAAGATACATTTGGACTATCTCCCAGATTGACAACAAAGATTCCCAGGAGGTATGAGCAGAACCCCCTCCCACCCAGAACTGGCCCAAGATCAAGCTCTTATAATTGCTCAACTAACCAGTTCAGCTACCTTCATCCAGATTAAACAAAACCCAATGACTCCAGAAACAAAAGGGAAGTTACAGTTCATACTGCTTGGTTTGAAGAGTCAGGCATCCTGGTGCCCTGCCAGTCACCCTGGAATATGCCTCTCCTGCCTATAAAGAAACCTAGGACCTCTGATTCTTCCAGAGAAACAGGATACACTGTCTTGGACCTGAAAGATGCATTCTTCAGCTTCACATTGGCAGAGGTGAGTCAACCCACTTAGCTTTTAAATGGACAGACTCAGTGGGAGGTTACAGAGGGCAGCATACCTGGACTAGGTTGCTCAGGATTTAAAGACACTTAATGCGGTCCTTTTGTCAGAGGCTTCCTGGGAAAATAGATTATAAAAAGGCCACCGAGGGACTGCTGAGAGAGTTACAGACCTTGAACTATAAAATGTCAGTTAAGAAATCCCTACTTTGAATATCAGAGCTACGGCTAGGAATCACTATCTCTGAACATCAGGTCTGCAGAAATACCAAACCCTTTATACACCAACACAAAAGGGGCACCAAGCTCCTAATCTGGACTGAGACCAAACAAAAGGCATTAGAGGCTTAAAAACATCTCTGACTTCAGCTCCAGTCCTAAAACTTCTAGATATCTCAAAACCTTTTCATCTATCTGTCCATGAAACAAAAGCAAAAAGCATTTCAACCCAAACTTTGAGGCCAAGAACCCTGTAGCCACAGGATGGTCCACCTGTCTAAGAGCTGTGGCGGCTACTGCTGGCTTAATGAAAGAAAACAAGCAAGTTAACTTTGGGTCACGATCTTATACTCACAGCACCCTATGATGCAGCTGAGCCCCTCCTCTGAGGAGACCAGAATGTTGGCTGTCTAATGACTGTGTGACCCAGCACCAGGCCCTACTCCTCCTGGACCACCCTCGAGTCAAATGTGAGAATCCCACTGCCATCAATCCTGCTACCCTGTTGCATGATGATGACCCACAGGTGCTCATCCATGACTGTCATGAGATGAAAGATGAAACCAGGCACATGGGAGCTGCAGTAGTTACTTTAACCAAAAACAATGGGACCCAAACCAGGTACTTCAGCAGAGAGCAGAAGTGATTGATTTGACCTAGGCTCTCAGATGGGGAAAAGAAGTCTACAATTGTATACACAGGCAATGGCTATGCTTCTACTACTGTGCATGCTCACAGTATAATAGAAAAAGAGGGCTTCTTGCCACTAGAGAAAAAAATCTTGGCCCTCCTAGAGGCTGTTTGGATTTCCTTACAAATCGCTGTCCTCTACTGCTGGGCTGCTGAGCTGGCTGCCTGACAAAGGCCCTAAGACCAGTGGGGCCTCTTGATATTCTGATGATATACCGTGACCTTGTGCTGTCTAAGACTCCATGGTAAAAAGGAAATGGACAGCTCAAACCTACAGGTTGGTAGAGGACACTAAAGGGAAAGATCATTCTCCCAGAATTAACTGGCAAACTCTGATAACTATGGTCCACAAAACTTTCTGAGTTGCTCAGACCAAGGTATGTTATACCTAGACTGGACAGCCTGTTGTGGGATGTCTTATTCAGATGCCAGGTTTGTGCTCAGGTGAATCCAAAACAGAGAGCCTTTACCCAGGAAGAGCTCCAAATGAAAGACCAATACCCTGGTGAACTCTGGGAAAACTGACTTCCCCAAGATCTGCCTGCTGGGGAGGATACAAATACTTACTAGTTTTCATAGATAACTTTTCCAGGTGGGTAGAAGCATTGCCCACCTGGACTAAAACTGCTCAAATAGTAGCTAAAAATCAGGGAAATGGTCCCCTGATTTGGTTTCCCACTTTCAATGGGGTCCAACAATGGCCTGGCTTTCATAGCCCAAACCTCTCAATTAATAGCTAAAACTTTAGACATAAATTTAAAATTTCATAGTGCATATAGATCTCAGAGTTCTGTGCAGGTAAAAAGAATAAACAGGACATTAAAAGGAACTCTAATAAAACTCTCATTAGAGTCCAGCAAAAGATGGATAGGCTTCTGTCCTTTGCTTTGCTTTGGCCTGCTGCATCCCATATAGGGAGGGAGTTACCACCTATGAGATTATGCTTGAAAGACCTTCCCTACTGCTTCCCAGGCTCAGAGACCAGCAGTTGGTAGAACTCTCTTACCATTCCTTTCTCAAGTCTTTACAGGCATTCTAGTTCTCCAAAAGGCTATTTATTGGATTATCTGAGAGATTCATCCAATCTCCAAGTCTACCATCAGTTTTCCCTTGTTCCAGTCTGGTGATACTGTCTTGGTCAAGCAGGTCACCAAAGGGGCACTGGAACCAACTTGAAAATGACCCTACATGGTGATTCTCTCCACTCTTATGGCTGTGAAGGTAGCTGACATTACAGCATGGATCTACCACACGTAGGTCAAGAAAGCAGAAGCCACAGACACTGCTGCCAAATGGACTGTCTCTGGACTATGGACCCATTGAAATTATGGTTTCACTGGGTCTCAGGCCTGTCCACTCCCTGCCCCTCTACCTCCTCCTGAATCTTGCATACACAATGGATATGCATACAGGGTCATGGTCCAACCCCCATTGCCTTCAGGCTTCTGTAGTTCTGCTTCTGGCTTAACTGTTCTTGTTAATTGAAGCATGTCAACTCAGAACATGTTTTTTGTGCTTAAAAGCTTATCCTAAGGCTCAGCACTACACTGGGATCCAGAACACCCACCCACTGTAGCCACCAGCCAGCTAACAAAGACTTCCTATTGGTTTAAACCCATGTCTAAGTAGTCTTCTCTGGCAAACACCCCACACCATCATGAAGAAAGATCTCTGGTTGGAAAGGATTGGGCCCAAGAAAAGTCGGTCAGCAGGTTCCCTCAAAGAAGGCATTAAAGACGGTGCTATAAACTGTTGGCCTTCTGTGCTGTGTCCCATGAGTCAAGCCCAGAAGCAAGGAGTTGAGAGTCAGGCTGAGTGCAACCTTTGGACAGGGTAACACCTTAGGGCAATGGGTGTGATGTCTTTTCTTGTTTCCTTCCTTCCTTCCTTCCTTCCTTCCTTCCTTCCTTCCTTCCTTCCTTCCTTTCTCTCTCTCTCTTTCTCTCTCCCTCTCTCTCCCTCTCTCTCTCTCTTTCTTTTTTTCTTATCTGCACACACAGAGTAGAAGTTGAATCAATTCCAGAGAGGACACTGATTTAAGGAGCAGTCTTAACACAAAGCAACGCCAACTGTGGAAGGGGAGTTGCAGAAGGGATATATACCATCTATAAGGTAAAGGCTAAAATTACTTTTATTTGAATATTAAAGGGAAGTATGATCCTGGATAACATTTGGGTACCATGTAAATACATTAAGACATAGATAACAAATAATAACCAAGACTCTATGCTGGATTAGATCAGATACACTCACTGGGGTGTGGAACTACCCTACTGTAGACAATAGAAAATATCATGACTGTTTCCTGATGTAACCTTGATAATTTTTATTTCTTACACTTTCTATGACTATAGAATGTTTTTCCTTCATGTTAAAACTAGCTTAAAAGCTAGCCAAGGGGTGCTGTGGTATTTTAATAGCTCATGACAGCAGTTTTCAGAACAGGAGTCCAAGCTAGATGTGATGGCTCATACTCATAATCTTAGTATGGTGCCTCCTGGTTGAGTCGAGGTCCCTTGCAACGTAGCTCATCCCAAAAGACTGGCAGAAGTTTGGCCACTCCCCTTTGCACTGACAGTTCACAAGCCACAGCACAATTCCACCCCCTTTAAAAGATGAGCTTTGATTGGCAGAATTGCCTACCTAAGTCCCTATCCCAGCATCCCTGTCTTAAACAATGGCCTTTACCCCTGAGTACCAAAAGATCCTCCCTCGCTCCCAACCTGATAAATGTACGACCCTTGCATTAAATGAGAGAGAATGCTCCTCTGATGGCTTTTCCTGAGAGCCTGTTCTCACTCTCACCAGCTCCAGGCTCCGATCTGGGACAGGCATGGTTACGAGGTAAGAACCACACCCTGTTCTCCCAACAACTTCTCACCTGGGAGCTGCCACAGCTGCTGGGCAGCTGTGGTGACAAGAAAAGCTGTGGGCGGAATTCATGTGGTTGACTTTTTTTTCAACATCTTAGCACTTGAGAGGCTGATACAGGAGACTTTCCATGAACAATCAAGGCTAGCCTCAACACATAGTGAGTTCTAGCCAACCACGGCTATTGAGTAGACCCTGCAAAACAAAATGAAACAGGACCCTGTAGTAGATACTTATAATTCCAGCACTTGGGTGGCACAGATGGGGAGTAGGGAAGAGGTCAGGAGTTCAAGGTCATTCTCAGCCACAAAGCAAGGTTGAGGACAGCCTAGGCTACATGAGACTGTGTCTCAAAACAAGTCAGTGTGAACTAAATCAACAAATAAAAGAACTATAGCTAGGTTTGATGGTAGTGCACATCTGTAACACTAGCATTCAGTAAGTAGAGGCAGGAGAATGAAGAGCCAGAGCCCAGTTCAAGGCTAGCCTTGGGCCACATGTCCTCCAAAAATAAACAACAGAAACAACAAAAATCTATAAAATACAAGTGTTTTAAAATGTGCAGTCATAAATACTATTCTTAATTTGCTTAAATATTTTAAAAGATTGAATTGAAAACTATTGCTTTGGGGGCGAGTCCTTGAGTCATGGCAATGGCACTGGTCCCAAACTACATTTTTATTAGCAAGGAACTTAGTACTTCATGTGTTTGTTTGCACCCAAACTTAATCCTTTCAGTTATTTTTATTGTTCACAGAATGAAGTTCAGCCAGAGTGTACCTCTTTGGTCAGAAGTCTCCTGTGGCTCCCCATGTTCCCAGGGGAAGGCTTCACAACGGCCCTCAAACCATCAACATCTTGTCTACTCTGAAACTCTTTGATTTCATCTCATACCACTTTCTCCTTTTCCTCTCCAGCTCTAGCTTATCTGACTTTATTAGTGTTCATAAAATTCATCAGATTGCTTTTTCGTGCGCTGTGGAATCCCTGCCTGGAATGCTTGTGTCCTTATTTCCTGCAGTGACTTCAACTCTGGGCAAATCGCCTTCTCGGTGTGGCCTCTGCAGTAAGGCCCATTCCCCTCTGAGGTCACGACCTTTTATCGTCCAGCTGTTCCCTTCTCTACTCTCAAAATTTTCATTACCATAAATATACTCCCTTTTCACACATTGTATAATTCATCTATATCTTAAGTCTATTGATCATCGTTTGTGTTTTCACGTGGGCATGGTTCTTTTTTATTCTTGGCTAATGACTCTCAAGTGCCTAGAGCAGTGGTTGGCCCATGGTGTGTGCATTTGTGTGTGTACATGCACGTCTTATATACTTAAGATGAGCAAAATTCATACATGCCTGAGCCTGGCCCGGCTCCCTCA
This sequence comes from Cricetomys ansorgei, assembly GCA_026225945.1. Taxonomy (NCBI): domain Eukaryota; kingdom Metazoa; phylum Chordata; class Mammalia; order Rodentia; family Nesomyidae; genus Cricetomys; species Cricetomys ansorgei. The sequence continues at coordinate 45,572,438 of JAMJFZ010000242.1, read as the reverse complement.
CACTGCCTTCGACTGCTTCCTTCCACATAGAGTGGGTCTTGTGATGGTCCACTTGACTGGATTAAACGAGGCCTACCGTGCTAATGAAGCCCACTGCTTAGTGTCTCTTAAAGTAGCAGGCCTGCTCTGAATGGCGGCTGGGAGCTCAAGTGGATACACTGGGGAAAAAGAGAAACGCTTTTATTGTCTAATGTTTCTCTATGGCTCTCTTCCCAGCCGTGGTAAGGTGAACTGCTCTGCTCCACCTCACCCTCCTCGCCGTGACTGACTGAAGGGCCAGAAACCATGACTACAAATACATCTTATCTCTCTTAAATAGTTTTGTTCAGGTATTTAGACACAGTGACAAAAACTAACCATTCCTAACTTATATTTGCCTAACATAGCTTACCTTTTCATTTTTTTGTTTGTTTGGGACTTTGTTTCTTGAGATAGGGTTTCATGCAGTACAGGTTGGCTTTGAGCTCACCATGTAGCCAATGGTGGCCTTGAAGTCCAGGTCCTACTCCTGCTCCTACCTCCCACATCTTAGAATTACAGGTTGCACTATTATGCCTAGCCTTGTGTTTTCATTTTACAGTGATCCAAAAGTCCGCCTAAATGTATTTCACTCTCGGCAAATTCACCAAAATTCCTGTGACAGTCAGCATTATTATGGAATAGGCTTTGCGTTAGATAGTTTTTGCCCAACTATAACCGAATGTAAGTGTTCTGAGAACATTCTAGTCAGGCTGAGGAAAGCTGTGATGCTGGGTAGACGCATTAAATATAACTTCCTCATGACACTTTCAACTGATGACGGGTTCATTAGAATCCAACCCGTCACAAGTCAAGGAGCATTTACATGATGCTTCAGAGCCCAAACAGCTGACAGTCGCAAGACTCATTCCCTCTCCGGGCCAAACATTCCCCCTTTCAAGTCTCCACCGGCCACTTGTTCTCCAGTCTTCAGCTCAAGAAGAATTTATGCATGCACGTTCTCTAGGCATGCTTAGCAGTGCTAGAGTCCATGCTATCACACCGCTCTACTTAGATACACTTTTCCTGTTGTATTTACGTTCCTTTATTTCCACGGTTTATTTTCCTGTTGGGACAATCAGAGCCTCCTGCACAGGTAACAGAAGATATGCGCAGAGGAAAGTAGGCAAATAATTTTATCAAGAGACTATTTTCAGTGGTGGATGGAGCTAATGCATCAGTTATTAGATATGGGAGCCCAGTGCATGCAGGAGCCTTGGGGGAGGGCCCTGTAGTGATGGAGGAGCTGACATCTAAATGATGCTTTGTGCTGGCTCAGTGCCCTCAAAAACCACAAAGCAAGGAGTCAGCCAGGCAGCTCTCGAGGTTCAAACCCTCGAGGCAGGGACCAAGGCAGAGGACAGTAAAGAGTGGATCTGGGGGAAGGTGTCAAACAGACCAATCAGCACACATGTATTTCTACAGGCTGGAGGCTCCTGACAGGCCCATTTCTCCTGCATCCTTGGAGCTCTAGCACCTAGCATGGGGTTTGGTCCAATACATCTTTGTATAGCCAAGCAACATTTCTCGAGCGTCTACTATATTTAAATTCAGTATCTGAGAAAATACGGACAAGATATTAGTTTAATCATATCATAGATTCTTTAGTCTATCAGTTTCACATGTGTATAGAAGGGATTGGGAAATTTTCACCCTCGTTGCCTTCTTCATCACCTTCCCACTCCCACTGGATGATTTCTTCTTCCCAAAAACATTCCCACTGGCTTTTATGTCTTTTTCTTTTTTTGTTTTGTGACTCACTGAGCTTAATCAGGGTTGCTTATTTAAAATTGAGTGGAATTATGTAAGGCAACTTGCCAGTGGAGTCTCATCATTTCGAGACAGGATCTCATAGCTTAGGCTGACTTCAAACTTGCTAGGCAGCTAAGAACGACTGAACTTCCGAGTCTCTGGCCTCTACCTCCCAAGTGCTGGGATTATGGGCATGCACCACCTTGCCCACATCCATTTCACTCCCTGTCTCACAGAATTATGGTGATATGTTTCTTGATATCCCATCTAAGTCAAATGACAACAGTGCAACCAGGGCTAGAATACGCTGTAAAGGTTATATTTGGTCATTCTGCGTTGTTGAGCTCAGCCTAACAACTCCAGAGGTAACATGAACCTGGGAGTAGACATTTTCACTAGGGGGCTATGAGTGTAAGATACAACTTGTGAAAACTAAAATACAGAATCATTAATAACAGCTTATTGATTACAATGAGTTAGGGAATGGGGTGGCTTTGGGGGTTTTTTGTTGTTGGTGGTGTGTTTTTGTTTGGCTGGCTGGCTGGCTGGCTGGCTGGTTGGTTTTGTTTGGGTTTTGGTAACCCAGATACGCTGATATAAATACGGTCATTGGGTGAGATGGCCAGTTGTCTCACTTTGCCTAAGACTGCCCTAGGTTGAATACTAACATGATAATTTCATCCTGAGATGTGGACGCCCGCCTCGCCTGCAAGGAAGACGCCGCACACAGGATTCTTCTGGTTCACGCTTTATTGAGGACTGTAGCTTGATTGAGTGTTGAGAGCGAAAGACCCTGAATGTGTGAGGCACCCTGCTTATATAGGCAACGTGACCATCAACGATTGGATGCATGTCCAGAACCTCATTAGCATAGGGGGAGGCGGCAAGGATTACTCAACTTGCGCCTGCGCTGTTACTTGTTTACTAAGAACCCGGAAACAGGAAACCGGCGCCATCTTATAATGGCGTTTCAACTCGGCTCCCAACATCTCCCCCTTTTATATTAAATTGAGGACAAAGGAACATGCTAAGTCACCGATCAACCCCCTCCATCTACGGAGGTGAGGATCGAGGAAGTTAAGCATGTCCTAAATACCCAGGTTACCTTATCTCGTGCAATGAGAACCTCTGAGATGTGCAAAGGCTAACATTGGGTCGAATAAGGGATGTGCCTATTCTTGGTGCAATGGGAACAAGCCCTCAGGGTGCAAAGGCCACATACCCAAAATTGTCTTGAAAGAAAACATGTGGGGGAGATGGACTTCTGTCTCCTTGGCTCTGATAACACACAGCTTAACTATTAATAAGAGGGTTGGACAATACATATCAACCATCGACCCAACGATTAAGCGTTGCTAACCAGGCCGCAGGGGAATGTCCCACATCAAGGGCAGCAAATGCTTGAATAATACAGAAGCAATCATCATAATACCTATAGTTCCCCGACCTGCCCATTCCTTGAGATACATGGTAGCATCCTTAATCCAATCCCAGAGTCCTGCTACCATGGATAAGTCCACACGAGTTGAATTGACATGTGCAATGGCCAGTCTTAGGTTCCTCATAGTAGCATCAAATTGTGATGACCAATCCGTCTTGAGATATTGAGAAAATTCCCGTGACAAATTTGCAGCAACAGTATAATTATGATATTGAACAGATGTCACACATAAACCAAGCATCCTCCATTCACAACCTAATTGAGCCAATTGCCATAGTACGATTTTCCCCTATACCACTATTTTGAGAGTCATAAGGCAAATAGGCAAGATCAAGACTAGAGTTCGTCATGCATCACCGGCATTGGTTTGGGGAGTGTTGTTAGTATTCCCCATCGTTGTTCTGTGCGTATCGGGGGCCACTTTATCAGGATCATCTGGAGAGCCAGTAGCGTTTTCAAGATCCTCATCCTGTTCTTGATCTTCTAAGGGCTGTTTCACCGTTCTCGTCAGACGAGCAGGCACCCAAATGGGGTTTTCTTGATCCTGAGGAAAAACACAAACAGCTCCCCTGGATCTTATTAAAACTTGATCCGGGCCCTTCCATTGATTAGACAATACATCTTTCCACTTGACATTTTCTAGTGGAGGTTGTGTAGACATAGCATGTCTATCTGCTGCAGATCTTCCAGCAGCATCCAAATTCAAAAAATTTCTTGTGATGGTTACATGACCTGCAGCTGCAAACCATGGAGCTATGGTATCCACCTCCTGCAAGAAATGAACTATGATAGAACCAATTTCATTGGACAGGAAGGTGAGGCACCCATGGTTCTTAGCCTTAGGCAGGTTAGGAAGAGGGGGCGCAGAGGGAGCCGCCGGAGCGTATGGCTCAGGACGGTAACGTTCTTCCTCATAGCGCGCAGCTTCCTCTTCTAGTTCTGTTTGTTCCTCTGTATCCAGTTTCTCTTCTGACCCCGAAGTTTCTGAGTCAGAAGAGGAACTACTAGTCTCATCACTGGTTATTTTTAAATTTTCAAATTCTGCTAGTACTGGGTATACCCTTTTCTGACTATTCATTTGTTCTTTTTTCTCTTTTTCTACCCTTTTTATCTCTTTTTTAGGCCTCTCCTTCTTTTCTGTTTCTGACATGCTGTCTTGATGTTCTGCCAATGTACGCTGTCCTTCTTTTACCCTCTCTTGACATCGCTTATTAACCATACGCCATAGTGGCCATGTGCCGGCGCGGAGACCTCCCTTTTCCTTTTCCCTTTGCAAATCTCCTCCTAGTTTACCCCAAGAAGGGATTGTAAGAGACCTGGTGGTTCCTGGGCGATGACAATTTAGACAAGGGCAACAAGCAAGAACAACAATAACCATACAAGCAAACATGACCGCACCTAGTGCAGGGTCAATCTCATAAAACAGCATACCTCTCAGAAAGAGTCTGGATCCACTTTCGTCCCGCGCTCCAGTTCTGAATCCTCCTGAAAACAGGGGTCTTTGCCGGTGCTGAGCTGATGGTCAGGTTCCCGGGTTTCGGCACCAAATGTGGACGCCCGCCTCGCCTGCAAGGAAGACGCCGCACACAGGATTCTTCTGGTTCACGCTTTATTGAGGACTGTAGCTTGATTGAGTGTTGAGAGCGAAAGACCCTGAATGTGTGAGGCACCCTGCTTATATAGGCAACATGACCATCAACGATTGGATGCATGTCCAGAACCTCATTAGCATAGGGGGAGGCGGCAAGGATTACTCAACTTGCGCCTGCGCTGTTACTTGCTTACTAAGAACCCGGAAACAGGAAACCGGCGCCATCTTATAATGGCGTTTCAACTCGGCTCCCAACACAAGCGGGGTCCCTCGCAGTCGCCCCAAAGATCCCGGTCCGTTCGGCAGCGGTTCCCGGGTTTCGGCACCACTTGCGGCGTCCACCTCGCCGATAAGGAGACGCCACACACGAGATTCTTCTGACAACAATTTATTAACAGCTCTTTTAGCAGACAGGTGGAGAAGGACCCCGAGCCCGAAAATCCCTTGGCTTATATAGAGCTCCGGAGGACGTGTGATTCTCTCATTGGCTCATAGACTGCACCTAATTAGCATCTGCTTTGCGCATACGCAAAGCAGATTCACGCATGCGCATTGTCAGTGCCTGTTTCCGTAGAGAATCAGGAAGCAGGAAACCAGCGCCATTTTGTAATGGCGTTTGCGGCTCCCAACACTGAGACACCTCCTTCTAGGTAAACAGCACCAATTTTAGTTCCTCATGATATAGCTTCATGGAGAGGTGTGAAAGGTCACCACACCGTGTTTTGGTCTACATGTAAAATGTCCCTAGAGGTTCACCTGTTTGAATACTTTGTCCTTAGCTGGTGACAGTGTTTTGGGAGGCTATAGGACATTTAGGTATGGAGTCTAGCTGAAGGAAGTTTTAGGTGCTAGGAGTAGGAATGGTGTTATATCCCAGCACAGCTTCTAGCCTCCCAGTCTCTTTTTCAAGCTTCTGCCACAGTAGACCCTCCCACCCCCACGCCATCCACCATCATAGACTGTGTCCCGTGAGATGAAATAAATCCTTCCGTTCTTTTTTGTTTTAATCGTTTTTTTTCAAGAATATATGCATGCATATAACGCATTTTGATCAGATCCACCCCTCTGATTCCTCTCTCCCCCACCCACTTTTCCCTCCCAACTTCATAAGCTCTCTCTCCCCAGAACCCATGGAGTATTGTCTGGGTATGCATGGGACCATCTAGTGCGGTGTGGGTAGCTTTTCAGCTCCACATCCCTGAAGAAACGTAACTCTTCCTCCCCCAGCAGCCATCAATGTCAGTAGCTTCTCAGCTAGGAATAGAACTTCATAAACCACTCCTCCATTCATGCTGGGATTTTGACAGGCTTGACCTTGTGCATACAGTTTCAGCTACCGTGAGATCATGTGTGCAAAGGCCTGTCATGTTTATCAAATAATTTTTTGCTATGAATATCCACTACTTCTGGCTCTTACAATCTTTCCATCTCTTCTTCCACAGTGATCACTGAGCCTTGAGTGGAGGGGTGTGATATGTGATCTATGATATCTATACTTATACAAAAAGAGTTTAAATAGAGTTACCCTGTAATGGGGAGACAAAGTCTCTCCAAGACGTCGTGGTTATCAAATAAAAAGCTCCATGCCAAATATGAATTATCTCTTTTTGAGTTGTTTGTTAATGGGAATCCTCAAGCTCCTTGACACCCTCAGGCATTAAAGGCTATTGTCATTGCTCTTGGTTAGCCCCCAGAACTTGGTGATAAGACATTATTGCTGAAAACATCACATACCTGAGTCATAGGATGCAGAGAAATCAAGCTGGTACCAACCTGGAGGCTTCATCCCTACTGGCTAGTTTTCATAATGCTGCAAGGTTCTATTTACACTACGGGCTAAGAAAAGTATTTAGCAATTATATCAAGTTATGAACTACGAAACTTACAATAATGATTAGCTTGGTAAGATGTGTCTAATGCTGCTGCAGTGTCACTAATGTTATAAGAGTAATCAACCACTTTCTGATTAGGTTTATGTATTTGTTTGAGTCAGAGTCTCACTTTGTATCCCTGGCTGGCCTGGAATTCACCATGTAGATCAGGATGAACTAGAACTCACAGATCCACCTGCCTCTTAGTGTTGATATTAAAGGTACCACGCCTGAGTCTGACTGGATTTAGAGCTACAGGGCAGAATTCCTGCCTATTACTGTTAACTGGGTGCCATGCCCCATGACTATCTAGATCATATATACTAGAAAAGAAGTTAATATTGTTAATCTGCTGAGTATAAATAATGTTAAACATCTCCCTAAGTTCTAATATTCATACCCACAGATGAGTGCATCTCTGGGCCTCCTGATCCCTCGAGGTGGCTCCTCCCTGACACCGACCCCCAGCAGCATGGCGGCTCCTGGGCCAGAAGCCTCAGGGGAGCCTGGTGGTTCTTACTGCGTACTCATCTGGTCCTTGATCATGGACCTACGAGCTGAGGAGAGTGAGACCAGGACTCTTGGGAGGCGTTGTCAGTGGAACATTATTAAAGCAAGGGTTGCTATATATATATATATGATATGCTATATATATATATATATATATATATATATATATATATATATATATGATAAAGGCAGGGTACCAGAGATGGGACCCATTGGCTAAGACAGAGACACTGGAATAGCCCCATTTGCATCCTAGGGTGCTTTTGGCATTTTTAGGGGAACAGGGGTTTAGTGGCAACTCTAGATAAACAACTCTGCTGGATCTCAGTTCCCCTTTGGGAAGGGGTGCGGTTTTGCTGTGGCTTGTGTTCTGACTGCAGAGGGGAGGGGCCAGATTCCTGACAGTTCCTTAGATTGAGAGTCTGGGGTCACAAGTGTCCTTGACCCACTTAGCTGTTTGACCATTCCATGATGGCACCACAGCAGCAGTAAAAATAAGTTATTTGTTTAATTTAAAAGTCAATGATAGTCAGACTTCAATACCCGAATCTGAGGATGGCCAAGCTATTTATGCAAAGTGGCTTAATAGTAACATAAAAACAAGCACATCCTCCTTACCATTGACCCTTGAACAACATAGGAATTAAGGACTCCAGCTCCCCAACACAAAAAAGATTTTTATCTATGTATAACTTTTGACTCCTCCCCAAATTTCTAATAGCCTATTAGTGACCAGAAGTCCTAATAATGGTATAAACAGCTATTAACACATATTTTCTGGGTGGAAGATAGAGGAGAACTTGAAGGAGTTGGTTCTCCCTCTTCTTCCACCATGTGGATCCCTGGACTTGAACCCAGATCATTAGGCTTGATATCAAGTACTTTTACCAGTTAGGCCATCTTGCTAGCATTAATTTACCTGAACTTTTAAAATACCGTTTAAAAACTAATAATGAAACCAGGTATGGTGGTGCATGACTGTAAGCCCGACACTCTAGAAGCTGAGGCAGGAGGATTGTGAGCTTGAGGCCAATATGGGCTACATAATGAGTTCCAGACCACTCTGAACTACATAGCAAGGCCCTCTCTCAAAATCAAAGCAAACAGTTGGGAAAAAAAAAAAAACTAAAGCGAGAGCCACCTTTATTAATTTATGCTGTGACATCCGCTCTGTTAGACATTCTTTATAGAATCTCATTTAGTCCTTGAGCACCATAAGTATTATCACCAAAGCTATTTGTTAGGGAATAAATTAAGGGTATGCCGTGGAGCACTAGATAGTACACTCAAATGCTCAGATTCGATATCCAGTGCCCTATTCTCCAGAATGGATTAAAATAAAAATAAACAACAATTTTTAAAAAAACCCACCAAGGATCAAAGAAGTTAATATGTCCAATATGACAGAGCTGTTAGAGATGAGAAGCAGAGCCCTTCCCAACGCCAGTCACCTTGCAACTGCCATAGTGTCGCATGCTTACTTTAAACACGAAAACACTTAGAGACTGTAAAAGCTGTTCTGACAACTATAATAGTTTGCTTCTGACTATAATCCACTGTATTTTGCTAATTAAGAGATGATGGGGGGCCAGCGAGACTGCTCTGTGGGTAAGGGTAAGGGAGCTTGCCGCCAAGCCTAACGACTTGAGTTCCATCTCTGGGGCTCACATGGCAGAATTAGAGAACCGACTCTCACAAGTTATCCTGTGACCTCCGTGCACACACCACGACACTCATGTGCCTAAACACGCTAAATGGATGCGTGTTTTTAAAAGGTTAAAAAGAGTGCAGATGTGGATAGAAAGACAGCCTAGTGGGTAACAGCACTTGCCACACAAGCAGGAGAGCCTGAGTTCTTCACACCCACATAAAGAGCTCTGTGGACCTGTACCCACTGAGGGAGGTGGAGACAGAATTGCTGAGGCTTGCTGAATGCCAGCCTAGCTCCAGGCTCAATAAATGACCCTGTCTCAAAGGACTAAGGTGGAGAGGGGAAGAAAGCAAGACACCGACATTCTCCTCTGATCCTCTCTAGGATGTGCACAAACAATACCACCCCACCCGTGGGAAAACACTATACACAGATGTGCCACACACGTACACACACACACATAAAAGTAAATACAAAACTTTATGCAGCATCACAAAGCCTTCAACTACGTTATTTGCATAGTGTTGGGATATTTATGCCATCAGGACGTGTTGAATGGTATTTGCTAATTGTACTCATTTTGCTAATATATTTCAAGTTCTGAAATAGTTGCCAAAAGCTGTTAAAAAAGAATAATGGGCATATTTTTAAAAATGTAGTAAATGAAAACAGCATGGGCATATGCTAAAGATTAATTTGGAATAATTTACATATTTGGCATTCTGGGGGGGGGGAAGTTTGTTGTTGTTTTTAAGTACAGAAAAGGAACGTAACCTATTGCTTTCAAGGGCATAAAAGTGAATCTCATGTTCGCACACATGGCTTTGTTTTCAAATTCTTGAAAGTGCAGAGATTCTTTTAATTTAAAGGTGAGCCCATGGAAAATCGGGAGCAGCTGTAGAAAACCAGCTAGGAATTCTGTGTCACCACCATGTTTTCAAAGAGCATCATCCCGGGGTGATCTGACCCTCTGCCCACCACTGTGTGGAATTATCACAGAGAGACATTTCTGTACCCACCACCACCAAGGGGAGGTGACTTAATGAAAGTAAGTGCCTCGTTAGCTGGTACTCCAGGAAGGATGCTGAAGGGCCAGAAGCCTGGCAGGGAGGCCTAAGAACTACATCCAGGCTGACCGGGGAAGGATGATGGCTAGGATGGGCGCTTGCTTTAGTTCAGCCCATATAAAAACTTGGGAGAAAGCCATGGCTCAATTCATTAGCTGAGGGACCTGGGAAAACAGATCACTCTGACTTTTTCAAGGTCATACAAAGTTGAAGTGAGCTTTACTCTTGCACATTTCTGAGTGTCCTTCCATATCGGCTCACTCCCCATGGTCATCGTTATGCATTTACGGCATTTTTGATAGGCAACGTTGTCTGCTTTCTTCTTGTTAACTGTGCCACTGCGTATTTCTGGAAGCTCTCCCACCCCTCACTGTCAGGGGCTGAGATGATGCATCGGTGTTTCGAGAGGAGTTTGAAAACCCTTCTCTAAGGCAAATGAGAATGGCCCTAGGATTGCATTTGTGATTTCAGTGTAGAGAGGTCCCAGGGCACCGAAAGCGGGAACATCGTTGTTGGGCACAGTGAGCACTGAGTATTGGAGTAGGCGCAGCCACTTTGTGTACCCCGAAATACTGTGCTCAGCTCTCAGCTTCAGTAGCTTGAGTATTCAGGACCTACCAGGATGTGAGTAGCAGGATACAAGCAGTGTGGTCTGCTTTCCTGGCTTAATGAAGGAGACAAGCTGAGCTGAAAATTCCCCACACGCCACATTTTTATTTGGACATGCTGTTCAGTCTCTGTGTGACATTTGCCAATGGTTTTGTATGGATGATGAATCTTCTTGCATAAGTCTCTTGTAGCTCCTCTGAAAGAACAAAGAGGTGACTAGAATAGCTCAATAGGTTGCTTGAGTTTTGCCTACAGACTCTGAAGCTGCCAACTGTAGGTTGGGTTTTCTCCAGAAAAAGCAAACAAACAAAAAGCATGGAGTTCTCCCCATCTCCTAGGAAGTGGGGCCTGGTTTGGGGGGGGGGGGTGTATCTGCCTGACTCACATCTTTCTCTGGGGTGAAATGGATAGCAGCAGGAAAGAGAAATTTCTGTTCCCAAGGAATGTCTTCCCTTGTCAGTGGGCTGATGCATCGGAGTGCCGATTAGCATTAAATGTTGAGCATTTAATGCAGGAGAATCTCTTACTGTTCGCCTTCTCTCTGCCCCAGGAAACTTCTTCACAAACACAGTTGCAGTTCTTCTACATGGCAAATGTTAGCACTTACAGCGCAGACAGAGAAGGAAGGAAAGGTGCCCTGGTGCTCAGGGACTGGTGGGTTTTTTAGCTCAAGGACTGCTCAGTGATTGGTGGGTTGTTGTTGGTTTTTTTTTTTTCCACCCGTTTCCACTAAACTGGTCACTTTCCTGCCTTTGAGGTTAAAAAGGGTTCAAGGTCAGGGACTGATGGGCTTCTGGCTCAATGACTGCTCAGGGACTGGTGGGTTTGAGCTTGGACTTTTCACCCTAAACTGATCACTTTTCTGCCTTTGAGGCTGGAAAGGGCCATTATGGCTGTTAGAATAGTCTGGAGAAGGGGCCTAGCCACTCCTGCCTTGAGGGGTTTACAAAGGCTAACTGTTAAATATGTATGTGTTTGTAATATCAACAAGGATTCGACTTGATTTGGGTTTTAGTGGCCATAAACTTAACATAAAAACTAGAGGAGCGTACAGCAAATGCTGTGCTTGTACAGAACTTAGTATGACATCACCACGCAGGCATGACAGGGCACATTTGTAGTCCCAGCATTTGGGAGGCTGCTACAGGACAATGAAAAGTTCAAAGCTACTCTTGAATTAGAGGCTAAACTGGTCTACGTGAGATCCTGTCTCAAAACCAAAACCCAAACAGCCCTCCCCCAAATAAAGGACAGAAAGAAAAGTTATAAACATCAGTGACAGTGTCATTCCTTCAAAACACCAGGTTGCCTTGGCGATGAGAGATTTATCCCAGAGATGCTATTGTCAGCTACTCCCTCTCAGGTGCTGCTCTTTTAGAAGTATCTTCAAAGCCAGTTTACAGACCATTGAAAGCGATTAGGCTCACCATTCCAACAGCACTTACTGTTTCACAGCACAGATGACAGTATCCACCTTCTCAAGCCATTCTCTTTCTCAGACGTGATGACAAACAACTTGAGTCTGTTTGTTTTGTTAAATTAAGCCTCGTTTCAATGGAAAAAGATTTGTCTCTTCATAACGTTCAGAAGAAATTTCTGGAACTTTTTGGGTTGCCTCCAAATGGGGTGTTCAAAAACTGGTCTAAGTCCAGCACCACTTTCAGATCTGCGGTTTCGGCGGCAACGCGTTTGTTGCCCCGGACAGGTTGGCAAGTTAGTCAAATGAAACAGGGTTAGGGTAGGATATTAGTTTTGTACCCAAAGTCTAGAGCCAGAGTAAGTGGGATACAGTCCTTCCTTTAGCAGTTACTAATTACATAATTTTGAACAAGCTGCTTAATCTCTCCATGACTCAGTTTCTTTTTTTGTGATGGATATGATAATGGAGCACGCAGATGATTCTAGTTAGTGTCTAATACAGGGTACACACTGTTTCAAGCACTGTACTGAGTGCTATTGTTTATGAACATGGTAAGAACTTTGGTACAAAATAAGTTAATTTTAGTAAGTTATGATCACATACATCGTTTAATAACATCACCTTTAATTACAACATATCAGATAAGGTCCAATATAAGGCAGCTGCAGACATATTTCCTAAGGTTGCCATCATCAATAATAGTGGTAAAATATCCTTATGTGGGCAAAGTAATTTGAGGTAGTTATAAATATCAAAACGAAAATTGTAGGGCTGAGGAGATGGCTCAGTGTATAAAAGTGCTGGCCCAGCAAGCCTGAGTTTGATCCCAGATCCCGTGGATCAGGATCAACTCCTGAAAGTTGTTCTCTGACTTCCACATGCACATCATAGCATACATGTACATAGACGCATCAGCATCAGCATCATCAGCATCATCAGCATCATCGTCATTATCATCTTATAGTTGTGGTCTGCAGATTCTCTGCCTAGATGTTTTACTTCATGTTACATCTTGGAGATACATACTAACGTGAAAATGCCTAAGACCATCAACAACAGTAGTAGCTTGAAACATCTGTGACACCTGGAGAAAGGTCTTCATGCAGCCCATGTGTCCGTGCCCTGACTGTATAACAGGAACACAACCCTGAGGCAGCATAATTCTTTATCTGAATGGTTTGATTGTCGAGACATCTTTTTTGGTAAAATTTGTCTTCATATTTTATTTGTATGTATGTATAGTGGTCACGTGGTGGGGGCAGAGAAATTAGAAGAGGGCATAAGATCTCACGGAGTTTAAGGCAGTCGTAAGCTGCCCAGTGTGGGTGCAGGGAACTTAACTCATGTCCTCTGTAGGAGCGGTAAGCTCTCTTGACCACTGAGCTGTCCCTCCAACACTTGAGAAGTCTTCCTGGGACACCCTCCCCCCATCCCTCATCTTTTCCTCTTGGAAACCAGTGACATAAGCCCTACATCTTTGGAGGGTCATGTGCCTCCAGGGCACTGTGTTTCCAAGAGAAACAGTCTCAGTTCTTGTCTTACTGTCCTTATACCTGACAGAGCAACTCAAGGAAGGAAGCATTATTGAGACTCGTGGCGATGGGAAGGCATGGTAGCGGGAGAATGAGGCAGTAGTCACTCTCTGTGCATGGTCAGGAAGCAGAGGGAGATAAATGTCCGTGGCTCTCAGCTTGTTTTCTCTTTTATTCTTTAAGAAAATATTTATTTATGTGTGTGTCATAAATTAAGCCTTCCTTGTTCTAAAATGAAAGAAAACACCATCCTTGATGATTTACACATCTCAAATTAGAGAAAATTCAGATAATATGCATCTGCTGAGGTGGAGATTTTGAAAGCTAATGGCAAAATAACCAAGAAGAGAAAGGTAAATGTTGTGGTCATAAGTAAACCTAAATGAAATCTTCACATAAAGTTGCTCATTAAATGCTCCAATTCTGCAAATTATTTCACTTGTTTTCCTGGCAGATATTGGTTGTCACTATTGAGAGCATCTAGTCTTCTGGTCTTAATTCTCACAACAGGGACTAACTTGCCAAAGCAACAGTACTAGCTGAAGGTTCCATAAGAAAGGCTTTGATGAAGTAGCTGGACCAGGGCAGAACTCACCCAGACTGCAGATGCTAACACTTCAGAGTCTTTATGTGGACGCAGGACCATGGTAGTGGGCACAAGTGCAACAATCAAGTAATATGAACACATACTCATGTCACAATGAAATAGCTTCCTGGGATTTGTAAAATAGAGGATTATTTATATCCTAGACACTCTCACATTAGCTACATAGCATAGGGACATACACAGGGACAAAGTCACGTGCTGTAAGAATTGGGAGATAGTAGTTTGTACCTAAACACTACTAACATATGTATAGTTGGTTAGCCACTGAGCTTGGGATCTGCCTCTTCCAACGCCTAGTACTGGGGCTACAGAAGCACACTTGGCTTCTTCGTATGTGGGTTCTGGGGATCCAGACTCAGGGCCTCATGGTTGAGCCAGTTTACCCACTAAGCCATCTCCTCAGCCCCACATATCACATATGCTTTTGAAAAATCCTGAAAATAATGCATTTGTAAATACTCATTTAAAAAATTGAGCTGAGCATGGTGTTGAACACATGTAATCCCTAGTACTAGGAAGGCTAAGGGAGGAGAATTTGGTGCTAGCTTGGGAAACAAAACTGTGTCTCAACAAACCTAAGGGCATGTGGCCCCTTTGGTAGAGTGCTTGACCACATGGAGAAGGCCCTGAAATCCACTCCCAGCATTGCATAAACTGGGTGTGGTAATAATGAACTCCTATAATCCCAGCACTAGGGAGGTAGAGGCAGGAGGATTAGGCGTTGAAGGTCATCTTTGGCTACATATTGAGGATGGGGCCAGTCTGGGACACAGGAATCCTATCTCAATAAACTAGGGGGAGAGTTAGCTTAATTTCTTTAAACAGTTACACTTTGCTTAGGCCACAATTAAATTAAATTTTGTCTTCTGCATATACTTTCTCTATACTTCTCAGTGGATAATTTAGACTCATTAAAGGAAGACTCTTTGGCATGTGAGGTAGAAAACAGTCACCATTGCAGCAAACCACACCCCAAAGGCAAGCCTTTTTTTTTTTTTTTTTCTTGTACAGAGGCCTTACAATTGCTAGGCAGTATTCTAGTACTTAGAACGTTCCAGTTCTGTGATCATGTGATATGATAGTTTGTGTGTATACATGTGTGTGGGTAGGTACCAGCATACATGTGTGTACATATGTGATTACCACCTTTTTTTCTTTTGGAGACAGGGTCTCACAGTGCAGCCCAGGCTGACCTGGAACTCACTATATAAACCAGGCTAGCCTGGAACTCACAGAGATCCACCTACATCTGCCTCCCTAGTGCTGGGATTAAAGTCAAGTGCCACCACATGCAACCCACTCTACTGAGACAGGGTTTCTCACCCACCCTAGAGCAGATTCGCTGAAGGGGGCTAGCCATGGAGCTCTGGAAATCTCTGATCTGGCTCCCCATGTCCAGTCTTGGAGGATAACACTGGACTTCACGTGAGTGTTGGGGATCCATATCAGGTTTCCAAACTTGCACAGCAGGCACGTTACCAAGCAAGCCATCTCCCCAACACCCTTTCGGTGCCCTGGAGCTAAGCAGCCTAGGCTGGCCTTAACACATTACCTCCCAAGTGCTGGGATTATAGCCGTGTGTCACCACACTCAGCAAACCTACACTGTTTTTTTTTGTTGTTTTGTTTTGTTTTTGTTTTTTGTTTTGGTAGGGCAAGCAAGGTTTTATTGAGGTGCATCTTTCCTTAATTTAAATAGTTCTTAAGTAGCCACATTATTATTCTTCAGAGCAGTATCCACTTAAGTGAAAAGCAATGGCTTGAATGACCTGCTGACAAATTCCAACTCACCGCTCTAGAACATGGACTTGAAGGAACCACCAGTGTATGCAGTGTTGTTTAACCATCACCAAAGTGACCAAAGAACCACATTTTTTTGTTTGACCCAGGCAGCCGTCCTGTGTTCAGTTTAATGAATGACAAGCAGTGAGAAGACTCCGACATCAGGGACTTTGAGGTTTGCTCTTGAGAATTAAGCAACAGAACTCACATAGTATCTTTAATATTTATAATTGATCTAGAGGCTTGGAAGCCAACCAAGACAACTGAGTCGGGAGGAGGGAACACACCACAACTGTTCTGTTGTACTTTCACCAAAGCGGAAGCAGGGACGCCAGCCAGTCGTTCAGTAAAGGTTGGTCTTTTTCATGATCTTAAGAAACTCTTCCTCGTTCACTTCCCCGTCGCCGTCGCGGTCAGCCTCGTCGATCATTTCCTGCAGCTCCTCGTCCGTGAGGGTCTCCCCCAGCTCGTTGGCCACCCGCTTGAGGTTCTTGAACGAGATCTTCCCGGTTTCGTCGTCATCAAACAACCTGAAAGCCTTCAGGATTTCTTCTTTGCTATCTTTCTCAGCCATCTTCTGAGTCATCACGGCCAAGAAGTCATTGAAGCTGATCTTGCCCGTGGCCTCCTTGTCCACTTCCGAAATCATTTTCTTCATCTCTTCCTTCCTGGGCTCAAAGCCCAGAGCTCTCATGGCCACCTTCAGCTCCTTCACGTCGATCGTCCCGCTCCCGTCAGAATCAAAGAGGTCAAAGGCTTCCCGAACTTCCTGCTTTTGATCTTCGGTGAGTTCGGGCTTAGGACCCACCTTTTTCTTGTAGCTGGTGGAGGCTACGTTTGACTTCCTCAAGTTGGATGCCATCTTCCACCACCGTTGGGTGCTTAACGGCGCCCTGCCACATGCGTGCTGGGTGCCCCGCCTGGTGCGCCTGCGCCACCACCTATGTGCCTGGTGCCTGGGCCACAGAGCTCCATCCCATTGGTGAGCACTTATCTACATTATAATCCACAGTTCTCTCTGGTCGTTCACTTTCCACAAGTTGATGGCTGCTGGCAAGAACCTTGCTGTAGCTACTGTTGTCTCTATAATTCCTCCGCACATGCAGTTCTTTCCAGGACATTGATTTGCAGCCTCAGTTCCTTGTGTACACTTATTTGAAAGCCCTCTGTTTGTCTTCTGTACTAATTAAAAGAACTTCCTTAGACTGAGGCTACACAAGAGAAAATTTAGGGTAATTAAGACTGAGTTTGACCACTTGGTATTAAATTCAAAAAAGAAAGACCATTAAAAGTTATACCGTGTGTTCTACTAGACACGCCTAGAAAACAACCAAGATGGAAATGCTTACGTGTAAAACTTGAGGAGGTTTGTCTCCTGACATTATGTTCAACCATAGTCAAAATTTCCTGGCAGTTTCTCAAATATGAAATGCAATATCCAGTATGGTTCACTTCTAGTGCCTGGGTTTGAAGTACTTGGTGTAATTTCATTCAGTAGGCTTTTGACTGGAACAGTTGGGAGGTATAGTATTCTCTTCTGGTATTCTGACACGTATTTTTAAAAAACCCTAGCAGTGTGCTCACTGCTTATCATAACACTCGGGGCTGTATAGAAACCCACACTCTGGTAGTAACAGCCACTAAGAAGAAAGGTAGCTTTAGGGGCACACAGTCTTTACAAGAGAGAAAGCTGCTGTCCCTTTAAAAGACCATGTGTGTACCTTCAAAATTGTTCTTCCTTTTAGGCCCACCTGAAAGTTCATAGGTAAAACCTTTAAGGAAACAGTCGAGGCCACCTAAAGTTATCTTTGCTCTTATAATCCTGAACACGAATGCCTGGAAGTTTCAAGCCCACCATCTTTCCTTTTAAGCCTGTAGTACATGACTTTAAATTGAATATGCCCAGTGATAGAAACTCACACCAAGCAAGCTCAGAAGTGGTTAAATTGAACATGCCCAGTGTTGGAACCTTAAACCCAGTAAGCTCGGAAGTGCCTCCAATGTGTCCTTTCTTATATGAGTATGTGCAAGCTTCTAAGATAAAACCCTTACACTTTGTTTGATGAGAGCATTGTTTTGCAAGCATTTCCAATGTTCTCCTTAGTTGCTGCAAGTAGTAGATCTTTCTGCATGCTTTCATCTGGTCCTGCTAGTTGGCTTTGGCTTCACAGTCATTTAGAGAGAACCCATCGTATTCAGTTACCGTGGTTTCCCTTTGACCGCAGACATGGGAGGTGACGATGAGGTGATGCAGCCCGTATCCGACCTAAAATTGTCTTTTGGAAGTAAAGGGGTCCTTCTGTGAACCAAACAAGAGAAAATGGAAGCTTTCAGGTGGAAAAAAGAAAAAAGTTACTAAGTAAACAAATACCGATAGCAGAGTTTTAATTTTTAGCATTCTTTGAAAAACAATCTATATTTACAAGTATTTGATCTGGACGACAAATGATTCCTGGAGTAGTTTTTGCTCCAAAACTTCTGTATTCCAGGCACCCAGAACAGCGATTGACACATTCAAGGGAGATTGATAGCTAGTGTCTGAATGCTTGACAACTAATGTTGGTCCTAAAATACCTTCTAAGTCATGAAAAGAGAGGGGACGGGACTCAGAAGATCCAATGATGCTAGGAGCCTTTTACAAACTCTGTTTTGTTTGGTTTTAAAATTGTGATCCAATACTGATTGCATGAAGGGTTTGCAAATTTTATTTAGTTATTTAGTTTTCCTGGAATCAAATCCAGGCTTGCACCCACACAATGAAATTGCCCACTACTGAACTTCAACCCATCCACTCATGGCATGACCAGTTGGCCAAATCTTACTACCTGCCCTGTGACAGTGGACAGAGAGAATTTAGGTATAGGGTTTTTGAAGGCAAAGGAAGCTTGTATGTCCTTCCCCTCTCCTGTGTCTTGCATTTATTGCATCTTACATCCTCTTCCAACTTGACATCTTATTATCTTCATAGAGTTGGTAAAGTCAGCTTACTACCACCACCTGTGATGCCTCTCTCTCTCTTTCCTTTCTCTCATTTGAAGTACCATCTAAAATGCCTTAATGCATTTTCAATTAAGAAAAACACACACACACAAGCTCCAGGGACAGTTCTCTAATGGGACCACACAGGCCTGAGTACTAGCCAGTCAAACCTGTTTCTCCCAGACTTGCATTTCCTTTGACAGTCAGCGCTCTTCCCAAATTCAAGACAAGCTATGATGTGTTTGAGGGAAACTGAAGGCTAAAGGCTGCCTTATGTAGAGAAATATTGGGCCAAGTTAAACTCAAAGCAATCCGGCTGCCATGGTTTCCAGATGTGTGCAATCAGCAGACAGAACAAAGGGCCACCAAGAACTCTGTTCATAGAAAACAGTGACCTCGAAGTCAGTTCTTGGTGGGGAGCTATTCTATGTTCATAGCCTCAACCCTGACTTGAAAAGGAGACATTAATTATGTGCCTAGTATTGGGTCTGGGCCTCCCATTTGTCGCCTCATTTGATCCTTGCATTCATTTCCCATCTTGCAGATGGATGAAAGAAAGCAAGGCATGGAAGAGAGCTGCCATGCGTATTTAACAGTATACAGCCAGGAAGTGTATTTTGAGGTCACACCTTGGCCTCATCTGAGCCCCATACTTATTGCTCTTTACATCATGCTGCCTTTCCCCAGAATTGAGATTACTAATAAAAGCACAGCACTGCTGGAAAGACAGACTGCTGGTTGTCTTCCATATACCTAACAGTAGCAAGCAACTTGCCTAGAAAGACTCAACAGCAGTTTGTGTCACTTATCTGAATCAGGGGCACTTTGCTGGCTGCTAAGTGAGGAAGGCGCCGCTAGGGGTGAACCCCTGAATGTATGGGGGGGGGAGTTTCTGACTCTTTAAAAGACTTAGCTGGGCTGGGCATATGGCACATGCCTGGAATCCCAGAGTTTTGGAGGCAAAGGCAAGAATATCAAGAGTTTGGGGCCAGCCTGAGCTACATAAAAATAATCTTCTCCACCCCACCCCCAAGTCCCTAATACACCTTCAAAGTTGTTCTTATTTTTGTTTCAACTAGAACTTTTTGGGGAAGTTTATGAGGAAGGAGCTAAAGCCACCAAGTCATTCTTTTCAGGTATCCTGGGGTAAACTTTGCTCATTAGAATACTAAATTCTCTACCCAGAAATGTAGCTTCTGCCTCTTTCTTTGAATATGTGTTAAATGGCCTGAATGGAGCATGCTTAGAAATGTACATCTAAACTGAGAAAGCTCTGTGTCTGAACATCCCTGGGACTACAAGCTAAAATATTCTGGGCTGCACTGACAGGCAGGTAGCTCCTATTAACCCAAAAGCTAGAAGCGCCACCAGGTGGCATCCAAAGCCTGTACCCAGCTCTGCCGGAACCCAGCTACTGTCTCCATCTGTAGTTGAGAAATGCCTTGATTTCTGACTTTAACCGGTCCTATGGCTACTGAGATTTCACGAGACTGTCTCTACACAGGAACATGCCATTTCGACTTAGCAATCTGAATTCGCATACGCACTGTATCACCCTTATCTTGCTCAAGAATCAACTCTTACGCCCTCCGAGGTGAGAGCTGCGTTGTGTGGATGCTATGCGTAGGTCCCCCTGGTAATCCCCACTCCCCGTCTTCACTTAAGGACAGCATTTTGTTCCAGATAGTCCACCGCTGCTGGTAATATGGTGTGTCTCCATTCTTCTATGTCCTGGTTGTTTTTTGGCTTTACACTCACCAAGATGCAAGCCAATTGGATTCGGTTGCACAATCACTAGAAGAAAGTACATGTCTTAGATAGGGTTTCTATTGCTGCAACGAAACACCATGACCAAAGGCAAGTTCAGAAGGAATGAGTGTATTTGGCTTCTACTTCCACAGTGTATACATCATTGAAGGAAATCAGGACAGGGACTCAAACAGAGCAAGACCCTGGAGGCAGGAGCTGATGCAGAAGCCATGGAGGAGTGCTGCTTACTGGCTTGCTTCCCAAGGCTTACTCAGCCTGCTTTCTTATAGGACCCAGGACACCAGCCCAGAGATGGCGCCACCCACAATAGATTGGGCCCTCCAACATCAATTGCTAATTTTTTAAAAAATGCCCTATCTTATGGAGGCATTTTCTCAATTGAGGTTCCCTCCTTTCAGATAACTCTAGATTCTGTCAAGTTAACATAAAACTAGTCAGGACAGCGCCCTTGCATTTGGCATTTACCTTTGTTGTTAGGAGGGGGTAGTATTATTAGTGTGTATGTGAGTGTATGTGTTCATGCATATAGGTGTGATGTATGTCTGCTTTTATATGAGTTGCAGGGATCAAACTCAGATGACCAAGCTTATGTAACAAGAACCTTTACCCACAAGTCATGTCACAGGTTTACCTTTGTTCTTTTTCAATTCTTGCTTATGCTATTATTACCTTACTTATGCTATTTATTATTTGTTTATCCATATACACGATAGTAGGAAGAAGCACATACCAGTGCCTTTGGTTGGCATTGGTGTGAGACTACAATGTATTCAAGCAGGCTTCTTTCTTCCTTATGTTAAAGTTGCTTTCAAGTATTATTTAAACTAGTAGAAACTAATTGCAATAGTTGGAAAACTAATAGATACAATCAGTTTGTTTTCTTTTGTTTGTTTGCATTTTTGCCCGTGTGTGTGTGTGTGTGTGTGTGTGTGTGTGTGTGTGTGTGTGTGTGTGTAGGAATGCCCTAGGATATTACCTAAGCCCTAGGTAATATGAAAAATCAGTTGTTGGTTCTATAAGAAGAGGAAAGGAGATGGTTGTTTAAATATAACCAGAGAGATTTAAGAACTGGAAGGAGAGGAAAGAACCATTAGAACTTGACTGCAGTCAGTTGAGATCAAGTTCAGGGGGCCATGCAGCCTGGTCCCACTGACTAGTTTCTAATGAGCTTGCATGGCATGAGAAAGGTAAGGCTCTAGGGCCTTTTAAAAGTTAAGTTGCACTCAGTAGATTAGCAAATCCCAGTGCCACCCGAGTCAGTAAAGTGCGTAGGGTCTGCCTGCTTACTTCCTTACAAATGCAGACCGGAACTGCTCCAAAAATAAGCAGATGGCTGTACCGGGCCCCTGAGAGTGCACCCCAAAATCAGCAATGCCAAACTAAACTATGTGTTTCACATAGTATGTGGAGATATTTACAAGAAATGGATTCAGCAGCAGGCATTTACAGTCCCAGTGGTCTCTTGAATGGGACTATGAAGTCAAGTCCGGTGACTCAACCTCAGTCCTTTTGGCAGGCTTAGGAATAGAGTTTAGTGTCCAGCCAAGGGCTACATGAGCTCTCCTTCTATGAACCCCAGTAATAAAGAAGTACTCCTTTCAGATACAAAACCAGACTGTATTTTACTAAAAAAAAAAGAAAGAAAGAGAATTTGCCAGAGTTTCACAGTTCCATTAACTTTCACCCAGATATTCCCAATAGCAAAGGGAGAGCTGGAGGCAGTCAGTCCCGTGGGAGTCAAGGAAACATGTGGGAAAACCTTCAGCAGCATGCAATGTCTTTAGCACACTCTGTTTTATCTTTTCAAAACGGTAATTTTACTTTGTGATTCACAGCATGTTTTGCTGTATTTATTATGTGTCTTCCTTCTGCCCTTTTCAATGTGGGTCCCCAAACCAAGGTACTCAGGAATGGTAGGTGAGTGTTCCACCCCTGAGCTGCACCTCATCCCTTCATTTTGGTTCTAAGTAACTAACCATTGAAGAAACTTAATTCCCTTACAAGCAGCACAGTTACACACACGCACACATCATGCCCAAAACAAACCAGTGAACAACTCACAAAAAACTGTCAGTCTTCCTTTGTGGCTTTCAAAGTATGTGACCCAGGCCTATGGAAGCTTGTATGCTTTAGCCAACATGGAGACGCAGAGATGGGATTTAATGTAGAGCCTGATCTACAATGCCAATCTACCAACTAACATCTCCACTTCATACATCGTTTGGGTTTGGGGTTTAACAAAAAAAAAAAAAAAAAGGGGAGAGAGGAGGAAGATGAATGATGATCCAAAGCATTTTGAATGTGGTAGGTGGGTATGGGAGTGAGCACCTGACATCTCAACATCTGGGAAGCTGAGGCAGGAGAATTGCAAATTTCAGCCTGGCTTGGTCTTTATAGTCAGACCCTATCTCAAAAATAGAAAAATAAAATCTATCAGTTAAATTAAATGTTTCTAACCTTTCTTTTTTTTTTTTTTTTTTAACTTTTCCTTTTCCTTCTTTCTGGGTCTCACTATGTAACCCTGGCTGACCTGGAATTTACTATGTAGACCAAACTAGTATTGAACTCACATGGGTGAACAAAAATTCCTGGAAAGAAGCTGTGTTTGCAAAGACAGAGAGACTGATTAAAACTGCAGGGATGTGGAGGGTTGGGAGGCTTCAGGTCAGACTTAATTACCTAATTTAGGGCTAGCTTTAGCCCCCTGAATAGCCATTCCTTGTCGACCTCTGTATCAGAACTAGCAATCCTGTGACCAATAGATTAAAAGCCTCTTAGAATCTATTAACAGGCTACTAAGTTCCACCAACCCCAAACCTAAGAATGTCATCACACAGCATCTAAGACCTACGGGAAAAACTCCTCCACCCAGCTCTCTCACATTTCCACCAATATATTTTTTTAATGCCTTGATTTATGACTTTCTTTGCCCCGTGACTATAAAACTGCATGGAACTCTTCCACACTGGAGCCTCAAGTGACCTGGCTTCACATTTCCTGGGCCATGTCCACTCAAATTTGGCTCCGGAATAAACTATCTCTTATTCCCTTTGAGGTGAGAAATGTGTTTTTTGCATCAACACCTGCCTCTGCCTCTGCCTCCCGAGTGCTAGGATTAAAGGCTTGAGCCACCACACCCAATCCTCCCTTTTCAGTTCTTAAACTGAATCTCAAACTAAGCATTGCTTTGGTGGGACTACTCCAAAGAAAACAAAACAGGATCAGTGTTGCTATCCGTTCAGCACAGACTCTCAGTTCACAGAGGCCCTGTTAGATACAGGGATCTGACAAGATACAGAAACGGAAGGCTCAAGAGTGTCTAGGTTGGGTTTTTTCTTTTCTTTTCTTTCTTTCTTTCTTTCTTTCTTTCTTTCTTTCTTTCTTTCTTTCTTTCTTTCTATCTATCATCTATCTATCTATCATCTATCTATCTATCTATCTATCTATCATCTATCTATCATCTATCTATCTATCTATCTATCTATCTATCTATCTATCAATCATCTATCTATCATCTATCTATCTATCTATCTATCTATCTATCTATCTATCTATCATCTATCTATCTATCTATCTATCTATCTATCTATAAGCTGTTATTATATGCCTGCTTTCATTCTCCCAGAGCCTTGGAACTTCGACTCGGAAGCCTGACTGAGGCTGTTAATAGAGGAGAATTTTCACTTAGCGGAGGTTGAAAGGTCAGAGGCCCTCAAGGGAGTCAGGTAACACAGAAAGAGCCTTGTAGACTGCTGATAAGGACATTTTTAGGGATTAGCAGTGACCTGGGGAGTATATGACCTTTTTAAAGACATTGAAAATCCAAATTAGAAAACACAAAGGAAAGTGGTGTGAGGCAGGGGAACAGGGCAGGCTGAGTTGGGCCTGTGGGTCTGCGTTTACCCAGTCTTCCTGGTGATCGTGGTGATCGCTTCTGCTATGGTTCTATTAGTGATGACCCTTCTCAGAAACAAGGCTATATAGACAGGGAAATTAGCTTAAAGCTCATTCGTGCCTAGACCCCTTAATGCTTGTAAATATCTTCAGAAAAGGTAGGTCATAGTGGAGCCAGTCCAAAGGGGAAAGTGCACTATGCAGACATAGAAATGACTCTATTTGGTTTTTCTCCCTGGCCCCTATGTCCCTGTGTCCTTTCTTCCTGGACATCTTTGTTCCCATGAGGCCCGTGTTCCTGGCAGTGGGACTGATCTAGGCACAGTCTACCTGTCCATTCACAAAGACCTGTGCAGAGCACAGTGAGGGGCTAGGGCTGGTCCTCCACAGTCTTTCTCAACTGTTTCTTCAGAAATCTGCTTCCAGTTCACAGGGAATTGAGAAAGATAAAGAGCTCCGGGAAGAAAGGATGCAGACAACTTGACCTTTGGGGAAAACTTTTGCATTTACAAACAAAACTTCTGAACATGGATTTTATATAAAAGTCAGTTCTATTACTGAGCTGACAGTGGTGCCTTTAATTTAGCACTCTGGGAGACAGAGGAAGGTTTCTCTTGAGTTTGAGGCCAGCTTGGCCTACATAACAAGTTCCATGCCAGCTTAGGATGAAAGGACAAGACCAAAGCAGCCAAACTTTAGTCAGGCTTCTAAGAACACCAGAATTGTGTAGGCCCAAGTCAGGGGCAATGTGACTCAGAAAGTTCCCAAAATTGAAGTAAGAAAAACAATTTCTGTAAGAAAAATAGTTTCTAAGGCAAAACAAGATATAGACCTCTGACTTAGCCTTGGGCTAAGGATCTTCCCCCCACCCACATTGACTAAGACCCTAAAGTTTACATTTTCTAGTGCCCGTGACCTTGCTATATGCCAGCACCAATCAGTTTAAAGGTTAATACATCACTATAGACTCATGCCTGATAATCTATTGCTATACTCTGCCTTTAAAAAATATATATAAATCATATTCAAAATGTGGTAATTTGTCACTCCCACCTGCCTCACTTGAGCCATCTGTGGGAGCGGACCCCAACGTGTTGGAAATAAATCTCCTGCTTTTGCATCGATCTTGAGTCCTGGTGATTTCTCGGGGGTCTCCTTCCTTCTGCCCCTAACAAGGACACGCGATGAAACTGTCTTAAAAGAGAGGAGGGGGAGGGGGAAGAGGAGGAGAATCGATTTTGGTGATATATACTTGATTCTCATTATATGAACCCAAGAGCCAAAAGTGCATTCCCTCTCCCCACAAGGAACTTGAGCTTTCAATTGTGTACAGATAGCTAAGGAACCCTCCAGGCTACTTTAAAGAGCAAATTTACTAGTTCTATAGTATCTCGTAACCCCGAGGCACTTAGGAAAACCACACTCTGCATTCTGAACCCTAGCTTCCTCCCAGCAACTTCAAACACTGCAGCTTTTGCTGACAGGACACTTCGTGGGCCAGCACTGCTGTTGAATTGTAAGTAGATAATAATCTCAAGACAAATCTGCGGTTGGCACACTGTCGTGTTATGCTCCCTGCTCTGGAGGGAGGCATGTGTTTTGAGAATATTGAAAAATTCCATTGCTGTATGGGGGAAGTGACAATTGGGATCATCCATAAATTAAAACGATCACCCTCTCTACTGTAGCTAGGATCATAAAAGCTCCACATGTCCTAAAGTATCTTACGTGAAAGCGGTGCTGGATAAAATATATAGCTAGCATTCTTAAATAAATGGTATAGACATTGAAACTGCCACATTTGGCTCTAGCTAACGTCTTTCTTCTCCCAGGACAAATAAACAAGTAAGCTCTCAATCAGAGGAAACCTCCAAACAGCCAGTCTGTAGCCTGCTTTACTTTCATTGTAATTTTTAATTTTTCCTGTGTTTTTGAGACAGAGACTTCTACTGTAGCTCAAGTTGGCCTAGAACTATTTAGCCCAGACTGGCCTTGAACTGAAGATGGTCCTCCTGCTTCAGCATCTGAGTGCTGGGGTTACAGGCGTGCGCCCCCTCACCTGTTTGGATACTAGAGTATTATGTAATGAACCAAATATCTTCGTAGAGATTTTATCATTTTTAGCTGTGTGTATGTGCAGGGGTGTGTGCACATGATTGCTGTTGTTCACAGACGTCAGCGTTGTTCACAGCTGCAAGAGCAGCACCCACTCCTAACTGTTGACCATCTCTCCATTCCAAGCCAGATCTCTTTTTTAAACCACATTTACGTGATTTGTTGTAGGGGTGTGTTGGGGTGTCATGGTGCTGTGTGGAGGTCAGAGAACAATTTTGGGGAGTCAGTTCTGTCCTTCCACCCAGCTTGATGACCTGAGTTAAATCCCTGTGTCCTTTACTCAAGGAGCCATCCCTCTTATCCCTTGTTTAAAAAAAAACTACATTTGCAACTGGTAACTTCCTCTCTTCTCCCTCCCTGCACATCTGGGTCACTTGGAGTTGGACTGGCTTGCACATTGTAGGTGTTTATTTAATGTGCATAGGAACAAATACATAGGCAAGAGAAGCAAGCATCAGCTATAGTTCCTATTTCTGCATAAACCTCTCTAGGTTAACTCCATCCAAATCATCGCAGCATATAACAGGAAATAAAAAGATGCATGTAATAAGCCTAGCCGCCATCTGATGCCTTATGCTACTTCTGTATTTGAATTAAAGTTTGTGCTTTGTAACACAGGCTCACTTCAACCTTGCATCCTCCTGCCTCTGCCTCCTAAGCACTGGGATTGCAGTTGTACACCACCATACACAGTGGCTCTTCAGTTTTTTAGCAAAGGCACCCTGTTTGAGACTTGATGTATAGTAGTGATTATAAACATACAAAATGTAAAAAAAGTTCCGCCGTTGTGACTCAGGAACAGGTTCCTTCATCTTCTAGTCTGATGGTCTTCTGTTCCTCTAGACAAGTTTCTAGGGCTTAGCAGAAGGACAGTTCAACAAGAGGAAAAAGCCAGACAGGATGCTGATAATGGTGTCGATTAAGATGGTGCCACACGACAGAGGAAGAGGCACTCTGCTTGTCTTGGAGTCAGAGCCTCTTTCTGGGGGAGGTCCCATGGTAATGCAGTCTGGCAGGAGGATTAAGCAGCAGCCTTGATGAAGCTAGGGAAATGGTTCAGTGGCTAAGAGCACTTGCCGCTCTTTCAGAGGCCCTGGGTTCGACTCTTGCACCCACATGGTACCTAGCAAACATCTGTAACTCTAGTTCCAAGAGATCCGATGTTCTCTTCTGCTTTCGTCCCTTTGGGCACTCGATACGCACAATGCACAGACGTACATGCAGGCAAAACAATATCACGTAAAAAAAAAAATTTAAAAAATTTTTTTAGTTGGGCGGTGATAGCACACGCCTTTAATCCCAGCACTTGGAGGAGGTAGCGGCAGGTGGATCTCTGTAAGTTTGAGGGCAGCCTGGTCTACAGAGCGAGTTCCAGGACAGCCAGAGTTACAACAGAGAAACCCTGTCTCAGAAAATTAAAAAACAATTTTTTTTTAAAAGAACAGCTATGATGGAGTAAAAATTCTAGGAAAGTATTAGAACAAATGCCTTCGTAGCTACATCTGAGTTCCAGAGAGAATAGTCACCATTGTGTTTGAAATGCTTTGTTTCTGCATCTGTCTTTCTCCACTCCAGATTGTTACCCTGCAATCTGTGCTCCTCACTTGTTCTGTCTGTGGGAGATAGGGAGGGGTGTGTTTGCTGTAGCGTGATGCGGTCAGATGATGACTGAAGAGTTGGTTCTCTCTCTTTCTACCACGTAGAATTCCAGGAGCTGAGTTCAGATCATCAGGCTTGGCAACAAGTTCTTTTACCCGATGGTTTGGTTTTTTTTGAGACCCTTTTTTGAGACAGGGTCTCACAGAGTAGCCCAGGCTGGCCTTGAACTTAAAGCAATGCTTCTGCCTCGGCCTCCCTCAGTACTGAGATTACAGGCATGAGCCACCCCTTGTGGAAGGAGAAAATTGATTTCTGAAAATTGTCCTCTGATCTCCATATGTGTGCCATGCATATCTGTAAGTACCTCTGTATATACAAATATATGTAATAAAAAATTTTAACAACAAAATATAGGGTGGAGGGTGACTGAGGAAAGCACCTAATGTCAACCTGTGGCCTCCACATGCGTTTGCATGGATGTGAACGCCTCGGGGGTTGGGGGGATTGACACACAAAGAGTAAATCTAACTTAGTAATAATCTGTCGAATGTTCATACTGGAAATAGTTTGCTATACTGAAAGGATTTAAGAAATATATATCAGAGAGATAACCATTCCCGATGCGCGAGCTGGGAGCCAGTGGGCGCACGCAGGCCGACGGGAGCACGCACGGGGCGGGCGGGCCACCTTTCCCAAGGGTGTGAACACCTGACCAACTAGGTTGAGAGACTTAGGACTTGAGGGGCTCTGAGCCAATCGGAGCTGCACAAGCCCTGTCCCCAGGTCTCTGCCCCAGCACCCCAATAAAAGCCCTGGAGATGAAGGGATCGGGAGCCCTCACGCTTGCCCCGTGCGTGGGAGGATGCGGGACCGGAGCACGCCGGATAACAATAAAAGCCTCATGCGATTGCAGCAGTTGGAACGTCTCGTGGTTTCTTGGAAGTCTGCCGCTGGTCCTAACAGTACATCGTTTAGGATTCTAATAACTTATGTTCACAATTCACCTATACTGTTGTTCTAATTTCCTGGTCAAGATTTGGTACTAACATTTGAGTAAGTATCATAATATGAACTCAAGAGTATTCTTTGTGTATAACCCAAGAATGTTATAAAATTTGGAGTTATTTAACCCTCGATTGTTTGGTATTCATTAGCGGTAAAAATAATGGATTTTGCATTTTGAGAAAAGACTTTGAATTATTTCAATTTATTTTGTGAACTCAACTTTTATGATTTCAGTTGTTAATTATCTTTTAAGATTCAGTTTCTTTAATGTATATAAAATAGTTGGGATTTTTTTGTTGTTTTGCCTTTTTTCATTTAATAGAATCTCACTTTTCAGCTTAGTCTGTCCTAGAACTCACTATGTAGTCCAGGCTGACCTTGAACTTCTGGCAATCTTCCTGCCTCAGCCTGCCCAGTGCTGGGATTACAGATGTAATCCACCATGTTTTACTAGCCTGTTACAATCTCCTGTTTCATTTTCAGCCAGTTTTGATTACTTATTTTGTAATTTGCTTGTTTCATTTAGGAATTGAAATTTATTGTCATAAAATTTTACATAGTGCTATTAAATCCTGCTTTTACTTTTTCTACTTTTTTTTTTTTTAAGCTAGGGACTCATTGTGTATTATGGGCTGGTACCTGTACCTCCCATAATCTGTGTTAAAAGGTATGTCAGCAGGCCAACCCAAGTATAACTTCCAACTCCTGATCCTCCTGCCTCCACTTCCCTAGTGCTGAGGTTACCAGCGTGTGCCACCACCTCTGGCTTATGTGATCCGGGGACCTACCCAGGACTTCATGGGTGCTAAGTAAGTACTTAATCACTAAGCTACATCCCAGCCCCTCTACAATGGTTGCTATGTGTGGATTCTTTTGTCCACTCCCCTCCCAGGGTGGTAGCTAAGCCATTGGCACAGTTCTGAGGAAGAGAGATCAGGGCAGGTCTGTGGGTTGGACAGGTCTTTGGTCAGAGGCTGAGAACCACAGAAAACAGACTTGCCAGGAGACAGTTTTCAGTGAAACAACTCAGTTTATTGAAGCAAGAGTAGTCACATTTATAGCGTAGAGAGAAGGATTACTGGTTAGGGCAGTGGTACTGGAGCAGCCTCATTTACATGTGGGAGGCTCACAACCAGACCTAGGTGGTCATATTGTCCTTGGCTGGGGCCCAAGTCCTGGAGGAGCCTCTTCTGCATGGTGAGTGGTCTCGCAGGGGTCAGAGGAAGATGCCTTGTCAGGAAATGGGCCCAGTGCAGGGCTTCGCAGCTGCAGTAATCAGATAAGCCTCAACCAGGCTGCATCCCTTTATCAGCGGCAGGCTGTGAAGCAGGCAGCGTCGGGATTAGCTGGGATTTGTCAGAGCAGGAAAGGGGAGCGGCCGAACACCTTCCACTCTCAGGATAAGAATTCTGGAGTTCACAGCACTCTTCAACCCCTGCTTAACTCTAGGACAGCCCCATAGCTATGCCTCATCTTCTCTCCTGGTGTTGATGAATCCGTAGCTCGTTTTCTTGATTTGACTTGCCAAAGATTTTGTGATTCTATTGTCGGCAAATTTTTAAAAGTCATCTTTATTAGCACATTTTCCCGTTAATCTCTGCTACCTTTGTTATTTTCCTCTCTATGCCATCTCCCATGGCCTCTTAGCTTCTTACAACATCTTTAACCCACGGAATTTCAGGCTTTATTCTTCACTACTATGAGGATCTACGATTATAAATTTTTGTTATACCCCTTTGAAACATTTGAATAATTAATAGTAATTAATATTTAATACTTTTAGCAGTTATTACTGTTAAAAAATCTTTCTTCTTACTTTACTGAGACATTAAATACTTCATTGAACTTTGAAATCTTGGCTTAATAAGTACTTGATGAGACTAGTTCTAACCAGTTTGTTTCTATGCTTGATTTTAATGGCTAACATAACAGAAAAAGATATATCCCACAAAAGTAAATTCAAAACTGAGAGAGATGACGGCTGAGCAGGTGTTTCACACCTGTGATCCCACACTGGGGAAGCTAAGGCAGGAGGAGGCCTGTGAGTTGGAGGCCCGCCTGGCATACACACCTGTCTTAAAAAAAAAGGAATAAACAAGCAAGCTCAAGACCTTGAGTATGGTAATCATGTATTCTGTCTGCTCCTGGGCGGCTCTGCAGGCTTTTCTCATATACTTATAACAAATGTGTCAAAGTCAACTGACATTCTGCATTCAGAAAAGTTCAAACTAATCTTTCTCTCATGTGTAAGCAGGCAGATACAGGGATTCTAATATGATGTCTTTCAGGCAAGAAAATTACATAAGAATAGAAATATTTCTAAATTTTCTGCATGGGGGCTATTTTTTAATTTCTTGTCTTTGACATAGAATATTCCATTAAGTTTTCATTCTGCTGATAATCTGTAGTACCCATGCTGGTTGGTTCTAACTGACTATTTGACAATCTCTATATTCATCTGAGAAGAGAGCATCAGTTGAGGAAATATCTCCATCACGTTAGCCTATGAACATGTGTAGGGAGGGAATATTGTTTTATTAACTGATATAGGAAGACCCAGCCCATTGTGGGCAGCACCATTCCCTAGGCAGGGAGTCCTGACCGATATAAGGAGAAACTGGGTGAAAGCAAGAAAAGGTACATTTATTTTTTCTTTGCTTGTAACTGCAGGATGTGATACTTTACATTCCTGCCTTGATTTCTCCACAGTAACAAACTTTAACCTGGAATTTTAAGCTGAAATAAACCATTCCTACCTAAATTGACTTTGGTCAGGGTCTTTTATCACAGCAAAAGGATGAAAACCTAGGGCAATGCCTTATGAGTACTTCACTGCATTTGTCTTAATGTCAAAGATCATGAGCACAAAGGTGGCAGAAATCATTTAAACACATTCTTTATTTATTGTCATTATATATTTCAAGTCACAGGCAAGTCGAGAAACCATGGACAAGAATATTACCTTTTTTTTTTTTTGACCCCAGAGCACCAGCATGCACCTAGGGCCCTAGGTAGCTAAGGGTTATTGTGGTTACAGTGCAGGGCACATGCAATAGGCACTCCACAGGTAATGGCTCAGTGTGTGAATAAGTGAATGACTCAGTTCTTTGTCCTTTTCCACAGACTGTGATCTGAAGAAGATGCTGAATGTGTTGGGAAAGAAAGGAAGAAGGAGATGGGAGGTGGTAGGCAGAAAGAGGAAACCGATTTCTCTGGTGTCTAAGTAGATGGAAATGCTTGGTGAACTTGGCCAGCTTCTCTTTGAAGTCCTTGCTTTCTTATTTATTTATTTATTTATTTATTTATTTATTTATTTATTTATTTATTTATTTATTTATTTATTTATTTATTTTAATGACTGTAGTCAAAGGGTAGCCTTTGCCTGTCTATATGTGAAAATGTTTCCCCAAGCGACAGGAGAAATCATGAATTCTATCTCCATGAAGTCTTGATGCTACTCTTAATTGCTTGTGGGCTGGAAAATGTCACTCTTTAGCTGCCTTTTAAAAGATAAAAATCCAGCAGAGGCCTGCACCTGGGGTATGTACCTCTTACCCCGACCTGGAAGCCTGGGGTGGTATAGGAGCGCTTCAGATTTTCAGAAGCGAAAGTGAATGAGGGGGACAAAGGGATTTGACTAGTCTGTGCAGCACTTGTAAGTGGGGAGCACACTTTACCTCATGCCAGGTTGTTTAATCAATGGCTTTCACACAGTTACATGGTTGCCTGCAGGGAGACTCCAGTAATACTTTGAGAAGTCACCCCGCTGTGAGCTCTTGCTGTGAAAGTATTTAAATAATTAAAAACATTCCACTATCAAAGGAGGCTCCTTCTGACTGTGGAATCCATAACTTCTGTAGCTTTTCCTTTCAAAACATGTAGATGAAAGAGATGGTTGTGTTTGCATGGCACCGACAATCTTTTTTTCCTTCTTTCTTTCTTTTTTTTTTTTTTTTTTTAATGAGGCTAAACTTGGTTCAAAAGCTTATGTGATAAGAATTTTAATAATCGTAGATTAGGGGGCTCAGTGATGGGAATGTTCCAACTGTTCTTCCAGGAAGAATGAGTGGTATGGGCTCTGGGCGATGTTTGTGGTTTTCCCTTGAATCTGGATGAGCTGTTGTTGTTTGCACAGGACATCACAGGGTAAGAAGTGTCAGCAGTGAGTTTCAGGCTCATATTTCTGAAGATCAGTGAGAGGGAACAGCAAACCTGAGCACACACATGCTTGTATACACACACACACACACACACACACACACACACACACTCTAAGACCACCATGCGTTCCTCACTGTGGAGGAAATGTAAACAGCCTGCTGAAAAGCTCTGGGATGGAACACATATGCAGGGGAAGGGCAAAAGAAGACATAACACCCAAATACAGAAAATGCCCACCTCTGAGCAACTTTTGTTTTCCAGTGGAAACCTCCACAACATCAGCAGCTTCTGAGATCAAAGTGTTGAAATTCACCGCAAGTCCAAAGGTCTAAAGTCCTTTCAAAATGCAAGGACCCTGCTGTGGGGTTAGAGAACTTCTGATGAGATTACCATGCTTCTGTGGCTATCCAAAGCAGTGAGCACCTTCTCTGTTAATGTTTTCCCCCTAGATTTTCACCCACAGTGAAGCCTGGATGGTACAGAGAAGAGGGAGTGCTGTCATGGCAACAGAAAGTCGTAGTCACTAAGAAGCCTGGAAATGGAGCTTTGATTTGTGTGGTAAGTGGTTCCTGAGGCAGAGCAGCAGAGTCAGCTTCCTCGGAAGGGGGGGCCAGTTGGCCAAGAGTTGCACTCTGCGCGGCAAACACACTGGCTATCATAATGAAGAGTGTTACCACTTCCTATGTTGATTTCCAAGTCTGGTGAATGTGAACATTCCCCAGGTTCCACTCCTGAGTTAGTTGATTAAATCTGAAGATAAAATCTGACCCGGCCCTGCAGGCCTCCGTCATTCTCTGACCTCAGTTGTTGACAAGATCCCAACTGACTGGGAGAGAGGAGAGGGGCTTCCATCCACACGCGGTGCAAGGCAGAGTCCAAGGTCTGTGCTACCGCAGCAGCCAGTTATGCCTCCGTATCTCTTCTGACATGGACTTCAGTTTGGGGCATTGGTCCCATAGACTGCAGCTGATGAAAGGGTGTGTCGGGGCCCCTTACGGGGGTACTGGGGTACCGTAGTTGAATGTGAAGGTGGAAAAATCCTTGACAATGGGAAGAGGTTTCTGAATTCACAACCACCACAAATCAACTCAAAACCAAATGTGTAACAAGGTGATTCGGGCAGCACCGTGGGTTGCATGGCACAGCTTCCCTGCAGCCTTGGGATTGCACACTAGTGTACACACTGGGCACCAGGGCGCTGAACTCACACAGTGTTACCCAGTGCTGCCCGATACCTTGCCTCAGATTCAAGGCTTCGGCATGGTGTGAACTGCAGTTTTTACTGCGAATGTGAAATTTTCTGTCCTTAAAAAGGCTGAATGGCTTAATTATGGAAATCAAGGATTTTCATGTTTTCCTGCTGTCATTCTTCAGCATGTATCAAATTAGCAACTGTTTAAATTGTGTTATATTAGAATGTTTGTTTTTTTAAAGAGTTTTTTAATTATGTGTGTGTGCGAGTATGTACGTGTGAGCACAGACGCCAGAAGGGTCGCATCCCCTGGAGCTGGAACACAGGCAACTGTGAGCCGGCTGATGAGGGTGCTGGGAACAGAACTCAGGCCCTCTGGAAAAGCAGTATGTGCTCTTAACCACGGAGCTATTCTTTCCAGCCCTGGAATAATTTGACTTCTTTAAACAGATTTATTTTATTTTATGTGTATGTGTGAGTGCCTGGATGTATGCATGTCCACTGCATGGGTTTCTTTGGAGGCCAGAAGAGGACATCAGATCCCCTTGAATGAGAGCTAAAGGTGGTTTGTAAGCCTCTATGTGGGTGAGGGGGACAGAATCCTGGTATCTCTCCAGCTCCAGAATTTTTTTTTTAATTGCTGCTTGATTTGCCAAGTTGAATTTCACAAAATATAGTTAAATGGAAGCTGAGGAGATGTCTCAGTGGTTAAGAGAACTGGCTGCTCTTCCAGAGGACCTAGGTTTGATTCCTAGCACCCACATGGTGGCTTACAGCCATCTGTTAACTCCAGGCTCAGGGAATCCGATGCCCTCTTCCGACCACCACGAGCACTGTATGCATGTGGCGCACCGATACATACAAACAAAACATCCATATACAAAAAATAAAAATGAAGGGAAAAATCTTGCCACAGTGCCAGCTCCGGGATACCAACTTGGGCAGAGAGCTCCTGCTCCAGCGTGGGCCTCTCCAAGTCAGCCAGAAAATCAGGTAGGAAGTCTGCTCGCTGACCCCTCCCACCAGACCAGACCAGCCCCCGAAGCCCAACATTACCTCACCTTCCCACCATAGCCTTCTTGCTGTCCCTCCCGCCACTACAACCAACTCCCCAATACCAATTCAGACAAATAGCTCCTGCTCCAGCACAGGCATGCCCGAAGAACAACATGGGCCAGGACAGATAGCCAGGAGAACAGCAGCCGAGTCCTGTCCTCCATTGCCCTCTGCCGGACCAGGGGCCAAGTCAGCCACCAGAGCTCCAGCTCCCAACTTGGGCGGAGACCTCCAGCTCAACAAGAGGCCACAAAGATCAGAAGTCCAGAGATGAAAAAGAAACCAAGGAACAAAGCACTCATCCAATAAAGACAAACTCAGGAATTCGGCACCTAAACTTATAATCACCCCAAACCCAGATGCCTAAACCCCAGCAAAAGAACACAACAACAACAACCAGGGCAATATGCCTACTGTCCGACCACAGCAAGCCCTGAACACACCAACACAGTCAAATCAGAAGAAAAAGATCGTAAAACCAACTTCTTGAAGATAATAGAGGATGTTAAAGAGGAAATGAATAAATCCCGCAAAGAAAGCGATGGTGAGACAAACAATGGGAGGAACTGAGTAAATTCATTAAAGAAACCCAGGAAAACACAAACACTTAGAAAAAAATGAATAAATCCCTTAAAGAAACTCAAGAACGAGCAAGCAAACAATTGAAGGAAATGAACAAAACTGTTCAAGACCTGAAAAAGGAAATAGAAGCCAAAAAAACAAAACACACACACACACACACACACACACACACACACACCAAGGGAATTTTGGAAATGAAAAATCTAGAAGCAAACAGGAACTACTGAGGTAAGCTAAAGCAACAGAATACAAGAATAGAAGAGAGAATCTCAGGAGTTGAGGATACCATAAAATGAATAGATACATCGGTAAAAGCAAATACTAAATCTAAAAAATTCCTGACACCAAACATCCAGGAAATCTGGGATAGTATAAAAAGACCAAATCTAAGTATAATAAGAATAGAAGGAGAAGAATCTCAGCTCAAAGGCCCAGAAAATATTTTCAACAAAATCATAGAAGAAAATTTTCCAAACCTAAAGAAGGTGATGCCTATAAAGGTACAAGAAGCATACAGACACCAAATAGACGGGACCAGAAAAGAAAGTCCCCCTCACCACATAATAATCAAAACACTAAACATACAGAGCAAAGAAAGAATAGTAAAAGCTGCAAGAGAAAAACAAGAAGTAACATACAAAAGCAAACCCATTAGAGTTACACCTGACTTCTCAACAGAGACTCTGAATGGCAGAAAGGCCTGGACAGATGTACTGCAGCCTGTAGGAGACCACAGATGCCAGCCCAGACTACTATATCCAACAAGACTTTCAATTACTATAGATGGAGAAAATAAAATATCCCATGATAAATCCAAATTCAAACAGCATCTATCTACAAATCGAGCCCTACAGAAGGTATTAGAAGGAAAACTCTGACCCAAGGAGGTTAACTACACTCATGAAAACACAGAAAATGAATAACAAATGCCCATCAAAATCAAGAGAAGGGAAACATACACACAAATACATACACATGGCGCGCGCGCGCGCACACACACACACACACACACACAGCACAGCCAACAACTACTGCAAAATAACATAACAAGCATTGGTCATTGATACCTCTCAACATTGATGGACTCAGTTCCCCAATAAAAAGACACAGACTAACAGAATGGATGTGAAAACAGGATCCATCTTTCTCCTGCATACAGGAAACACATCTTAACCTCAAAGATAAAAGTTACCTCAGAGTAAAGGTTAAGAAAAGATATTCCAAGCAAATAGACCTAGGAAGCAAGTTTGTGTAGCTACTCTAATATCTAACAAAATAGACTTCAAACCAAATTTAATCAAAAGAGACAGAGAAGGACACTTGATACTCATGAAAGGAAAAAACCCACCAATTTCAATTCTTAACATCTATGCCTCCAATGCAAGAGCACCCACATTTATAAAAGAAGTGTTACTAAAGATTAAAACACACATTGATCGTAGGAGACTTCAGTCCCCACTCACACCAACAGACTGGCATGCAGATTAAAACTAAACAGAGAAATACTGAAGCTAACAGATGTTATAAACCAAATGGACCTAACAGATATTTATAGAACATTTCACCCACACACAAAAGAATATACCTTTTTCTCACCACTTCAGAACCTTCCCCGAAATGGGCCACATACTTAGCCACAAAGTAAGCCTCAATAGATACAAGAAAATTGAAATAAGCCCCTGCATCCTATCAGACCACCACAGATTAAAGCTGAACTTCAACAGCATCAGCAACAGCAGAAGGCCTACAAATGTATGGACTGAACAGCTCTCTACTGAATGACTACTAAGTCAAGACAGAAAGAAACTAAAGACTTTCTAGAATCCAATGAAAATGAATCCACAACATACCCAAACTTATGGGACACAATGAAAGCAGTGTTAAGAGGAAAATTCATAGCACAAAGTGCCTATAAAAAAAGAGTGGAGAGATCTCATACTAGGAATTAAAAGTACAAATGTTCTAGAGCAAAAAGAAGTAAGCACAACCAGGAGAAGTAGATGGCAAGGAATAATCAAACTGAGAGCTGAAATCAATAGAATAGACACGGAGAATAATACAAAGAGTCAATGCAACAAAGAGATGGTTCTTTGAGAAAATCAACAAGACAGACAAACTCTTATCCAAACTAATTGAAAAACAGAGAATATCCAGATCAACAAAATCAGAAACAAAAAGGGGACATAACTACAGACACCAAGAAAATCCAAAGAATCATCAGGTCACACTTTAAAAACCTGCACTCCACAAAATTGGAAAATCTAAAAGAAATGGATAATTTTTCTTGGTAGATACCACCTACCAAAGTTAAATCAAGGTCAGATAAACAATTTAAATAGACCTATAACCCCCATGGAAATAGAAACAGCCACTAAAAGTCTCCCAACCAAAAATAAAAAATAAAAACTCCAGGACAAGATGGTTTTAGTTAATGCCAATGCTCCTCAAGTTATTTCACACAATAGAAGGAACACTGCCAAGGTTCCTTCTACAAGGTTCATTCTATAAGGCCATAGTCACGCTGATTCATAGTCACACAAAGATTCAACAAAGAAAGAATTACAGACCAATTTCCCTCATGAACATAGATGCAAAAATACTCAATAAAACATTCACAAAGTTGAAGCCAAGAACACGTCAAAAAGATCATCCACCATGATCAGGTAAGCTTCATCCTAGAGATACAGGGATGGTTCAACATACAAAAATCAGTCAATGAAATCCACCATATAAACAAACTGAAAGAAAAAAAAAAAAAAAAAAAAAACCACATAATCATCTCACTAGATGCCGAGAAATCTTGTGATAAAATCCAACACCTCTTCATGATAAAAGTCTTGATGAGATTAGGGATACAAGGGACACACCTAAACGTAATAAAGACAATTTACAGCAAGCCCACAGCCAATATTAAATTCAATGGGGAGGGACTCAAAGAAATTCCATTAAATCAGGATCACGATAAGGTTGTCCACACTCTTCATACCTATTTAACATAGCACTTGAAGTTCTAGCTAAAGAAATAAGACTAGCCAGGTGGTGGTGGCACATAGCTTTAATCCCAGCACTTGGGGGGAAGAGGCTGGCGGATCTCTGTGAGTTCAAGGCCAGCCTGGTCTACAGAGTGAGTTCTAGGACAGCCAGAGTTACAACAGAGAACCCTGTCTCAAAAAACAAACAAACAAACAAACAAAAATGAACGAAAGACGACGGATGATCAAGGGGATACAAACTGGAAAGAAAGAAGTCAAGATGCTGTTATTTGCAGATAATATGATAGTATATATAAGCAACCCCCCAAATTCTACCAGAAAACTTCTATAGCTCATAAACAACTTCAGTGAAGTGGCTGGCTACAAGATCTACTTCAAAAATTCAGTAGCTCTCCTGTATACAAACGACAAATGGTCTGAGAAAAAAAAATTCAGGGAAACAACACTCTTCACAAAAGCCACCAATAACATAAAATATCTTGGAGTAACTAACTTGTATGACAAAAATTTCACATCTTTGAAAAAAAGATATTGAAGAAGATCTCAGAAGATGGAAAGATCTCCCATGGTCCTGGATTGGTAGGATTAGCAAAGTAAAAATATCCATCTTAACAAAAGCAAGCTATAGATTCAACACAATTCTGATCAGAATCTCAATACAATTGTTCTTGAAAGGACAATACTCATTTCATATGGGGAAAAAAAAACAGCGTAGCTAAAATAATCTTAAAACATAAAAGAACTGGAGATATCACCATTCCTGATCTTAAGGTGTACTACAGAGCTATGGTAATAAAAACCACATGGTATTGGCATAAAAACTGACATGTTGAATAGAAAATCCACACCTAAATCCACACACTTACGTATTTGATCTTGATAAAGAAGCCAGAAATATACAATGGAAAAAAGAAAGCATCTTTAATAAATGGTGCTAGTCTAATTGGATGTCTGCATGTAAAAGATCTATATATCTGCAAATAGATCTATATTTATCACCCTGCACAAAACTCAAATTTTTGAGTGAATCAAAGGGGATCCAAGACCTCAGCGTAAAACCAGATACTGAACATGATAGAGAAGAAAGCGGGGAATAGCTTTGAACACATTGGCACAGAAGACTTCCTAAACAGAACACCGATGGCACAGACACTAAGATTAACGATTAATAAGTGGGATCTCATGAAACTAAAAAGCTTCTATAAGGCAAAGGACACCATCAATAAGACAAAACATCAGCCTACAGGGTGGGAAAAGATTTTCGCCAATTCCACTTCTGATAGAGGGCTAATACCTGATATGTATATATGACACATATATATGTATATACATATATATACATATACATATATATGTGTATATATATATACACACACACATATATATACACACACACACTAGACATCAACAAAACATATAATCCAATTTAGAAAATGGGATACATATCTAAACAAAGAATTCTGAATAGAGGAATCTCAAATGGCTGAGAAACACTTAAAGAAATGTTCCACATCCTTAGCCATCTTGCACCTGTCAGAATGGCTAAGATCAGTAACACAAAGGACAGCTCATGCTGGCGAGGATGTGGAGCAAAGGGAACACTCCTTCATTGCTGGTTGGAGTGCAAACTTGTACAACCACTATAGAAATCAATATGGCGATTCCTTAGGAAATTGGGAATCAACCTACCTCAAGACCCAGCTATACCACTCCTGGGCATACATCTAAAGGACACTCCATCCTACCACAAGAATACTTGCTCAACTATGTTCATAGCAGCTTTATAAAATAGCCAGAAATTGGAAACAACCTAAATGTCCTTCAACCAAAGAATGGGTGAGAAAATTATGGTACATTTATACAATGGGGTATTACTCAGATATTTGAAAAAAATGACGTCATGAATTTTGCAGGCAAATGGATGGAACATCCTAAGTGAGGTAATCCAGTCCCAGAAAGACAAACACAGTATGTACTTACTTATATGTGGCTATTAGCTGTTAAGCAAAGGACAAAAGTATTACAATCCACAGACTCAGAGACACTATGCATTAAGGAGGGCTCCAATGGGGACACAGGGACCTCCCTGGTAGAGGGGAAGAGAACAGACATTGCAAGTGGGTTGGGAGAGGATGGAAATGGGAACAGATGGGACCAGGTTGGGGGAGAGGGATCGAGAGAAAGATGACTGGAACTGGAAGACATTTAGTGTGTGATCTGGAGACCTAGTGCAGTGGAAACTCTCTGTTATCTATGAGGGAGACCCTAGTGAGGATCTCTAGGAAAGGAGAATAGGGAGCCTGAACAAGCCTTCTCCTGTAATCAGGCAAGGCTTCCCTCCAATGGTGGAACTGGGACACCATCCCAGCCACAAAAAAACTCAACCTGTGGTCTATCCTTCCTGCAGGATCTGCTGGAACAATGGAAGGACAGAACTTCACACCAAAGGAGGAAGCCCATACCTGACACTGCAAGGCAGGCCAGGAACTAGAGAATAGATAGCCAGGAAATGATTTATAATGACATTCTGCTCTGCTCATAGATTGGTGCCTAGCCCAGTCTTCAACAGAGAGGCTTTCTCTGAGAGCTGATGGGAGCAGATGCAGAGGCCCACGACCAAACATCATGCAGAGCTCCAGGAACCCCAAGGAATAGGGTAGGAGGGAATAAGGGGACCTGAGAGGTCGAAGACACCAGGAGAGCAAATCCTAAAGAGTCCTAACTGACAAGCACTCTAAGGGGCCCACAGAGACTGATGCAGCAGACACAGAACCTACGTGTTCCCCTAAATAAATATATCTTATGTTTGTCTGGCTTGGTGTTCTTGCAG
This sequence comes from Cricetomys ansorgei, assembly GCA_026225945.1. Lineage (NCBI taxonomy): Eukaryota > Metazoa > Chordata > Mammalia > Rodentia > Nesomyidae > Cricetomys > Cricetomys ansorgei. Next base: position 45,530,412 of record JAMJFZ010000242.1, on the reverse strand, counting down.
AATTTCTACAAGTTGGAGAGAGAGAGAGAGGAGAGAGGCAGAGAGCGAGAATGTGTGTCTGATCCTTTTACCTTGGGACCCTTTTCCTCCTGTTGGATTGCCTTGTCCACCCTTGATGTAGGGATTAGTGCTCAACTTTGTTCCATCATGTTGTGCCCTGTTTGAGAGGTAACCCTGGGAGGATTGCTCTTTCCTTAGGGAAAGAAGGGGTAGATCTGCGGGAGATGGGGATGCGGTGCTGGGAGGAGTGGAGGGAGGGAGGAGGGAGGGTCATGATACAAGAATAAAAGATGAAATACAAATAAATAAAAAAGAAAAAATGAAGGGAAAAAATAAAACAAATATTTAAGTGAATTTTGGTTTGGGTTTAGGACAAAATTTCCAATAATTTCTGAAATCCTGAGACCATATTTTGCTGTTTATCTATGCAAAGTGGTGCTTTCAGCACTGATGCTTATTTAAAAAATCAAAATAGCAATCAAGGGGTGAGGGTCAGCACTTAAGAGTACTTACCTAGCATGAATGAAGCCCTGGGCTTCATCCCCAGCACCATGTGAAACAGGCAGAACTACACATATGCCGAAGAATTATCTTTAAAATAAATTTCTTTATGATTTACTCTCAGTAAGAGTTTGATCTGTATATCAATTGTAGGTGCCTGGTGTCACATAAAATTTCAGATAGAAGAGATTACAAGTGGAAATGTGGAAGAATCCCGAAGTGGATATCTGACCTGTGTGGCTCTGAATTCCTGCTCACCTCTATGGGGCATTTGATGGCTGGGGGAGGCTTTTCACATTCCTGGTATCGCTTGGCCAACAGTGTCTGAACCGTGAGAGCATCACTATCCTCATTTTATGAATGAAAAACTGAGGCTCAGAAAAGCAAAGTGACGTCTGTAACGTCACCGCTAGCAGCCGATAGAACAGACACGTGCCCAGATTTCTGTAAAGGCCTGAGGCAAGTTCTCAAACTACTGACAGACGAACGTTGTTTTGATGCTGGGACTAGAACCCTGGGGCCTCACTCACACATTCTACCACAGGGTTATACCTTTAGTCTCCAAAGAAATGATTTTTAACCTCATTAAATTAATCATAAAAGTGATTAAAAATATGTTCCAATATGTGTGTATTTATCTATAAGTTGTAAAAACATAAGAATGTTAATATATAGAGTACATTAAACATATCCAACAAAATAGACATTTTAAGTAGATAAAGAAAAATTGTCTTTGCTTTCAAAATTTATTTTGGGGACTGGGCAGATGGCGTAGAGCAAGCACTGTGCCTGAGTTTGATTCCCAGCACCCACTTCACTGGCTCACAACCAGCTCCACGGTAAGTGGCCTTTGTGGATACCTGCACATGCTCATACACACAGAGGCATACATACATATAATTCAAAGCAATGGGGGCTGGAGATATGGCTCAGTGGTTAACAGTGCTGGTTGTTCTTTCAAAGGATGTGGGTTCAATTCCCAGCACCCACAGGGCAGTCACAGCTGTCTGTAATTCCAGTTCCAGGGAATCCAACACCCTCCCACAGACACAGACATATACACAGACAAAACACCAATGCACATAAAATAATTAAGTAATTAATTTTTTAAAAGGTAATGAAAATAAAAAACTTTCATTTGTTAATATTTTTTTAACTTCTCTTTTTAAAAAATAATAGTTTTTAAGGTTTTTTGTTTAAGTTGGGGGCAGTTATGTGCACAAAGGTATACATAACTGTATGTCCGCAGAGGCCAGAGGCATTTCTCTGAGGTTTCTCCGGGGCTGAAGGTATAGCTGTTGTGAGACACCCAGCCTGGTGCTGGGAACTGACCTGGGTCCTCTGCAAGAACCGCATTCTCTCCTAAGTGCTGAGCCATCTCTCCAGTCCCTATTTTTTTCTTTGTTGAGACAAAGTATCCACGCTGTAGCCCAGACTGGACTAGATAGTACTTAATAATGTACTAGCTAAACTGTTTTTAGTCTTCATGCAGCTATTAATGATATTAATTTTAGGGTTTTTAATTCAGTAGTTATGAAAATGTTGCTTTTGTTGGCTCATGACTAATCCTAGCACTCAGGAACCACAGCAAGTTCAGAGCCAGTGTGGACTCCACAGTGCGAATTCTAAGTCAACCTTACTACAAAGTCAGAGTCTGTCTCAAAAATAAAGACAAAGTTTGTTTTTCAGTTCAATATATCTTATTACTAATTTCAAAGTAAATTGTTTTTTAGTACTTTTAAATTTATAAGAAGCTGAAAAAAAAAAAAAAAAAAAGAAGCAGGGAGTGACTGTGGCCTGGGAGGCTGAGGCAGGAGCATCCAGAGTTTAAGGATAGCCTCAGCTATGCAGGTCCAGCCTGGATTACAAGCAAATCTATAAAGAAAGTACAGAATTGGATCTTCAGCTCATGCAGTTCTTCCCTTTGTTAATATCTTATAAGACCGAGTCATGCTTGGAACCAAGGAGCTGGCACTGGTGAATTATTGCTAACCAAATTCTAGATAGACTTGTATTCCACCGGTGTTTCCTCCCTCTCTGCCCTCTAGGAGCTTTACAATTGCATTTGTTTGCCATGTTTGCCTTTGTCTACTCTGATCTGCCATGGTTTCTCAGTCTCTCTCTCTCTCTCTCTCTCTCTCTCTCTCTCTCTCTCTCTCTCTCTTTCTCTCTTCCTTTTTTCATAACTTTGAAAGTATTGGGGCTGGAGAGATGACTGGGATTAAGAGCACTGGTTGCTCTTCCAGAGGACCTAGGTTCAATTCTCAGTGACCACATGACAGCTCACAGCTGTCTCTAACTCCAGTTCCAGGGGATCTGACACCCTTACACCAATGCACATAAAACAAAATTAAATAAACTTTAAAAGATGGGGGGCTGGAGAGATGGCTTAGCAGTTAAGAGCACTGTCTGTTCTTCCAGAGGTTCTGAGTTCAATTCCCAACAATCACATGGTGGCTCACCACCATCTGTAATGGGATGTGATGCCCTCTTCTGGCATGCAAGTGTACATGCAAAAAGGCACTCATAAACATAAAATACATAAATAAATACATCTTTTAAAAAATAAAAGATGGAAGGGGATGGATGACTGTTTAGGTATGTGTGATAAAATAACTTTTTAAAGGATTAGCCAAATTTCCTACAAAATGCCTCAAGTCTGATTGTCTGATATTCTTCTCATCTCTAGATTGGAGTTCCGTTCCTGTAAGATCACAGAGGCCAAGTGTCCGTTTCATTGCGTCCTGTCAGAGGCTGCATGGTAGCCTCCTGACAGTGAGAGACACAGAGAGCACACACTGAGGGCAGGGCAGGCTTCCTCCTGTGGTAGAACCACTACCGTTTCCTTTCTCTAAGGTGTTCTTTGGACTCTGGTGCCCATGTCCAGCCCTCTCAAGGCAGAGGAGAAGAGTCTGAGAATTAGTCTGGGACTTCTGGAGAGGCCTTATCTATTTACACAGTGGTGCCAGCCTGCAATCCAGGAGCAGAGACAGGAAGATCAGGAGTTCAAGACCAGCCAGGCCACATGAGACCCTGTCACAGCAGACAAACAATTATCTGCATATTGTTTAGAAATCTATAAGGAAAGCTTGGTACCGGGTGAGGTAGCCCATGCCTGTTATCCCAGCACTTGGCAGGTGGAGGCAGGAAGATCAGGAGATAAAGGCAGTCTCAGCTACATAATGAATTCAAGGCCAACCTAGAATACAAAAGTCTTGTCTAAAAAAAAAAAAGCAAAATGAAAACAAATATTAATATCAGTTTATGTGTATTTATTTTATAATTTGTGTTACAATCCGATGCTATCTTTTTTCTGAAAAATGTCCAGCATTGGCCGTTGTGATTTCTTTTTTATTCATTCCCATGCCCTTCGACAAGCCCTCACTTTTTAGCAATTCTATATGCATCTGCTTAATTCCTTGATGGAATTATAAGAAGCTCTAGGTCCATCTGTATTTTCAGACCCCAGCCCTGTATCAGTCGAATATTTAGAAGCCATGCTCCCAGCACTGGGTGTGTTCATGACTGTTTCAGTGTCATTGCTTCCAGACTAACTCAGTAACAGAACCAAGATGCACACAGGTACAGTGTGTGTGCTAATTTATGACCCATGTGACATGTGACCCATGTGACTTGACTTTTAATGAACAATATTTAATAATACTTTTAAAATTTATCTTTAATTTTTATTTATGCATTTGTGTGTGTATGCCATGAGGGTACTGGTGCTTCTGGAGGCCAGAAGAGGGTGTCAGATGCTCTAGAACTGGGGTTACCAGTAGTTGTGAGCCACCTGATATGGGGGCTGGGAACTGAATTAGGGTCTTCTGGAAGAACAGAAAATACTCTTAACCCCTGAGCCATCTCTCCAGCAGCATGAAAAATATTTTTTAGAAAAATAATTTTTAGAAGAATAATTAGACCCAGCAAGGCATGGTGATGTGTTCCTATGATCCCAGAGGCAGAAGCTGGAGTATCAGAAGTACAAGGTGGTCTTTGACTATATAGAGAATTTGACACCAGTCTGAACTACGTGAACTCCAGTCCCTAAAAACCAATGAAACAGAACAAGCAAACAACAACTGGGACAGTGGCTGGACCATCTAACGCATCATGCCTGATTTGTAGTTGTGTCCCTGTTGTGGTTTGTTTTCATTGTCGACACAACACAATCTAGAATCACCTGAGAAGAGAGTCTCAACCAGGAATCTCACTTTGCACTCCAGCCAGATCTCAAACCTGAAATCCTCCTGCCTCAGCCCTTTAGTTTCCAAAGAGGATTACACGGTGAGCCACCAAACATGGCTTCCAAGTTTTGCTTTATTTTTAAATTACATTTATTTTTTTGTGGAGAGGGGAGCACATGCAATCATGCACACCATAGCACATGTGTGACGTCACAGCACAACCTAGGAGAGTTTCTAGGCTCTCTACCACCAAGTGAGTCGCAGGGATCCAACTAGGGCCACCAGGCTTGCCAGCAAGCTCCTTTACCTAATGTGACGATGTGACATCACAAGGTTTTCGTCTTCTTAGTTTTTTTCTTTTTCTTTTTTTTGTTTGGACTGGGTTTCCTGGAATCACTGTGTAGCTAAGGATGACCTTGAACTCCTGATCCTCCTACCTTCACTTCCCAAGTGCTGAGATTACAGGTCTCTATGTGCCACTATGAGGTATTGGGATTAAGCCCAACACTTTGTGTATACTAACCAAGTGCTTTAGCAACCTATCTCCACCTTCAGCCTGAGCCATTTCTTTATATGATGTTGTATGTGTTTTATTTATTTTCCGTGAGTGTGTGTGTGAAGTGAATTCACAATGACTACGTCTGCGTGAGTATCTGTAGTAGCACGCTGCCGTGGCTTCAAGCAAGGATGACAAGGAGGCATTTTTCATTGGTGCAAACCTTTCCAGACCTCAGCAGAGGGAACCACTATCCTGGTCATCATCATACTGGTCAGTGGAACCCCGAGCATCTGAGCTCAGGTGTTTTTATTGATTCAGAACTCCTCAGGTGCAGATCATAAGCAATCAAACATCTCCCACAAAAATCCAACACCTGCAGACAATACAAAAGGCCAGGACCTAGAGAGTCTCTCACCCACAGTGCACAAAACGATTTTGTACATAACTAAAAATAAACTTCCACAACAAATATTTCTGCCCATATCTTCAGCTAAACAGGCTTAGAACTTGCTCTTTGTCAGGTCCCGGACCTGCACTTGCTTCGTTTGAAAAGACAGTCATTGTGAGATCATTTCAAGTGAGTTCATTTATTGAAGCTGTCAGGCAATCCATCCCCTCATGCTGGATTCTGCCCCACCCCCAGCACACTCTTCATGATGTTCTTGTAATAGGGCCCACTGGGACATATCTCGGCATTGACTTCTCTGCAAATCAACACTGGCAGTCTTCTGGCTGGGAAAAGAAAAGTTAAACTTCTCATTTCAATGTGCTCATTTGGCAGAAACACTCCATTTCCACGCCAGCTCAAATAAAAAAGAGAGGAAGGGACATATGAGAAAGGGAAAGGGAGCTAGAAGTATTTTCCAATCAATCAAGATACGGTATTGGCACTTCATTTTTGTTTAACCCCTAAACCAGCACTGTGCCCCACACGCTGACATTTGAGGCTGTAATGGATAATATGTATCTTTCAATATCAAAAAGGGAAAGAAAACATTGAAGTAAAGTGAAAAAAAGTTGAGACCTTGATTATTGTTCTCTGCTCAGAACATGCTCCAACAGAGTAACCTTTTCTCTTTTATTTTTCGAGACAGGCTTTTCTTGACTCAGGCCAGCTTAAATTCATGATTCTCCTGCCTCAGCCTCCCAAGTGCTAGGACTGCAGTTGTGTTCCACATGCTCAATGGTTAAATGCTACACGGGTTCACAGAATTCTTTCTTGACGGCTGTTCTCAAGTATGAAGCAGTTTTTCCAAAACCGTTATTGTCTCTATGGAGATGACATTCCAATTTTTCCCTGAGAAAGGTAATCTGCGGTAATGAAAGGATGATAACTAGCTCCTGCAATGGAGGACAGAGCGATTCAGGCTGGAGAATCAGGGGAGGTTAGCAGGAAGAAGGGCGTGTGTGCTGCCACACGGAGGAAAAGACTGAGGAGGGCCTGCGGCTCAGACCTGTCATCCCGACTACTAAGATGCCCGAAGGCAGAGGCAGAAGGATCACAAAGCCAAGGCCTGCCTGGACCACAGAGCAACTTCAAGATCAGCCTTGGGGAATGAGACCAACTTAGTTAGGGTCACTAAGGCTGTGATGGAACACCTCGACTCTGGTTTGAATGAAAGTGGCCCCCATAGGCTCAGAGGGAGTGACACTATTAGGAGGTGTGGCCTTGTGGGAGGAAGTGTGACACTGGGGGAGGGCTTTGAGGGTTCAAATGTTCAAACCAGGTCCAGTGTCTGTCTCTTCCGGCTGACTGCCGATCCAGATGTAGAACTCCCAGTTACCTCTCCAGCACCCTGACTGCCTGCATGCCACACTTCCTGCTGTGATGATAATGGACAGAATCTCTGAACAAGCCCCAATTAAATGCTTTCCCTTATAAAAGTTGCTGTGATCATAGTGTCTCTTCACAGCAATAGAAACCCTAAACACTGACCAAAAGCAACTCGGCGAGGGAAGGGGTTGTCTGACTTACACTTTCACATCACTGTTCATCAAGACAGGAACTCAAACAGGGCAGGAACCTAGAGACAGGAGCCGATGCAGAGGCCATGGAGAGGTGCTGCTTACTGGCTTGTTCCTCACAGCTTGCTCAGCCTGCTTTCTTATAGAAACCAGGACCACCAGTCCAGGTGTGACCCCACCCGCAATGGGCCCTCCCTCATCAATCACTAATTAAGAAAATGTCTCACTGGCTTTCCTACAGCCTGATCTCATGAAGGCATTTTCTCCATTGAGGTTTCCTCCTCTCGGATGATTTTAGCTTATGTTAAGTTGACATAAAACTATGCAGCACAGGGACCTTGTCTCAAAATTTGAATAAATAAAGTTAAAGGCTGGGATGCAGACCAATGTTAGAATGCTTTCTTAGCAAGCTCAGTACCTACATCGGTCACTTTTTCTGGTTAGCTATCATAACTAAGATAAAAGGTGACAGAGGGTAGAGCAGCATGTGATTGGTGAAGTGGAATGTTGGGTGTGTGTAACAGCCAATAATAATGACAGAACCACAGTGCAGCTTCCCAGGGAATTTGTGTTTCAAATAGGGGGCAGGGGCTGTTATATAGTTTTAAGCAGAAGTGAAATTTTATTTCTCCTCTTGAAGCTGGGCTTTATGAATAGTAGGCGACCTGACATGAAGAACCTCAATTCGATGATGCCAGGTGTTAGCAAGGCAGTGTTTAAGTTATGAAGCAGAGTAAAAAATCATCGTTTGTAATTGGCCCCCCGATATGTGCTTGTAAGTGTGTTCTCGGGTTAGCTTCCCATCAGTGTAAAAAGCGATGGCAGGAGACCCAAGCTCACTGCCCTGTCTCCCCTGGTGTTTGCATCTGCAGCCTCCCTTCTGGATGCTTAGCTCTTCAGCTTCATGTGGCCAAGCAGGTCCAGAACCAGGGCTGCTAACATCCTGGCACTAGGCCATTGGTAGGGGTCCATTTGTTTCCCCGTTTCAGCTCCATAGATCAAGACCAGACAAGGTGGCATAACTGATGTGCTGAATCAAGCATGGGCACAAAGCAATGACATTCCAAGACAGGATGGACAAATGCATTCCCCTAGGCGATGGGTATTCTGGATAGTATACTTGTCCACACGCATCCATTCCTGTTTACTTTGGACCTATCCCAATTTTAATTTAAATATCCACCAAATGCAGGTATATGTGCCCCACCACCACCTTTGAAACAAACTCTTACTTTGCTGGTCCAAACTTGTGGCAAGTCGCCTGCCTCTACCTCTTGGACTTGCAACAATTCTCCCGCCTTAGCCTCCTGCACCGTTGGATGATCAGCATATGCCACTGTGCCCAGTGATATCTAGAGACATAATCTCTGGCCATCCATCCCAGGCCAGGGATTTTTTTTTTTTTTATCTGATCCTATTTGGAACATTAGGAAATGAGAAAAGTTTTGCTGAGGTCTTCAGCGAGTACTTCTAGAACTGATTCAGATCAAAAACAGAAAGCCAAGAGGAAGCTAAACTTGAGAGAAAAGGTACTTTAAGATAAAATCGTTTTATTCTTTGTCCCCGTGGGTGATGCGTGCTTGTCGTAGGCCAGGCACCACCATGCTGTCCTCAGGTCACACAGAGTAAAGAGGACAAGCAAGCATAGCGATGTTGGCAGTGCAGTGCAGCAAGGGACATTTATTACGGTGTGCACCGAGCCTCATGAGAGGACTCCCAGCTGCAGAGACCAGGGAAAGTCTCTGCATTAGCTTCCAGCTGAGGTGAGTGTGAAAGAATGCAGGCTTAGCATTTGTATTAGCTACTTTTCTGTCGCTGTGATGAAATGCCATGATCAAAAGCAAGAAGAGGAGTTTATGTTGGTGGAATAGCCATGGCGGCAGGCATCCAAAGGAGGAAACTGAGTGATTATATCTTCATTTCACCTGCAGGAAGCAGAAACCATGCACTGGAAGTGGGGTAAGGCTATAAACTCCCAAAGCCTTCCCCCCAAGGACATACTTCTCCAGCAAGACCACATCTCCTAAACCTGCCCAAACACCACCAACAACTGGGAATTAAATAATCAAATGGTGGAGGCCAGGGGAGGCATCTCATGCAAACCACCACAGCCCTGATCCAGGTTCCCAGATCCATAGCCACTTACATTTGGCTCTAAATAAACCATCTTTTAGGGTTGGAGAAGTAGTTCCCTTGGTAGCGTGCTTACCTAGAATGCATGAAGCCCTGGGATCAATTCCCAGCACCACATAAGTCAAGTTTGAGTGCTGACATCCATCACTCAGGAGGAGCATGGGAACTTCAAAGTCATCCTCAGCTGCAAAACTTCCAGGCCAGCATGGAACATGTGAGACCCTGCCTCCAAACAACGTGATACTTTCTAATTCCCTTTAAAGCAAAACTCTCATCTTATGAGTGTCAACACTAACAGTTGAGACCATCTAAGTTGCATGCTTCCCCAACCCCCTCAGGGAGGAGGAGAGCAGGAAGAAGAATTGCTGGTGTTTGCAAATTTCCTACTGTGTGTCAACGCTGTTAGGTGTTTTCTGTGGTTTGCCTCATTTAATTGTTACACCAATTCTTATTATAAAGAAGATGCATTTGAAATGACCTGGCTTCTTCCCATAACATGCCTAGGGAGCCCAGCAAGTGGGAAAAGGGATCCACACAAGATCACTGTAGCTTCAAAGCTCAGCTCCACACCACATTCTATGTATCATCAGTGTGAAACTGTGGTGTGAACGAAACCACTTGGTATTAATTAAAGCAGAAATTGGCAAATGCTATTTGAAATGCTTTAAGTCATTAAATACCCAAAAGTGAGGCAAAAATGTATGTTAATAAGATCAGCCATCCAAAGGGCTTTTGGCTATCGGTTCCAAAGAGAAGAGGAAGGAGCTGAACTCCCCCCGCCCTCCCCTCACATACCTTACTTTCTAGCCCTTACTGAGGCTCAGAGCTTCTCTGTACACATTTCCTTCATCTCCTCTCCTTACACATCACATGACATAACTCCATTTCATAATTAAGGTATAAGTGGTATTTACAGGGAACACTGATCACTGCCAGCAAGAGAACACATAAAACATAAAACAACTCAAAACACCTCTCTTTCCAGTTGTTTATAATAACCTCTTCGAAGCTTGGCCTTGAATACACCAGTTCCCTGGCCCACCACCCCAACATGCTTTGTAGCTAATTATTTCAGTCCCTAAACATTAGTACTTTGTCTTGTCTTCTCTGGTTTCCTGGACATGATTCATTCTCTCTGGGTGTTTCATTGTTTATGTCAGTGAGCAAAAATCTCTGTCCCCCAAACATACTCTTTCCTTTTTCCTTATGCTATCTTCCCTCAGCACCTTTAAAAAAAAAGTGCTTAGATTTTCTCTTCCTTCACAGGAAAAGATTCAAAAGCTGAGGTAGTCCAAACTCATGGAACATACAAGGTCACTGAAAAACTAGAAAAATCTGCAACTCACCCAAACACACAGCTAGAAAGAGGCTGCATTAAGTCAAAAAGCAGGACCCAAGCTGGAGGAATAGCTCGCTGTTACAGAAACACTTTCATGGTGACCCTGTGGCTCTGGACTCCATCCTCAGCACTGGGGGAAAATATGAATGCCCTCTTATCAATAGCCAGTTTTTAGAAGTGCCTCAGAATTTTAAAATAAACCTATAGGGAGGCCTTGTGTTATTTCATTAAGATTCTCAAAGGACTATAGAAATAGGCCAGTTGGTACAGTGCTTGCCTAGGAGCCCTGAGTTTGAGCTCCAGCACTGCATAAATCTAGTGAGGTAGCACAGGCCTCTACCCCCAGCACGTGGGAGCTTAAGTTCCGTGGGATCGGAACTTCAGGGACAACCTTGGATATATTGTGAGTTCAAGGACAGCCTAGGATGCAAAAGGTCTATATACATAAATAAATAAACAATTCTATGGCTTCAATCTTCTTGTTTGAGTACTAATTAATTAACTAATTAATTTTGTGGCCATGTTGTTAATAGCAATTTCACAAAATTACTTGTAGAAAGCGTTAAAGGCTGGTATTTCTCACTATGAATTAAAATTAAAATGTCTTGGAAATTAAAATTAAAACACTCTTGAGAAAGTTGTTCAGAACCTGGCTGGTGTAGTAGCACAAGCGAGCATGAGGAAAGCTGAAGCAGGGGGAGCATGAGTTCAATGCCAACCTGAGCTACCTGGCAACACCATTTCAGAAATAAATATACAGATGACCTGCAGGGGGTGGCTCCTGTATGTCATCCCAGTCCTCAAGAGGCTGAGGCAGGAGAATCACTGAGTTGTAAGCCAGCTTATACTACATAGCGAGTTCCAAGCCAGCCTGGATAGCAGAGTGAATCTCTGATAACAATTATAAGACTAAGGTGCATAAATTAATGAAAAATATCAGAAAGCTGTTTCTTTCAGTTGATCCACTATAAAAATTTTCCAGTTATCAGCTTTGGGATAATCTTCACAGACAGAGGGAATAGATTACCATACCTAGTTAACACCCTCCCCCTCTTACACCCACATCTGGATCAAGTCCAGAGCCTTGTAAATGTAGGCAAGTGATTGTCCACCGAACTGCATTCCAGCACTAGCCAATACCTTGATAGCCACTTAATATTTGTCGAGATTTTTGTTGATTTTATTAATTGGTTTTTTTTTTTTTTTTTTAACTTCGTTTGAAGCTGTGGATTGTGTGCTCTTTCACTACCACTGAACCAAAACATCATTTCCAACTAGGTTTTGTTTTGTTTTTGATGCTGGTTTTTATCTCTGTGGGGTTCTGGGAATTGAACCCAGGGTCATGCATGATAGACAAGTATATTACCACTAAGCTACAGCCCTTCCAATTAATAGCGAGAGGCCAAGTAGCTAGTAGCTAATGTCGAGAGTGCACAAGAGCCAGAACAGACAATAAAAGTAAGTGAATGAAAAGAAAAAAACGTCTTACAACAGTCTCTCACGAAGCAGGAAGGAAACCGAGATCCCTCTCTTACACACAACTTTGGGTTCCTTCTTCCTTTTTGAGAAGTACCATGACTCCAGCCATTCTCTGGAAGTCAAATTCCCTCTGTAACATATAGTGGACACCCCTGGGATGGGGACCGTGTAAACAGAGAAGGGGTGGGCTCCATACATTCCTCCCAGGAGCTCATCACCGTGAGAGAAGACTGAGGAGCCCACTAACCCTCCTCAGCAGACTGGTAGCTTCAACCCCAGCATGACTCTGTTTTAAATCGTCTTTGACCAGCACGGGTCTGCTTCTATCAGCGCGTAACAAATATTTCACAAGGGTATGAGTGAATGACTGTCCCTGAGTTATTCAGTCACAGCTGGCTTTTCTTTCTCATAAACAACAGCTCTCTTTAGATGACAGCGGTCTAGAATTTGAATAGTTGAGCCGATGTGTTTCAGAAGAAATGTGCGTGCCTAGCAGCAGATTCCATAACCCAGCTTCCTGTGTTCTTTTCTCTAGGGCCAGTACAAATAGCAGACGTTGCTAGTGTTTTTTGTTACTATCGTGAGAAGAGTGAGCAAACCTTAGATTTAACATTAATAAGGGGATTGAGAAACTGTGCCATTCCTTGACTTAGTCTCCTTACTGGAAAGGGCTTTCTCTGTTCATGGCAGAAATGGCACTGTCATCGCATGGGGCTGAAGAGCTGGGTCTGGGGCTCCAGCTGTTTACCACTGGTGAGCATCCTCCAAGCTGCTCAGGCCTGCTAACACAGTGTCAGAAGTGGGTCTTTGTCTAGGGACTTTCTCAAGATATCTCAGACCTGAAAATTCTATTATGTTCAAGCATAACCTTCAACGTTTCATTCTAGGTTTTGGTTTTTTCATGCAATGAAAGATTAAATCTTGAATTTGGCTTGCCGGGTCATTACTTGAAAAAGAATCATATGTCCAGGAAAGATTGGAGAGGGGAGGCAGAAGGAAAGGGTGAAAGGAAGAAGGACAGGAGACTAGAAGGGGAAGGGAGATAAGATAATATGACAGGCATCAAAGATTGGGAAGGCAGGCCACCTACAACTGAGGAAACAGGAACTCCACAGTGGGGCGGAGTGCTCACGCTTTGACAAGTCCTGCTGTGTTGTGAGTGAATCATCAGACTTACCTCCATCTGTAAGATGCCCCCATCACGCCAAGCTTACCTTAAACCTGACTGTAGTGTAGCTGTTTGCTTTTTTAAATTTTGTTTAAGAGAAAAATGACTCTTGTCTGCTTTGGACACAGCAACTTTGATGAATGAAATAGCCCTCAGGAATAATTAACACAGGCAAACCCACCCTGAACTCTGGACAGTTTTCTATTGAAATGGGGTTCTTTCTACTGTTCCCAATTAAGATTCTGCCTTCTGGGACCGAGCTTCAAAGGTTGTGTTTCCTCTTTGTGGTTGCCAGAGGCCTTGTGCTGCTATGGCTGTCTTTGGACAGTGGTTGACATGCCTTACACCTGGTCAGGTCCTCATGGGCAAAGGCAGGAGGACTGTCCGGATTGAACTGGTTAAAGAAGACTATCTATGCCAGTGTGTTCTTGCAAAAGCTGATAAATGAACTGACCAGCTCATTTTGGTAGGATCTGAAAGACATATTTTGGACAATTTTTGGTTTTGCTCTCTAGTGTATCCTGTCTCCTTAGGCACATGTTCTGAGAAAGGACATAACACACCAAAATTAAATTCAGAAAACATGTCACTCTGAAAGCATTCTCGGACGATGAGTGGAGAACGTGGGAGGCTCTGGAAGGACAGCATCGGGAGTGCTGCGGAGAGGCAGGGACCCTGGCTTCTCAACTGGGGGTTCACAAGCCCAGAGGGATCGGGGAGGGGGAACTCCCTGGAACCATTTAATTTGCCATTGGCGAAGCCAGAAAGTGGCATGTCTGTCAGTTCACCCTCTCCACCCCACAGCCTCCACCTAGAAATCCACGCAGGACCTTACACATGCTGATGGAGGAGCTCTGCCCTGAGCTATACCCCCAGTCTTTTGTTTTCCCTTCTTTATCTTTTTCATTGTGATTAAACGCACAGAAGCCAAAACAATCATCTTTACCAGTCTGTATAATTCAATGGTACTGCATACATTCTGTTAAAAAGTAATTTATTTTATGATGTGTGTGTGTGTTATAGTGTATAAATGTGTAAATACGCGCTTGCGCACGACACAGTGGGATCAGGTGACAACTTTTGGGGATCTGGATTGAACCCAGGTCATCAGACCTGTGTAACAAGCACTTTCACCCACTCACCTCGCTGGCACTTAAATACATTCTTACACCAGGTGTCTTCACTGGCACCCACGGCCGGATGTTTGTATCATTAAACATGAACTGCCCATTGCTCTCCTCGTTCCCTGGCAACCACTGCTTTCCTCTCTGTCTGTGAAATTAAAGGCTCTAGGTGCCTCAGAGAAGTGGAATAAATTATGTGGTATTTGTCTTTTCGTGGGCTTATTTTACTTTGCATAATGGTCTTCAGTTTATCCATATTGTAAAATGTTGGTATTTTTCTTCCTATGTATAGATGAATAGTATTCTATTTTATGAGCATATTTCATTTTGCTTATTTATTTATTAAACCGTGAGTGCTCAAGTTGCTTCCACATTTTGGCTTTTATGTAGCTTTCTCCTTCCTTCTCCTCTTCCTCGTTTCAAGGCTGTGTCAAATTAAAAATAATTTTGAGCCTGAAAACATAGCATAGATAAACATCACTATGTCATTTTGACTTTGTTTTTAAATTTGAGGAAATGCACTAAAACAAACAAACCTAAAAGATACCTGTTTGGCATTTTGGTTGCATGACACAGTGACATCAAGCTGGAGCTGACCTGAAACTTCCTCCTTGCTGGCTAAATTTCAGAGTGTCAGAAGGTGCCATGCTGGTTGCTTTGTGGAGAAGACATCAATGACATCCCTGTGGCTAACCCTGAGTGTTACAGTAACGATCTTCCAGGCAGGGTGTGTGCATTTGTACAATAGTGGCGCAACATTGTGGGGACAACCAGCTGCTTTTAGCTTGGGTCTAAAGCCTACTCCACAGGAGGAAATTAAGGCCTGATACTGTAAAGCTATTGAAAGCCCACGGCTCAGGAGGTCACAGGCCCTAGGGAAGAACCTACTACTGTTGCTTTTGCTAAATGACATGTTGTCAAACTGCCTTCTAAGCATTTGTGCTTATGTCCGTAGGTTAGTGCTGCTTTCAATGTTGGCCAGAGAAGGTTCTCTCCGCAGTTAAAAAGGAAACTCAAAACGGGTTCAAAAGCAAAGAATAAGTTTCTAGTAAGTGCTCATTTCTAAACAGATGATCTGTGCCAACCTTCCCCCAAAGACTTGGGGAACATTGCAGAAAAGGGGTAGAAAGAATGTAAATGCCACAGATTGGGAAACTGCACTGGACAAGCTGTCTTTGGGCAGCGGCATGGCCACTGCACCCATGAGCTTGCTGCAGCCATGATTTACCTGCACAGCACCAAACCAACATCCCACAGGCACACTGATTGGACTCAGTGGACTCTTTACAAAAAAAAAAGGGAAAGCACATAAAGGTGGGAGAGGGACATGTTGGGGATGCTTGAGCGTGGGAAGAGTTGGGGAAGGGAGAGTTGGGATCTTGGGAGAGTGGGAGGAGAGCTTTGGGGTGCATAATCAAGGCTCATTCTTTACATGTATGAGATTGTCAAAGAATAAATAAAAACACTCTTTAAAAAATACCTGTTTGAGAGGCCAGAAAGATGGCTCCACAGATAAGGACACCTGTTGCAAAGCTTGACAACCTGACAGGCTGACTTTCCAGGACCCAAGTGGTAGAAGGAGAGAACTGATTCCCATAGATTGCCCTCTGATCTTCCCACACACGTTTACAGACACAAAGAAATAAATCTCAAAAAAATTTTAGTGACACTTGTTTTGCAAGGTGTGATAGCACAAGCTTGTACTCCCAGCATTTGGGAGGCTGAGCCAGGAGAATTGCTTTGAGATTGAGGACAGCCTAGTCCACAAAGTTAGACCCTGTCTTAATCTGCCTTCTCAGAGAGAGAGAGAGAAAGTAAAAAAGAAAGAAAGAAAGAAAGAAAGAAAGAAAGAAAGAAAGAAAGAAAGAAAGAAAGAAAGAAAGAAAGAAAGAAAGAAAGAAAAGAAAAAGAAAGAAAAAAGAAAGAAAGGAAGGAAGGAAGGGGGAGGGAGGAGGGAGGGAGGAAGAAAGGAAGGGAAAGAGAGAGAAAAAGAATGAGAGAGGAAGGAAGGAAAGAAGGTAGGCTTGTTTTGGTGGTAACTTATTCTTTTTTGTTATTGTTGTTTGATTGTTTGGTTGTTTGGTTGGTTGGTTGGTTGATTGAGACAATGTTTCTCTGTGTAGCCCTGGCCGTCCTGGAACTGGCTCTATAGTCCAGGCTGGCCTCAAATGTAGAGATTTGCCTGCCTCCACCTCTGGAGTGCTGAGATCAAAAGAGTAAAACAACTTGCCCCTCCAGTTAGTTATTCTTAATGGTTTCAGCACACATGTGGACTAAAGACAGCTATTCCTGTAAGTGATGTATTCCTAATTGTACTGAGTGTATGATTAGAAAGCAAGTCAAGAAAAATCGATGTTGAACACTGTTCTTTGGAAATGAAAGTTTGTCACAGACTTGTTTGACCTTGCCTGTATTGTTGATTTGAACACCCACAGTACTTGGTGCTGCCATGGTTCTTCCATAGCTAGTAATCAATCAGCCATGCATGGAAAGGAGGCTAACCTGGAAGTCTCTAAGTCTCCCGAGTTATCTTTCAAACATCAGACGATTGTGGCACAAAACAAGCAGAACTGACAGACATCTACTCAAAGTGGGCTGACCTCAGACGCCTGTCTCTGACATCAAAGTCATCCACTCTGAGTTCTGAATTTTGGCTGTCTTTCAGGTACATACACATAGCACGTAATCTTGAAGAAACACTTCATGAAGTTCAGTGTATTTAACTTGGGAAAACTAGACTTTTTTTCTTTAATGGATGGTTTTCAAAGAGTGTCAATAACTTTAAATGTCCATAAAATTTAGAAATGTTAAAAATATCTAGAATCTACTTGAGTTTGGTGGTGCAAGCTTGTGATCCCAATACTTAGGAGGTGGTGGCAGAAAGATCAGGGATTCAAAGCTAGCCTTAGCTACAGAGTGAGTTCAAGACTAGCCTGGGCAATTTGAGACCCATTGTAAATAATACATAAATAAAACAGAGCTGGAGATATAGCTCAGTTGGTAGATTGCTTGTCTAACATACACGAAGCCCTAGGTTTGATCCCCAGCATCAAGTAAAGTAGATAGTGTAAGTCTGTAGTCTCCGTGTTAGGTGGCTAAAGGAAAGGATCAGAGGTATATGGTATTATATCCTTCTTATATCCTTAGCTACATTACACATTGAAGCCATCCTGGGGTACCTCAGAACTTTTCTCAAAATCAAAATAAAATAAAATTTAGAATCTAAGTGGGCCACCAAACCTGGGAACTTACATATGATGGGGGTGGGGGTAAGGGTTTGGTCCTTCATGTGGACAGAACATAAGATGAACTTATAGCTCATAGCATAATGTCTTCTCTGCAGAGACTTCTGGACTCCACAGGGAGAACATCCTCCTTCCTCTTCTCCTCGAGGCTGCTAACAAACTTCACTTACAGCCAAGATGCTGGTACACGGTGCAATTGGGAGGTGGAGGCAGGAGGATCAGGAGCTCAAGGCCAGCATCAGCTACACAGTGAGTTCAGGGTTAGCCTGAGCTACATGAGACCTTTGTGTCAAACAAAAATAAATCAAATAAAAACATAACCCTACTCCCTTACGGCATGAACTGCCTTGAAGCCAAGTTTCTTGCCAGACTCTATCATAGAAGAAAAATCCCCCCTGGTGTTTTGGCATCTTGGTGTCTAGAACCTAGTTTGCCATAAAATAGAAAGTCAAGAGGAACAGCGTGCTGAGTGGCTCTTGACTGCTAGCTGATGAAATCTACTCTATCATGAAATCTGTCTAGTAGTCTTTGTCTTGCCTCTAATTTGGGTTAAGGCCTGTGAGTAAAATAATAACATCCTCCAGAGCTCTGCTTAGAGAAACCTTTAATCAGAAGCTGAGATTTTGTTTGGTTGAACCACAGCCAACTACTGAATGCTGCCTAGGATCATCACCTGTCTTCCTTCCCCCGTGTCCAGCTTGCATTAATGGATCAGGATTTCTCCACTCCAAACAGCCAGCACTGGGATTTCCCTCCTTTTCTTCAGGTGCCTTCCGTGGTATGACCCACGTGATTGTCTCTCCTTTCCAACACTGACCTTCTAGCTGTAAGACAGGATATGATGTCAGCACAGGGTCAGAAAGGCAGCCAAGGGCTATAGCAATAGCGCATGGGACTTACACGGGAATGCCAGGGTTTAGTGAAAGTCGGTTTGCATCTCTGAGCAGACTGGTGCAAACTCTCTTAGAGAGACCTAGAGTATAAGCAAGCAGGTCTAGATGCTCAGTACAGAAAGAAGTCACAAAGGCCACCCATCATGTCCCTAGCTAGCACCGGTGATGAGCAGGAAGAGGGATCAGAGACCTAAGGGTAAGGCTGTGCTTTAAAGGGTAGACAAGCTAGCTGGACATGGAAGCTCATGCCTATAATCCCAACACTTGAGAGGCCTAGGCAGCAGGATTGCTTGGAGTTCAAGGGGAGCCTGCACAACATAGGGAATTCCAAGCCAGTCCAATCTTGTCCTCACAGCAGTTCTATGAAGGAGGCTTTACTGTCCTGCCTTCACACTGGAGGAATGTGAAGTTCAGAGAGGCTGAGCAAATTGCCCAATGTCACACAGCTAATAAGTGGTATAACTGGGATTCGGATTTGGGTGTGCCTGACTCCAAAGCCTTTTCTTTTCATCTCTGCCCAGAGGCCCCTCACTGAAGATCTAGTGATGAAACATGTCTTCCAGGTATAGCTTGTGGTAACAAGTGTGTGTAGCGCGACACAGTGACGACTATTAATCCAACACCGTGAGAAGACGGCTCCAAGCGAGGGGTGCGCTTTCCTTGTTTGCTTTGACAGCATCTCGTGAAGCCAGCCTTGACCTGGACACGTAGCCAAGGATGACCTGATTCCGGTCTCCACCTTCCAGATTTGGGGACACTGGTGTGCAACCACATCCTGCTGAGGGGATGTTCCTGGCTGTGCTGGAAGACAGGGTCAGGGCAATAGTGAAAGTGCTCAAATAGCACTTCTGTTGACAGACAGTCAACAGGAGATATTGTGAATGCATTGCAATAGAGTTAAATGCGCTACCCATGTGTTCATTAGTGTCTGGTATGGTGGTTTGAACGAAAATGGCCCCCAGAGACCTGTAGGGAGTGGCAGTGTTAGGGGGTGTGGCCTTGTTGGAGGAAGTGCGTCGCTGGGGGAGGGCGTTGAGGGTTCAGATGCTCAAGCCAGGCCCAGTCTCACTTTTTGCCTGCTGCCTGCTGGTCCAAATGTAGAACTCTCAGCTACCTCTCCAGAACCTTGTCTGCCTGCATGCCACCATACTTCCTGCCAGGATGATAATGGACGGAACATCTGAACTGTAAGCCAGCCCCAATAAATGTTTCCTTTAAAAGAGTTGCTATAGTCTTGGAGTCTCTTCACAGCAATAGAAACCCTGAGACATATGGCAAACATGAGAACGCTGAGAACCACCTCTGTAGGCCTCCAAGCGCCACATGAACCAAGGAAATCCTGTCATGTGATAGAAGATCCAGTATCTTCTCAAGGGCTGGTCTCCAAAGAAGATTTCAACTGAATGAAAGGAGGACTCGATTACTACAAGGTTGCAGAGAAAGAATTTATTGTGGATATGAGAGAGGGTTCAGTCAGAGACACCTGAAGGGTCCAGACTGAACCAAACCATAAGGCAGGGGGGCAAGCAGACCAAGAGAGCCATGGCCTCAAGACCATATAGGAAATGGAAACTGGGGAAGGGAAGCCCATCTGGAGAGGCTTAGGGGAGTGGGCTGGGGGAGAAGCGAGCCTTGTCCCGGTTTCTCTGGGACCCGACAGCAACTGAATCACTCATCATTTGTCACTGTTTCAAGAAGGGGAGGAAATGAGATTGCAGTATTCACACATTCCTGAGAGAATCCCTGCTTGGTATGCTTTCTTAAAAGCTAGTGAATTTCACTTTATCTGAAGGTTATGGTTCTGTTGAAATACAGTTGAAGTGGCTGAAAAATGTTTCATATGATTTTTAGCAGCAAAACATTTTCACTAACATAAAACAGCGTAAATAATAAAAGAAAGAAGGAGGGGGTTTTAGGGTGCTGAGAAGGTCAGGGACGTTTTCAGAGTTAAACGTATTTCTCCAGGACCAACAAGATGGCTCACTGGGTAAAAGCACTTGCTACTGAGTCTGACCCACGTGGTGGAGGGAGAGAACTATCTGAAGCAAACGATCCCCTGACCCCCACACATGGCACGTGCGTACTCGCACACAGAAAGTCACTTATGCTAATAATAATAAAATAAATGAAATGTAATAAAAGTAAAAAATATTCATTCATTTGGGCCTGGGGGTTTAAAACAGTTCTTAAGTCAACCATGGTGGCTAATACCTGCATCCCCAGATACTGGAAAGGCTGAGGCAGGAGAAGCTTCTGCGAGTTGGAGACCAACCTGGACTATATAGTGAGTTCCAGGCCAGCCTGGGCAACAATGTAAGACTCTGCCTCAAAGAAAGGGGGGAAATCAATGAGAAGTCTTTCCCTTTTCTCCTCTGTCTCTCTCTCTCTTTCTCTGTTTCAGAAATATTTTTTTTCCAGACAGGGTCTCAGTATATAGACCAAGCTGTACTCCAACACAGAGATCTACCTGCCTCTGCCTCCTCAGTGCTGGGATAAAAGTCATGCACCTGATGGCGCATTTTTCTTTTGAAACTATGATTTTAAAATATGAGTTACAAGTGGAAATAGGAGACATTGAATTACCAGTATCTAAATGCTCCCCATTGTGCTGTGCAGTTTTTCTCAAGGCTAGCAATGAGGGCAACTGGAATTTAAACTTGATTGATAGGAAAATTCTGTGCGTATCTGTGAGGATCAACCAGCTGCTGCCATTTCCAATATTACTCTTTCCGAAAATTTTATTTGTATAGGCATTTTTGCCTGAATGTATAGCTGTGTACCACATGAGTGTCAGGCACCCATGAAAGCCAAGAGAGGAGGTCAGATCCTCTAGAACTGGAGTTACATGTAGTTATGAGCTTCCATGTGGGTGTGGAAAATTGAATCCAGGTCCTCTGGAAGAACAGAGCTCTTAACAACTAAGTCATCTCTCCATCCCAGTGTTACTCCTTTGAAAGAGAAAAGTCAAAGTTTCATCATAAAATAAATCAAATCTCAAAAGAGTTTGAGAACAATAGACCCAAAATGTTAAAACAAACAATCTCTTTGGCCCAGGTATGGTGGCTCATATCTATAATCCTAGCATTCAGGAGGCTGAAACGGGAGGATTGCCACGACTTTTAGCCGGCCTGGGCTACAGAGTAAGATCATGTCTCGGAAATAAGCTAACAACGATAAAAACACAAGCAAGCAAATAAAAAAGCTATTCTGGTAGCTGCCAAGGTTCCTCTGTCTGTTGCTCATAAACCCCACAGCGATTCTCCACATCTCGGACCTATAGCCAGGGTTAAAACCAAACTGTCTGAGGCCAGCTGCACACCTGAGCCTTGTTCTGACCCTGATCATCGGTGGGACCTTGAAAAACTCACTGAACTCAGAGCTTCAGTTTTCTCCTCTGTACAAAGGGCCCAGGGCCAGCCATGTTCAACAAGCATCGTGTTTGCCTCTAATACATGATCGGTCCATGCTTCTGAACAACAGGCTGTACATCAGGATTCTTGTACCCCTCTCTGTGCCATTGTGAGTTTCTAGAGTGATCGACCAAACTCAAGGAAACACTTCACTACTGTTTACCAGCAAGACATGGATAGCTGAGGAGCCAGAGGGAAGACATGCACGGGGTTAGGCACGTGGGATCAGGAGCAGAGCAATGATGTCTCTGAGCATGCTCTCCAGGGCGCTCCAGGGGTCCAGCTGCCCAGAAGCTTCCAGACCATCTTCTTGAGTTTTTAATGAACACTTCAATATGTAGGCATGACTGATTAGATCTTTGGGTACCAATGACCAACTTAATCTTTATTAGCCCTTTCTTGAAGGCTGATGGGTGGGTTGAAAGTCTCAATTCTAATCAGGCCTCATTCTTCCTAGTGACCACTCCCAAACCTGAAGCTATCTAGAAGAGCCTAGCCTGTTGGAAAAATCACTTCATTAGCATACAAGGACACTTATCTTTCTGGAGAGTTCAAGGATGTGAGAAGCCTAGAAACAGATGATACAGGTTTCATTGTCCCAATGGCGAAAACAAGAAACAGCTGGACCCGTCGCTAGGCCAAAATCAATACGTGAGCGTAAAATCCTACTGCAGGGAAGTGAAGACTCTAAAGACAACAGACAAAAGCCTAAACTTTCAATGCCAGATGCTATTCAGGTGAAACGAAATGACTGGAACAATCTTTTTCATTTTTTTTTTTTTAAGACAGGGTCTGACTGGCCTCCAGGCTGGCCTCAAACTTGATATGTAGCTGAGGATTGCCTTAAACTTCTGATCCTCCCGCCTCTACCTCCTGGGTTTTTGTTATACAGACACGCAGCACTGTGCCTGGCTTATGGTGCACTGGGAAGGAACCAGTGCTTTGTGCATGCACACAAGTGTTTTACCAGTTAAGCTACACTGTCAGCCCCTTTAAAATATTTTTCGGGGCTTAGAGGAGTCGCTTAGAGGTTAAGAACACTGGCTGGTCTTCCAGAGCTGGGGCTCTTTTCCCAGCACTCACATGTGTCTGCAATTCTCGTTCCAGGGCATCCGATGCTCTCTTCTGGCTTCCCTGGGCAGCAGGTATGCACATGGTGCACACACATACATACAAGCCCCACACCCAAACACATAAAATAATAAGATAAAATATATTTTAAATATTTTTAAAAGTAGCTTAAGGGGGATAGACAGATGGCTCAGTAGTTATAAGTACATACTGCTCTTTCAGAAGACCCAAGTTCAGTTCTCAGCACCCATGTAGGGCAGTTCACAACCACCTGTAACTCTAGCTCCAGGGGTATTTGATACCTTTGGCTTGTGGACACTCACACACATGTCCAGATATCAACACAAAAGCGAATAATTAAAAATAATAATGATGAATCTTTAAAAGTAGCTTAGAGGGGCTGGGGAGATTGGCTCAGTCATTTAAGAGCACTGACTGCTCTCCCAGAGGAGCTGGATTCGATTCCCAGCACCCACATGGAGGCTCACAACCATCTATAACTCCAATCACAGAGGATATGGTGTCCTCTTGTGTCCTGCATAGGCAAAGCACACACATGGTACACAAAGATATAGGAAGGCAAAATACCAATACACAGATAACATAAAAATTAATTTATTTTTAGAAGTGCCCTAGAATATTCAAAAGGATGAATAAAGAGAAGATATCTAAAAAAGGAATGAAACATTATAAGTGAGAACAGAGAAATAAAACAAGAATAGAATAGAATATGAAAAAAATGAGGAATCTTAAACAAGATATTCAGTACAATTTTTAAAAAATGTAATAAAAGAAGGAAAATCTAGGTAAAGACGACAAATTTGAAGGCTGTATTGAGGAACATACCCAGAATTTAATGCGGAGATAGAACTGGTTGAGAAGGAGTAACTGTTAGCCTGAAACTATGTATTCTAACAAGAGAAGACAGCAAACCTCTGACTTGTTTGCTTCTTCAGTGGGAACAAGAGTCAATGTTAAGAATTTCCCTAACAAAGCAGGACTTCAGACGCCAGACACCCCTAAATGAAATGCCATCCTTCACCTTGTCAACAAAAATGTAAGAAAATTGTAGGTGAGTGAGTTTCTCATAAAACTCGGAAAAAAAAAACAACAACAGATAAAACCAAAGAAAGAAAAAAGGTATGACAGCTACAACAGGGAACAAAATGGAGAAACCAAATGGCCTAAAGCTGCAGGGAAGAGCAGCTCCCAAACCCTTTCTTTGAAATGGTGAAACTAGCAGATGTCAGACAGCATCAGGACAGGGAGACCTGAGTATCCAGCAACGAGACTGGGCTCTGTCCTCATTGTAAGCAACCACTGCCTGCGAGTTTGAGAAAACCAGATGAAAGGGGAAAGTTTAAAACTATCCAGAATCAACTTGCTATTTGTGCCTGAAGCTCAATAAATTACAGGAGGAAACCAAAGAAACGAGAAACTGGCACTTATTAAGGTCTTGGAGCTACAGCCCCAGAGGTATACATGTTTTTGTTATTATTCAATGTGTGTGTGTGTGTGGTGCTGGGGATAGAACACAAGGCCCCTGCTCACATACTAAGCAAAAGCTCTATCACAGAGCTACAACCCTGCCCTGGAATATTCTTTAAATGGAAGTAAGGCAGCCTAGGGGGAGGCAGGAAAGAAAAGGAGTGAGCGGGTTGTGGAGATGCATTCTGAGAGCCCAGCACCTGGTAGGTTAAAGGAGGGATACCATTGTTACATAGCAAAATCCTTTCATAAAAATAAAATAAAACAGTAAAGTGATGGAGAGATGGGTCAGTGGTTAAAAGCACTGGCTGCTCTTGTACAGGGCCCAGTTTCAATTCCCAGTACCCACATGGCAGCCCACAACCTCTGTAACTTCAGTTCCAGGGAATCCAACGCCCTTTTCTGGCCTCAATTAGCACTGTAGGCACGTGGTGTACAGACATCTATGCGGGCAACACACTCATACACAAAATTCAAATTTAAAAATAAAGTAAATCAAGAACAACAGAAACCTCTTAGAGTTAAGTGGTGACAGAATTAGTATTAGAATCAGAGCAACATGGTGACCACATCAGAGGGAAGAGAGAGCTTCCAGGGTCTCAAAGGCACTTGGGATGTCAAGCAAGGAATGCAAATCTCCAGTGGATTTGGCCCTCTGCCTGTGACAAATGGTCTTCTTGTAAGTGGGGTCAGTGCCATCACGGAGCGGTACTCACGCCGCCAGTTTAAGAGCTGCCGGGCGGTCTGCACGTGTGCAGAAAAGAGCGTTGGAAGGAAATATGGCACACAGAGACGAACACACAAGTGAGTGGGAAGGTTGTGACAACCCAGAGAAGTGGGGAAGGAGCAACCCCTGCAGAAAGAACCTTGAAAGCTGACAAGAGGCCTCTCCCTTTGGAAACAACAGGAAGCTCCAGGCCAGGTGATCATGGGAGATACTGATACAGCGAGCAGGGGATTCCTGCCAGATAAGCAGAGGAGATGAGCTCATTGCAGAAAGTGAGGGTGCGGGCTGAGCTGAGTCCTCAGGAATCCTGAATAATTGGGCTCTGTCTGCACCGCCCATTTTTCCAGCCACCACTACAGAGGATTATTGTGGAACTCTTAGGTCCAGTCAACTCTTGAGAGGTTTTCCTCTACTTCTACTTGGAGTTGAACTACATCCTAAGATCTATCTTTTAAAAAAAAAAAAAATGGTGGCAGAAGAGACCGCCCATCAGTTCAAAGCACTTGCTACTCTTTTAGAGAACCCAGATCCAGTTCCCAGTACACAGTAACTCCAGTTCCGAGGGATCTGACTCCTCTAGGCGTGTACGTAGTGCACAGACATTCATGTAGGCAAAACGCTCATGCACATAAAATGCAAATAAATAACATCTTAAAAAAAAAAGATAGCTCGGCTCAGTGGGTGAAGGCACAACCAAGCTTGACAACATGAGTTAGGTTTCCAGACCCACAGGGCAGAAGGACGGGACTGCCTCCTGCGAGTTGTCCTCTGACCTCTACACACTTGCTTCAGAACGATTTTTTCTTTTCTTTTTTTAAAATTTACTTTTTTGTGTATGTGCCCTGTGGTGTGTGTGTGTGTGTGTGTGTGTGTGTGTGTGTGTGTACACATACCACAGCATATATGTAAAGGTCAGAGGACAATTTGCAGGAGTTGGTTCTCCTCTCCATTGTGTAGACCTAAGGACTGAACTCAGCCAAAGGTGACAGGACGGAACCTTCTGTGTGTACACAGCTGTCCTCTGAGCTCCATATGTGCACTATGGTACATGCGCCCTCCAGTGGCGCACACCTTTAACCCCAGCACTTGGGAGGCAGAGGCAGGTGCATG
The DNA here is from genome assembly GCA_026225945.1 of Cricetomys ansorgei. Classification (NCBI taxonomy): domain Eukaryota; kingdom Metazoa; phylum Chordata; class Mammalia; order Rodentia; family Nesomyidae; genus Cricetomys; species Cricetomys ansorgei. The sequence continues at coordinate 45,504,073 of JAMJFZ010000242.1, read as the reverse complement.
TCTGTGAATTAGAGGCCAGACTGGTCTATGCATGAGTTCCAGGTCAGCTAGAATTACAAAACACAGAGAAATTCTGTCTCAAAAAACTAAAAATAAAAAGAAAGAAAGAGAAAAAGAAAAATTTAAGCTTAAAGTGTCATGGATATTTCAATAGAAGTCATAAAAAGTAGGGAGAACCATTGGATCTTGATCTCAAATAAAAATGTAGCATATGTTATTTATAGGTGTCAAAAACTCTAGTGAAAATTTCCCGTAATTTATAAGAAATAAGGAGTAAAGTAAAATTCTGCCCGTTTCGAAGACTATGCCGCCAAGAGATAACCCCATACCAGAATAAAACTACCCTGTGACCTCACCAGCGTGGATAGACTTATTTGGAATTTGAGACAATTTTATCCAAAGGTTAGTAAAAGTTTATCTTTTCACCACTATTAATCAAATAATAGCATAAACTATATCCACAAAGTTACTGTTAAATTACTTTTAAGATCAAATTATGTTCAGATATCCTGAGCATACTATACTTATTAACAATTCACATGTGAATCACAAACACCTTAATCTTACAATTTCTTAAAGTTCTCTTTAGCAGCTCCATTATTTCTGCTGTTGCTTCATTTTTAAAATAAAACCTATTCCTCAAAGATATTCCATTATTCAGAATTTAAATTAATTTTCCTAGGCTCTTTTCTTATGCAGCCAAACTGTTATTTCATAGAAGATGATTGAACAAAGTTATTTTATGTTTGTTTTATTTTTACAATGCAAGACAGAAGATGATTAATCATGATAGAAATAGTTAAATTAGCTGGGCATAGTTTACTGGTGTAAGTGCCTGCGATCTTAGCCCTTGGGAGGCAGAGGCGAGGACTGAGTCCTGGATCAGCCTGGATATAGAATGAGACTGTTTTTGAGAAAGAAAGGAAGGAGGGGAAAGAGGAAGGAGTTACTAAGGACATACTATGAAGGAGGTATTTCTGGCTGTCCTGGCACATACCTGAAGGCAGATAGGATCAGAAGTTCTGGGTCATAACTGGCTCCAGATCAAGTTTAGGGCCAACCTGGGCTATATGAGACTCTGTCTAAAGACAAAACAAAGCAACAACAAAAACCAAACAAAACTATCTCTACGTCTGGGAATATAGCTTAGTGGTAGAGCGTGGATGAAGCCCAAGGTTCAATTTGCAGGACTCCATAAACAAAACAAACCCACCTCAATCCCTCAAAACCCCCAGCGGTTTAAGACAGATGCTTTTCTTATTTCCCAGACGAGGAATTTAATACTCACATCAGTTAAGTTTGGTGCCCATGTGTGCCGTTCGCGTACATGTGGAGGCCGATGTCGGGTGTCTTCCTCTTTCACTCTCCATCACTGTACTCTGTTTTTTGAAACAGTCTCTCACTCAACCTGGATCTCCCAGGCTCTGGGATTTTTTTTTTTTTTTTTGGTGAGCGCTTAGGATGAAACTTGGATCCGCATACTTATACGCAAGCCCTTTACCCACTGAACGACCTCTCCAAGTATCTGTTGGATCTGATAAGTAAGAAAATATGCCCCAATGGAGGTTTAAGTGTAATGTCTAAAGAAACTCCACTTTATGCCAAGCATCCATCTTGGTGCCCATTAGCGTTCCTCTCTGACTTTGGTCCCTGGAAGATAAGTTCCCAGTAACCCTGACTCAATGACCCCCACCCAAAAATGAACAGCTGTGTCATCTACTTGTAATGATGTGATTAATTGCTCTTTTGGCTTCTGTAACTTGCTTCTACAGATACCCAAAGATTGCTTTGAGTTGCTTTAACCACTTAACTTGGCAGAACAGACCAGTTTTTGCTTGTTTGCCTAGATGTTGAAGGTCTTCTTGTGGTTTTCCCTTTTTAAAAACCCTTCCTAGGCCCCTCCTTCACAGCAGGTCTGAGATTGGGCCTTAAGGCTGTTGTCCTACTAGCAGCTAATCAATAAATCATTTAATTATAATTGGATTGGATCTTTTCCCAGAGATCACAAACTTAAGTGGCAGTAAATGTCAGATGCAGCTACTCCAGTCAGTATAAAGAAAAGGCTCATTTCCTAAGTAGATGAGAATCAATGGACAGAAAAAGTAGCTTCCCTTAGTCACATCTGTTTTTGTTACATATGCATACACACCCTTCAACACTTAGATGCTCGTTTTGCATTGAGCATCCCATGGGGCCATGCAATTGATGTGTGTCCAGACCCACAGCACTGTTACAAGTAACTGACTACAGATGACAATTTTTTTTAAGTGTTGGGTACCTAAACCAGGGTCTCTTGTGTAGTAATCTACATCTGCTCTTACTAGTGATTTTATACATCCTAGGGAAATTTGTTGACACGATACCCTTGAATACTCAAACCCACAGGTGCTGATGTCCTTTGTACAGAATTCCTTAGTATTTGATTTAACCTATGAACATTCTCTAGGATACTTTAAGTCCTCTCTGGGTACTTATAACACCCAATGTAAATGCTATGGAAATAGTTATTAAGCTATATTGTTTGGGAAATTGATAGGTAGTCTGTAAATGTTCAATACAGCCATAGATGGTCACTTTTTGTTTTTAATTTTACTTTGTTTAAAATCTTTTTAGATTTATTTATTTTTATGTTATGTCTATGAGTGTTTTGCTCAGATATATGTCTGTCCATCACATGCCTTTAGAGGTCAGAAGGGGATGTCAAATCCCCTAGAACTGGAGTTATGAATGGTTGCAAGCCACTATATGGATGCTAGAAATCAAACTCAGGTTCTCTGCAAGACCAAGATAGTCTCTTAACCACCGAGTCATCTTTGCATCCCCTACTTTTTGATTTTTGAAAAATGTTGTAAGTACTGGTGATGTACCTCACTGATAGACCCCTGCCTAGCATGTGGGGGGCCCTGGGTTTGGGTGGAAAAAGAATAACTGGGAGACTGCTCTGAGTTGAAGGTCAGTCTGGGCTACAGGATGGAACCCTAACTCAACAACAACAACAACCAGACAAAGGATGGGCAGGGATACAGCCCAGTTGGTAAAGTTTGTCAAACATTCGGGCAATAGTCATGAGTTATATCCCCGGCACCATATAAATCAGATGTGGGGGCACACACCTGTAATCCTCGAAATCCAGAGAGAGAATCAGTAAGATCAAAGGTTGTTGTTTTTGTTTTTCAAAAGAGGATCAGAAATTTAAGGTCACTCCCGATTACATATTGAGTTTGGAGCCAGGTCAGCCTGAGGTACATGAGATCATGTCTTAGGGGGAAAAGGAAGAAAAGGAAAATTTTGATTCTAGGTTGGTGAAGTCTTCAAAGGTACAATCCTCAGATACAGAAGACTGTCTGACTGTGTGTCCAAAATATTTCTAGATTTCCAACAGTCACATTTTCTGTGTGTTTATTCTGTACTCACATAATGTTTATATGGTTTTCATGTTGGAGTTTTTGATCTACAAAAGACCTTGGAAGGTCACCCATATGTAGTGTTGCAGGTGGAAATACTTAGGCCTAGCCATGAGAGGCCTGCCCTGCAAGGGATAGGTACTTCAGAAGGCAGGGCCCAGAGACAAATTTTACTGACTCCCAGATTGTGGCTTTGTTTCATCTCCCCAGGACAATTGAATGACAAGACCAAATGGAAGGTGATGTCAAAGTAAATCCTTCCACATCTATGTTACACAAAAGACACACATTACAAGAACAACCAAACCCTATAAGCCTCATGTGAGGGTTGTTGGCCTGAAGTGTCCAGGTATGATACAGCTCAGGCCTCACAGGAAAACAATCATGAATATTTTGGAGTGGGAACAAACCTTCTGACTATCTACCTGTGAGTCCCTTATCATGGGATATCATGTGGCCAGAGATAGTAGCAAAGGAGAGGCCTACGTCTCCAAGCTGACAACTGAGGGCTACTTTTCTGTTTTCTATGGCCCATACCTTCCTACTGAACATAAGCAAAGACTCCCATGCCAGTCCTGAAAGTCGTTTTGTAGCCCTACAGTGGGCTAGGAAAGCCATTTCTCATGGCTCCTCTGAACTGGGACTCATCGAGTAGCTCTCCATATCCACAGGCCCTGTCTTCATGGGCTCAACCAGACACAGAGCAAAAGTATTTAGATAAAAATTTCCAGAAATCAAAACTGGAGTTTGTCATGAAGAGTACTGAATTTGCAGGAGTGAAGTGGTGTGCAGGAATCATGAGTTGGGCAACGTGAGTAACCTAGAGAGAATTTAACACAGGAAGGCTTGGACATAGCTTAGTTGCTAGACTAAGTTTCTAGACTGTTTGCCAAGCTAGTATGCACGAAAGCCTCAGTTCAAACCCCAGGAAATTCATAAGTCAATTGGTCCCAGAGGTTCACACTTGTAATTCCAGCATGCAGGAGGTGGAGGAAGAGGCATCATTCTGATGATTCATAGTCCTTGACTACTGTGGTAGTTTGAGTGAGAAATGTTCAAGTTTTTGTGTCCTTTACGAGCCATATAATTGTACACTTGGTTCCCAGCTATTGTGGGGGGGCTGTCTCGAACTTTTAGGAGCCTTGCTAGAGGAAGTAAGTCACTGGAGGTGGGCTGTGCAGAGTTTACTCCCTCTGCTGCCTGCACGTGGATGGAGGTATGAGCTCTCAACTTCCTACTGTGGCCATCTGCTGCTGTACTTCCCTGAACATTGTTGACTCCCACTCTGGAACTATAAGCCAAAATAAACTCTTTCTTCTATAAGCTGATTTAGGTCGTGGTGTTTATTACAGCAATAGGAAAATAACTAATAAAGCTATATGGCAAATGTATGGCCAGTCTTTCTAAATGAGACTCTGTCTCAAAAAAATAAGCAAACAAAACCCAGAGAGATAGAGAAAGATATGAAGGAAGAACAAATACAGAGGAGCTGAGTATAACAGTTCATTCATATAATTCTAGTACTCAGGAAGCAAAGGCAGAAGGAGGACTGGGCTATATAGTGAGACACTGTCTCAAACCAACCAACCAATAAACAAAAGACAGGAGGACATGGGTTACCAATGGTCACAAGACTCCTTGGAGCCAGTCTTCCACAGATAACCAGGCATGACTTAATTGGCTTTTAAGACAATCAGGGAGGGATAGCAGCTATCATTCAAAGCTGCCTTTCTTAAGTTTGTTTTAAAACCAAAGAAATAGAGGTGCTAAGTGATCCAGAAGGGAAAACAAAACAAAATAAACAAACAATTAAAAAAAAACAAACCACCAGCTATCTTTATCCAAAAAGTCTTTACCACAGTTCCCAAGCATAATCACACCTCAGAATTTGGAGACAGCCCATGGTGTCCATGTCAACACCCTTGGGCCCTTTACAGGATCTGTCACATTTTAGTGAGCTTGCCTACCTACACAGTAGCTACCACAAGGTTAATCTTTGTCACATATGAACGAGAATAAGGGGTGCCTTATATGGCCAGGCTTCAGAAAGCAATATCCCTTTCAGAAAGCAAGCTTGTGTTCCTGCCATACCCAAGGGCTTGGTTTCTCAGAGAGTAACTTGTCATCTGGCTAAGATCAGATCAGACTCTCTCAGGGAGTCACAATGAAATTTTCCTAAGTACGTTCCATATATTTAACTTTCTCTTATCTACATAATCTGGGCATTTTCTTCTCTTGCTTAACCCTCTTCCGTCTGTCCAGTTTTTCATTGAATGCTAATTGCTAAAAGCTATTATCAGGAAGATAAAGGCAGGGAGCCAGGTGTGGGTGCTCCTGTCTGTAATCTCAGAATATGAGATATTGGAGTTCAAGGCCACCTTGGGCTACATAGTAAAAACCAGGAGAGCTGGGTTGCATAGGAAGACTTTGTCTCAAATAAATTAAAACTAAAAGCAAAAACAAAAAGGATGAAGACAGGGCCCTTCTCTTAGAAAACTCCAAGTTGGCAGTGATTCACAAATACAATTAGCATGGAGATTATCTGAGGAGAGACACAAAGCAAATGATTTTTCTGAAAGCTTCTGAAGTCACAGGCATCTGCACTTTATTTCCTGAGATGCTGGGGACCAAGCCCAGGACCTTGGACACAAAGGGCGCTTCACCACTGAGCCATATCCCTAGCCTTGTAGGGCCAATAAGAGATTTATAAGAGCCTATCCGTCAGCCCAAGGATCTGGAGAAAGAGCAACCATTTCTCATGTGCCCCCCTTCCCACGCTTCCCCAATTCCCTCTCTCTCTCTCTCTCTCTCTCTCTCTCTCTGTGTGTGTGTGTGTGTGTGTGTGTGTGTGTGTGTGCTTGTGGTATGTGGTTAATGCATATTTTATCATAGTTTATGCACATGTATGTTGGTGTCCTGGCCTGTGTGTGTGCTCATGGAGGTCAGAAGTGAATATCAGATACCTTTGACTTTCTTTCTCTACCTGTTTTTTAAGATGTCTTGCTGAACCTGAAGCTTGTTGTTTTGGCAGACCGGCTGGCCAATGAGTCCCCAAAGCCCTAGGATCTGCCTGTCTCTACTCTACCCCCAATACCCCAGCTCTGTTTACAGACGTATTTCTTACCCAGGTTAAGTGGGCACTGAGGACTTGAACCCAGGTTCCCATGCTTCTGCAGCAATCTCTCTATCCACTGAACCATCTCACAGCCCCTCTTGTGGTCCTTTGAATCTTAGACGTCCTATAGGACCTAGTCCCTGGGATGCTTTCCACTTTGCCTCTGTCCTACCTGTGTCACCCATCACCCGTGTTACACCCTTCTCTAGAACTCTGTCTGTGCCCCTCACAGCACAGGGACCACCTTCTACTATGTGACTTATCCTATAGATCTTTCTAGAATACCCTGTCTAAACTTCCAGATTTCTGGATGTGGCAAATCTATCCGACCCAACTCTGACTCTCTCTACAGCACATGATTCAGTGTTTTGAGTATATTAATAGTAACATGTTTGCTGAACAAAGGGGTCTTTTTCAAAAAAATTCAAGCACAGATAAATGTACGAACGCGGTGGAGAAAGGAGGCTGTTCTGGGGGGTGGAATGCTTAGGCTCAAAGCACCATATATGGGAATGTGTGGGGAGACCTAAACTGCCTGGCTGAAATGGAAGAAACAGTGCTGCATAAGGGCAGAAATGAGTGGGGAATGGGAGCAGTGGGAACCAGGACAGTTGCTGGACCACTCTGACTGCCAGCTGGAAGGGAAGCACAGACTGGCAGAGTTGGAGGGACTGCAGTGATGCCTGCAGGTGCCCAACATCCTACTCTGCTCACTGGGCCTGGGCTCCCAGCCTCCCTACTCTAGATGCTGTGTCAGAGGCTCCTCTTCATCAGAGTCTGGAGGCTCAGACCATCAGTAAGCTGGGGAGATGCAATATTCAGTTTTCTGGTTTCTCTTTCTCTCCGTGTGTTTTATAACTAATTTAATTTAATTCTATGTGCATTGGTGTGAGGGTGTTAGATCCCCTAGAACTAGAGTTACAGACAATTGTGAACTGCCATGTAGGTGCTGGGGATTGAACCCTGGTCCTCTGGAAGAGTACCCAGTGCTCTTAACCGCTGAGCCATATCTCCAGCTCCCAGTTTTCTGGTTTCTTATCTGCCCTTTGTGGAGACTGGGACCGAAAAGGAGTACATAGGTGGACACGGGGAGACCATTAAAGTGATTGTCACAGTGCACATATGCCGTAGTGGCCTTTTGGGTGGTAGAAGGGCTGAGAGGAAAGGAAGTGAAGTTTGAGATGAGTATATATTTATAGACAGGCTCTTGCTACATAGTTATATATAAGCTAGTCTCAGATTCATTCTTATAGCTCAGGCTGCCTTGAATTCTAAAGCCTTCTGCTGGGATTATAGGTATGAACCACCACACCCAGAACTTGAGGTACTCTTTAAAGGTAGAAGCAGAGCCTGGTGGGGATGTAAAGCCTGAAGGAAATGGAGAAATCCAGGGTAACTGGGCTTTTTCAGCTGTAAAAAATGGGTGCCAACGCAGGGTAGGGTAAGAGCTGGATGAGAGGATGCCCCCTTCCTGTCCCAGGGATGCAGCATGATTGGGCTTGGCTGCTGCTTCTGGGAGGGGAAGCTGGTGGGGCCCACGGAGACCCCACAGCCCACCTCCTCTTGAGGACTTCAAACCACCTTCAGCTTCTGCTCCAGTCCTTTCCAATCACACGATTCTCTTCACCCCTTTCCTTTCTCTCCCTGAACCCCAACACAATCCTCCGCTTCCCCTCACCCCCAGAGCTTAGACAGGAGAAATCTTGGTCAGCTAACGTTCTGTGTTTGACCACAATTTTTAGTCCTTGAAGGGATCTGAGTGGGGTTCAGGGGAGTCTCAGTGCAGGGAACCACGAGACCCTACTTAGGGCCCAACTCAGTGCCTGGCGAAGCCATGAGGCTGCAGAGAAAGTCACCCAAGGAAGTCATCCTGAAGACTCGCTGAGCCTGTTTCCTCATTGCCATCACCGTTTGATTGGTCTTTACCTGGGAATTGTCTAAGAACTTTTGCTGTTTTTGAGATACAGTTCTCACTCTGTAGCCCAAGCTTAGACTCACCATGTAACCTAGGTTAGTCCCAAACTAGCAGACTTCCTCTTGCCTCTTGCCTTCCTCTCCAGAATACTGGGATTACAGCCATGAGTCATCTGGCCTGGGTTTAGAATGTGTGTTAAAGTATATATAACATGAATTTACTTTTTTTTTTTTTGAGGCAGGGCCTTGAGCTGTAGCCCAGGCTGGGATCAAATTCACAGTGATGCTTCTGAATACTGGGATTGTAGATGGGAACTACGACATATGGAGAACTCACTATCTTAACTTTTAAAGCCTGCAGCTCAGTGACATCAAATACATTTACTGTCCCTACTATATAGCATCATACTTCCTCATGCTGTCAAATAGGGACTCTCTGTTCATTAAACAACCGCCCTGCCTCCAGCCCCAGTCAACTCCTTTCAGTCGTTATGGATTAGACTAATCTACGTGCTTCATATAGATGAAATTCCGTTTGTCACTTTGTATCCCGCTTCCATCATTTATCATCACGCCATCAAGGTCCACCCACTCACAGTAGGTATAGCAAGTGCCAGAATCAACAATATTCTACTGTATGTATACACCGAATTTCGTTTATCCAGTCATTAATCTATGGTTCTGTCTTAAATTCCAAAAGTAGTTAAGGAACTTTAAAGGAAAGCAATAGAAACAATCAGACTACAACATGAGGGGACAGTAGCCCATATGAGCGAAGACACTCGGAGGACTGTCCCACCTTTTATAATGTATTAATTATTACTGTGTGTATGCATGACGTGTGTCTGCAGCACGTGTCATGTGTACACATAGACACGGTACACATGTGGAGGTCAGAATACCACTTGCAGGAGTCCATTGGTTGTCTCCTTCAACCTTTAGGTGGTTTGGGGTATTGAACTTGGGTTTCTAGCCTAGTGACAGGTGCTTTTACCTGCTGAGCCATCCTGCCAGCCTGGTCTATCTTTGGGCAGAAAGCTGGCATGAGCGTGGCCACACAGCTATTTGACTTTCTGCTTTCAGTTCTTCTAGGCAGTAACCCAGAAGAACTCCTGGAGCCTACGGTAATTTGAGGGTTCACTTTTTACAAACTACTGTTTCCCACAGTGACTGTACCATTTAGCCCTCCCACCACCAACGCACCAGAGTTCCAATCTCTCTACATCCTCCCGACACTTTTAAAAATATGGGTAGACATGAGGTTTTTAATTCTATTTCTCAAAAAATCAGTAATGGTGAGCATCCTTTCTTGGGTCAGCTGACCATTTGTATGTGGGTATGTGTGTATGTGCCAAGGCACATGGAAGTCAGACAACTTTCAGGAGATGGCCCTAGCTTTTCCACCTTGTTTTTGAGGCAGAGTCTCTCATTGTTCCTGTGGCTGCTTATACCAGGATAGCTGGCCAACAAGCTTCTAGGCCATTCTATTTCCCATAGGAGTGTTGGGACAACAGATGCTGACTATGGCATCCAGCTTTTACATGGGTTTTGGGTCAAACTGAGGTCATCAGGCATGTATAGAAAGTGCTTCTACCTGCTGTGCACATCCCTAGCTTTCAATTAACCAACTGCATATCTTCTTTGGAGACGTCTAGTCAAGTCTTTTCACGCTCTTTTCCTACTATGAAGGATTGAATCCAGTGCCTCATATTGTAAGCTCAGTAGCTTATACCCTAGTCCATTGTTGGGGAAGTTTATTTTTAGTTATGTTTACATGTTTTCATGCATTGTTGGGTGAGAGGCTATCCTAGGTCTAGGGTGTTCTGTATTGTTTGCAGGTGTTGGGTTTCTGTGTGGGTTGTTTAATTGCTAATGATCTGCATGTGCTATCAGTAGAATACCTGAGGAGTTCTGAAAGAATAAATACACCTGAGCTGAGACACTTGGGGTCCCACCGTCAATTGAGTATGGCACTGGTCACAATGGTAGTTCCTGACAGGGCTTCCACCTAAGAAAATGCCTCCTTGTCTGCTTGGTGAACCACCCCCACAGATGTACAACCACAGTCCCTCATTTTATTTTTTTAACATTTAATTTTATGTTTGTGCATGCGCCTCTGTCTGTAAGTACACTATGTTCATGCAATGCGTACAGAGGCCAGAAAAAGGACTTGGATGCCCTGGAACTAGGATTTTAGGGAACTGTAAGCCACCATGATGTGGGTGCTGGAAACCTAACCTAGGTTCTCTGGAAGAGCAGCCAGCTCTCTTAAGCCCTGAATCTCCGTCTTCCCTGCCTTTGTCATTCTGAGTTTCGTGAGTTATTCAGTTTCCTGAGTGCTGGGACCACTAGGTTTGGCTTTATTTATTTATTTTTAAATTTTAGTTTGAGACAGGGTCTTACCATATTGCCCAGGTTGGACTTAAATTTGCCCTAGCCTCATCCTTCAAAGTAATTGGGATCGCAGGGCCCCATGCCACCAGGCCTGACAAGAACTTGTTGTTGTTTGTTTTGTCTTCCTTTAAAGACTATCTTTAATTATGTGCATGCATGTTTCTCTATGTTGGTGGAATGTGGGTGCCTGCCAGAGCCAGAGCTGAATCCCCTGGAGTTGAGCTACACTCAGTAGTGGTCCTGTGAACCAAACTCAGGTCCTCTGAAAAAGCAGTATTTGCCCTTAACCACTGAGCCGTCTCTCCAGCTTTAATAAGAGATTTTCATATATTCTGGATAATAATCCCTTCAGATATATGGTTCATACACTTTTTTTTTCCTTTGAGACAGAGTCTCAAGTATGCCTTGAACTGGTTTTGTAGATGAGATGACCTTGAAGCTCTGATCCTCCTGCCTCCAGCATCCTTTAGGACACACAGTTGACTTTTAAGAACAATTCACCAATTTTTCTCTTGTGTTATCTGAGCTTTTTGGTGTTACGGTCATAACTTAAAATTTAAAAACAACTTATCAATTGAAAACAATTAATTCAAACCAGAGCCAAGAATCTCTTTATTTTACATCTGGAAATCGATTGAACAAAGATGCTAATGGGCTCGCTGGTCCAACACTGGTTAGTGAGCTCTAGCCTGACAACCCTGTCCATGGCTCCCTTCCAAACCCTCGCTTCCCCTGCAAGTAGCCAAGGCAGGCCAGGCGAGCTGTGGAGCAGTTTGGAGAAGAGCCTTCAAAGCATATGCGTCTTTCTTTTTCTTCATAAGAAACGTCAAAGTTTCTCCCGTATGTTGAAAAAAAGAAAGATTTTAGAATGAAGAATAATTATGAGATATTTTTGAGCGTATTTCATTTCTGGTCACCACCTTTTACTAGAACAAGGCAGCCCCTTCTTATAATGAACTAATGGTTTACCCAGAGCTACCAGGTTTAAGCAATCTAAATACCTTCAGTCCCTGCCCAGCCAGTGTGTTGTTGCTTTTTAGTAAGCTAGCCGGTGAGAATGGCAGTGTGTCATTTGAGTAGCTGAGGATAGTTCATTTGCCTGCTTACAACTCCACTCTCCAGGAGCTTATGCTGATAGACAAGAAAGCAACTCCCGGTTTCTTAAATAAGTAGACCTTAAAGCCGCGTGGTTGGCTACTGTTAAAGGAACTTAATTTCTCATCTAGGCCTCCTTTCAGGGTGTTAAAACAGGAGTCATCAGGATAGTTAGGGGGGTGGGGACATGGTTGGGTAACTTTTCCGGCCAAAGGGAGGCGTTGTTTTTAGAAATAAATTTTAAAAAGAAAACCTTCTGGAAGAGCCTAAGATTGTTAAAGTTGTAATCTTGTCCTGAATTCATCTGGGGTTCTTAGTGAGAGCGCGGGGTTGTGCGTTCCAGCCAACATCAACTTACAGACACTTGCAACCTTGAACCTCTAGGATCTTCTTGAACTCTCCGCACCCCCCAAAAGCCGTTGACTAAGAGGCAGCCTTACCCTGCCACCCCTTGCCTCGCTGCCCCCCAACACAAATGGTCTGAGATCTAGAAACAAGCCTAGCAAGCAGCGCCTTCCGCGCACGCCGAGGGTGAAGCGCGGGACTCCCGGGAGAGGGGTTGCTCTCCGGATTTCTCCAGGATGCAGGTCCTGGAGGAAGAGAGACCTACGAGGGTGCGGGGCGACCGCGGAGGGCCGGGAGTGCAGTCCAGGGCGGGGCGGAGGTTGCGGAGGGGCGTGGGCGCGGTCGGCCTGGCGGCCAGGGGGAGGGGCGCAAGGGGGAGCGGCGCCTCCCGCCCAGGGTGAGCGGCGCGCGGCGGCCCCGAGGACGCAGAGTGCGGAGCCGGGCGCGAGGTTTGGAGCGCGGGTGGCTGCCATGGGCTTGCAGTGAGCGACGCTGGTGCGACTTCTCCGGGCGGCGCGTGTCCTCGATCACCATGAAAGGTAAGGCTGTGGTGGGCTTCGGGGTTCGCGGGGAGGTCAAAGGAGGCGCAGTCTGGAGGGAGCGCGGGTCCTGCGCCGACTCCGGGGATGCTGAGCGCTTGGCCGGAGCCCTCGAGGCTTGGGTTTGAGACATGCTCAGACGCTCTCCTCCCGGTCGGCCTCCTCAGAGTCTTTTGGAAGTTCCAAATCGTTGTTTACGGATTTCGGTTTCCAACTTTGTAATTGAAAAAACATGCAGAGGAGAGCGAGGCACCCTCATTCCTCCGGCTGGGTTCGCAGCGCTCGCCGCTCTCCCGGGTCCTCGGGCCTCGCCCGGTGACCTTTCCGCGGTCCCATCCGTCGCTGTGCCACGGGCTGGCTGTTTTCCCGGGACTCGGGATGTCCTCGGTGCGCGCGCTGCGCATCTGGCAATGATTAGGTGCCCGCGGAGTTCAGCTGGCTCGGGAATTGCGCTTGGCATCTTCTCCATCGGGTCCATTGACTGGAAAATAACTGCTCCCGGTTCCGCGTCCCTTCTTTGCCTCCGCCCGGGGGATGACTGTCCCAGCGTGTGCCCAGGAGGTGCCACAAATCTTGCCGGTATTGGCCCCCCTAAGTGGTGTCTTCTGCAGGCGGGTTTATGGAGGTGTCAGATGTTATCTTGCCTCTTTTAAAGAATCTGGAGAAGACGGCCTTGGGGGGCCAGCCTTCTGTGCAGTGGAAACACGGATTTGCCAACAGAACCCTGATTTATGTGGGAGATAAATAATTACAGTCAGGCCATCGGAGGGGGTCGTAAGAATGCGCCAGCGTGGTGTTTACGCAAGGCTGGAGTTCCCGGTTTGGGGCTAAGGTAACACGTTGCAGTTCCAGCGCGGGGTCCCGGGCTGGGTGCGAAATGCCATCTGAGTTTCCAGCTGCTCTGATAGCGCGTTGCGATTGCTTTGCTGGGTGGGTGGGTGGGGGGAGCCCCAGGAGCTCGGAAAGTAACTTCGCTCTGGAAGGTTTCTGTGAAATGCAGTTCGTGCTGAACTACTAGGAGTTAGGGTCCTGTGGATTCCATCGCCTTCCGAAGATGCCGGGCCTTCACTGGAGGGTACTCCCGCAAGGAACAGGATTGTAAGCCAGGTGCTAAGAGGCTTGCCCCAGGGAAAGGGTACTCAGAGCAGGCTACAACTTACTGCCTCAAGAGTTTGAAAATGCCTTGACATGCTTTCTCGCTCCGCCTACGTTCTCTTGCCTTGTTTACAGCTTAGAGAATGTGCATGTTTCTTAGCTAGGGCTCCCCTACCCCTAAATACCGGGAACTGAACTTAGATCCTCTCCCACTGGACTACATCCGTTAGTTAGTCCTCTCTGCTTTTTAGTTTAAGACAGGAAGACAAGATCTCACTAAGTTGTTAAGGCTGATCTAGAGTCCGTAGGCGCAGGCGTTGAACTTGTGAACCTCCTGCCTCAGCCTCCCAAGTAGCTGGGGTTACAGGTGTGCCATATGACTGACTCCCAAGGCAATCTTCTTGCCAGTCATTAAAGCTAGCAGTTTCTCAACTCTTGGCAAGACAACACCTCCCCACACCACCACTACCCATCCCCCACGCAGGCACGCACGCCCATCCTCATCAGTTCCAGCTTGGTGCAGTAATTGCAGTTTGGGTCTTTCTCAGCAGGCGCAGCTCTGGAATGCAAAATACAACTACAGGTTTAAAACACATTTTGGGTGAGACTTATAACACACTTGGACCAGATTGGAAGCCCTAGAGAAAGCTCATGTTTTACCTCTTGTGGTCTAGGCCTATTAGCCCTGATCATTTTCTGTCTCTGTTGGTAAGACTGGATCTAGGAACTGGTGAATCCCTATGTAGGCTAGCCACTTTGAAGGGCTGTTTTGTCGAGATCAATTAGTTAATTAATCAGACAGGTCTTATTCCATAGCCCAAGCTGGCTCCTGATCCTCTTATCTCAACCTCTCCAGTGCTAACAGGTGTAAGTCACCATGTCCAACTTGAAGACCTCGTTTTAATTACTAGCAACAGGGTCTTGTTATGTAGCCCAGGTTGCTTAGCTTTCAATCTGCCTTCCTTTACCTCCTAAATTCTGAGGTACAGATGCTGTACCTGAGACAACAGGACCGACTAAAATTTGGCAATTTTACTTTATTTTTTGGCATGGCTGAAGATTGAACTCAGTCCCTCCCCACCCAGTATAATTCTGACACCTAGCCACAGGTAATTAACCCAACACTTTCCTTGGGATCCTAATTATGTCATATGGTCTTTAATTCATTGGACTTCATTGGAATTTGATTTTTCTACTCTGAAGGTTGAAGCAGGAGGATTCCTAGGAGTTGCAGTGAGTACTTCACTGGTCAGGACTATCTTTTTTTTTTTTTCTTTTAAATTTTCCTAAGCGATAAAAGCAATATAACTGTAAAATGCTTAAACTCTATAGCCAGCCCTCTCTAGGCACAGGTTCTTCGTCTGAAGACCCAATGAGGACTCAAAATAATTGAAAAATATCATGTCCGTGTTGAATGTGAAGACTTGTATCTTTGTCATTCACTAAATGATACACTGTAGCATACAATACAAAATATTGATCTTGTATTAGGCACTATAAGTCATTTAAAGCTGGTTGAAAACCATATGGAGGATGTATGTAAGTTATAGATAGAACTGTGCCTGGTTTTCATTCGTTTGTTTTGTTTTTGCTTTTTGAGACAGGATCTCACTCTAGCCCAAGCTGGCCTCATACTCAAAATGATCCTCCCACCTCAGCATTGAGAACACTAGGATTATGCATGTGTTCCACCATGCTGGTATATTATTTATTTATTGTGGTGTTAGGACTTGAACCCAGTACCGCCCACATTTTAAACACGTACTCTCTCATTGAGCCACAACCCCAGCCAGGAACCATTTTCTATGAGGAGTGTGAACACCCTGTAATTTGACATTGTTTGGAGTTTGATTCTTTGGAATCAGTCTCTGTCTACCAAGGAACTCATCGCTGGCATTCTCTAAACAGAAACACTGGATACTGGTCAGAATCACAGAGCTTCTCTTGCTAAAGCAAGCCTTTTTAGAATATTGTTTTCTAATTCTGATCTTACATATTGCTTATGGCCTCAATGGTAACCTCCTTTTTCTATGGTCCTAGTCTGCTGTGACCCAGAGCGCCACCTATCTGTTGCACTGAGCAGGCATCTGTGTTCTCTTGCCATCCCTGGAGTCTCAAGTACCAAAATAATGACATCATTCTATATTTCCAGAAGAAAATCTCTTATTCCATGGCTGCCATCTCCCAAGCTGAATAAAATATAGTTTGTTTTAGTTTGTTTCCAATTTCATTTTCACTAATAACACCATAAATCTCACGGTTTTGGATAGTCACATTCTTTAAGGAAGGAATCTGATCCCTCTGGAGTTAGGTATGTCATTACTAAATCACATTCCTGGTTCTGAATGTTGAGAATATTGGTGAGTTTCAGAGCAGAATCATTTGTTGCCTAAGAGATTCGTGAAAACAGCTAACATCACATGGGACCGCAGAAATTCAAACCATGATTCTCATTTGTGACAGGGAGGTCGGTGCCGTCAAAGACATGTTCAGGGGCTGAGATGTAGCCCAGCCAGTGGAATGCTGGCCTAGAATGTGCAAAACCCTGGGTTTAATCTCCAGCAATGCAAAGCTAAGTGATGGCTCCCAAGGTAGAGGTAAAAGGATGGGAAGTTCAAGGTGACCCTAAGCTATGTGGCCAGTTTGAAACCGGCTTGGGCTACCTTGTCTCAAAAAAAAAAAAAGAAAGAAAGAAAAAAGCAACACAGAGCTCAGCAGCTGATTTCTGTACTTTCGCATATAAACACTGTGAATGTGAAACACTGCCTGGCAGTAATACTTTAGCTGTGCACTGGTCACCCGTCTGTTTCTGTCACCACCATTTCTTCCACACCCAGTCAGTTTGCTTTCTCAGTGAATCTCAAAAGTTCTTGTGCTGAGTGGAACAAGCAAACCAACCTGTAAGGGTAAACTTCGTGCCATGCAATGCCTAGTGACCCTGTTTGCTGGAGGGAAGTGGAAATGTGGCGAGGCCTCTCTTTTCCTTTGCTGGTTGGGCATCCGAGCTGGCTTCCTTTGCAGGGCTAATTTACAACCTAATTATGCTTTTGACTTTTCATTAGTTTATGGATACTTGGCATTCTTAAACCTTGGCTTAATTATTATTAAGTATAGCTCTTCCCTGTGGTCTACCATACAATTACCCAAGATTCCCATGCTGCCCCCTCCCCAGGCCCCCAGCCCTTTGCTGTGGTGACTCATTGCCAAGGATAGTGAGGCAGAAAAAGCTGGCACATGGGAGCTTTCCAGCTGGGCTGTAACTGGGTGTCTAATTTTCTAATAAACACATATTCTCATTAAAATATTATTTCTAAACCTCTGAGGCCAAGGTGGTTACATGGCCCTTAAAGTATTAGCTTTCAAGATGCGAAAATAGACATTCAAGTTTAGTGATAGAAAAAGTGTGTTTGGCTTTGGGTAAACCCAGCTCGTGGGTTACCTCTCCTGGAGGCAAATCTGACTTGGGAGGCTTGGGAGGAAGGGGTGAGGTCCCTGGAGAGGAAGCTTGGAGTGGTAGCAAAGCTCAGTCTTCCTGCCAGGCAATGTGTGTCATCACAAGGCATAAGCTATCTCAGCTTCCAGAGTCTTGACTTTGGCTACCATGCAGGAGAGCAGGGAACACAATCCTGGGCTGGAAAATAAGTTTGAAGGGTGATGCCCTTTCTTACGCACTTCAGGTGTGCTGTGTAATATCTCCACATCTTATTTCTTCCTTTAGTAAAACCTAATGTTTCTTGGGCCCCTATCATGCCAGTCATCGTAGTTGTTGCTTATGATCTGGGTTAATAATTATTCTCAATTACTGTTTGCAGATAAGAAGATGGCTCAGAGAGATTGCTCTGTGGGTTCAAGGGCCACAGGTAGTCAGTGGGAATTAACAGTCTAATTGCAGAATCTACACATCCTTGGTACACCTTTACCCTAGAAATGCCATCAAAAGTATCCTCTTTCCCTTATGTTTTTCCTCCTCCTCCTGCTCCTCTTCATCCTCCTCCTCTTCCTCCTCCTGTTTTTGCTGGTGGTACTTGGGATCAAACTGAGGAATCTGCACATGCTAGGCAAATGAGCTACACTCCTAGCTCCAGTCTTTTGCCCGAACGAATATTTGGTATGTACCAATGCAAGGCAACGTAGAAACATCATATAATATAAATGAAGCTTATCCCCAAGGAACTTGCAGGCAGGTAGGCAAGATTAAGACAGTGCATAAGCAACTGGAGTTAGGAGCATGCCTAAGGCGAGAATTAAATAGTCAGGGGACAGGGATATTTTCTTTTGAAGGAGAGATTTGAACTGATTTATTATCTTGAATTCTATTATATTTCAGGTTATAGAGTATGTCTCAGTTGGTTTGCAACTTGACAGGATTTGGAATTACTTACAAGACACAGTTTTGGATGAATTTGTAAGGAAATTTCCAGAGAACTTTAACTGAGTGAGGAAGACCTACCCCGAATGTGGTCGAACTATTCTGTGGACTGGGGACCTGAACTGAAAAAAAAAAAAAAAAATTGGGCATGTTGGCACATGCTTTTAATCTCAGCACTTGGGAAGTCGTGGCAGCCAGATCTCTGTGAGTTCAAAGCCATCCTGGTCCACAGAGTGAGTTCCAGGACAGCCACAGCTAGTTAGAGAGACCCTGTCTCAAAAATAAAAAAATCAAACAAACCAAAAAGGAGAAAGTAAGCAGAGTGCCGGAGTCCACCACTTAGTGTTTGCGGGCTGGTGACTGTTGCCACCCAGCTGTCACCACTGTGGCCTTCCTGCTGCCGTGCCTTCCTACCGCAGGGGACTGAACGCTCAAACCATGATTCTAACAGACTCTTCCTTAAACTTTGTCATGGAAGAGAAAAATGGCTAAAACAATGTCATTAAAGACAAATGTCTTAAAAGAGAAGCAGAGGGTGTAATCGGGCCACTGTGAAATCAAATGTGATATTCTAGGCATAAGGAGATCAATTCAAAGTTCTCCCAGGTCCTGGTGGTACAGGCATTGTGATCTCAACTACCAGTCTGAGGAAGGAAGAGCGCAAGTTCAAGGCCACCCTGGGGAACTTAGTGAAGAGGGCTGAGCTACATCCCACTGTTAGAGTGCTAAGCACATGTGTGATCAAAGAGGAATTATAAGCACTTCAGTAATTATTTAGAATATTGCTTTAATATAACTTTAAATAATCTAAACTTTAATTTCAAAACAAAAATAAGTACTTTTGGCAAGCAGTACTCTTTAAAAATATGTTTTTTGAGAATTTCATGTATATCATTTCCATCTGCCCCTTACCCCCTCCAACTTCTCTCATGTCGTAATCCCTCTCAAATTCATAGCATCTTCTTTAATTATTATTGTTACACACACATAAGAACACACACACACCATACACAATACTCCATTTAGCGTTGCTCAGATGGAAATGTGTCTAGGGCTGGCCATTTGGGATTAGATAACGCATCAGGGGATTTATCCCTGGAGAAAACTGACTTTTCATTTCTCAGCCATTGATTGCCTATAGCTCTTCAACTTAGTTAATACCAGATGTAGTCAAGTTGACAACCAAGAACAACCATCACAGATACTATGTGAGCTAGTCCTCAGGGAGGAGGCTTCCAGGTTAGTTCCAACTCATTCTCCCAAGTCCTGTGTCTGAAGTGTGTGGTAACTTCAGCAGTAGGCTCTTGCTGTCAAATACTTGGAGGCAACCAAAGGCAGTGGCAGTACCCTATATCATTTTGGGAGTCTCCTGAACCACCTGACCAACAACTCAAAGGAAGGTTTTCCATGCATGGTACTGGGGTTCTTGTCAGGTAGCCTATGACCCCTAAGGGAGAGAGTATCATTGCCCCATGTAGTATAATTCCATGTATATATGTATGCATGTGTACACATATACATATATACACACATTCATAAGACATACACACACACACACACACACACACACACACGTTTTCTAAGTAAAAGGTATAGCTCAGAGGTAGAATGCTTGCCCTGGGCCAATTCTCAGCACTTGGGGAAAAGACAGCATCAAAGTCATGGACAGAGCCTCCTGAAATGATAATAGTCTGTTTTATTCTCTCGCATTCTGTCCCCAAAGGGAGCAATTTTGCCTTCCCAAAGCCCATTCCCTGAAACTGTGGTCTGTGCCTTGCTACCCAGGGCCAGTCAAGGACAGCCTAGAACTCTGAAACCCTGAGACCTCTGCAGCTCTGGTCAGCTGGGAACTCTCTAAGTAGACCAGGCTGGTCTTCAATTTGCAGTGGCCTTTCCTTCCTCACTTCCTGAGTATTGGATATGTATCACCACATATGACTAACCTACCTACCTTCTCTCTTCCTTTCTTCCTTCTTTCCTTCCTTCCTTCCTTCCTTCCTTTTTAAATTTTAAATTATGTGTTTGTGTGTGGGTTTGTGCACATGAGTGCAGTTTCTAAAAAGACCAGAAGAGGGCATAAGATCCCCTGCCCTAGAATTACAGGCAGTTGTGACTCACCATTGTGAGTGATAGGAAACAAACACTGGTCCTCTGCAAAAGCAAAAGCTTAACTGACTTTGAAGTGGAGAAAAGGAGGATTCTAGAGTCAACCTTTAAAACCATGGAGAAGTTAAACAACCTCCGTGTCCTACTCCCAGGCCCCAGCCTTGGGATCTAGCAGGTGTCATTTTCCAAACCCCTTTACCTCACAAAGAAAAACCAAGGAAAAAGACTGGTTTAATATACTTCATTACAAAGGCTTTTCTTGATAATTCCAGTCAGAAGTTACTACAGTACTTTATGGGATTCATGTTTCATAGGATTCTCTTTCAACTTTCAGAGTTAGATGAGATAAATTTTAGATGCTGGAAGAATGGAATCCTTTTGAGATGAGAGTTAGGGACAGAAGCCAGATACCCTCATTGAGTTGGATCCTTCAGCTCCTCACTGCATCCTCCAGTTCCCCACTGCATCCTTCAGCCCCTCACTGCATGCTTCAGCCCCTCACTGCATGCTTCAGCCCCTCACTGCATGCTTCAGCCCCTCACTGTATCCTCCAGTTCCTCACTGCAACCTTCAGTTTCCCACTGCATCCTCCAGCCCCTCACTGCATCCTCCAGTTCCTCACTGCAACCTCCAGCCCCTCAATGCATCTCCAGTTCCTCACTGCATCCTTCAGCCCTCACTGCATCCTTCAGCTCCTCACTGCATCCTCCAGTTTCCCACTGCATCCTTCAGCCCCTTACTGTATCCTCCAGTTCCTCACTGCAACCTTCAGCCCCTCACTCCATTCCTCAGTTCCTCACTGCATCCTTCAGCCCCTCACTGCATCCTTCAGCCTCTCACTGCATCCTTCAGCCCCTCACTGCATCCTCCAGTTGCTCACTGCAACATTCAGCCCCTCACTGCAACCTCCAGTTCCTCACTGCAACCTTCAGTTCCTCACTGCATCCTCCAGTTCCTCACTGCAACCTTCAGTTCCTCACTGCATCCTTTAGCCCCTTACTGGATCCTTCAGCCTCTCACTGCATCCTTCAGTTCCTCACTGAATCCTTCAGCCCTTCACTGCATCCTTCAGTTCCTCACTGCATCCTTCAGTTCCTCACTGCATCCTTCAGTTCCTCACTGCATCCTTCAGCCTCTCACTGCAACCTTCAGCCCCTCACTCCATTCCTCAGTTCCTCACTGCATCCTTCAGCCCCTCACTGCATCCTTCAGTTCCTCACTGCATCCTTCAGCCTCTCACTGCATCCTTCAGTTCCTCACTGCAACCTTCAGTTCCTCACTGCATCCTCCAGTTCCTCACTGCAACCTTCAGTTCCTCACTGCATCCTTTAGCCCCTTACTGGATCCTTCAGCCTCTCACTGCATCCTTCAGTTCCTCACTGCATTCTTCAGCCCTTCACTGCATCCTTCAGTTCCTCACTGCATCCTTCAGTTCCTCACTGCATCCTTCAGTTCCTCACTGCATCCTTCAGCCTCTCACTGCATCCTTCAGCTCCTCACTGCATCCTCCAGTTCCTCACTGCATCCTCCAGTTCCTCACTGCATCCTTCAGTTCCTCACTGCATCCTTCAGTTCCTCACTGCATCCTTCAGTTCCTCACTGCATCCTTCAGCCTCTCACTGCATCCTTCAGTTCCTCACTGCAACCTTCAGCCCCTCACTCCATTCCTCAGTTCCTCACTGCATCCTTCAGCCCCTCACTGCATCCTTCAGTTCCTCACTGCATCCTTCAGCCTCTCACTGCATCCTTCAGTTCCTCACTGCAACCTTCAGTTCCTCACTGCATCCTCCAGTTCCTCACTGCAACCTTCAGTTCCTCACTGCATCCTTTAGCCCCTTACTGGATCCTTCAGCCTCTCACTGCATCCTTCAGTTCCTCACTGCATCCTTCAGCCCTTCACTGCATCCTTCAGTTCCTCACTGCATCCTTCAGCCTCTCACTGCATCCTTCAGTTCCTCACTGCATCCTTCAGCCTCTCACTGCATCCTTCAGCTCCTCACTGCATCCTCCAGTTCCTCACTGCAACCTTCAGTTCCTCACTGCATCCTCCAGTTCCTCACTGCAACCTTCAGTTCCTCACTGCATCCTCCAGTTCCTCACTGCAACCTTCAGTTCCTCACTGCATCCTTTAGCCCCTTACTGGATCCTTCAGCCTCTCACTGCATCCTTCAGTTCCTCACTGAATCCTTCAGCCCTTCACTGCATCCTTCAGTTCCTCACTGCAACCTTCAGCCCCTTACTGGATCCTTCAGCCTCTCACTGCATCCTTCAGCCTCTCACTGCATCCTTCAACCCTTCACTGCATCCTTCAGTTCCTCACTATGTCTTTCAGTCCCCCAACGATTTCTTCAGCTCCTCGCTGCATCTTTTGGCCTCTTTTAGTAATTCCTTCAGCTCCTCACTGTGTCCTTGGACCCCTCAGTGATTCCTTTGACCTCTCACTGTTTCCTTCAGGCCTTCTCTGTATCCTTTAGCCCCTCACTGTATTCTTCAGCCCCTTGCCATTTTAGCACATTAACTTGGAGGAGAACTGAAGACTTTGGTAACAAAAATTGTGAGAAATTGAGGTTCTCAGGGAGATTTCAGGAAAGAGTCCTGCTAAAGCAGGACTATTTCATCTGCATGGGAAACATAAGACAAGGAACAGCAGACTACTGGTAGACCTGAAAAGCTGTGGTGGGGAATAAAAAGGTCCAACTGGAATACTGAAGCCTTTTGGTGTTGGAGTGGGGGCAGTGTTAACCTGTATTTGTGTTTTCATTGTGAAATCTTAAGTTGTTTCCTTGATCTGTGGTATCTGAGTGTGGATGCAGAGTGGCTCTTGTGGCAGAGAGGCTGCAGCTGGCAGTGAGAGCTGATGGCTGTGTGGCATCATTACTACATCTCACAGCTTGGCTATACTATAGGCACGTGTAATCAGCCTTTCATGGCCTCACATTCTGCATTGGTGGCTTCAGCCAAGGGTAGATTGAAATGCTTTCAAAAGTTACATCTGTTTGGAACAGATTCTGACTTCTCTCTTGTCAACCACTTACTCCCTAAACTGTATAGGGGGCACAATGCTACTTACATAGCATTTGTGTAGTGTTAGGTATTAAAATCATCCAGAGATGATTTGAAGTGTTTGCAGATGTGTGTAGGTTATATGAAAATTCTATCTCATTTTATAGAAGAGAATCATAGATACCCAAGGATACTGAGAGGCTTTTGTTTTTAAGATTTATTTTATTTGATGTGTATTTATTTGCATACACACATGTGTATATGTGCACCACATGCATGCCTGGTGTAGAGACCAAAAGAGAGTTCTGATTCACTAGAACTAGACTTGTAGATGATTGTGAGCCACCATGTGGGTGCTGGGAACTGAACCTGGGTCCTCTGAAAGAGCAAAAAGGTCTCCTAACTGCTGAACCATCTCTTCAGCCCCTGTCTGCCTGTCTATTTTGAGACAAGCTTTTATGTAATCCAGGCTATCCCTGAGTTACTAATTCTTCTGCTCCCACCTCCCAAGTGCTGGAATTACAGACATTTATCACTGTGACCAGAAACAACTTTATTGAGCAAACAAATTAATGACTGGCTTTCTAAGTAGAAACATTAGATGCAATAGATAAGGCTTTCTTCTTTGAGAAGAGACCAGCCATGATATGAAAGATTACTGAATCAAGACAGAGTAAAGGCTTGGTTATGGACTTGGCCAATTAACCAATCAAGTTCAGGGACAAAGACCCCCATGCTGTTTGTTGACAGCCTTGATATGGGAAGACTCCTTTGGTTATAAATACCTAGCTTCTAGATTTCAAATCAAATTCCCTATCCTAAGGCATAAGTGGACAACACTAACATGTTCAAATGCCATCTCACCTATAAACGTATCATAACAAAGCATGTCCTTGAGTTGACTCAGTTGTGTTTGAGTTGAATTACATCTCAGGTTCTCAGTAATTCTGCAGCATTCAGATACATCCCCATTGTGTCTCACTGAGGGTGAAGAAGACTGTCACAGAAGCTTTGTCTCTTCTCTCATGAGATGTCTTAAAAGCCAGCTACCACCTTGAAAAAGGATCTGACTTAGTGTAAGCTTTGCACTGCTGTCTCTGCAGGATCAGTGCCTGGAGCTGAGCTGCCCGCAGGGAGAATGCTTCGTGTGGGGCAGTAATGTCAGCCAGTTCAAGAAGAGAGAGCTACAGCTCAAATGGTTGCACTTGATGGTGAAAAAGAGATACTTATTGAATACAACCTGTACTTTAAAAATATTTATTCATTTTGTGTGTGTGTGTGTGTGCATATAGGTGTGTTGTGTGTATGTGTGTGCATGTGTGCACACATTTGGAGGCCAAGGGTGGTGTTCCTTAGCTGCTTTGTTCACTTTTATGTGATATCTCTCTGTCCTGGAGCTCATTGAGAAGGTTAGGCTTGGCCAGTGCCCCGGGGATCCACTGTCTCTGCTTCAGTAGTACTGGGATTTAGATTCTAAATGTGTGTCACCATGTCCAGCTTTTTTTTTTTCCTTTTTTTTAAATCTGGGTGTTGAACTCAGATCTTCATGCTTGTAGGGCCAGCACTTGACCAACTGAGTCATCTCTCCAGCCCCAGAAACTGTATTCTAATTTTGAGTTTGGGTTTTTTCCTAAGCTAATGAAGTGCAGCACAGTCCTTTCAACAATGCTGGGCAGTGCCATCAGCCCTGCTATCACAAGAAAAACATCAATATGGTGTACTGAGTTATAGGCACTTGTAAGCCAGTAGTGCAGGTGCTGAAAACGAACCTGGTCCTCTGTAAGAATACCTAGTGTTCTTAACTGCTGAGCCATTGTTTCTTAGCTGCCTACTTTATTTTTAAGCTCTGATATTGGGTTGCTTCCTTCTGACTATAGCCAACAAAGAATATTTTAAACTTAGAATCCTTTTAATACCTGGCGAGGTTATTAGGTTATTTGTTGTAATTGGAGGAGTGTGTATTTGATCGGGGTCTCTGGGAATGGCCAGGCCTGACACTGTCTGGACAGTATCTGCTCTGTTAAGACCCACGTCTGGTAGAAACACAATGAGAAGTGCTTGGTTCCTGGGTGAGGAATCTTGTCATGTCTGAGTTCAGACAACTTAATGTCTCTTGGTAGGAAGCCTGGCTGCCACGTCTCTTGTTGCCACTGCAGCTCTATGTCTAGAAACTCCGCAGAAACACTGTCTGGTGGTAGGCTGAGGACCATCTGTTAACCCCAGTCACCTTACAGAGAAGTGAAGAGAAGAGTCTAGTTGTCATTCCAAGAGCGATCCTGGGATTCTGAAGTGCTGCAGTGGTTGGTAGGGACAGCTAAAGGGGACAGCTTGAGCAGACATCTTAGGCAGCTGATGAATTCTGCCAGTCATTCACTAACAAGCACCATTATTTATGTCAGTCTAAGTGGGAAGCACAGTGACAGGAGTGAGCACACATGTACACATGCATCACAAATGTAAACGAGAATGACGTCAGAGCAATCCTGACATGAATGGGCGTGACAGAGAGAGGCTGGGTGGTCCAGGAGTGATCTTCAAGGAGTCACAGTTGGGGCCTGGATGGGAAGGAAGTTTTAAGAAGGAAAAGCACTTTAGCCAGTGCAGAGGGCTAATGATCCTCATGAGCCTCAAAAGGGCAGGGGAGGTCCAGGAGCCATCGGGGTAGACATCCTGAGGGAAGGGAAGGATGTCGCTGGTGGGGTCGGGCAGTCTCATCCCGCCCCACCTCTGTGCCGCTGTGCCCCTGCCAGGGCTAACGCTGTGTGTTTCCTTCTACAGACGAATTCGCAGAGGAGGAGGAGGTGCAGTCCTTCGGTTACAAGAGGTTTGGTGAGTCCCAGAAAAGCTCCGTTCCATCCCCTCACCCGGCCTAGGGCACAGTGACAGACTCTCAGTGACGGTAGCATGACAAGACTGTGAAGCAAGTAGACACTTGGGCTTTGGAGTCCGATTGTGGCTCAGAATTGAGCTTTTCTGTGATTGTACAGCTCTGAGGGTTCGTGGAATTAGAGCCGCGTTCAGGCAAAAGGGAACTGACGTGATGTTTGTGACTGTTGAATGCAGACAACAGACAGCTCTGCCACCAAATACATTGGGAAAGGGACATATGTGACCAGAAAGGAGCAGAGCACACAGAAAGGCCCTCTGCTGAGATTCACAAACCGGCTTTTCCTGCGTCTCCCCTGTTCCCAGGCCTTATGTTCATACATTAGTATCAACAGATGAGTGGGAGGGAGACTTCTTTCAGGGACTCAGCTGTGTAAGTGCACAATGGAAGTCTGAGTAATGCCCCCCAAAGGTGCCAGCATCTGCACATCTGGAACCTGAATGGTTACATGTCAAAAAAGACAAGCCATGACTGGGCTGAAGAGTTTGGGATGGGGAGATTATCCTGGGTAACCCACAGACCTCTAGTAACTGCCACAAAGTGTCCAGTATGAGAAGGAGGCACAGGGAAATTTGACACTACAGAGGTGTGTCCCACTGACTGAAGCAGGATTGGAGGGCCCTCAAGTCAAGGAATTCTGGTAGCTTCTAGAGGCTTAAGAATCCTTCCTCTAGGGCAGTTGTTCTCAACCTTCCTAATGCTGCAACCCTTTAGAACAGTTTCTCATGTTGTGGGGATCCTCCCAACCATAAAATTATTTTTGTTGCTATTTTGTAACTGTAATTTTAGCTACTGTTATGAATCATAATGTAAATTATCTTATATGCAGATGGTGTTAGGCAACCCCCATGAAAGGTCATTCGACTCCCAAAGGGGTCATGACCCACAGGTTGAGAACCACTGCTCAAGGGCCTCCAGAGGGAGAAAATCCATCCTATCCCTTTATCTGAGCCAGATGATGCTAACTTCAGACTTTCACCTCCAGGACTGTAAGGGGAGAGATGTGGTGTTCAAACCTTCCTGTTCGTAAGGACCTGTTTCAGCAGCCACAGGGAGTTAATACTCACCCTCTGTCTCCCCAGTGTGAGCTCTGCTCTTGTTACAGAGCTTGAGCCTGAGGGTGGCTCTGCGCCTCAAGCCAGGTTCAGCCACCTGTTCGCAATAAGCCAATTAAAAAGAATCAAAGTAAAAGTAGAAAGCAGAAAAAGATCTATTCAGTGTGGCCACACCGGGGACCAAGAGACCTAGAGAGCCCCTCACTCCCATAAGTCGACCTTCCATGTCCTGAAGTGAGATGAAAGTTTAGGGAGCCAAGGATATGCACACCTAAGCAGTCCCAGCCAAAGTGTAGTCCTACCCACCACTGACCCATCATCCTCTGGGCTTCTGTCTCACACTGTAAGGTGATCTGCCAAGTTGTTAGAACCAAGTGAAATCTCTTCCCTTCCCTGTGGAGAGTATCCTTTTCTCCTCCCAGCATGAGATTCTGGGGAAATTCTCATTTCTTTGGGCTTCATTGTTTTAATAATCTGATAGTTAGCCTGAGAGACACAACCGCTGGGCCAGTTACAATTCCCACTTTCTGTTTTAGCACCTCCATGTTGAGGTGGAATATGTCTATGTCTGCAACAATATAAGACACATAATGCAAGTAGAACACGTTCAGTTAGTGCCAGGTGCTCATCCAAAAGAGCCAGTTTTCATGACCTCTCGGCTTGCAATCACTTTTCGGAAGGCTGACAAGGCAGCTCTATCTTGTTGGTATGATACAGGACTTCGCCATGAAGCTTAGGCTGCCTCAAACTGAAAATCCTCCTGCTTCTGCATCCCACGTGCTGAGCTTTCGGGCAAGCGATACTATGCCCAGAACGACTTCATTTAGATTTGTCAGAACCTCAGAAGTGTATGGTGTGTCTGGTAACCGTTCAGCAGCCACAGGGAACTGATACTCACCCCTCTGTCTCCCCAGTGGCTCTGACCCAGCTTCTCAGGCTCCCCAGTGTGGCCGAGAAACATCAGCCAACCACAGTTCAAGAAATGAAGGGAACAGCTTGTTTTTGTGCCTTGGTCATAAGAAATAGAGATGGGGGTGGGGAGAATTTGAACAGAGACTAAATCTATTTCCTATTACTTGAAGCATCCTGGCTGGACTTTGGTTAAAGTTAACAGCCCCCAGCTGCTCTGGCTCCATAATTATTGTAGCATTTTTTCCGTCTGGAGCCAACATCTATGTTTCTTTCTGAGAAAAAAAAAATGGGGCTTTAATATAGGAATGCAGCCACATGGAGGCCCATAGTTCTCCATTCATGCCCTGGCAGAGCAGCCTGGACCCTGACCTTTCACCTCCTTCACACAGCAACAGGTTTCTGGGTCCTTGCTGAGTGCTGTTCTGATTTCCCTTGGGGTGAGTCGTTAAGAAGGATGATAATAGAATTGGAGATGAAACGGAACACAAAACATATGGACCAGAAAACACTGGAAAATAAATACTGGGATAGCTATATATTTTGGAAATCAGTAGACATGTGAAGAACTGAAAGAGATTTTGAGATAGGGTCTCTTGTAGCCGAGGCTGGCCTCGAACTTGCTATATAGCCCAGTGCATAGTTGATCCTCACCCTCAACTTCCCAAGCGATGGGATTACAGGTTTGTGCCAACATGCCTGGCTGAGATAACGTTTCTTTAGAAAGAGTGACCGAGTTGGCTATAGTGGCACATGCCTGTAATCCCAGCAGTTCCTGAGGGTGAGGCAGGGGGATCACAAGCTCATGGCCTGCCTGGACAACTTAGAGACCTTGTCTCCAAGTATAAAACTTTAAAAAGGTGTAGGGATACAGATCAATGTAAGCCCTTGGTTAGTGTGTATGAAGATCTAGGTTCATTCCCTAGAACTTCAGAATGGATGCATTAAAGGAAAAAATAAAGGCTACAGAATTAAAAGGGCGACATAAAAAACTTTCAGTTAATTTCATGACCATATTACTAGTCAGGTGAGTGGGGAACTGCTGCGAAAATTAAAATTAGCACATTTTAAAAAGAATTTTAGTTTATGGGGTTAAATTATGCATGGGAATTGCCAACTGGTGACTCAGAGTCTCCTCATGTAATGAACTGAGAAATGTCCAGAGAGCGTAAACAGAGAGGAGGAGAATGAATGGTATCAGGCAGCACAGGCAGAAAATTAGGCTGAAATTAAGATGAGAAACCTTGGGGTTCCTGAGCCTGACATGGGGGCACAGACCTGTTGTCTTAGCACATGGAAGGTGGAGGCAGGAGGACCAGGAATTCAAGGTCATTCTCAGCTACATACTGAATTTCAGACCAGCTCCATAAGATCAAAACAAACAAGCAAGCCAACCAACAAAAGGAAAAGAAAGAAAGAGATGACCCTTGCAGTAGCAGTAGCAGTATGCTGCTGCTGGGGTGGCTCAGCCAAGAAGAAAAGGAGGCATTTTCATACATGGAAGCCCTGTCAGACCTCAGCAGAGGGAACCACCATCATAGCCAGCGCCATACCGCAGTGGAACCCCAAGTGTCTGCGCACAGGTGTTTTTATTCTTTCAGAACTGTTCAGGTATTCTACTGATAACACATGCAGATCACTACCAATCAACATCCCCCAAATAAGTTCAACAAGACCTGCAGCCCGTCACTCAACAGTGCATAAAACAATTATTTTATATGTAACTAAAAATACACTTCCACAACAGATCCTGCTGTTGGGAGTTTGGGGATTGTGTTTCTAAGCAAAGTAATGCTGTCTTGCACAGGGCTGGAGTAGAAATCTGCTTTAATTTCACAGATTCAGGAGGTGAGGTGTGGGTAGATGGAGTCCTTGGTTGAGTGAGTTAGCTGGATCTGGGATTAGAAGAGCCCGGGTTTTCTAACTCTCAGGCTAGTGTCTGGGGATAGGGTCTTATACTAGGTTGAGGTGACCTCTCAATTTTTGGGCCTGGGAAGAATACCCTGCATCCCAGGAACCTTAATGCGGGCCTAGCATCCCAATCTAAGCCCACTGGAGAAGCCTGGGCAATTTTACAGTGCCTACAACTCTGGCCAAATTCCTAAGAAGGTAAATAGGTTTTCAGTCCAGTCCCTGGATCCAACAGAGCCATATGGCCTATTCCTTTAGGTGTAAGTGAGCTTGAATGGTCCCGTTGCAGTCGGTTGGTGGTAGTCTAAAAGGTGGGTGGTAGTCTAAAAGGTGGAAGGTGTCTACAGGTGGGGCAGCCTGAGGAGCCCTGCCCCAGTGACCCTTGTTACTGGAAACCAGTTGTTGACACTTGTAAGCCTCAACATCCTAAATCCTTCTCCAGTAAGCTGTGGACACCAGCAAGGTAGAGGACGTCTACCACGCAGAGCTTTGGTGTGAATGAGGGGTCCCAGGTGGAGAAGAGCTGAGTAAGCACTATACTGCAAAAGCAGGGGTTGCATTATCACCCTCATGAGATTCGGGGTTGTTTGGCTTCCCCTTTCTCTCTGTCTCTCTCTCTCTCTGTCTCTCTCTCTCTCTTTCTCTCTCTCTATTTATTTCTTTTTTATTGGTTTTTCAAGACAGGGATTCTCTGTTGTATCTCTGGCTGTCCTGGAACTCACTCTGTAGACCTGGCCTTGAACTCACAGAGATCCGCCCGCCTCTGCCTCCCAAGTGCATGTTGGGAGTTTCGTACATCCACTCCAGAGCATCCAAATGTGAAACCTCGTTGCTAAGGAGTGGGTGAGATGTGACTTGCCTCTGGATGTGGCTCATGGTTTGACTTTTATTTTTACAAAAGGAAACTGGATACCGTAGAGAGTCTTGTAATTGTCTAATTTTGGAGATGTTTTATTTATGCAAATAGGGTAAAAACAACTTGAATTTGACATACAGATGAGCCATGGGTTATCCTCAAAGGGGCCATTGGTGGAGCAAACCATTACGACTGGGCTTTTCCAAAGTTTATTCATACATAGTTGTTCTAAAGCATTTGCTGTACAAGCTCAAGATCATTTATATCATAATATTGGCCATTTTTCAGATTCAGTACAGATTACAGTAAGGAAGGAAATGTCTGATCTTAAGTTTTTTGTACAGTCATTCCTTGTTCATTTAAAGACTCATTATCACATTTTAGTCTCAACTATGTCTACTTTCCTTTAGATTTTCTGTATGTCAAAGTTGCTAACCCCATTCTGAAAGTTTGGGGCGGGGGTCTAAAAATGAGACAGAGTGAAGCCTGACAATTTTGCCACTAATTTGTTTCACAACAAAAGCTTCCACAAGGGGAAACTTGGAAGAGTTAATTAAGTGAGCATTCTGGGCTTTGTGAGTCAGCATCTCTTGGCCTCGGTCTGCAGAGATAGTTGAGGTGTAACTATGGTTACAGCTTGACAGGGGGACTTTTCTGAGACATGAGGTACCAATCTCGTGTGTGTGTGTGTGTGTTCGTTCAGAGTCTCACTGTGTAGCCCAGGCTAGTCTCAAGCTTGTGGATCTTCCTGCTCTAGTCTCTTGTTGCTGGGATTTCAGGAATACGTTGTTATCTTTATCCTATTTGTTTTTATTTTCTGTGCATAGAGTATGCTGTTTACTCTAATGATACCATTCTACTTATTTCCCAGTTTCTACTTTTTTTTTAATCATATGGGAAAGAGCTGGGGATATAGCTCAGTGTTAGAGAACTTGCCCAAGCATCGTTTCCCAAGTCCCAGGGTTCAGTCCCTAGCACCACCAAACAGTAGTTAAAAAGAAAACCTTCCCGTGGTTCTGGAATCCCTTATTATTCCACTTAGTGTCACCCTGATGTCATAGGTGCCAGCCCAGCCCACTTGGCACCTGTCTGTGTTGGGGGATCAGTAGACCAAATTAATCTCATTGATTGTTTGCAGTGGGTTCCTCATGTTAGTTTGGAATGGTTGCTTGGTTTGATAATAGATGTCCACATAGGAATGGTGACTGGGCAAAGGCTACAGGGCGCAGCCGATGAAGATCAAGGGCAGAGCTAAGGGATTTTAGTAACTGTGGGCAGCTGGAAACACTTGCTGTTTGTGTTTAGTAAACAAGACTTAGACACAATTGCTATGGGGGGTGTCCTTAACAACTATGAGAAAAAAACCGAAAAATTGCAAACTGAGATAGTAGCAAAAAAAATAAAATAAAATGAAAGATTCCTTACTATGGAGAACTAGAGAGTTTGGTAAGACTGCAGTGAAAATAGTTCAAAAGAACCACTGAAAATGACCTAGGGGCTCCAGGGATACAGTCTAAAAGAGGGGTACAACTGAAGACAGCATGAAGGATGTCCTTGAATTATTTTGCTTATCACAACTTCATAGGTCTCTTACAGCTATGGTTTCAAAATAAGCCTGGCTTTCCCTTTCCTTTGAAAAGTAATTACGGATTGAAACTATTATCATTATTATTATTATTATTACTATCATTTTTATTGTAAGAGCTGAGGTCCTTGCTATATTACCCAGGCTAACTTTTGAACATCTGGGTTCAAAGGACCTTCCCGCCTAACCCTTTGGGTACAGCCAGGACTACAAGTGTGTGCCATCCACCACACTCCTCTCAGCAAGAATGCTCTAAGGGTTTAGCCCACACAGCGGATGGCAGTTGAAGCTGCCTGAGAAGCGGGTGCTGACCAGAGCCATGCCCTGATCAAGGATCCCTCCTCGTTTCACTCCGCCAGGTCAGCATCCCCTCCCTTTGAGGCCATCCTCCAAACGGATAAACTCCAAGTTAACTCTACTTAAATAATTGAGCTGCTTTTAGCTACAAGGTTTACAAAAATGAAATGTCTTGTTTGCTTCATCTCTTTATTTGGGGGATAGAGTCTAGCCGTAGGACTCAAACTCATGGTCCTCCTTTCCCAGCCTCTACAGTGCTCACCACACCCGACTTCAGCAACTGAAAAAGCATAGAGCAGGGAGGGGCTGGAGACCTACCTACAGAGGACGGGGTTTGGATCCCAGCACCCACATAGCTGCCCCCCACCAGGGATCCTAGGCCCTTTCTGGCCTTTGTGGGCACTGCATGCATATGATGCACAGAAATGTGGACAGGCAAAACACTGTTACTTAAGATAACATAAAAATAAGGAACTCTTTCAAAGCATAGAGGACCACTTAGACTTCTGGAAGACCACCACAAATCTATGCTTAGCTACATGCCTGGAAAGAAAAACTGATTGTGAGTACTTGGTAAGTTCCAGCCTTCACTGCAAAGCTGGTGTGTGTGTGAGTGTGTGCACCTGTGTCTGTGGTCTGCGCATCTCTGTGCATGTGTCTGTGTGTGTATGTATGTGTGTGTGTGCACCCGTGTGTCTGTGCGTCTGTACATCTGTGTGTGGTATGAGAGTGGGTGTGTGTATGTGTGTGTCTGTGTGTGTTTGTGTATGTGTGTCTGTGGATCTGTGTGTGAGTGTGTGTGTGTCTGTGCATCTGTGTGTGTATGTGTGTGTATGTCTGTGTCTATGCACCTGTGTGTGGGGGGTGTGAGTTTGGGTGTGTGTGGGTATGTGTGCATCTGTGTGTGTGTGTGTGTGTGTGTATCTGTGTGGGGATATGGGTTTGTGTGTGTGTGTGTCTGGATGTGTTCCTTTGGATTGACTCTGAGTCCTCTCTTGTGCTAAGCTGTCATCAGCCACACTCCCAGTCCAGAACAGAGAGCTCCTCTAGATTTTGCCAAGAGGACACTAAACTGTCTTTGTAAAGTTGCTCAGAATGAACAACGGGTATCTTCACCTTTGGCTGCTTGGACTGTTTCTCCACATCTGGGACCCTTCCTACAAGCTTGGATTCATTTTTGAATTTGCAGAGGGTGTTGTGTGTCACCCCACCCCACCCCCCTTCCTTAGGAAGACTGATACCAAAAGTGTTTCGCTGGACAGTGATGGGAATTCCAGGAATCCAGGAATGTCCTTGTTTCCTGTGGGGAGCCTCTAAATGAACCCAGCATGAGGCTGTCCCTTCAGCTGCACCTTTCCCAAGCATCTCTGAGTGGAAAGGGGAGGACATGAGAGAAAGGCTGACCCAGGAGATAAGTAGAGGGAAGGGAACAGGGTTTGACTAGGTGCCCTTTGACGGGCTGCTTTGAAATGTTCAAAGCCTTTTGAACATTAAAGAGCGGGTAGGGTTATTGATTCATGTTTCTGATTTTATAAGAATTTGGTGTTAGATGGCATGTGGAGAGGTGGTCACCAAATAGGCTCCCAGGCCAAATTGCAGGGAAGGAGATGGCTCATCTGACTCCTTTTGTTCCCAGGCAGGCAAGTGGGGTCCCTAAAACTCAAGGGTAATTTTCCCTGACTGTTGCCCTTTTTCAAATAATTTGGGGAGATTTCATAATTTTTGCTCCACTAATGGTATTCACAGCCTCATTGGCCAGGATGTATCCCAGTGTCCCTCTTCTCTCTTGCAGAGGACACATTGGTTAGGCTAGATCCCTGTCTAGCCCTTTCTTTTACAAGTAAATGCTGGTCAGTGCATTTTCACTTGACTAAAACATAGATTTTCTTTTTCCTCTCCCCCCCCTCTCTTTCTCTCCCCACACACCATTTTCATATGAGAGAAAAGGCTGCACAGCCTTTCTTGAATATCTTTTGTGTGCTAGGCAATTTCATCTCTTTCATTCATTTATTTCTCACCAGCATCCTTCAAGAGAGAGTTACTTGGGGTTTTTAAAGGAGGAACTGAAGCTCATGGGTTAAGGGTGACAGCCGACATTTGAGTTAAATCTGATCTCAAGGCACCCAGACTGTAGCTCGAGGAGAGCTACAGGTAGAGCAAGTGCACTTAGCTTGAGGGAGGCCCTGACTTCAATTTCCAGCATAAAGAACACCAACAGGAAAGGGAGCATCTGCTTCAGAGCCCCATGTTCATTTCACTGACATCTGGATGGAGAAGTTCTTAGACATACCCATTTGCAGAGCACCCCAAGATTCCACGGGTGGTGATGATGACACTCACCTGTGGACTTAGCACCTTTGCACCTGAGTTTATCTGTTGTGGTGTCATTGTGTGTGGAGCAGAGGGCCCTGAGATTTCCAGCCCCACCCCTCCAACCCCTGTTTTTGTTCACTGATGAATCCCAGGGAGGCATGGAAGGCAGAAGAAGAGGAATAATTATTTGGTTTTCCAACAGTTGAGTTGAAGATGAACATGATCTGTTTTTATTTTTGGAAAAATTAGAAGAAAAACATCTTTCTCAGCTGTTTTTCTACCCCGAGAGTTTGTTTCACAGTAAGGTCTTTGCTGTTTCCAGCACTTGGTTGTGGGGGGTGGGGCGGAAAAGAGTTACTCTGTAGGTAGTGACTGTGAGCAAAGTAAAACAGACGAACTCTGCAACTTTCCTTAGAAGATTTGAGCTGATCGTTTGGAGATCTCCTGAGAACTCCCGTCTTGAGGCTGAGGATTTGAGGGCAGACCATACAGCCTTCAGGGAAGTTATGAACCATAGTGGCTCTCTTTCCCTGTCTCTTTTCCTCAGGAGGCCAGGCTTTACAGCAGAGCACCCTTCTCCACCTGCTAGCTTTGCCCCTTACCAGCAAATCATCATCTGCTCTCAGCCTGACCTTGCTCATCTGTGAAATGGGAATGACATGAGTACCTTATGTGGCCACTATGCCAGTGAGAAAACCGACCCACAATGCATGTGGTGGGTCTGCACTAAACTGTGACTGTCCGTAAGCCCACCACTGCTCTGGACATTCTTGCTCTGACCCCTTCCTCACATATGTCCTATTTCTTCCTTCCATCAAAATCCCACTGTCTTAACTCAGCATTCTCTGCCCTGCACTGTGGCTGTGGTTCGTTCCCAGAGTATTAAAAATGTTTGTTTCACAGTGGGATCTGTTTTATTTTATTATTTTTAACTTGGTGGAGACATGGACTATTGTGAAGGTGCTCCAATGCTTCTGAAGGAAGGGAGTGTGCTAACAGATAGAGCAGCTTCCATGGCGTTGGAATAGCATCTCGGCTAAAGACGATGGAGCCTCTCCGTCCGGTTTCTAGCTCACCAGTAAGCAGCAGGGTAGGTTGGGCTGAGTTAGCCTGTCTGCTGCCCTGTCCTCCCTTCACACGGTCCGCTTAGAGCTGGTGTGGGAACGGAGTTGATGCTTAGAGCAGCACCTTGTGTTAGAAAGACCGATGGAAATGGCCGCAAGGTCACTGTGAGGAAGACAGCCAGTGTTTCCGTGTTGCCTTCTGGGGAGCGGGGAAGCTCTCCTGAGCACACTTCCCTTTAGCTGTCTCACTGCTCCTCAGAGTCACCATCCTGGAATCGGTGCGAGCAAAGGGAATGGGTCAGCTGTGCTCAGCTTGAGCTAAGCTGTGGGACGGCTGTAACGTGAAACATGATCAGCATATTTGGAACTTAATTACACACCATGCAGTGATCAGTACAGAGCAGTTTCATTATAAGCAGGTACTTCATACTTTGTAAGACTGTAAGATTATCTCTGTTTGTTTCTTATTTATTTGTTTCTTGTTTTGTTTTTTGAGACAGGGTTTCTCTGTTGTAACTCTGGCTGTCGTGTAACTCACTCTGTAGACCAGGCTGGCCTCGAACTCACAGAGATTACCTGCCTCTGCCTCCCAGATGCTGGGATTAAAAGCCTGTGCCACTACTGCCCAGCTGTTTATTTTTTGAGACAGGGTTTCGTGTAGTCCAGGCTAGCTTTAGACACTCTAGGTAGCTGAAGATGGCCTTGAACTCCTGATTCTCCGGCCTCTTTCTCCTGAGTGCTGGGGTCACAGGAGTGCACCGCTATGCCCAGAAAAAAGATCATGTTTTATGTAGTGCACTTAAAATTCAGTTTATTTCTAGAAATGGTGCTAGAAGATATCGAATTCTCAAAACACAAGTGTTGTGTTAGTGTGTAAGAAGAGAAACCTTAGAAACAAGAACTGTGTGATGGAGAGGCAAATCATTGAATGAACATTATTTTGTTTTCAGGAACTTAATTCTGTCTGTTGTTTTAAGCAGATTTTTTAAGGAACATTTTTTTTTTAAGAAGAGGAACTACAAAAGGAAGTTCTAAATATCAGTGGATACAACTCTTGCTGCATGAAATATTGTGAAATCGGTCCCCGTTCTGAATCATCATTTTCTGCTCCTTCTGATACTTTATTTTTATGCTTTTACAGTTCCGGATACTGGCATTTGGCCCTGGTTGATACACGCGTCCCTCTTTTACCTGAATAGTAAATTTCTCATGAGTGTCAATGTCTCTGTCACTTTTGGTTGAGGGGTCGACTCTTTCATGTGCTGTAGAGGTGGAAGACTCTGGACCTGTCAGGAAAGTGAGAGAGACTCAGAAATCTGTAAAAGTTCAGGCAGAAACTCTCACACCGTTTTGTTGCCTGCGGACCTTGGAGATACCTTGTAGCCTCTACTGTTTGAGATAATGTATCTAAGCTGTCCTCTCTGTTCAAAACATGTAAGCGAGGTCATTTCTGCTACCTTGTTTTTATTGACCCAGAGCCTTGTACATGTAGTTAGTATGCACTGTGCCTCCGCTCTGTACCCCAGTCGCTCTGTACCCCATCTTACGTCTTCCATCTCCTACACTCAGAGCTTGAGCAGTGGAAGTGAGAGAGGCCACATTCTTCCTCACTGTTAGAAACATCTGTGTGCCTTATTTGTGCGTTTACCATCTTTCACGTAACTGTTTTCTCTTTGCGTGTGTTGGTATGTGTGTGCATGTTTATAAGGGAGCGGTTTCGCGTGTGTGAGTGGGTGGATGTGTGTATGTATGCTTGTGGAGGCCACAAGGTAAGCCATCATCTTTTCATTTTTAAGATATATTTTATTTAGTTGTGTGTATGTGTCTATGTACAGTCACGTGCACATGAGCGCCGGAGCCTGTGAAGGCCAGAGGCATCTGCTGACCCTGGAGCTGGAGTTAAGCTGATGCGAGCTGCCAAGCATGGGGGAACCAAACTCCTGTCCTCTGCAGGCAGTATGTGCTCTTCGCCACCTAGCCATTCCAGCCCCTCCCCCACTCTGTTTTTCAGACAAATGTCTTTCACTGGCCTGGAATTCATGTGTGGACTAGGCTTGCTGGCCACAGGACGCTGGGGACCTGTCTGTCTGTCTTACACTGAGACTCCACACACCATCACTGTGCCTGGCTTTTTACATAGCTTCTAGAAACGGAACTCAGGTCCTCGCTCAGGTTTTCATGGCATAATTTTACAGACTCTCCTTTGGTACTTTCCCCATTTGAGAAGGAATATTAGATGGAATGATTATTATACTCGTGGGTTTTTTTAAAACTTTATTTATTTAATCTTCTCTCATATAATACACCCTGATCCCCCTCCTTCCCTCCCTCCACTCCTTGCAGCCTCCCCCATCTCCCCTACCACCCTCCCACCCTTACCCACCCCACCCCCTACCTCTCCCCAGAAAACAGCAGTCTTCCCAGGTTACTGCTCAAACAGGACATAACAAGATGGAACAAGGCCGGGACTACTCCCTGTATCAAAGGTGGACTAGGCAACCCAGCAGGAGGAAAAGGGTCCCAAGAAACAAAGTTCTGGCTCTTTAGCTGTCCAACACTTAGAATTTCCCTTGCCTAGTTGGAGAGATGGCTCAGGGATTAAGAGAACTGGCTGCAATTCCCAGCACTCAAATAGGGGGTCACAACTGTCTGTGACTCCAGTTCCATGGAATCCAATGTCTTCTAACTTCTAAGGGCACCAGATAGCATGTAGTGTACAAATATAGATGCAAGCAAAACACTCATTCATATATGCATATATATACACACACACACACACATATATATACACAATAAAAATAAGTAAATAATAAATTTTTATTTTAAGTTTATTAAGAATAATAGTAATTATTAATAACAATTACATTATAATAATATATACTAATATGTTATTAATAATAAGACTTATATTTTAAATAAAAATAAAATAATTCCCCTTGCCTAAATTTCTCAATAAACAAAAGTTAGCTTAAAAAAGGATATCCTCAGAAGAAACAAAACTTTTTCTTTCTTCCTTCCTTTTAGAAACAAGGTCTTACTAAGAGGCATTAGCCAGCCTGGAACTTTTTATATAGGCAGTGTTGGCCTTGAATTCGCAGAGCTCTGCCTGCCTTTGTGCCCCCCTCTCCCCAACTCCCATGCTGAAATTAAAGGTGTGCACCACAGGGACAATACACCCTCCGCTGGGTGTGTTGTCCCATGCCCCTTAATCCCAGCCCCCAGGAGGCAGACACAGAAGGATTGTAAAGTCCCGTTAGCATGGGCTACATAGTGAGTCTCTGTCTCAAAAAATAAAGCAAGGAAAAGTCTTCCCCAAAAGGAATCTAATTATGTAGAGAAGTGGGAGCTGCCATTCCATGTTGAAAATGATAGGAATGGGGGTCAGAGGCTTACATACATATCTACAAGTAGGGTTTAGAGCAAAGTAGAAGTAGGAGAGGCCTGGAAGGAGCCCATTGGCTCAGGGAAGAAGAGACTGAACTTCATGGGTGCCTGGGGAGGGAA
Organism: Cricetomys ansorgei; assembly: GCA_026225945.1. Taxonomy (NCBI): domain Eukaryota; kingdom Metazoa; phylum Chordata; class Mammalia; order Rodentia; family Nesomyidae; genus Cricetomys; species Cricetomys ansorgei. The sequence goes on along the minus strand of JAMJFZ010000242.1, from coordinate 45,464,313 downwards.
TAGACAGGCAGGCAGGACTGGCCTTTGAAGCACCCTTTTCTTGGGAAATTTACTTAAGACATGGAGGCAGGCAGGACTCCCCGACACAGTGTCGTTCCTAGTGCAGTGTAGGAAGCATGTGATGCTTATTAATCGTCCGTGCTGTGTCAGGCATCAGGCATAAAGAAGAAGGGAGACATAGCATTTTGTCTCTGGGTAATTTCAGATTTATCAGTGGTTTGAAACTGTGGTGCATTTGTATAAAAGAAAAATATCAGCCACCCCTACCAATTACTTCTCTCCCTCCCATAGAACCCCAAAAAGCACAATAGTGGGCATCGCATGCCAGATGGAATCACCTCTTCCTTCTGTCTCTGAGGAAGAGAACAAACATGAAATCCTTTCCCCATGGCTAAGTCTGGGGATGAAGGTGTGAGAATCTGTTTGGTGTCTGTGAAAGAAAGTTGAAGGGTGATCGGTCTCCCTGTGTTGTACATTCCACAACCACAGCTGTCACTAAACTGTTGCCATGTGGGTCATCTGACTGGTCCACAGCAGCTGTGTTTATAAAGCAAGTCACAGATTGGGCAGGAAAAGAACTTGGTTCAGGGATCCTTGCTATTTGTTCCACTTAAAAAAATATTACATTTATTTATTTATTGTACACATTGGTGGGGGGGCCAGCCATGGTGCATGTGTAGAGGTAAGAGAACAACGTACATATGGAGGTTGGTTTGCCTCTTCTAAGAGGGTCCTGGGAATTGAACTCAGGCCATCAGGCTTGGCAGCAAGCACCTTTACCTACTGAGCCATCTTGTTGACCCAAAACAGACTAAAGTATACCTCTGTAAACACTGAGGCCCATGAATTCAGAAGGCCTTAGGGACTTGAAAAAATGTAAATATATACCGGAGAGTCTTAATGTTCTCATTACAGAGTGAGGGTTAGCAGGTCCAAGTAGAAGGGACATTGTGAGGATTAATTAATGCCAGTGAAAGGCTTAGCTCAATGCCTGGCCCCTAAATGGGATTCCATCGATGCTCTTTATCAGTCAAGAGCGGAAAGAGAACTCGATTTAAAACAAAAAAAAAAAAAAAAAAAAGAACTGAAACCTGCAAAAAAACTGAGTTTAGTTCTTCATCTTTTGTATGTTCATATTCTCATCTCATTAGAGATGTTTACGTAGTGCTGTGAATAGACCCAGGGCTTGATGCCTGATAGCAAGCACTCTCACCACCTGGGCCACACCCTCAGTGCTTTAATTGCTTTCTTGAGGAGCCATCCATCATCCATCCACCCATCCACCCATCCACCCATCCACCCATCCACCCATCCATCCATCCATCCACCCATCCATCATCCATCCATCCAATCATCCACCCATCCATCCATCCACCCATCCATCCATCCATCATCCATCCATCCATCCATCCACCACCCATCCATCCATCCATCCATCCATCCATCCATCCACCCATCCATCCACCCACCCATCCATCTATCCATCCATCCATCCATCCATCCAATCATCCAATCTTCCGTTTATCATCTATTTATTTTCAGACAAGATTTCTCTTCTGTAGCCCTGGCTGTCCTGGAACTCACTCTGTAGGCTAGGCTAGCCTCACTCTCACAGAGAACCCCTGCCTCTGCCTCCTGAGTGCTGGGACTATAGATGTGCACTGCATGTTTATTTTTATTTATTATTTATTATTTTGAGACAGGGTCTCATGTATTTCTAGCTGGCCTGGAATTTAGAGAGATCTGCCTGCCTCTGCCTCCCAGTTCTTGAATTACAGATATGTGCCGCCATGCTCACCTTAAAAACATTACTTAAGACTTAACAGAGCTAGTGATCCGCTGGGCCTCTCTGAAAGCATGTGTGGGGCTGAGAACGTTTGACATCTGGGCAGACAATTCTGAGCCTGATAATCAAACAGTGAGTCTCAACACACTGACTTCAGGAAAAGTTAGGTCTGCAAAAGGAGAGGACAAACTCTCCTGGGAAAGTGGGCAGAGAGGTAGAGAATTTCCAGTGTGAGGGGAAATAAGAACTGCTCAATAGTTCTCTCAGTAAGCTGCAAATGAGGTAGGTCTCTTCAGAAAAACTAAAATTCCTTTGGCTTCAAAATAGGACTTGATGTTATTGTTTGCTTAAGGTTAATTAACATAAAAAGGCTTCACTCCCCTTGAAGGCACAAGGCTTCAGGTTTGGTCCTCACCATCTTAAAAGAAAAGAGCCCTAGTTCTGAAGTGCAGATACACTAATCAGCCTTAGGAATAGCAAGGGTTTCTAATCACCTGCAATTTAGGGTTAACTATTCAGTCACATTGCTTTTTTTTCCTTCATCTTCTTCTTCTGTGAAATCAGCAAGTTATCATTAAGAGATTGATCTCTCAGGTAGATGGAAAATTTAAGGAGCTTTGGATCGGAGTGACTGTGATCCAGAAACATTTCCAGCTGCAAGGCAGGCACTTAGCCAGGACCATGTCCAGTGAACTTTCCAGCATTAACTGTTTGGCTTAAGAGTGTTCCCAGCTTCTTTCTCACTCCAGATCACAGTAAGTGGGACTTGAGGGTAAATGTGTACCTAGAAGAAACTTCTCTTATCTCTCTCTCCAGTGACAGGGGTGTCCAGAGCCCCAGCTTTGAAGAGATAAGGAATGAGTGAGCTTCCCCAAGTCTTGGTGAGGAGCCTTTCTGGTCTGCTGGGACTCCTCAGCCCAGTTCCGTGAAGTGACCTTCAGTATAAAAAATGAATTATCACATGCATGGATCTTCGTCCTGATGAGAGACTGTTGGAAAACACACAGTAACACATGCTATGCACCTGTGCATCCTGGTTCTCAGGTGGAGTCCTGGGTTGGATGTCTGTGGCGTAAGAACACTTATTTTAATGCACCAGTAAAAATGGCTCAGTGGAAAGGCACTTGCCAGCTAATCTAATGATCTGAGTTCTATCACCAGGGCCCAACATGGTAGAGGGAGAGAACCCACAAGTTCTCTTTTCCTCTCTACATATATGCCATGGCATGTACCCCCACAAACACACACAAATATTTAATTTTTTTACTTAAAAATTAATGGCTTGGGAGGGGGCTGGCTGCATGGGACTGGAGTGAGGACTTTGGGCACACGAAGTGCATTCTACTGCTGAGTTACACCAGCAACTTTTGTAGTAGCAGGGTCAACATAGTTCTACTATGGTGGAAAATGATTGGAGATTCAGATTCTGAAGGGAAGAGTAGGGAGAAAGCAAGAGAGAGGGAGCACTGTCTCAGGGAAGGGCTGTTAACTCTAGGGCATCCCCAGTCAGGCTGGAGGTAGACATAGAATGAAACTATGCAAACAACATCAGTGACCAGTAAGGACACTGGGCCTCATATCTGTCAGTCCAACCAGCACGGTTAAAAAAATGTTAGAAATAGCATCTGTCCAGACCTCATACAAGCGTTTAGCATATTAGGTATCGCAAATGATCCTAGAGATGGGTCATAATGTGGGAAAGGGGTGCCTAGGTCATAATGTAAACACTCCCCAGTTTTGCATGAATGACTTCTGTAGACTTCAGTATCTTCCGGGTACACGGATCCAGTTCCCATAATCACGAAGGGACAACGCATCTTCATGTGAAAATAGATGGGGTCTGTCCATGGAAGGGAAACATACACACCCATTTCCGGGCCAACAGCATATGACAACGTGGAATGCTGCACATACTAGGTGCCTACTTGTACTAGGTGCTGGGCAGAGTTCACACTAGTAAATTTATTCTAAAAAAAAAAAAACTAGGCCAACCAAGTTCAGAAAACACTGATTACTCATTAAATGAGTTAGATCATTGGTGGAGGTCTGAAGTGAAGGTGAATTCAGACAAGAAAAAAAATCAGAAAAGAGAAAGGAGGGGCTGCAGCAGCCTGCCAGCCAGTTAAGCCCAAGGAGGTGGGAGTTAGCCTGGGCAGCATGCAGGGGCGGGGGCGGGGGCGGGGGTGGTGGAGCTAAAGACGCCAGGTAGGGGCCAGTGTGGAGACTGGGAAAATGGATGACAAAGGAGTTTGATTCCATTACATCCAATTAAGATGACTGATCTCTGAAAGGGTTTTTAGGGAATGATCTGTGGCGGAGAAGTTTAGAGCAGCAGGGAGAGACTCTTCCATCAGGAAGAAAGTCGAAATGGGAGCTGGGAGAGAGAGCACTGTAGCTGTCAGCTGTCAGCTGAATAAGCTGATGATGGATGGACAGCAGGAACGACGTGAGAGACAAAAGATGTCACCTGCAGGCTCTGTCACTATGTGACTCCTCGGTCCATGTCGCCGACTCCCCGGTAAATGATGACATCTGTCCTACAAGACCCCAGGTCAGTGGGGGGGGGGGGGCTCATGGAGTAGGACTCTGCCCCTGCAGAGTGAGCTATGTGCTGTCTGGGACACACAGCCCAGTCCCTGTTGGTAACACACAATGATGGATAGCATCTACCCTTCACTTCATTGAGGTGATTATTCTCCCACATGTGGTTGATTTCTTGATTTTAATTTACATCTTTTGGTTTGGTCAACTGTTGCCAAATATATCTTAAGTGTAATTTATAGTCGGGCACCTATCAGAAATATTTTTTCATCTACCTTTTGATGGTGTTAGGGACCTTGCACATACTGAATCAAATATTGTACCACTGAGCAATACCCCATGCACCCACTTCCGATTAAGCTGCTGAAATAATTGCTCTGTGAAGGATTTGACACTGAAGGCTGCTTTGAAGTTGGAGACTCATTTTGGTACCCAGATCTGAGGAAGAGGATGTGGTGGTGGAGCCTTGCTGGCCAGTGAGGATGACAAGATCAAGAGAGTTCTTACATTTTAGCCTGGCTTCTGCAGGCCTTGGACCCTCTTCTCAGTCCCCTGTCCCATCTCTTTCCCTGGAGAGACAGCTGCCAGAGACCTGATTCTTCGATTTTTGTTCAGGCAAGGATTCATATTAGGTAGTTGGAATTGGTAGGGAGAAATTGAGAGGGAGCTGCTTTACTCTGCCCTTCTAATATCAAAGAAGCATGCAAGCTTCAAGATCCAAATGGTTATCTGTTACGCGGCTGACCTCGTGGTACCATGAGCCTGAACACATAAGATGTGTGGGGCCTCAGGTGGCAGCAAGAGTCTTCATCATTTTATACATCTTACAGAGAAATTTTTACACCTTGCTATTCACATGTATATTTAGTATGTTCCAGTATATTCAGATTTATATAGTCACCGCCATATTTTTATGACTTTTGCAGCCCCTCCCCCCATTTCCCTCCAACTCCCATTTATTCTCACTTTTGGGAACCACTGAACGCCTTTCTGACTCAAGTGAACCTATTGCCTGGGCATTGCACAGACAGCAATCATAAACTTTGCTGTCCTTGTGTCTGGCCTAGTTCACTTAGTGGTTTAAGGTTCATCCATGTTGTAGTATGTATGAGAACCTCATTCTTTTATTACTAAATAATAATTCTGTGTGGACATAGCACATTTCACTGATCATCTAAGAGACACGTAGATCATTGTTCCTCTTGACTGTTACGAATAGCGCGTGTTTTCATTTCTCTCGGGTAAGACCTTAGAGTGGAGTTTCTGTATTGTATAATAACTATGTTTACTCTCCTGGGGAAATTCTAAAATATTTCAGAGTGGGCGCAGTGCTTTGTTTTTAAACTGTGTGAGTGGGTTTAGCTTTTTGTTTTGTTACAGTACAGAGATGATGTAAGTTAACTAGAACAGAGCTACAATGGAAACTTTTGTTCAGAGAGAGAGAGAGACTGTGTGTGTTTGTGTATGTGTGTGTAAGCACCCACAGAAGCCAAAAGAAGACATTGGAGCTCTTGGAGTTAGATTTATAGGCCGTTGTGAGCCATGTTACATGAGTGCTAGACATTGAACTCTGGTTTTCTAGAGGACAAGCAAGTGCTCTTAATTACTGAATGAGCCATTTCTCCAGGCCCAGGAAAGTCATTTAATCTAATCTAAATATTTTTTTTCTTTTTCTTTTTTCTTTTTTTTATCACTGACGAAAGGCCAGGAATTTATTTGCTCCTTGAGTGAGAATCAAAGGAATGCTTGTTGGGGGATCTGGAGGGATGGCTCCGTGGTTAAGGTCGCTGGCTGCTCTTCTAGAGGTCCTGAATTCAACTCCTAACACTTAATACGGTGGCTCACAACTGCCTATATGAGAGCTGACGTCCTCTTCTGGTGTGCAGATGCACATCAGACAAAGTACCCTTGCACATAAAATGCAAAAATAAATTATTCTTGAAAAAAAAATCAAAGTTGACCTTTAAAAAAGATGGAATGCTTGCGGGCCTTAGAGTGGTCTTGGTGGACTCCCAAGCCCTCATTCACTCCATTCATCACCCCATTAGGGTTTCTGTTGTGATCAAACACCATGACCACAAACTGTAGGGAGTAACAGTCACAATCAAAGGAGGCCAATCAAAGGAGGAGCAGCATCTGATGCTGTGGGAATGTAGAGATGCTTCTAATGGCTTGCTCAGCCTGCTTTTTTATAGCACCTAGGACCACCAGCCAGGGAGTGTCACTACTACAGTGAGCAAGGTCTTTCCATATCAATTATCAATCAAGAAAGTGAACTACAGGCTTGCCTACAGGCCAGTCTTATGACCTTATTTTCTCAATTGAAGTTCCCTCTTCCAAAATGACGCTAGTGCTTCTCAAGTTGACATAAAACTAGCCAGCACCCCTGCCAAGCAGAATAAGTAGTTTTATCAAATAGAAATATGCCTATCAAGACAGCAAATCAAGGTCCTGTGATGAACACAGTTCCTCATGGGTCATGTGTGTCCCCCGTCCCCAAGAGTATCCTTTGTATCTGTCACTGTGAGAGCTGTCTGAGACACCATCATCTCTCTGTGGCATACCTCAGAGAGTGACAGTGGACCTAACAGAGAATGGGAGGGAGCACATGTGGGCAGAGACTGGGGAGATTACAGGAGACTTGTTCAGTGCACCATGCCTCAGTCTGAGAATACTGCTTGATTACAGGCAGGCTTGTCTCCAGGTGACTTACCATACTTTCCGTTGAGGGTCCATATTTAGATTGCAAAAAATTAGGGTGACAGCATTTGTAGGCGTTGATTCCAGCAAAGGCTTTTTATTCTTTTGCCTAATTTAATCACTGGTTCTAGCCTGGAGGCCTAGAGTGTTTTGGCCTCCATACAATCTAGTCTTAAGCCTAGAACTGAAAGGCTTCAGCTTCAGCCTCTGTACAATCTAGAACATTTAAACCTCTGTACACTCTGATCAGCCTTCAAGACTTTATTGCTGACTGAGCCACTCTGAAAGCTCTTCTGAACTCTCACCCTTCTGGTTCAATTCAACTCACTCACTGTTCTGGCCCAAACTCACCTCCAAATGCTAGCTCAAACTGACCTTCTGAGCTGGCTGACTGCTTCTTTCCAAACTCTTCTGACTCTGGCAGTCTGACTGCCTCAGACTGAACTATTCTGTTTGGCTTCAAACTGACTCACACTTCCTGTCTGATACTGACTTCTGCTCAGCTGCCCTCTCTATCTCTGTGTCTCTCCCTGAGCTCTCTTTGCTCCATACTGCCTCAGATAGCCTCTCTGTTTCTCTGCCTTATCTTCAGTCAGATGGCTTCATTCTCTGTCTTGTCCACTGCCTGCCCGCTTCAGACTGCTTGCCTCATACTGCCTGTTGTAACTGACTGCTGTAACTGCCTCTCCTCTGAGTTGAGAGCCTACCTTTTTATCATGAGAGTTAGGTGTATCCTCACTCTGACTCATTCTGCTAACTCTTCTGTTGATTAGTCACGGAAGAGTCCTTCACTCTGACTCATCTCAGACATCACTTCCTGTGTGACACTGACTTCTTCTGAGCTCTGTCTCCTGTGTCTGCTTCCACACTCTTGTTTTTCTTAGGGATTAAAGGCATGGGCCACCACTGCTTTCTAAATACTGAGATTAAAGGTGTTTGCTACCACTGCTTTCTGAATACTGGGATTAAAGATGTGTCTACATTCCATCCAGACCACACAGGCCTCTGAATGTAGACCCCTGGAATTAGACCCTTCCTAGCTTTCACACAGGCCTATTCCTCTACACAGCATCTCTTACTTGGCAGTAGTCTATTGTAGGAGTCACATTATGAGCTGGTATGTTTAATCCTAAATATCTTGACACAATTCTCCCAAGTGGTTGCTTGATACAAAACAGAGCAGACCCATTCTTTGGCAACACAATGTAATATAATATAACATAATAACATAACATAATGTAGCTTGACTCAAGACCTTATGATAGATACATTCCTGAATTCTGTTCAGTTGGGAAGACAACTTCTTCCTCTTGGCTGGGACCTTTTCACTGATACATAATTTGAAACTTGGAGTCAGGACATAAGCTGGACTCTCAAGGTGAAATAGATCCCATGAAACCCTAAGCATATGGTGACTAAAGAATCTGTGTCTCTCTCTTGTGGCCTATCCCATGTGACCACAACAGAAGAAAACAAAAGTAGAAAAGAGGCAGCCAAAGTTTCACTCATGGGTGACAGCAGAGGACTCCACGTGCATGCAAGTGATGTCTCTTGTCAGAAGCATTCTTCCTGTCTCACTGGAGTGGGGAGGTGTGCTTACAGCCCGTCCCAACAGCGGAGTCTTTCTCGAGATGGGTTCTTAAGAATTTGACAAGCTAGCTAGTCATTGCATATCACTTGCTCATGTTAAAGGAGGAGCAAGGAAGTCCCTCTGGGAAGTCCTGAGAGGTTATTATATACTAAAATAGGGTAAGTGAGAGGTAGCGCAATCTTAATAAACTTATGTGTGTGAAAATTATTGAGTACTCTAAGCCGACTACAGGCCACCATTAGGAGCAATAGTACACCTTTGAGAAGGTCCTAAGCATTCCTGTTTCCTTCTCTATTCTACTCATTCATACTTTAGAGGTGAGGCACATGGAACAGTCAGGAAATTCTATCTGGCCTTGGCTCTGTGTCCATCATAGAAGCTTCTAGAAGACAAAAAGAGGTTAGACAATAACACCCTAGCGTGCAGAGGTTATATTTGCTACCATGGGTATGCTGAGATCTGACATAAACTAGACCTTAGTCTGTCTGTCTGTCTGTCTCTTTCCTCTGATCAGTGTCTTATAGAGAGAAGAGGTTAATGTTGGCTTATGGTTCTGGAAGTCTGAGGTTGATAACTTTCTAGCTTGCCAAGTCCAGAGATGGCATAGGGTATCTATTACACAGGGTCTATCCCTTCAGTCTTTTTAAAACTTCTAGGATTCAATCCTACCCTGCCATGTCCCTGTGCCCCGCCCCCCACAATGAGATTAACTAACTCTCATCACCTCCCAGGGCCCTCTAACCACCAGTTAGATGATTTCTTCCATCGCAGTATCTCCTCATAGGGAGTCTGTTTCTGTACAGGAATTCCAGGAGGTAATATGACCACATATAAACATTTTGCAAACTGCACCCCACGTGTGCTTTCCAGTCATATGGCCCTTTCCTTCCTTTAAGCTCTCCTAGTAAGGAAAGCTGTCTGTTTTACATATAAATTTATCCTTGAGAGAGTACCAGATTCTGAACATGCTGAGGGTTTCTCTGTTGTAACTCTGGCTGTCCTGGAACTCACTCTATAGACCAGGATGGCCTTGAACTCACAGAGATCCACCTGCATCTGCCTCTGCCTCCTGAGTGCTCCCAATTAAAAGCATGTGACACCACTGCTTGGTGTTTGTTTGGTTTTGATATAGGGTCTTATATGGCACAAGCTGGCTTTGACCTTATTATGGAGCTCAGACTGGGATTACAGGTTTATGCTACTCACACAGTTGGAGAGTTTCTGTATCCATGCAGAAAAGCCACCTGTTCTGAACTAGTTGGAATGCTTCCTTAGAGTCTGGGAAGTCTATTCTGTCTGAGTGTTACTCCACAGAGCAACATTCACCAGGTGTGGTGGTGGAGTAGTATGGAGACTGGGGGAGGGTACTTCATCTGGAAGAGACATCTTGGAGTACGATCAGATGGACAGAACTGAGAGAGGAGGTCCAAGATGAAGAGGTTTTAAAGCGGGTGGACCTTTCCAGCAGAGGAAAAGGCTGTTTACATCATTATTGGCTCCTAGGGCCTGGCTAGTGCTAGTTCACCCCAGTGAAGGCTGGTCCTGGAAAAGTGACACACACTACCAGGAAGATGGGGTCCCATGCCTGTGGCAAAAGAAAGCTTGCCCATCAGACCTGGCAGCCACTCCTCTCCCTCCTCAGCGGACCCAAACTCAGTGGGGAAAGAATTCTTCACAATGACCAGAAGCCAGTGTCTTTTCAAACAGAGGACTTAATTCAGTAGCAGTGGGCAAGATCACAGCTTAGCAGGAGACACAGAACACCCTGAGTTGTTCAAGGGTAAACTGGGAAATTGCTGACAAAATTTGGTTTTTGGTAGGATCTTCCCAGAACATTCTTCAATTAAAATGACTCATTTGATACAGAAAGTCAAAACAGTAAAATAACTGCAGTTGGGGACAAAACCAGATCACCAACAAGCCTAATGGATTTCTCTTTCCAACATTTGGGCTTGAGGTTACTGTAACACTTGTGGCCTTCCATTTGCCTGAACGTTTCTCTGGCAGGGCCTACGGTCCGTTTGCCACAAAGAAAAACCCGATGCCGCTGGAAAAACCACAGCTTTATGTAGAATAAGTCATATTTATATAACTTAGAAGAATTTAAAAATATAAATTTCCAATTTTGCGAACTTACTGTAAGTAAAGAAAAAAAGATTCACGTCCTGCCAACGAGATATGCCATCCTTTCATCAGGAACAGTCAACGATGCGTGCGGTTTTTGCCGGCAGTGATGTTCAGCAATATTCGGTGAACCAAGCTTGCTGGCTTTGTTCGGTTCCATGTTGAGAATACTGAGGTTATCACAAAGTAGGAGCCAGCCGTGCAGCTCCTTAATGGAGAGTCTAAGGAGATGCCATTCACACATCATTTTAAGTGAGCAAGAATGGGGCTTGGTGGACATGTTTTTAGCCCTTTCCTTATAAAATAGGGAAGTCTTTTTTTTTTTTTTTTTTAAAGACTGATTCGTATTCTTCCCTCCGTGTATGTGCGCACGCATGCGTGTTTGGGCGCATGTGCACGCATGCGCATGCGCCTTCGCCTACGCGTGCGCATGCGCATGCGCCTTCGCCTACGCGCAAACAGGAGACGGTGTAGACCAGAAGAGGGCATCAGATTCCTTGATCTTCTGGAGCTGGAGTTAGAGGTAGTTGTGAGCCACCTAGTGCGGGTGCTAGGAACTGAACCGGACTCTCTGTAAGTACAAGTGCTCCTAACCACTGAGCAGTCTCTCCTGCCCCACCCCTTTTTTTGTAGAGAATGATAACACAGTAGTGGTCCATTTTCTAAATAAGTTTGCCTTGCTTAGATCCTGTACTTGCCTTCATCTGCCCCAGCATGTGACAGGGACATTCTTCAAGGCAGGGTTACAAACATCTGCAACCTAGGAACCAGCGAGTTCCCCAGGGAGAGTGTTAAATCCAGAGTCTGCTGATCTGTTTCCTGTCTTTGTTATGGTTTCTTCACCGTAACTGGATATCCTTTGGAGCTCCAGCAAGCGGGTCCTGCGTGCAGCTGTGTCAGCATGCCAAGGACTGCTGGCTTTGGAGGCCGCATTCCCGTTTACACAGCCAAGCTTCCAGAACTCCAGTTAGACCTATTCGTTTACAGGGTAAGCCACTCCTTGTCTGCAGATTGGCAGCCTCTCCCTGCCATCCATAAAATTCTCCCTGCCATCCACAAGAGAATTTGAATCTCATAATCAAATTAAGATGAATTAAGAGGGAAAGTGGTTACCTAGCTGCACAGAGCCCTGCAAAGACAAAAATCTCCCAGGAATGCAAACAAATCACCGTCCTATCAAATGACTATGAAAACACGGCAGGAAAGCATCAACATCTCTAAAACTTTGAAGCTGGGAAGCTCTCGCGCTGAGCACTTGACCAAGCAAAGGCATGTGGATGCGTGGCTGTGCGTGTCTTGCTCTGTCCTACCACTTGTATCGTATTTTTGCTTTGAGGACAGATTGCCCTCCAAACAGCTTTCCATCCACATGTTCTGTCTCCCCAGACTTAGAGCAGCAAGGAGTCCCCCTTGCCTGCAGTCTACAAAGACACTGCCCTTTGTCGAAAGGAAACCTTACAGATGACATCGCTTATTCACAAAAACACAGCATCAGCTGCCAGTGGGTTTCCAGTAAGTTTTGAGAGTGTTTAACCCAAAGTGGGTTTGTGAACTTCTTGCAAGGAGGGGTAGAGGAGACTCCATAGAGGGCAGCGAGCGTGTTGTTGGTGATTCTGAAGTCGCTCTGCTGACACGGCACAGAAGGGAGAGCCTGCCAAATGTGTGTGTCTCTAAAGTATGCTTCTGGGCTTTGCTCTCCACGTATCAAGCAGTTCATCTGTATGGGCTTGGTTTACGGTCTAAAGTCCTTCTTATGACTGGCCCAAACTCCTTGGTGCTTTCTGCGACCCAACCCTACAAGAGGTTTGTATTTGGTATGAAGTTGGAAGAATTGAGCAGTGTGCAGAAAGGAAATTAACAATGTGTTGTATCATTTAGACTCTTAAAGGCAGCAAAGTGCCAAAAACTGTTTCCAGTCTTCATTGAGAACTCCAGCTTGGCAGGGAAGTGCTTGTCTGTGAGCCCAGCACTTGGGAAGTGGATGAAAGGGGATCATGAGTTCAAGTCAACTTCAAGGCTAGCTTGGACTTCATAAGACCTTATCTCAAAAAAGCAGAGAGGAGGACCTCAGAGCAGGCACTGCTGCAGGAGCCCAGTCAGGCTTTAATGCTGTCATTTTTACCTCCTGGAGAAGTCAGATGGCTTTCTTCAATTTAGTGCCTAAGTTCAATGCAGAAATGTAGTAAAATGCTCCATGTAATGAATTGCAAGGCAGTCCTCAGCCCGCCAAGCCTCAGCAACGTGCTGTGTAGTTCCACCTGAGGATTGACATATGGTTTGATTTCACACCCTGCCTGATCTGTGCCTCACACACTTCAGTATTACATCATTTAAAACACACTGTTCTGTGTGGTAATGTTGCAGTGTCATGGTCCCTTTCGTTTCTATTTATCTTCAGTGTCGCTTGCCATTTAGCTATGCCACAGTCATGGAATGGGAACCAGTAATGTCTAGCTCACAAGTCCCAGCCAAAGGAAGATGTCATGGTCCGTGCTTATAAAAATGATCCTAACAGGGGGATAAGAATGCCTGAGACATTTATTGCTATAAAGTCAGGAACATTAGTGATTGCAATTGTGATTCTGTACAATGTGCACTTCTCTTTAAAAACAAAACTCAAACTGGAATTAAGGAAGCTCAACATTTATTGTTCAGATATTTATTAAATAATTATCACTTGTCAGACTGTTGAGGCTCTGTGGACACAGTGTGACAGAAAGTACCTGCCGTTGTGGGAAACAGATGGGGAAACAGGCCGTGAAATTACTTCAAAATATAAGTCAGACAGTGATAAGTGCTGAGACTGAGGACCAGGATGTGATGGAGAAGAATAGCTTAGGTCTGGTTAGGAGAGGTCTCCAGGATGGTGGTGTCAGAGAGGGAGACAGGATTGGGATGGAGCGTGCCATGATTTGGGGGGATCTGCATTATAGTCTTGGGTTGTGGTCAGTATGAAATCCTTATTGTTAAAACACAAAGGGGCGTTTGAAGAATAGAATGAAGGCCCATGTTGCTATAATAGAGCAAAAGGAGGAGTAGAAGAGGTAATATTAGGGAGTAGGAGGGGGTAGAAAATTCAGACTCAGACATCCATGGAGAAGACCTTGGAATCTGTGAAGCCTTCATAGGGGCCAAGTAGAGGCATAGAGAGATCGACAGGTCTGATGTGTGGGAGTGGCCCTGCCTGCTCTGGAGAGGATGACTAGGGTGAGGAGGTTAGAGAAGCAAGGAGAGACTTGGAGGGCAGGTAAGAGGTGATGATATCTTTGACCCAGAGAGGTCTGATGATGTTGGGGAGAGGTGAGCTTAGGGTGCATTATTTAAAGGCAGAGCTGACCAGCTTGCAGATGTGGGTGTAAGGAAAAGTGGAGCAGGAGCTGAGCATCGCGGCGGACAGTGGCATACGTGTCTACTGGTGTCGTGGAGTCTAAGTGAGGAGCAGAGTTTGAATTTTAAACACACCAAGCTTGAGGTGCTTATACAGCCTGTGGAATACACAGTTGAGAGTGTCTGCTGCTCAGGGAGAAGCACAGCTGGGGGTGACTGTTGAGTCCACAGCTTAGAACCCAGAGACCACCTAGACTGTGTAATGTAACGGAGAGCTTAGATGGAGAAGGTGGAGCCTAAGGAAGGAGTCCTGGATATTAGAGCTCACAGAGGGGGAAAGAACGTAGCGTTCTCCTACTGTGACAGGTTCAGCCCTGATAAGTTGGAATCCTATGCTGCCGTCCCCTCACTTTTAGAACAGCCCTGCGCTGCTTTCTGTGGGTTGTGGCAAAGAGAAAGTCCTGTCCTCACATCTCCTGCACATTTGTCTCCGCCATCCGTCAGTGTCTAAAGTGAGCCCAGCAACATTGATCATGTGACAGCGATTCACAATTTTTGCTCCCACATTTCACTGTTAACTCCGTGTAGAGGAAGCTGAGTTAGCTCAGAGGAAACCAAACCCCAGAAACATCTTGTTGTCTGGAAGTTCCATGTATCCGAAAGCACATGTGACATCTGGGATGATGTATCCCTCCCCTTCCCCTCCCCATGGTGCTCACAATTGAATGCAAGGCTTCGTGCATGCAGGGCAAGAGTTTTTACCACGGAGCTACATCTCGCTGTAGAGTCCGTCTTTTGGCCACCTTTCTTTCAGCTTGTGAACTATTAACTTGCCATTCCCATGGGTTGAGACCCTCTGTTGTTGCCCTTGGCAGAGCCGTTTGATCAAAGCATCCCCACTTCTCTTGAGTATCCTGCACTCCACTGGGAGGTGCATGTGGCCAAGGCCCTTAGGTGCTTATGTAGTGTGGGGAATAGATGGAAAATGCAGCACCCTCAGGTGGCGGAAGAACACAGAAGCTTACAAAAATAAACACGCCAGAGAGTCCTAGACCAGCCGTGTTTGGGTTCTGGCTTTGGCTGGAAACACTCTCGGTTCTGTTGGTGTTCTTTACTCTAACAGAGAGCTGCTGAAGCCAGGACCAGAAAGTGTGCCATCCAGGGTCTTCAGAACATGTTTTTGGATGGTCGTGGTGAGACTGAAGATGCTGCTGCTGCTGCTAAGGAGGAGGCTTCCAGAAGCAGAGCCAGAGTGCTGAAGGGAATAAGAATCGATGGTGGCAGCCATCATGGTGGTGCGTGCCCATACTCTTAGCACTCGGGACGTGGAGGCAGGGGGTGAGGAGTAAGGATGGCCTTGTCTTCGTAGGAAGTTTGAGGTCTGGGACTCCATGAGACCCTGTCTTAGACACACACACAAAAGGAGCTGGGGGCATGGCTCAATCAATAAAGTACTTACCACACAAGTAAGAGGACCAGAATTTAGTTCCCCAGCACCCACGTAGAAAGAACGGTGCTGCAGTGCATGCCAGCAGCCCAGCACCTGGGAGACAAAAACAGGAGGTCCCCTCCCGGGAGCCTGCTGCCATCCAGTTTATGTGAACCCTAGGGCTCCAGAATCAGTGTAAGACTGCCTTAGAAATCAGAGGCGGAGAGCAGTACAGATAAACACATAATTCTGACCCCACCTTCCACATACATGTGCACATGCACGAACACACACGCACACACACATGCGTGCTGGTGATGACAGTAGCCATTGGTTAGTGCAAGTTAAGGTGCTTTACAGTGTTCTACCTGTTGCCTCAGTTTACTCCTATAATCTTGCAAGGGATGCTCTAATGTTGGAGTGTCCAATTTGATTGATGAAGAAACCTGGACATAAAGACCTCATGAATTGTCCACAGACCAGCAGGTAGTAGAAACTAGGAACCGCGTCTGTCTGCTTTCAGAACCTAAGGCGTTATTAATCCGAATCACAAATATTCAAGAGAACAATAATAATTCAGAATGCCTTCTAACGGGTAATCATCAATACCAACAGTTTGTTTACACAACATGTATTCTGCTTAATACTTGATCATACCGAGCTAGGCATTTCAAGAGAATGACTCCCCCCACCCCGACTCAAGCAGTTTATAATCTAGGTTTGAGATAACATAGTCTTTTAAAAAATGTAGAGACAAGAATAAGTTAGTATATAGCAAAATAACTAATCGGGCATGGTAAACATTATAAATGCTTAAGTGAGAAAAAGACAACATGAGTCACAGGATCAAGATGACACCTCTCTGATACAATTGTTCTTTAACTAAAGGCATATAAAACAAGATAGCAGTTGAGATGTACTGTGTACCCAAAGGCACTCTTGTTGCTAAAATCAAATGCTAAGAAATATTGTAACATTTGTTATAGGAGGTCTCCTCAAAAAAAAAAAAAAAAAATCCCAGGAAGGACTCCAGGTGGCATAGTTTTGCTCTTAGGAATTTGTTCATTTTGATCGTCAAGTTGAGTAGTTTTAGAATCACCTAAGAGACTCAGCTCTGAGCGTGCTGTGGTGGACAGATGCAGTGTGACTAGCTGCCATGCTTTCGTCAGCGCTACGGACTGTATCCCCTCAAACTGTGAGCAAAATACATCTTTTTCTCTTTTAAGTCACTTTTTGTTGGGTATTTTGTCACAGCAAGGAGAAAAGTGTATAAGTGTGTGTGTGTGTGTGTGTGTGTGTGTGTGTGTAAATAATGCAGTTTCCACAAGAATCTGTGAACAGCATTGACTGTCTCCCACGTGATAGGTACTGTGTAAGATTCCAAGATGAATGAGACACAGTCTGTGCTCTCAGGGTTTAGATGAAGGCAGGACGACAAGTAAGAATGAGGTGGGCAAGTATGTGAAAACACAGTAAATGGTGATAGTCCCGATCATAGGGGTCTGTGCTCTTTGGAAGATGGGAAAAGGCCATTGTTGCTGGGAGGAAGAGGGAAAAGAAGCAAGACAGGGAGCACAGCGCAGAAGAAAGCTGAGTGGTGGACGCACCTCCAGGGCTTTGTCTGGACCAGTAGGGGCTGAGCTTCCTTCTCACCTGTAGACAAAAAGAAAAGCAGCATGCTTTTAAAGGAAGTTAAGTGTTTTGCGCTTATTAAATTTAGAGTTACAGTTGAACCATGTCCCCCAAGAGTTGTTAAGAGTTCTAACCACCAGTGCCAGTGGATACAGTGGTATAATCTGGAAAAGAGGGGAGAGGGGCAGAGGGAGAGGGAGAGAGAAAGGAGAGAGAGAATCACCTAAGAGACTCAGCTCTGGGCGTGCTGTGGTGGACAGATGCAGTGTGACTAGCTGCCATTCGAATCACTAAGAGACACAGCCTAAGGTGCATACGTGTATGCTTACAGAGGTCAGACAATGACTGTGCCTGTCATCTGTCATCTCATAGATGCCGTTCATCTTTTTTTTAGAGACAGAGTCTCTTGCTGGCATGGAAGTCAGCTAGTAGAGCAGACCAGCTGGCCGCCGCCTGTTTCTGTCTCCAGCACTGGGCTGCGAGCCTGTCCATCCATGCCTGGCTTTTTGTTCGTAGGTTACACTCAGGTCCTCCTGCTTGCAAGGGAAGCGCTTTATTGACTGAACGGTCACCTCAGCTATGGAAAGAGAGTCTTTGCAGGTTGACGAGACTGGAATGGAGTCATGGGTGTGACCATGGATTTATAGAGGGGAAGATTCAGAGTTATGCACACATGGGAAGATGCAGACAGAGAGCTAGAGAGAGGATGGGTGACATCACTGTGCCAAGGACCACAAACCACCAGGGATCAGGGGAGGACATGGGACAAACTATCTTCTCCAGGGCAGGACTCAGCCCTGCTGATACCCTGATCTTCCAGTTACAGCTGCCAGGGCTGGTGGGGAGTGGATTTCTGTTGTTCCCGGTGCTCCGTCACTGCTGTTCGAGGAAGTGAGTGCTGCGTGGTATTATTTTATTGTGGCTTTTGTTACAAATTCACCACAAGCTCTGGTATACTCTCACAGTTCTGGAAGCCAGAAGTACAAAGTCAGTTTCATTGGACCAAACTTAGAGTCAACTGGGCTGATCCTCCTAGAAACCTCGGGAAGAATCCGTGCTTTGCCTCTGTGAGCATCTGGTTGGCTGCTAGCACCCTCAGCTTCTGGCTCCTACTCCAGTAGCTGCCTCTGTCCTTCCATCTGTGTTTGCTAGACCCCCTCCGCCCCTTCTCTCGCTTGCTTGTCTGCTGAGGGCCCACCAGATAACCTAGGGTGATCTCCTGCCTCACAGTCCTTAACTTGATGTCTGCAGAGACACTTTTTCCGAATACATTACATTTCCAATTCTGGGAATTAGGATTTGATGTCTCTTATAGATTGTCACCAGCCTATCTCAGATACTCTGACATGTAAATTGAACTGACATTAGCAGGAGGGGAAAACAGTTAAAATGCACATGAGAGTGACAGCTGTGAGAGGAGACTATGACCGTCTTTTGGGAATAGACAGGAGACAGAAGAAGGAGCCACTGGTTACCTGAAGTAGGCAGACAGAGGAAGGCAATTCATTGAAATGACTGAAAAGAAATCCTTAAGTTTTCTCTTACTATAACAATACCTTAGGCTGGGAAGCTTTATAAGAGAAGTTTTTGTTTTGTTTTATGTACATTGGTGTTTTGCCTACAAGTAGATCTGTGTGAAGGTGTCAGATCCCTTGGAGTTGTGAGCTGCCATGTGGGTGCTGGGAATTGAACCCGGGTCCTCTGGAAGAACAGCCAGTGCTCTTAACCACTGAGCCATCCACTGAGCCATCTCTCCAGCCCAAGAAAGGTTTATTTTAGCTCACAGTTTTGGAGGTACAAGGACAAGAGGTTGCGTCTGACAATGGCCTTCTTATTGTCAGGGTCTGAAGTAGCACAGGCTACAAATAGCGCACCAGTACCTGCGTTTATCTTCTGGTCTTCTCCTTAAGAAGCTGCCAGCATTCAATCTTGGCAGCTTTACCAGGAAGGCCTTGTCCAACCCTAATGACCCCCTAAGGTTCTACTCTAAACACCACAGCCCTTACTATCTCACAGTAGGCATTGAACTCCAGGGTGAGCTTTGGCTGGGGACAAACCACATTTAAACCGTAGCATTCTAAAGGAAGGAAAAGAATCAGGGGAGAGTATTGTCAAGAAAGCCAAGAGGAGTTTTAAAAAAGAAAGTCATTATTTTTAAAGAATATATTCTGTTTATTCTGTGATGGTTTCATACATGTAGCAATATGTATACGATATTTCTTAATCCTTTGCCCTCTAGCTTCCCTCTTTTACTCCTAGGGTGGCCTACCAACAGTTCCCCTCCCCCATCAGGTCCTTTTCTATTGTTGTTGTTGTTACCCACTGGGCCCAGTTGCCTGATGGAATGTTGATTGATCTTGCTGGCTAGATTTTATGTAGGTCTTGTGCAGGTAGCCATAATTGGAGTGAGTTCCTGAATACAAGGCTGCCATATCCAAAAGAGAGCATTGCACAGCTCCCCATCTTACATTTTCTGCCCTTCTGTAATTTCCCCTGAGCCTTGGGGGGTTGTTGATACAGAATTTGAATTTAGTGCTAAGCATCCAACGCTCACTTATTCTCAGTACTGTGATCAGTTCTAAGTATCTGCATTAACTGCTGCCCACTGTAGAAAGGCCAGCGTGGAAAGCAGCAGTACTCTGTAGACATAAACGCTTACAAGACAGTCCAGCGACATTTCCATTTAGCAAAACCGCAACAGTAGGGTTCTCTCTAGAGCCTGTGACCTCCTGAGCCACGGGGCTTTGACCAGGTTTCTAACACCAGGCATGAATCCCTTCCTGTGCAGCATTCAAAGAGTGGCTACTCCCATAACCTTCGTGTTACTGTGGCAGCAGTGAGTACACTTTGCGTGGCAGGTTGGTACTGCAGCATGCAGGGCTGGCTGCAAGGAGAATGATATTGATGTCTTTTCTCCTCCAGCAGCCTTCAAAGCACATCCTAGCACTATGAAAGGTAGTCAGCAAAGAGGAAGTTTCAGGTCAGTTCCAGCTTGATTCCTCTGTGTCCTGCAACCAGAGCATGCTGTGTGTTCAGCAGTAGGGTCTTACTCCATCTATGATGGACAAGCAAGGGCAACGGCAGTAGCCTATGCTGTTTCTCCCCCCCCACCCCCCTGTGTGTTGGAGCTGTGAGGGGCGCTGTGCCTGGGTGGTTTCTTTTAATGGTTTCTCCTTTGTGCTGGGCATCAGGCCCAGAGCCTTGTGTACGCTAGCCAAGTGATACACACACCACTCAGGCACGGCTTCCCAGGCCCACAGGTTCTCTTTCATTTTTATGAATACTCTGAATGTATAATATTCCTTCCATGACAATAGCTTTTAAAATAAAGGTGTTAAATTCTCTCAACCATGCACTTTAGCAAAAAGTGTTGCCTTTTTCCTTGAGGCTTAGGGTACAGTAGTCAAGAAAGACACTAAAAGTCGTCTTCGTACCTATGTAATGGGAAAGATTCTGTTAAAAAAAAAATCCCTCTCCCCATCCTTCCTAGTTCCTGTGGCCATTTTCATGGCTGCTCTAATTGGTGCTTATTCTGTCCACTGATTGTCTAATGGGCCCCACAGACATTTCATTCAAAGCCCCCCAATGCTGACCCTTTCCAGTATCACCCCCTCTTTGGGCTCCTGAGGTAAGTGGACAATAGCTGCGACATTTGTCACAGGGAGATAGGGGTTGAGCTGTCTATATGTTGTGAGAAGTATTGAGAGAGCAATCACACTGGTGAGATTTTTACAAAGCAGAGACTGTGCCCAAGTATTTGCTCAGCACAGACCCGGTGCCAGCTTTCGTCAGGCAGTATGCTCATAGTGGCTTATGTCAAGGGGCCTCTTTTGCACATGGTTTACCCAAGTGAGTCACGATGCAGTTGTGCTCCACCAGTACAGCAACTAGGGCGCCTGACCTGAGCATCTCTTTGCTCCCACCGCCCTGGCTTTCAGTTCGGAAACTCGCACTATGTTGATTCCATGTTGATGGCAAAGTGGTTAAAAAAAGGTTGCTATAAAAGTCAGGAGGGGAGGAAGGCAGGAAGGAAGGAAGGAAGGAAGGAAGAAAGGGAAGGAAGGAAGGAAGAAGGCAGGGAAAGGAAGGAAGGAAGGAAGGAAGGAAGGCAGGTAGGAAGGAAGGAAGGAAGGAAGGAAGGAAGGCAGGCAGGCAGGCAGGCAGGAGGAAGGAAGGGAGGGAGGAAGGAAGGAAGGAAGGCAGGTAGGAAGGAAGGAAGGGAGGAAGGCAAGCAGGC
Organism: Cricetomys ansorgei; assembly: GCA_026225945.1. Lineage (NCBI taxonomy): Eukaryota > Metazoa > Chordata > Mammalia > Rodentia > Nesomyidae > Cricetomys > Cricetomys ansorgei. The sequence continues at coordinate 45,442,946 of JAMJFZ010000242.1, read as the reverse complement.
AGGCAGGCTGGCTCTTCAGGAGAGACACAAAGGCACTGACACTGCTGACTGGAGAGAAAGACAGACTTGTGGCTGCCACCTGAGTGTGGGGATGCACGGAATGTCAGTCTAGCTGTCTCAGGACCTCTGCTTTCTCCACTGGCCCTCCGGACGCATATTTTCATGCCACTGGTCCCGGAGTCACATCCCCTCGCTGCGCAAATCACATCCCATTACTGTTTACTTCATGGATGGCTGCTTTTGAAGAAGGCTGTCAGTGTCTGACCACTACAGAGATGACCACTGTAGTTTTTTTCCTCCCTATGATTGCATTCTTGTTACATTTTGCTATAGTAGGGGGAAAAAATCCTATAGCTTTATATTCAGTAAAACAAAAGAGGACGGGACCTTTACCTTGGCTTTGATTTTACATTTGCTGCATTTTACCAAAAAGATCCAAACACCAAAACAGACTCTCCTTGTGATATTATCAAGTGTATCTGACGAAGAAGAGGACATTTTCCATCCTAATTTTTACAGTGACTCACTAAGAGCAGTCTACGCTTTTGGCACACGGGGTTATGAACTACAGTCTCTGGTGGATCTGGTTTGCCTTGGTCTGGCAGAGAAGTCAGAGTCTATTCAAGACACCAGTGTGGGTGGCCTCTGCTCAGCATTTCCAGAAGGGTGATGGCTGCTTTCCCTCTAACCCCGAGAAACAGAGGAGGCCACGATGTGTGTGTGTGTGTGTGTGTGTGTGGTGGGTGTGGGGGACACTGGAAGGAATGCCTGATTGGCTCTGATGAGCTCACACCCACAGCAAAGTCTCTTCAACATGAGTAACTCTTTGATGGAAAAGGGAAATTTACTAGAAAATCCTGTGCCTGTTGGTCTACAATGGCCAAGGAAAGCATGGTTCTTGTGTCAGCTGTGCAGCTCAGTCTTTCACTGGAAAAGATTCAGTTAACTAAGTATTGTACAGAATGAATCACAATAGATTTTAAAAAGTAATTCAATGAGTGACCATCTCATTTAATGGCCATATCATTTTAGGATGAAATCTCCAATTGCACAAACCAAAAAGAGCCAATCTGTAGAGAGAAAAAGTACACATGGCCAGGAACAACAATTAATTAAGTCAGCTTCCCAGTAATAAACAGAGTGAACTTCAACAATCGGCTTACAAAGAGGAAAGGTTCATTTTGGCTTACAGTTCCAGAGGCTTCATTTCAGGATCAGTTGCCTAGGGCCATGGTGAAACAACACACGGCAGGGAGTACATGGTGGAGCCCTTTGCTCACCTCATGGCCACCTAGAAGCAGAGAGAAGGAGGGAGAGGGGGAGGGAAAGGAGAAGAGAGAAAGGGAAGAAGAAAGGGGAGAGAGTAGGAGAGGGGGTGTTCCGGCTGGTTTTGTGCCAATTTGACAAGCTAGAGTCATCAGAGAGGAAGGAGCCTTGATTGAGAAAATGCCTCTATAAGATCCAACTATGGGGGGGGGGGAGGAATATATATACATACACATTTTTTAGTTTGTTTTTGTTTTTGTTTTTCAAGACAAGATTTCTCTGTTGTCCTGGAACTCACTCTGGAGACCAGGCTGGCCTCGAACTCACAGAGATCTGCCTGCCTCTGCCTCCTGAGTGCTGGAATTCAAGGCATGCACCACCACTGCTCAGAGCATTTTCTTAATTAGTGATCACTGGGGGAGAGCCCAGCCCATTGTGGGTGGTGCCATTCTTGGGCTGGTGGTCCTGGATTCTATAAGAAAGCAGGCTGAGCAAGCCAGTAAGCAACACCCCTCCATGGCCTCTGCATCAGCTCCTGCTTCCAGGTTTCTGCCCTGCTTGAGTTCCGGTCCTGACTTCCTTTGGTGATGTAACAGCAGTGTGGAAGTATAAGCCAAATAAACCCTTTCCTCCCCAACTTGCTTTTGGTCATGGTGTTTCATCACAGCAATAGAAACCCTAACTATGATGGGAGGTGGGGAAGGAGAGGAAGAAGAGAAGGGAAACAGACGAGAGTCCCAATAGCCCCTCCAAGGGAATGCACCATTGACCTCTAGGCTCTGCCTCCTTAAGGTTCCACCTTAGGGTAGTGTCATTGGCTGGGGACCAAGCTTTTAACACGTGGGCCTTCGGAGGACATTCCACATCTAAATTATAGCCCAGATGAACTGTTCAGAGACAAGTGCATATGGCTTTCAAAAGGCTTATTGATGGATATAGTGCCTTAAGACCCTTAAATTCCAGGGATAAATGGGAGAGTTCAGGCTGATGAGGGAGAATTCAGATGGGAAATGTGGATGAAGCATGCTGTTCAGCCTGATTCCAGGGGTGTGCTGTGTGTAAGGGAATGGCTGACAGTGAACATTAAAATCAACCACGTTTCCTCCAATGAAACAGAACCATTGGCTATTTTCAAAGTATCTCATGCAAATAGTGCCAGAACTTAGGGAGAGTTGGAGTTGCTTTAGAAAACATCAGACTATTCTTTTCCCATTCTTGTTTACTTCATGCACACACACAAGAAATGTTTACACATATAATAAAGAGATAAATGAGATAAATGTCTGGGTAGTCTCGAGATTCCTTAAAGTCGAAAATACATTTTTTTTTTTTTTGTGGTGCTGGGGATTGAGTCCAGGGCCTCACATGTTAGCAAGTGTGTTACAGCTGAACCGCACCCCTAGCTCCTCAACACAGGATTTAGCTAGGACCCTAGTGATTCCACTTAAAGATATATACAAGAGAGAAATGACAACGTGTCTTCACATAAAAATGTGCACATTTTCATAGTAGACAAAAATATCAACCCAAATATCCTCTAGCTATGATAAAAAGAGAGCAGTGCTGGTACATGCCACAGCACCCTGAAGGTGTGCAAACTCCCGACTTTTACATGTTAGTAAGCGGTTGTATTGTGTATCGATTAGGTATGAGTTAAACTATTAAGTCTGAAGAAGACACATTTCAGGTCTACTGCATGACTTTAACAATTCTGAATAATTGGGCTGAAAATGAATGATCTTAAATCATAATGTAGGCAGCATCCTTAGGCTGCTGGGAGGTTACCCCGCCTCTCCCCCCCCCCCCCCCCCCCCCCCCCCCGTCCCTCCAGAGGGGCAGTCTGCTGACACGTGTGTTGTGCCACATTGGGAGAACAAGTGTGTGTTATTATGCTCTCTGGCGTGCATTTCATCGTGCTCTCCATATGAAAATCATTGCCCTGGTCGGGTCTGATTACTTTTATTCTATGTCTAACGGAGAGTGCCCAACGCCGTACAGGAAAGGCGTGTTAAGGGGGTAAGTAATGAGCCGTGAGTGTCCTAGGAAGGGCTTGGAGTTAGATTTGATCTCCATTTTAAAATAATACAAAAGAAACTATGCTCAGTAAAGGGAAGCAGCTTGCGCTGACAGAATAAATGCAAAAGTTAAAAAAAAAAACAAACAAACCACGAAGTCTGCTCCCTTCCCCCTCAGAAAAGCAACGTATTCTATAATTCCTTTTGCAAGTCACACGGCCTAAAAAAACTGCAGCCCCCCAACACAACTTTGAGACCCTGTGGGATGATGTGGAGGTGTTGGTTCTGACAACTCTAAGTTTCAACTTTTAAGGACATTTGGAAATGTGCCTCTATGTTCTTTTTTTTTTTTAATTTTTAAATTCGGTTTTTTGAGACAGGGTTTCCCTGTTTAACCCTAGCTATCCTGGAACTTGATTTGTAGACCATGCTAGCCCTGAACTCAGAGACTCGCCTGCCTCTGCCTCCTGAGCGGTAGGATTAAAGGTGTACGCCACCATGCCTGGCTCCAGATTTGTTCTTATGTTGGAAGAAAATAGCTTCTTTTTCCCTTGTCTTCGCTTTCCCCACCCCCTCCCCTATGTCCTGTAATTCCCTCCACGTTTCACTTCAGAAAAAGTTGAGTCATATTATTGCAAACCATCTCTGGAATATCATGTCCCAAAATTAGATTTAATTTCATAAATGCTTTTTGAAAGATTTGATGTTTATTTTTCTCTCTCTATGTATATGCGTTTCTGAAATTACGGGCAGCATCCATCGATGTGGGAGCTGGAAACCAAGCGCTGGTCCTCTGCAAGAGCAGAAAGCGCTCCGAGCTGCCGAGCCGCCTCTCTAGCCCCCTCACAGAGACTTCCTACTTTCCACGGCATTGTCGTGTGGACTCTTACCTTGAATTGCGCAGCTTCATTGGCTCTGCAGGTGGCTCGTCGTTTTTAGATTTAAGTTCTACTCTCTCAGCATTTTCGCCTCTATGATTAGACCACCTCCAGCTGTGGATTCCAGGCTGTGTCAGTGATCTCCCAAGTGTGTGTAAGTGTGTTTGTCATTGTCTCAGAGACGTCTTGTAACACAGTGTTTGTGTACAACTTATAAAAATAAAGCCTACACCCCGAAGGAAGCCCAGTTGTTAGTTTGCTTCTGAGAACAGTGTTTGCTCAGTTTGGAGAGCACTCTTATTTGTTCTTTGGCTTCTCTTTCCCTTCATATCCCTCCGTTCTACACCAGCCTCTGTGTGGGCCAGTGGTTCTCCCTTCCTTCACCCTGTCCTGTTAGGCAGAAGGGATGCAGCCATGCACCTAAGCCAAGAGCACCTCGGAGCTCACGAGCAAATGCATATTCACCTAGAAGTGGAGCACAGCTACATTCAAAGCCAACTCCTTACCACAACATAAATAAAAGAACCAAGAGAATCTTAAACAACAATAAAAAATGAGAGTGGTTTCACTTTACTAACAAAAGGATGTGGGCACGCGGGTTTGCTTTCTTTCACATTAGACCTTTGGTGTCTTTCAGATATCAGCATATATATATGTCTTTCCATCCTTCCAGATCTGAAGACTTTGATCAGTTGAAATCCAGTAATGAAAGTCAGTTAAATACTCAAGTACATACTGTGTTTTCACAGTCAGAAAAATCTGTACTTAAAGGACTTTCAAAGTCATCAGGAGAGACAGGGGCAGAGGACGTGTGGCACACACATGCACTCACGCAAATATTTCCCATGTAAGGGAAATTTGTGAACAATCACGACTGTATATGAGCAAACTTTGCTTAATTAGTAAAAGCGTGCACTGTCACTGTCTAGACTAAGCAACCCCTTGCAGGGACTTTCTCCGTTGAGGTCCATCTCTGCAGGTTGTGTAGAGGAACTCATAGATTGATCCCAGTCCATGAGTTTGGAGAAAGCAGCGATCACTCTGGGCCAGAATCCTGCAAATTTTGCAAGCACAGTAAAACTTGAACTCAATAAGGATAGGGGCGCAAAGAACAGAAACACAGGGTTAACAGCTTGACTTCCCTTGCTGAGGGGTGAGTGTTCAAGTGGATGCTACACTCAGACATGGGGTTCACTCCCCAGCAGCTCCATTGGCCCAGGTTTAGTCGTTTGTCCAAGTCATGGCAGGCAGACTGTCTGCCTTGGCTTTACTCTCTAGTGTGGGGCTGTCTAAAGGTGTCAGTGAAGTTGGGAAAGATTGACCATTGGTCTATTCTGTCACCTAACACAGGCAAAGCATCTCTAAATATCTGAAATTCAGGATTCTTCAAAATTGGAAACTTCTTGAGCACTGACATGACGTCACATAAAAGATTCTACATACGACCTCAAGTAAGGGGTCACGTTCAAAACATGATGCTCTTAAACTCCCATATAACATTACCTCTAGGCTGTGTGTGTATAAGTGCATCTGAAACATGAGTAAACTTTGTGTTTGGATAATTTGTTATGTATCCGTAAATATTCTAAAATTCTAAAACATAAATCTAATCCCAAACATGTGTTGTTCCAAGCATTTTAGATAAGGAGTGTACGAACTGCATAGCTGCTGAGGGGCATTGGCCGTATTGCACTGTGTGAAAGCAAGCAAGAAAGATCAGAGCCAACTGTCCATCTGACGCAGACAGCACTGCCTTGTGTGAGGGAAGCTGGTCAGGCCTATCGCTAGGGGGGCTGCAATGGCAACATCAGAAGGTTCGGATGCGAACTGTCTGTGAAAAATGAGGGAAAGAGGTTCCAAGGTCAGTTACCTGGGAGCACAAGCAGTGCTACATTTCGAAAACCAGGAGTCACAGGGAGAAGCCTGCGTTGGGCGGGCGATGAACTTTTAGGTATTCAGAGGCAGAGGTAAGTCATTGGTATGGCTAGCCACAAAGATTGGGTGCAACTAAGACGTCAGGAGAGAAAGATTCAAATGCCCTCTACATAGATATTGAACACTCGACATGAGCATTGCCAGCCTGTTTCACACCTTGGTATCGTAACCTCTTCTGTCTCTAACATTATGTGGTGACTCCCATGTCCTTAGTATAGAGGAATGTAATAATGGGTTCTGACTCAGAAATCTTTCTCTAAAATAGAATTCTTCTCAGTCCTCAGTGATGTTCACCAGAGTCCATTCCCCCCACACCCCCTCTAGCCCATTATTTTGGAAATAGAGTCTTACTATGTAGCCCAGGCTGCCCTCAGACTCACTGAACTGTCCACCTGCCTCCTCCTGAGCGCTTTGATAGCAAGTGTGCCTGGTAGAAGCACTAGCGTGAACTTCATGCATTGTGTGTGTGTGTGTGTGTGTGTGTGTGTGTGTGTGTGTGTGCGCTCCAAATTTTCTGTTTCTTGTTTATTCATCCATCTGATAAATATCAAGCACTGAAGATAAGGGACTAGTCGATACAGCTGATGAGCAATAACATGAAGGAAACAAAGAAAAACTTAAGGCATTCACAGTTTTGAGGAAACGCACAAGGATCTGCATATGTAGCCCAGGCTGACCTCAAATTCATGGTCCTCCTGTGTCAGCATCCTGAGGTCTGGGATTGCAGGCATAGGCCTTTACCCCTGGCAGTAACATATATGGCAGGAAGGAAAGTTTCACTGTGGAAGTTTAGGCAGAGAGCCCTGGGCTATGGCCTGAATGCTCTCGCTCACCAACACAGGGAAGGAGAGGCAGAAGGCGCGGGCAGCTCCTCACACTGCCCCTTCTACGTGAGGCGGACAGCCAGCAGCCACTTCCCACCCAGAGGAAACCATTCCCAACTGCTTTATGAGTATTTCTTTCTTCTTGCTTCCATTATTCCCACCATTAGGGGCTTCATCCCATGACTTCAGGTCTGGGTTGTGTTTTATCTGTGGCTCCTAAGAGATGCAGTAAACATCCGTAGATTGGGGTCAGCAGGAATTCTGGAGGGAGAATTTGGGATCCTCTTTTGTAGCTCTTTTTTATAAAGCGAGCTAAATATGATGTATGCATCTGTGCGGTATTGAACGTAAAATGCAAAGTTCACTTCAGATTTGGGTATGTAAAAATCATAAATAGTTGGCAGAAATACAGACTATTAAAATTTGGAATGAATCTTAGCTCCATGATATAGTACCACTTATGTTTGAGTTGAGCCCCAACTCAGAAGAGGAGAATTCAGAAAAGTGAATTATTAATTCATATATCAGCCTGGGCAGTAACAGAATGAGTTTGTGCTGGCAATTTTACAACATCTGAAATCACTCAGGTCTGCTCTTTAAACATCCAATAGTGTCTCTAGGACCAAAAAAAAAATAGTTTAATTTTTGAATGTGGGTTTTTACATAGCAACCTAGCACATGCGTCATTCCTTTCATAAGTTTTTAGAAGGTTCAGCTCAGAATATGACCTGGAACTCAGAGCTGAATTGTAATTGATGGTATACATATAACATATTGCATTCACTGTGCATTTTTATGGTTGTATTTCTTCAGAAATATGTGTGCTATGTGTTGACAGGTCAGAGCTTTAAGCCCTGTTTCCTGGGTCCGGTTTATTAGCTATTGGAGAATCTGAGACTGTTTCCCTCTTTGGACTTGCAGCTCACAGAATCTATTAAGTGAACTAATTAATAGATGCAAAGAACTTTGAAAAGCTTGAATGCTGCCCGCGTTACTGTTATTTCTCCAAAGTCCATTCTTTTAATTCAAATACTGCCGCATGGAGTATTAGCATCTGTGTTGACTCAAGCCACGTGAGAGTACAACTTCTTCTCTCTTCTCCTTTTAAATCTACTTTTGAATAGTAGATACTCTTAGGGAGTTACCTCAACCAGCCGTCCGCAGAACAGTTGACCACGCTCACCTCGTTTCCTGTGCGCAGACACAATACCCGCACAGTGAAAATCAGCCTTCAAATGAAGAGAGAAAAGAGACTACGGGAACAGACTGGAAAAAAACAAATTAGTTTAAGTCAAGAGTCATGGACAGGGCAAACTGGGCAGGAGACTTTCAAAGAAATAGAGACGGTGTGCAGGTGGTCACCCTGAAGCCATCTGACTGGGGCCATCTGTGATCTCTTCCAGCTGTGAACATGTCTGCTGTGGCTCAGAAGGAAGACCTTGGTCTTTATGTTTCGTGGCCGTACAATGAATGCAGGATTAGAATTTAATTCTGGCCCTTCGCTGTCTTAACATCAATGTTTAATGGAGCTGTTGCCTACAAATAGAGGGCTCTGGAAAAGAGGCCCTGTTTGGGTTAAGACATACTGCTGTGTCCCCTGGGTTCTCCTCCGTTTCTCAGTTGCCTCTCCCCTTAGAGGCTCCCCCATCTTGTGTGATTTTTTTTTGTCCCTAATAATGAGCTAGAAATGCATGAAAAACACAAATCTGATAGTTTTGTTTTGTTTTGTTGGTTTTTCAAGACATGCCAGCACCGCTGGTATTTATCTTTTTAATGACAAAATCAACTAATTGACAGATACTTGTTGCATATATGTGTTGCGTATTTCAGCTGGTGACTATCATGTGAGACACACAAAGTAAGTAGAAAGCATGAAACTTTATCTCAAGGCACTTCATCTGGCTGTGGAAGAGGTCAACACAGTTGTCTTCCATAACTGTCTAAAGCAAGACAGCATGCATTCTTGGGATGCCTTTAAGAGGGAGTTTTGATTCAAATGACTCCAGGAAGGCTGAACATACAGCCTGCAAATACCAATGAACAGAGATGTAACATCTAGGCAAGTCCGTGTTAATGTGTTTACTCTTCAGAGAGCCACTTTTTTCCTTTATTACCTATAAGATTATCAGGTAACTATCCCCTTCTCTAGTCCCAGGAGAGGAGGATCTATTTGGGCAGATTTTTTTCAAGATTTTAATGTGTTTCTATTGATTGAAATTCTAATATTGAATATATAGTAAATCTGATAACAATAAACATCCAAACTGCTGTTTACCTGGGATGATTTAAATTTAGGCCATTTAGGCCATTGTCCTTATGGTGTACTCTGGCCAATATTCTGGAGTCAGCCTACCATCCTAACGCTGTGCCTTCAGCCTGAGCATACTTGCCAAAGTACGCTTCTTGCAGCTTCCCCAAATTTCATAATCTCCCACATGAGGGTGTCTGTTCTGCTATGCGCAAACCTGCTTTATCTTCCCCACAGGTTACCAGATCATATGGGTAACATAGAACAGAATTTTAACCTTAATTTAGCCTTAATAAAACCTTAATTTTAACCTTAACCATTAATCCTTAATGGAGCCAAATGACTTGGCCAAGAAGTAGTGTTACCATCAAGAATTGATGGCCAAGGAGATGTTTCTTGTTTTGTAGCTGACATACCATGTACATTAGTCATGGATTCTGACTTAAATTCTCTCCAGAGACAGCACAGACATATGGAAAAGGAAAAGAATGAGGTGAACAGTTATTAAGAATATCTGGCTGCCAGGAACACAATCAGACTCTTGTGACATTTGCTGCATACAAGATGAAGAGTCTAGATGTCACTCTAAATTTCTGTCATGTGCCTTCAGAAATGAGAGTGCATTTCCAGGACATTCTTTAGGGTGACCCATCAAAAAAGAGTAGTCATTCTCTTTCAACACTTTTTGTGTCTTGACAAGACATAAACTTTATGTGTGGAAAGCTGCTCAATATAATGTTAACATCCAGATGTGGAATACACTGAGAATTTTTTTTTTTTTTTTAGAAGCAGACAAAACTCTGAATGCTTTGCTTACTTACCTCTTGATATTCAGAAAAAAAAGCCAATATATAAAAGGTGTGTGTGTGTGTGTGTGTGTGTGTGTGTGTGTGTGTATATGTATGTATGTATGTGTGTGTGTGTGAGAGAGAGAGAAAGAGAGAGAGGGAGAGGGAGAGAGAATTTTGCTTCTGATCTTTTTTTCTAAGTTTAACAGAATTTCATTTACTGGCCATTAATAGAGCATTCATTATAGGCAAGAGAAAGGACTATAAATTTTTGTGTGTGCATGTGCATGCAGGGGCCCACAGAGACTAGAAGGACACACCAGATCACTTGGGGCCAAAACCCACAAATATCTGTGAACTGCCCAGCATGGGTGCTGCCACCTGAACTCCTCCTCTGAGAGAGCAATAAGCACTCCTGTCCATTAAGCCACCTCTCCAGCTCCAAGAGAGTAGGCTTGGTGCTAAAATCTTTAAGAAACTCAGAATCCAGAGCTGGGCAGATAATCAGTAAAATGCTTTCCTTGAAAATATGAGAACCTGAGTGTAATCCTTAGAACCCATATAGAAAAAAAAAATCAGACAGACAGACACACACACACACACACACACACACACACACACGGTGTTTGATGCTCTACTCTTAGAATCACAGATCTGGTGAGGCAGAGCCAGGAGAATCCCTGGAGCTTGTTGGCCAAATAATCTACCCTAACCTGGAAGTTCCAGGCCAGTGAGAGATCCTGTTTCAAATGAGTAGATGCTTAGGGCTGAGATTAAATACTGAGCCATCTCAGTATTTACAAGCACTGACTGCTCTTCCAGAGGTCCTGCTCTCCAGAGGTCCTGCAGTCAATTCCCAGCAACCACGTGGCGGCCTACAATCATCTATAAAAGAGTATACATGATCTATCTCGTCCTGAGGATGGCACCTGAAGTTGACTTCCAGCATCTACATATACACATTCACACATATGTACACACATGTATACCTGCATATATATAAATTTACATGTATACACACACACACGAAATCCAGCTAGGGAAGTATTAAGTGAAGAGAATTCTAATAACAAGAGAAAATACAAAATAAACACTGTAGATGGAAATATTATATCTCGAGCAGGTTCAATAAAGAACAGAAGGGTGATTCTTCAAGATGCAAACCTGAATGACTTAGGCAAAGGGGCCTCTAATGGACTGAACCCTGAGTACATGGTCCTCAGGAGTTTTATTGAGGAAAGACACAGCCCACCAATGCAAAGCTCTTAATTGCTTAATGAACAGAACTTCCACAATTCTGTTATTAGCAATTCTCCATTAGCAATAATACAATCACATGCTTTTAATATAAATGTCTCAGTGGGCAAAGCTAAATTTGAATAGCAATTGCTCCATCCATGGGTATTGAATAGACAATTACTGGTTCTCCAGACTAGCATTCTTTCTGTATTCAAGAAAGCTGCAGCCCATCCGCACCCAGAAAGCTGGCTCTAACAGCTAAGGATGGTGACTCCTGGCAGCAGCTCCTGCTGACAGCTAACAACAGCTGCTCACAGTTCCTATCACTGCATAGAAGTGCATGTACTTTCACAGTATTGGAGAATAAGTTCAAATACCCCACTACAGAACACCCCAGTGCTGCTAGTCAAAAGTGGAGGCGTTGAGACCACAGGTGAGAACGAGGGGATTGACGTCCAACAGGAGAAAATGGTGAGAGTACTAGACAGGTAGGTGACTCACGCAGTTGCCAAGTAGATTGGCTTACGTGGATATGTGGCTAGTCACGGTGAGGAATGACAGGAGAAAAATAAGCCTTACACTAAATCATTGAAGTGGGGATGGTGTGAGGTGAGAGCTAGGTAACCGCTATGTTTGTGGCTGGAGAGAGTGGGCTTCCATATGTGCTTTGAGAGGCTGTTGTGATGGCGGTGTGGTCAGGGAAATGGTTGGAGAGGGGTATCTAAAGAGGATTTGGCATCAGCTGTGGCATCACACCAGGCTTCGCAGCAGGCAGAGCTGATAGGGATTGTGACAAAGGTCTCTCTTGAGGACCTGAAAAGGAAGAATGGGCTGGATATGGATGCAGAGACTGCACGGGTGCTGTGAGCGTGAACTCCAGGCCACGCCATATGTCAGAGTCAATTATGAAACAAAAATTTAGCCCCGTTTGTGGAGAGTCGCCATGAAAAGCTGTGAGCCGCATTCATCTTTGGGATAATTGTCAGCCATTACTGAAAAACCCTGCGATGTTGGACCGTATGTTGCTTCACTTGTATTTTGTATCTTCACTGATGTCTTGAAACAGTTTTGAACCATTGGCTGATTCTCCTAGCAGTTCTCGTTATCAGTAGAAAGTCTAAATTTTAACAGTCCCTCTTCCCTTTTCACAGTGAAAATGGCTTAGTGATTTGGGCGGAGACATTTTAGTAGTGATGTATTGTTAGGAACAGGAACGCTGACCTCATATATTTGGTTTGCTTGTTTTCTAGAAAATTCTTTTTAGGCTTTCATACCTGTGTACTGTATTTGCAACACTTCCATCCTTCCCTCTCCACCCTGTAACTCCTCCTGTTTCTGCCTGACTCATTTCAAATTTATAACCTCTTATTTTTAAATTTTTGTTGCATATGTATGCCTGTCTGTCATCTGTCTGTCTGTCTGTCTGTCTATCCATCCCATCTAGCACTTGCACAGCTATAAGTAAATACAGCCTACTGAGTCCATTTATCATCGCTCGTATGTGTATTTGCTTAGGACTGACCCCTGGGGATCGGCTATCCTATCTAGGGTCTTGGCTTGTCCCTGAAAATAGACTCTCTGTCTCTCAGCAGCCATTAATTGCCTGAAGCTCTTCATCTACAGGAAAAGCCTTATGAGATTTCCCTCATACAGGCTGGCATTGTGGTATTGTGGTGCAGGTTTTGTGTAGGCCACCACAGTGTTGAGGTTTCATGGCCACAGCTTTCCGGTCATACATAGAAGACACTATCTTACAACAGATGTCCTGGTCCTCTGGCTCTTACAAGCTTCCCACCTTCTCCTCCATGATATTCCCTGGGCCTTAGATGTAGGGTTTTATTGTAGATGTGTTGTTGGGGTTGAACACCCCACAGTCAGTTAAAAATACAGAACACTTTATGAATTTTCATATTCTATTGCACGGAGGCCACACTAATCTTTTCCGTATCATTTCAATTTTAGTGTATATGCTGCTGAAATGAGCACTCCTATATCTGCTTAATGACTTGATCTTAGGGTCTCACATTGACCTTCATGTAGACTTTTCAGGGTCCCTGGCCCTCCTCTCTTTTATCTTCTCTTTCTTTATCGTGCCGAGAAGAATTGCCAGCGCTATAATCAAAATTGTTTGCAAATGCATGCTCAATTTGATAGTGTGGCTTGGTTAATCTTTTCCTTATAGGAAAAATAAACAAACAAAAGCACCCAAGCTGAAACGAAGACTACTTATTTTTAGCACCCTATTGGTGTGTTTCAGTGTGTTGAATTTCATTCAAAAGATTACCAAGGTAAACATTGAATCCAGGAGCAGCATGTTGGTTTGAAAATGATCTCAGAACACTTGCTTCTCTTTAAGAAACCCCTTGCCTTTCTGAAAATCAACACACTGCTGCAGACTCATGCAGTGAAAACCATAGGCGAATGGAAAAGGTAGAGTGAGGGGAACAGCACCCCCAAACTTCACCTTTGCCAGATACTAAAAAAGAAATAACTTAAAGTTATCACAGGAGCTAGTGAGACAGCTCGGCCAGTAAAGGCACTTGTCACCAGGTCTGATGACCTGAGCCCAATCCCCAGCTCTCCTTGTAAGCTGCCCTCTGGCCTCCCTGTGTGTGCTGTGGTACACACACCATCCCCATACACAAATACATCAATGCAATTTTTTAAAATAGCATGATTTTATGCAACTCAGTGGTGAAAAATGCATAAACATTACAGAAATTAGAGTACTTTGAAAACATTGCTTCCAGATACGGGCACTAGAGTAATGCAGCTTTTGAGAGTTAATGGGGGTGGGAGAAGGATTGCCTGAAGTCAGGTGGCTCGTTTAAACAGCAGATGTGGGTGGATGCAGCCCTGACACCGTGACCCTGGACAGCTGGTAGATGTTAAGACGCCTATGTGCACATCTTGTGTCTTCCAGCCTGGCCCACTTCAGCGAGCTTCCTGTGGAAGAAAGGCAAACTCCATAGATGCTTAAACTGTCTTTACTATATCAGTTGTGTTAGAACACATTTGCATTTTCAAAATAAAAGGTATAGCAGAACTGATTGTAATCTTACCCTTCAATTATTATGTAAGGAGGTCGAGACCGAGCCAGGGCACACAGGGCAGGTTAGTGGCTGAGCTGATGACAACTCCGAGGCCGAGGCCTCCTTCCTCAGCCTCCTTCCTCAGCAGCCGCATGCTCTGTGTCCCTGTTCAGTGCATTCTATAAATTCCTATCCCTGAAAGCAGAATCCCTCCATCATTATAGTCCTTACTGTTGCTAATTTTATTTTAGCCCTTAAAAAAATTAGAATTCAGCTACCCCTTTAGTTAGATACTAGCTCTGCTCTGGTCACCCACAGACCTTATTGCTTATGTTGATGTTGAGTTTTGTTTTGTTACTATGTGTATGTACAGTACGTACGTGGTGGTGGTGGGGTGTCCCAATGTGCAGGTGGAGGTCAGAGGACAGCTCCGTGGAGTCTCTTCTCAACTTCCATCCTAAGGATCCAACTTAGGTCCTAGGGGTTGCATCATTGGGAAGATGCACCTCTATCCCCCGAGCCTCCTCACTGGACTGGGTTGTTGTTTTTAAACTTAAGATCCATCCCCCCCATATTTAAAATTTCATGGCATGACACTTAGTCTTAGATTTATTTATCTTCCAATACTACCAAAATTTACTTGCTCCATGGGAACAAGGTTTTCTATTTTAATCACTGCTGTATTCCTTGTGCCTAGAACAAGGAATGCGTAGCCCATGGTCAAGTCAGAACTGAGTAGGAAAGGCTCCTACGGTGAACCTTTTATAGAGCAGATAACACTGTGTTTTTTAAAGATCAAAGGTGGCTCTAGGGGTGTAGCTCAGAGGTAGAGCCTTGCCAGGCTTTCATGTGGTCAAGGTTTCCATCCACAGCACTGCAACCAGAATAACAAAAACCTAGCAAAACACACACCCACCAAAGCTATCGTTGAAAAGAGAAGAAATGCCCCCATCCCAACCATGGCCACAGAGGGTAGAATCAGCTCAGATTCTCCACTCTTACAGAGTTCCGGACTTCCCCTGCATAGGGACTGGTGCCACTCACAGTGGGCATATCTTCCCAGCTCAACTAAGATAAGCTAGGTAACCCCCACAGACATGCCCAAAGGCCCATCTTTCAGGTGATTCTAACTCTTGTCAGGTTGACAACACTAACCATCACAAGTGCTATTGGGTTGGCAGTGGTCTCCATTTCTAGTGTGTTTACAGGCTTGTACTTAGTTCTATTTAGTTCATAACTGAAGAGTATTTATGACTTGTACAGCTCAAGAAAAGCCTCTGAAGGGCTAGATCTGAAAGGTTACCCAGGACAGCTCTGCTTATCAGCGGCAAGATGTGGAACCTGTCCATCTTCATTTGCCGTCTTGATTTCCAGTTCTTGCTCCATTGCTAGTCTCACAATAATTGAGTATTTTCCCTCCTCAAGGCCCAGATTTAATAATGGAAGGAGCAAAGACCCTGTCTAGCATCTGGTGATGTCCATTTGGCTTGCTGGGATCTACCTTTGTTAGCAGTGTTGATTTTGTCTCCCTGCTTATTCTAGTGTCCACTGCCTGTTTTTCACTTCATAGATGAGAACAAGGAAGGTAAATGACTTGCTCAGGATCCACCTGAGCCCAGCCTACAGTGCTGATTTCCCAGTTTAGAGGACAGGGCTTTTCCTGTGACCTCTCACCTGCTTCTTCCTCAGCTCATTCTTGATGGGAGATCATTAACATTGAATGCACCCCAAATTATCTCTCAGTAATTCTTGAAGAATTCCTAAGAATTGGGAAGGAAAACCTTTGGGCCACATTTTCCTTTTGTGTGGTCCTATTACGGATTTTGTCACTGAAAAGGGATAAGTAGCACTTGGAATGACTCCAGGACACAACCCAAGCACACTAAGGGGGGGTAGGGGAATAACACAAATGAGAACATGACTCCTAGGTAGAGCATAGGACTGGGACTGCTTTGGCTAGAGAGAAGAAGGCTCTGCCTTAGAGGTGATGCTTCTCCAGAAGCCAGTTCCCAGCAAAGCCTGCATCGGGGAACAGGATGTCTGCCTCCAGCTGAAGGGTTTGGGCTATGGAAAGAAACAGTAGGGCTTTCTGAGTTGCACTGTACCCCACACGCTTAAGGCTCCACAAAGGTCTTTGGAGATGTTGAAGAACAAGGACAGGTCTCCCACTCTTCATCTGAGAGATACAGACGAGGCAGAAGCTTATTTCAGACTTGAAAAGGAAAATCCACCCTTTGTTTAACCTAAGCTGTTCATTAGGAGCAGGGGTGTTGGGAGTGCAGGGCAGTGAGTGTGCCAGAGCCAGGCTACCTCCTCCTCTCACCTCTGCGAGGTGGTTCCTAGTATGCTTGCCCATCTGTGACATAACATTGCCCCTACTCCTGCTGGTTGTTGGTGAACCCGTTACCTCTCTAAGTTATCCACTGAGCCTTGGTTTTTGGACCCTGTCCCCAGCCTCTGGCTCAGACCTGACATATATAACGCAGCACATACTTGCTGACCGAGCATTTGAGGAGTTATTCCTTGACTGGCCAACAGAAATCTCAATGTCCTGGACACTAGGAGAAACCCCAGTCGCAACAGCTCAGCAAGCCACCCCTGGGGCGTGCTGTTCGCCATAAACTAGGGAAGCTCGAGCCCAGATCTCAGTGCTTGTAGTGAGACTATTTTCAGCTTTCTCAGAGACAGCATCTGTAAATAATCTGGCAGAAGCCCTTTATAAAACAGCACAGGAAAAACCTCAAATCTATTCTAAGGCTGCAACATTTAAACAAGATTTTACCCATAGGGTTGCCAAGATCAACATGGAGCTTTCTGTACATAAAAGCTGGAATTTCATAGCAATGTGGGGGCAAGAACTATGATCACATTTCCCCCTTTCTAAATTATATACTGCTTAGTGTTAATGTGAGCAGAGGGCTGGATGGAGCCGGGCCTGTGGCTGACGTAAGTCCCACTGCAAACTCCGATCCTCTGTGATACGGTGTCAGTGGTGATGGGGGCTGGGAGAGCCATCAGGCTGACTGGACTTTATAAGGCAAAAAGGTCACTTGGAGGGCATAACATGCTTTAAGTCTCCGTGGCATTTACCATGGGATTTTCATTTTGCACAGAAAAATGATCAGGGACATTGTGTAACATGTTTCCATGAGAAGGTGGTGTTCTGAGTGTTAGTTTAGTGGCTGCCATAAATGCCATTCCAAAGTCCCTTCCGTTTCATCTCTTTGGGTGGAGGAAGAGGTAGTCTTCTCTAAGAGATGACGTCAAAGTTGATTTTGAATGAACTCTTCACATCTGGGTATGTAGCTCATTGCTGCTACCCACAAGTTCCTGGACTCCACCCAGACACATACACACGACCGACCGACAGAAAACAACAACAGTGCCTTTTCATCTCTCTTAGCTGCAGAACTCTCTCCCAAGGAAGAGAGACTATGTATGTCTGGAAGACTCTGCAATACTCTGTCCTCCTGAACCAGTAACCTTGGTCGCAAATGACAAGGCAATGATGTAAAGCCGGCTTCACCATTAGACCTGCTCTGGCCAGCGTGGAGCTGCTGCCAGTTCAGCCTTAGTCTCCCGCAGGCTTATGGAGCTGTGGTTTGCAGGAGGAAGAGTCACTTCTTAGAGCTGTCCTGGGAAGACACACTCATGTGGGGAAAGCAAATGCCTGAACAACAGTTGTCATGGCACTGGGCTGTTTTTAACTGGGATTGATTTTTGAGGATATTTTGATAACAGGAAAAAGGGGTGTGGCTCAGTGGGAAACTGAAGACTAGAGTTCCAATCCCCAGAAAACTGTGTAAATGCCAGGTGGGCATGATGGCTCCGTGTAATTCTAGTTTCAGCTTGTGGAGACCTGATTTCCAGCATGTTGTAGCTAAAAACAAAGCAAAATCCCCAGCCATATCGGCAAGCCCTGGGTTTGAGAGATTCTATCCCAAAGAAGAATGTGGGCAGAGCTATTGAGAATGAGTCTGACCATCAAGTTCATGCCTCCACATATGTTTGTACACATGCAAACACTTACACACAAAAATCTGTCCCCACACATGCAGAAGTGTGTATTGCATATACACACACATATCACACACAACGCAGGAAGAGAAGGAAGGCGGAAATGCACACATATAGCAGTTTTAACCCTGTGTGTTCTGGATCTGCGGGGAAGGCCGTATCTTCATTGTTATACTTATAGATGGTGTAGTGTCTGCCATGTGTTCCAGGCTCAACAAATGTTGTTTCAACAGCCGAGCAGCAAAGAATATTTACAGGACAAAAAATTTGGGCTGGTTGGCTCTGGAGCCAGTAGGGTCTTCTTTCTGCAAACTCCAAGAGATTTATATCAACAGAAGTGTCTGCATGAAAATTCAGAAGGAACATTTACTCTAATTTTCAGTAATTCATACCTTTTGTCTTCTGGGTGAATAAAAATGAGGACATGACTGCTCCTAGGTACAGTTAGGAGAAGGTTTTTTATTGTAGATATTGTAGCTATGTGGGGGAGAACAGCCACAGGCATCTGAAGAGTCCAGACTGAGCATGGCCAGCAGAATTGACAGGGCCATGGGAGGAGAGACAAGGGACAAGAGAGGGGAGAGGGGGAAGAAACAAGAAGACAAAGTGATCCAAGAAATCATGTGGCCATAATGGCTGCATCATATAGGAAAAGAGAAGCTGGGGGAAGGGAAGGGAAGCTCAGGGGCTGGAGAGGTTTAGGGTAGGAAGCTGGGTGAGAAGTGCTGAGGAGCCAGGACTCTGTAACAGGTACTTGATGCTGGGAGAACCTGGTGGCCAGCGTTGCTTTGATATGTTAATAGGTTTCTCAGCCATTTGTTTCCCAGGGACCTAACAGTGGATACCACATCTAAATATGTGCACACCTCTCCCAACACTTGTGTGTGTGTGCACATATAGACTGCACTGCAGAGAGTCTCTGTGTGCACACACATATTTTGTATGGCGATAGAAAATAGACTTTTTTTTTTTCTTTTTTGAGACAGGGTCTCACCGTGTAGCCCCAGCTGGGCTGAAACTCACAGGAAACTCACAGATCAGTCTGTCTCCCAAGTGCTAGGATTAAAGTCCTACACTGTGACACTCAGTAAGAAAATAGATTTTTCACAGTAGTTATTTCCCCAGAGGAGAATAAAGTTGAAAAAAGTACAGAGGATTTTTGTATTTTCATCACTTATTTCTCAGTTTTTGAATTCCTCATAAAGGAAATGCAGTTGTTTATCTCTGATTCTTGACCCATGGCCTGGCAACTAATAAAACATTCAGTATTAAATAGGTGACTCTCTCCACAGAGCAGTGCAGAAATTTAAATCACACATTTGACTTCAGGAGGGATAAGAGATGGAGGGGGAGGGGGGGGAGGAGGAGAGGGGGAGGAAGAGGAGGGGGAAGAGGAGGAGAGGGAAGAGGAGGGGGAGGAGGAGGAGAGGGGGAGGAAGAGGAGGGGGAAGAGGAGGGGGAGGAGGAAATAGAACTGGGCTTAAGAAGGAAAGTAGGAACTGAGTCTGGTGCTGGAAGAAACCCTCAGAAATCAAGGAAGAATTCTGGGTTGCTGTTGCTAAGCTGACTATTTTGTTTTAAAGCTGCTCTGGGGTCACGGAGATGGTTGAAGGTGATTGTTTGACAAGTCTGCCTATCTGAAAGTTCAATCCCCGGCACCCACAGATGAAAGGAGGGAATCAGCTCCGCATGAGAACCATGTCATGTCTATCCCCCAAATGAATTAGTAAACAAATGCGTAAACAAAATGTTAAAATGATAACAGAAAGCTGACCCAAGGGGCTAAGGGTATGGCTGAATCGTTCAAAGGCTCCCTCCATCCTCACCCGATTAACCATGAGGACATGAGTCCGGATCCCCAGCACCCATGTAAAGGTGAGTGGCAGGTAGTAATCCCATGACTGGAGGTGTGGACAAGGAGACCCCTGGAGCTCATTGGCCAGCCAGCTAGTTGAACTGATACGCTCCAGGTTCAGAGAGGTCTTGTCTCAAAAAACAAGGTAGAGCATGATCAAGGAAGACAGCTGCACCAGTCCCCAGCCTCTGCACACCCCCATCACACTCATGCAGCCACGTGCATGTGTACACACTCACACCAAAGTATGTGCGCACACATCAGAGCAAAGCCTGCCCTAAATTAGCCACCAACGCTGACAAAGCATTGTCCTAGCAATGGTCATCTCCATCCCCAAGGAATTTACCTGTGAACTGAACAAGGCCGGCAACCTGGCAAGAAGGCTACTAAAACTATTGACCTGCTACCCTGGTAGGGCTGGCTTAACCCATGTCTCTCAGAAAGGCCTTGTGGGGGCTGGGAAGATGGCTCAGTGGTTAAGAGCACCGACTGTTCGTCTAGAGGACCCATGTTCTCACAAGGCTTACAAGGGTCTGTATGTCATACCAGCTCCAAGGAATCTGACACCTTCTTCTGGCCTCCAAGGGCATTGGATGTACATGGTGCATCATGTACTTGTAGGCAAAACACACACATAAAAGTAAATAATAAATAATAGCAAGTGAAGAAGAAAAGAAAAGAAAGAAAAGCCTTATGTTCACAGTCAAGTGCAGGGAACTGAAGGGTTGTCCAGGCTGCGTTGGAAAGAGGACAATGGAACAACCTTTATCACCTGCAGTTTGCCTGGGACAGCAGCTCAGTCTGCTCTGTGGATTGCCTGCCCTGCTAGAGTGCTAAGAACTCTTAGCCTCCACCCCACTGCCAGAACCCAAACACAGAACCCTTTTTGGCTCCTCATCCTGGCAAGGGGTTGGAGACCTTCTAGATGCTTAGGTGGCAGCTCGGGGTTGATTTGTAGGGAGTGGTAGGGAATTCTAGATGAGACCAGTCAGCAGTCAGTCACTGCAATCACTTAAGGCTCTGGCCAAATGAAGAGGATGCCACTGGCCTCTGTCTGGGTGGCAGAGTCCTTTGAAATGTGGCCAGGGGGACAGATTCGGGTGTGACACCGGGAGAAGCTGATTGAAGTCACTGACTTCATAAATTAAAGGCATGGAAGGCAGCCGTGTAATCCTGCTAATTACACATCTTTCTTTCCCGGCATTCCTTTGATTCCTTCACATTTACCTCTGTCTCATCCATAAGACCATGTGCTGAGAACAAGCTGTAGTGAAAGATATGAAAAACGCCCACTGACCTCAGAGAAAAACCAAAGCACCTTGTTTTGAAAGTTCAAAAGCGTCAATATCTAGTCTCTGACCATCATAGAAAATAGTAAAGCATTCGGGAGAGCGGTGAATCATTCTTTTGAAAATTTTTCCCATCTGCTCTCTACTAAGGTGGGCTGTTCATAAAACATCCTTGGTTCTTATCACTAGGCAGAAAGCCTTCAGTTCATCTTGTTTTTCATTAAAGTATATGTTTGTAGCCTTATGGAGAGGCAAGCTCCACTTCTACAATACACAGTCTTACTCATTCAGAGCTGTGGTTTCACAGAAAGGCAGAGTACAAGGCAGGGCAAGCAGTGGAGCTTAGCTAGCCTGAGTGATTGCTACAAATACCAAAGTGTGGGTCTGGTACCTGGTGGTGGAGTGAGAAAAGACAGGGATTATTGCTTCCTGGGTCACAAAGGCCAGATAGAGGAGAGCTGGCTCTTGGCCGGTTAGTTTGCAGATCAAAGGCATCCTGCTAACTGTGACCTTTGCTATCTTTAAGAATTGGTTATCCCCAGCCAGAAGGGTTTAAAATGTCAAAATATACAGAGGATAAGAATTGCATGCCTTATAAGTAATGTGTGGGGCTGTTCCTCTCTCTTCTCTCTGTCACCTCTGAAGGAGTTGCCATTTGCTAAATTATACAGTCTTACTCCCCTCCCTCGTTTTTCAAAGGCTTTTTTTTTTTTCCCAGCTCCTTACTCTCTATCTTAGGCCGGCCTAGAACTCATGATATAGCCCACATGGACCATGAACTCCAGGCAATCTGCTTCTGCCTCCCAAGTAATGTCTTACAGGTGTGAGACAGGTGTGAGGCCCAACCCCCTCTTCCTCTTGGAGATTTATAAAGGACCTTGTGGAATGGTAGGGAGATTTTTGGCTTTTTCCTCTCTATTGTATTCCATAGTTGATATTTAGCCTGTGTTCTGTTGATTGGTTGACCTTAGCAATACTGAGGAATACTATAGTTTGGTCTTCTTGGCTCATATACTTACATAGTCTTTTCACACCTGTCATCTTCTTTACTCTGTGTGCTGTGTGTGAGAGAGAGAGAGTTATTATTAACACTGTGTTTTAAGTGGGGAAACAGCAACAGAGAGGTTAAGCAAACCTAGGACCTGTGGCTGGCAGAGACCAAGGGCCAACTCAGCCTTGAACTCTGAATTCTGCCATCTCTTACTCTGGTGTCCACCCCTCCCATGGCTTTCAAAGGCTTAGAGCAGCAAGCATGGAGCAGGGCAGGGCCATCCTCCTCAGGGACAGAAACGGTAGACTTCTGAAGACTGACTCACTCAGAGCTGTTAGAGAAAGAAGAGAGGATGGAGGTGCCCTGGCACAAATCTTCTAGCTGGGCAAGTAGAGGAAGGGAGCAGGTTACAAAAGCCAATCAGGATGCACTTAGCAAAGACATAAAGTTTAAACAGTACCAGTTTGGCAGATTACAAAAGCCAATCAGGATGCTGTTAGCGAAGACATAAAGTTTAAAAATTAACAGTTTGAGTAATGCGGTTAACTCAGAAATGACTTCAGACAGATGTTATCTCCTTCCTGCTGTCTTCTGAGTGCTGGCTCTGGGACCTTGGACTAGCAGCCACACAAACGTCATTCCTGCTATCCCGTCCTTTGGTCTTGGTTTACTGATTACTAGAAGGAAAACCCTCCACTTGTGAGAGCCAACAGTTTGTGAGTCCAGAATGGTCTCACAAACAGGTCACCCCTTTACCAAGGCTACAGGAAAAAAGAAGCTTTATAGATAAACAAGTTACCCAGTCATCCAGGAAGCAGGTTGCAAATAATTAGTAAAGGCACTAAATGGAGCCAGGCTGTGAGAGACAACTCCTACTTTCTGAGTTCTTCAGCCCTGGCATACTTCTCTGCATGGCCCTTTGGTAAGCTGGGCTGTCTGCCTGGAGTGCCTTTCCTTCTTTGCTTTTCCTTCTGCTGCCTTTTGCTAAGCTTGTCTTGCACTATCTAGAATGTAAAGCCCTTGGATTATTGACTTTTAAATGCTTTTTAAGCACAGAAACCTATCAGACCTCAGATTTCCCTAGAGTTGGGCCAATGCTTATGCCCATGCTGGAACCAGTAATCCACAGAACCAGAGGGCTGTCAGAGCCTCAGTGTGCACAGAAAACTTGAAGTTACGTCCCTATACCTAAGAAGAGATTTCTCAGTCAGAGAAGGGCTGCTGAAGGCATCTTCAGTGAATTGTGGGTTTCTTGTAAGATACAGGAACAAGTCATTTAAGGAATATGTAAAGAACGCAGGTAGAGACTCCTCCCCACACATGTTATATGTGGTGTGATGTATGTATGTCAGTGGGGGGGGGTGTCGCTTGGTGGCGGGTCAGAGAACAGCTCCTAGGCGTCGGTTCTCCCCTTCCACCTTGTCAGGCAGGGGCTCTCCTGTTCCTCATGCTCCCCGTGGACTCTAGGCTAGCTGAGACCCTGACCTACTGTCAGCATTACAGTGGCCCATCACTGGTCACCTCTAGCCTGCTTCTTCTTCTTCTCTCCCTGTCCTTTACATCAGATAATCTCATAAAACCCCTTCTATTTAGTGTTTGGGTCCAGCACCCATGTGAGGTGGCTCACAAACACCTGCGACTCTAGCTCCAGAGAGAGCCAACCTCTGGCCTCGGCAGGCACCTTCTCAGACAGCCACACACATAGATTCATAACCAAAAATGAAATAAATATTAAAAAAATGATGATGATGTTACAAAGAGAGTACTTTGATTTTCAGAGACTGAATTATAAACTAGCCAAACTTGAAGGACACATTTGCATATCACGTCCCCAGAATCGTGTTCCTGATGGAGCCACAGGCGTGAGAAATTTACAATGAAGCCTTATCTCACTTAGGAACTGAATGAAAAAAAGATATATATATATAAAAAGGAAGGGTATGACTGTTCCTAGGTGTGGTGGAGGAGAGGGTTTATTGTAGATACGAGGGAGAGCACAGCCAGAGGCAGAGACATCTGGGAGAGTCCAGAGTGGACAAGACCTTGAGCTGGTCATGTGTGGAGAGGGGGAGGGGAGAGGGGAACCTGGTGCAGCAGCCAAGACAGTAAAAAGGTAAAAGAAGGAAAGAAAGGAAGGAAGGGAGCGGCGAGGGAGGGAAACCAAAATGGCTGGAGAATTCAGGTTCAGGGTGGGGGGCAGGGTATGCCAGCCATACCCTATAACAGGTAGGGAGTAAGGGATGCTGGGAGAACCTGGTGGCCAGGTCCACTTTGATTTGTTAAATAGGCATCAATTTAACAAATAGCCATTTGTACTGCGTTTGAGATCTAACAAGAATGAATCATTCCATATGATGCAAGAATTAACACCACCCCATTTTACAGACAGAGCCACTGAGGCACAGCGAATCTCAAAGAACAACACAAAGCTCTTACCTAGATTTCCCACTCAGTCACTGCTGCTGTTTCCTCACGTTGTTGGGCTCGTCAGTCATCCCAGGACCGGGGTGAGACAGCAGCTGATTGCTTACAGAGCGATGCCAGGCGCGCATTCCCAGCACACGGGTGATAAGGACCTCACTCAGCACTCCTGGCCAATCTTTGCTGTTTTCAGTTTATTTTTGCATTTCGATGAGATAATCCCCAAGTAGAAGTTTTTGGGGGTCGGACATGTATAAAATGTCAGTTTGCACTTTATCTGTTTCATGCACCTTCGGGTTTAAGAAAAGAAAATGGGAATTGGGAGATACAGACAAAACAGACAAACTGTTTAAAAATCACCTTCCTACCCCATAAATATTTTACTTGCATCTGTGCTTGACAGCTCACAGGGTGGAAATTGGTAGGTTGGCCAGCCACCAGGGCTATTGAAGACCATTTCTCGTACTTCTCTCCAGCGTATTTGCAGCCTAACATATTCAGCGCCGAGTATCCAGTGTGTGAAAGAAGACATGTGAACTACAGTGTAATTGGGTCCATGTATGACCGTGACCGGCAACTGAATAACCGTGTTACTGCAGTTAGCCAGAAAAGCAGGAAAGCTATGTATTCAATGGCTCTGAGACCCTAAAGAGCCACCCACCTCCACCCCAGCCATCCGCACATCCTTGCCAGCGCGGGAAGGACTCTATCATCTAAATTCGAAGTATTTTAAACATCGAGAGAAGTCAACAGTCGAGGCTAGCCCCAGACTCACCGTGCAGCCCAAGTTGGCCTCCAGTCTGTGATCCTCCTGCTCCAACCTCTAGGGTGCTGGGATTACAGGTGTGTGTCACCACGTCCAGCCAATTTGACGTATTCAGAAGACCATCGAGACAATGTTTTCAATTCAATAGACATTTATTATAAAGGACAGAAGGATTAACACGTGACAAATCAGTCAAACAAACAAACAAAAAATAAATAAATTTGCCCCTGGGGCTGGAGATGTGGCTCAGTGGTCAAGAGCATTTCTCGTTCTTGCGTAGGACCTGGGTTTTGTTCCTAGCGTGCTCATCACGGCAGCTCACAACCATCTGCAATTCCACTTCCAGGGAATTTGATGCCGTCTTCTGACCCTCGCATATCGGGTACATGCGTGATGTACAGACATACATGTAGGCAAACACCCATAAAATAAAATTTAAAACAACAAATACATCTTTAAAAATAATTTTATCTCATATAAAAATGAATCTGTTGATGCAGAGACCTGCAGCAGAATGGTAAGAAGTTAGCCCTGACTTTGGGTCTAGAGATGGTGGCGTAGCTCTGTAAGCAATCAGCTGCTGTCTCACCCCGGTCCTGGGATG
Source organism: Cricetomys ansorgei (assembly GCA_026225945.1). Classification (NCBI taxonomy): domain Eukaryota; kingdom Metazoa; phylum Chordata; class Mammalia; order Rodentia; family Nesomyidae; genus Cricetomys; species Cricetomys ansorgei. The sequence continues at coordinate 45,416,778 of JAMJFZ010000242.1, read as the reverse complement.
ACTGACGAGCCCAACAACGTGAGGAAGCAGCAGTAGTGACCAGGTGGGAAATCTAGGTAAGAGCTTTGTGGTGTTGTTTGAGATTCGCTGAGCCTCAGTGGCTCTGTCTGTAAAATGGGGTGGTGTTACTTCTAGCATCACACGGAAGTATTCCTGAGTAAGTAAGGCTTCATCACAAGTTTCTCACGCCTGTGGCTCCGTCAGGAACACGATTCTGGGGACTTGATAAGCAAGCGTGTCCTTCAAGTTTGGCTAGTTTAGAAATCGGCCTCTGAAAGTCAAAGTACTCTTTTTGTGACATTAGGCTTTTTGTTTTTCAAGATTAATTTTATTTTTGATTATGTGTCTATGCGTGTGGCTGTGTATGTGAAGGTGCCTGCCGAGGCCAGAGGTTGGCTTTCCCTGGAGCTAGAGTCGCAGGTTACGGTGTTTGCGAGCCACCTGACATGGGTGCTGGGAACTGAATCCTGGTCCTCTAAAGGAGCAATTCGAGTTTGTGACTGCTGAGCCATCCCTCTAACACTTGTGACGTATAGGGAAGTAATGACATAATATGTGGAATATTCCATACCCATGTGGAAACTTCTACAATCCCTGCTGGCTGTGCAGGTGGTCCTGTAGTTTAAAAAGATGCATGGAGTGGCCAGCTGGCCCGTCAGTGGAACATGAGGTCTTACAGAATGCCTGGAGTCACTTGGCCATCTCTCACAGGTGTCATGGAGCGCCCCGCAGCCTCAGTCGGCAGTTGTAAAGAAATGGCACCAGTTGGCTGTGGCCTGCAACCTGCACATCTGGGAACCAACCAACCTATCTGGGGGTCAGAGCCTGCCTCTGGTCTTGAACATGCCTCTTCATCAATGGGCTTGCATCTCCCAATTTTTTAAGAAATGCAATAAGCTGATTTTTAAAGAAAAGGAGGTTCTGTTTTCTTGTTCTGACCTGCTTGCCCAGATTATACCTTGGAAGCAATTCATTCAAACCATGTGTTCTGTTTGTTTGAGGCAAGATCTCATGGGTCCCAGGCCAATCTCAAACTCACAACCTAGCCCAGAGTGGTCTTAAACTTCTCATTTTCGAGCCTCCATTTCCCATTGGATCACAGGCCTGGGCCACAGTGCTAGGTTTCATGCACCACCTGAGCTCGAGCCCAAGACCAGTACACACTAGTCAAGCACTCTACCTGCTTAGCTACATCTGCAGCCCTGGGTTTAAAAGTTATCTATTCATTTTAAACGTTTTTTTAAAGATTTGTTTAAAAAAAAAAAAAAAAAAAAAAGAGCTGAGTGGTGGTGGCACACACCTTTAATCCCAGCACTCCGGAGGCAGAGGCAGGTGGATCTCTGTGAGTTCGAGGCCAGCCTAATCTACAGAGTGAGTTCCAGGACAGCCAGGGTTACATAGGGAAACCCTGTAAAGCTAATATATATATTAATATATATATATATATATATATATATATATATATATATGTAACTCCATATATATTACTAATAAATATATCTCTAAAACTAATATATATTATATGTATATGTATTTTATATATATAATATGTTGCATATTTATATAACATATGTTATATATAATTTATATATATTATATACATAGAGAGATATAATAGATAGATACATTTGTTTATTTTAATTTTATGTGTATGAGTGTTTTGTTTGCATGTATGTCTGGGCACTACGTGCATGCAGTATTGGGAAAGGCCAGAAGAGGGCATCCCTTGGAACTGGAGTTACACAAGGTTGTTAGCTGCCATGTGGGTGCTGGGAACTGAACTCAGGTTGTCTGGGCCACAGCTAGTGTTCTTAACCGCTGGGCCGTCTTTCCAGTGCCTACCCCCTTAAATTAAAAACATTTTACTTGATCATTGTATTACATTGCAGGTAAATATAATGACTACTAGAACAGTTATTAAGATCTTATGAAAACATACATACTATGTACTCATCTCTTTATATATAATAATATATAATATATATTATCTATTTATTTCCTCTCTCCCATAGCTACCACATATAAAAGGGAAATGTGCTGCTCTCTGTGTGTGGGTGACTTATTTCACTTAACATGGTGGTGCAAGGTGGAAAATCATACTGTGTTTGTTTTGATTGGCTTGTTTCACATAGCATAGTGTTTTCAAGTTTCATCTATGTTGTAGCATGTGTCAGAATTTTTTTAGGGCCAAATAATGTTCCATAGTATTTACACAAGTGCATTTTTCTACCATTTGTCTGTCAGTGGGTAGATTGTTTCCTCTTTGGGGAGTTTTTAAATGACTGATTCATTTTCTTATTCCATATTGAGTGTGCCATGGTAGTTGTCTTTTTGAGGAATTTGATCATTTCGTTTAGGGTTTCAAAGTTCTTCATACAGAGTGCTTCTTAATATTTACCTTTTTCCTCCCTGCCTTTCTCCCCATAGTGTTAGGTGTAGAACCCAGTTCTCAGAAATTGAGGGCCATCCCTGTGCCCCTGGACCACCCCTCCAGCCTGGAGGAATCCTTTATGTAAGTTGGTGTCTGTGGGGTGTGTAGTGATACCAGGTTTTATTCCTGATATTGGTAACTTGTGTCTTTTTTCTTTGAAGTGTGTGTGTGTGCGTGCGTGTGTTTGGTGCCAGACATAGTATGTGTATGTAGGCCACAAGACAACTTTTGGTAGTCCGTGCCCACTCTCACCTTGCTGAGGCAGCGTCTCTCTTGTTGCCACTGCTGTAGCGTACTGGCCCCTGAGCTCCCAGCTGACTGTCGTGCTGTAGGAATGTTGGTTATAGGTGCACACCAATGCATCGAACCATCGGGTTTGTATGGCGAGCCCTCTACCTCCGCCGCCCTAGGCCTCCTCTCTGTCGGTCTTGCTGAAGGTTGTCCATTTCATTATCTTTGGAAAGGACTGAGCTCCGTGACTCACTGTTTTATTTTTAACATTTCTGCTCTTTGCTGTTCCCCTTCAAATGCTTGCTTTGGCTCTATTTGTTTTCCTCTTTCTGGATCCTTGAGGTAAGAGCTTAGATTTGTGGCTTGTCTGCTTTTCGGTTGTCTGTGTTTAGTGTTTCTGCCAACGGTGAGTTTACCGTGCTCATTTACAGAGCACGGGTGAGATGGATGAGGGGTTATTTTCAGGACTGCGGGTGATCCACGCGCACCCGCACCGCCATAAAGTCCCACACTGCTGTGGACGGTACTCTCACAGAAGCTGCTCTCCTCTTGTCTGGAACCTCAGTCCACAGGATGGTGCCACCCCACTCAGGGTGAGTCCTGACTCCCTAGTAAAACAACTTTCTGCCAACACCGTCACAGGAGTATCCACAAGTGTGTCTCCTAGGTGATTCCATCAAGCAGACAGACCTTTACATCAGCTCTTTGTGTCATTGATTATTCTTGGAAGTTCCAGATTTACAGTCGGTCTTCTTTAGGTCACTTATTCTTTGAGGTTTTGTTTTGTTTTTTTTTAACTATTCTACATTTTGTATTTGTTGGAAACATTTATACCTGCTCATCAAAAGGATCTATCTCAGTTGCTTCAATGTAACCCTCAAATCTCTGTCTTCACTGATTGTCATCTATTGATTATCACTTTTCGTTAAGTGTGAGATCTTTCTGTCCCGTCTATGATGTCTTACTTTAATTGAAACCTGAATTATTTTTTTTTTCTAAGACAGGATCTTATTATGCAGCCCTGGCTGGCCTAGAACTCACTGTATAGATCAGGTTGGGCCTGGAACTTACAGAGATCCACCTGCCTCCAGCCTCCCAAGTGCTGAGATTAAGCGTGCACCACCATGCCCAGCCCTAAAATAGAATATTTTTGTATTATGTTTTGAGATCTGCGCTATGGCAGCCCCCTTCCCACACGAGTTCATTAGAGGAGAGAGAAGCAGAGCCTCATTATTACATAGATGGAGGTGGAGCTGCAGGTTCTCCTGGGTGTCTGCTGGTACCTCCCGAGGCTGCAGTATTGTTCCTTGTTGGGTGTTACTGGTGAGCAGCGGTGGAAGGTTCATCTCTCCTTAGTCTCCATTGACAGCACCGTGGGGATGGTGCTGTGGCAGCAGTGAAGATCCTGACTCCTCTGGCCTTTCTCTGCTCTCCCCAGTGGCCTCCTCACCCCAGCAACCAGCTGAGCTCTGCTGTCAATGGAGGAGATGAAGCCACAGTTCATTCCTTAGCTAGAGGAGAGTGTTTGTGGAAAGGAAGAGAGCATCAAAGGAAAGCTGGGAGGATGGAGGAAGGTAGTGCATGGCAAATAAGGACAGAGCACAGTGGTGTGCATGTGTTGGTGTCATGGAACTCGTCATTTTGTGTACTGGCTACACTAATAAAAGAAATACGGTAAGCAGAATGCAGTGTCACAGCTGAGGGTGCTTGATGTGATATCTGCGAGGCGTTTATCAGCAAGTTAAGTGTTCTTCTCATCACTACTGAGGGCTTAAATTCTAGAATAGCGATGAATTAGTTCCCGTCATCTCGGAAATGAAAGCACACTTTATACAACTGTATAATGTGGTCATCCTAAAGTTAATCCATTTACTTCTAAGTGTCAAAAGTATTTTTCCCTACCTTGCAAGGCTGCCTCTTTCCTAAAAGGAGCAAGCTTCTGTTGGGTGCTCTTTCTGCTTTCCTTCTGTGCTTTTTAGTGTTCCCCGCTTGCTAGCTCCTTCAGCTGCAAGTCCGAGATAGTCAAGGCAGCAAGCATAAGAAAACTCAGCAATGCATCGTTCTCCGGGTCCTGTTGTCTCTAGTTTAGGCTGCCTCCTTTCCTCCCTTCCGACTTCTATTTGTTTTCTGAGTATACTTAGCAAATTCATGTACTCCATTTTCTTGTAATAATAGACGCCTCGGAGTTTTCAGTTCTAACCATCTCGGTTTCTCAAGGCCAGTATGCTATGAACACGCCTCACCGCTTAAGAAGCCAGAAGAGTTCCAAAGCACCTGTGGGAGGCATTTGTTTCCAGGATGTATGTAAGTGGGGGAGGGGGGGAGGTCTGTGTGCTTGTCACCTTGTGAGTGATTGACCTTAGTCCTCAGGAGAATGCTTGGGGTGAGGGGGGCTTATCACCCCTGATTTACAGAGGTAAGTACCAAGCTTCAGAGAAAAAAAAAAAAAGGAGCTTGCACAAGTCACACAGCTAGCAGCTGGCAGAGCCAGGACATGAAGCCAACTTGGCCCACATGTTTCTCCCTACGCGTGGCTCAGTGAGCTGTTAGCTCAGCGAGGGCAGAGGTGATTGATCACTCCTAGTGTTTCTGTGTGCCAGAGCCTGGGAAATGTGTGCGACTGCAAGGCAGCTTTCATCTGCTGAAATATAACAGGATGGGCGGCTGTGTGTATGCAGGCAGGCATAGCTGCATAGTTACTAAGGAGTCTTAGGAAGCATCAAATTTGTGAAACACCCCACAATACTAACGTATCCTAGTATTGCTATGTAAGCTGTGCTCATGGTACAGTGCACTAATTCTATAAATGAATAAACGACACAAAATCCTGAACCGAGTCATTGGTGCACTTTATAAAAGGTATTTCTTTTAGAGCCTGAAAGATTTCATACAGATTATTCGGTTAATTTCCTCTTAGTTGTGAAAAACCATTGATTGTTTGAAATAAATAAGCTGATGATCATTGTTAACCATTCTTTTCCCTTTTTCGTGTTTTTTTAATTTTTTTTTTATTAGTGTTTTGCATGTATGTGTGTGCACTCTGTGAGTGTCTGGTGCCTTAGGGAATCAGAAGAGGGAGCCTGATACCCTGGAACTGGAGTTATGGGTGGCTGTAAGCCATCGTGTGGGTGCTAGGAATAGAACCCTGGTCCTCTGGAAGAGCAACAGGGGCTTCTAGCCACTGAGCCATCTCTCCAGCCTATGTTTTTGTTTTTTGAGACAGGGTCTCACTCTGTAGTCCTGGATGGTCTGAAACTTTGATCCACCTGCCTCTGCCTCGTGAGTGCTGGGATTACAGGCGTGTGCCACCACACTGGACTTCTTTTCAAGATCTCATCTCACTTTGTAGCCCTGGCTAGTGTTGAACCCTGTGTAGCACTGATGGGTCTCAAATTCACAGCAACCCACACAACTCCACTTCCCAAGTGCAGGGACTGCAGGTGTGAGCCACAGTCTTCAGCTACCATTGTGTTTGCTTTGTGCATTTGGACACCCATTTCAGTGTGAAATACCTTGTGTGGTAAAATGATTTCCTCAAAGGTGCTATATACATTAATGAGTTTAGATCCATTTCCTCTCACTGAAATTTGACTTAAGAAATAATCTTACATCTCTTTTCCTCTCTTCCTCTACCTCCATCCATTTTTTACTTGATATTTGGCAACTCTTGAATTTCCTGGAGAAATAGGAATTAACTCAAGCTTAATTTTTCAAAGTTCAAAGTATGCCATCTGTGTGTGTGTGTACGTGTGTATGTGTGTTTAGAAACACAGGAGTTGAAATGAAATGAAAACCCATAGTTTTTGTTGTAAGCCAATGATCACAAAAAATGCTAAAGGAAATGCAAGAGACAATCTGTAATGTAAAAGATATAAGACTTCAGGTGGGACTTTAAGTGTGGTAACTGCTTCTGGAATCCAGATTTGACTCATGCCTGGCTATTTCATCAAGAACCAGGTACTGTACTGGTCTCTTAATAATATTGTACAAGGCATCTCTGAGTTGTGTTTACTGACTCGGAAGCTAGAGTTCGTAGAGGCTAAGGAGGTATTATGATAAAGCTGAGACTGAGCTTAAAACTCGTGTTCTTTCCAGGATACTTACTGCCTCACAGCTTGTCAAAGGCCAAGATGTTGATTTAACCGCTGGCGTTCTAGGCAAGAGTTACTAAAAATTCATTTGCTACATTAGTTCCATCTGAATTCCTTCTTTCATGAGTCACAGCCGTTGTTCATCCAGCTACTCACTGTGTTCCCTAAGTCCAGAGTTTTGCAATTCTGACTGCATACGAGAGTCACCCAGAGCCTTAAAAACATAGAGAAATATTCAGCCTTACCACCAGAGACGTGATAATTGTCTTTAGGTGGGGCTCGAGTTGCTATTTTTAAAGTTTCCATGTGATCCTGAACTGTACCCAGGGTTGGCACCTGCAGGCGTTGGTCCCTTGAATCTTACATTGCTTTTCCTGGTCCTGGTATTTAATTTTGTGTCAACTTGCCTGACTTACGGGATACCCAGCTATTTGTTCTGGGTATTTGATGAAGTTTTTCTGCATGAGATTAGAATTTGAATTAGTAGACACAGAAAAGCAGACTGCCTTCCCCAGTATGGATGAGCCTCTTGCAATTGAAGAACTTCTCTCCTTGCTGAGTAAGAGTGAGTCTACATGATTTTTTTTTCCCATCCTCTGACTCACACTGAACATTGGTTCTTCTTAGGTCTTGACTCTATTGTCTTTCAGGCTGGAACTCAAACCAGCAATTGTCCTGGTCTTCAGCTTACCAAATGTAGATGCTGGGACTCTGTAACTCAGTAGTTCTCAATCTGTAGGTTGCAACCCCTTTGGGGGTTGAATGACCCTTTTGCAGGGGTCGCCTAAGACCATCTACATATCAGATATTTACATTACAATTCATAACAGTAGCAAAATTGAAGTTATGAAGTAGCAACAAAAATATTTTTATGGTTGAGGGTCCACACAGCATGAGGGTCTGTGTTAAATGATCACGAATTAGGAAGGTTGAGAGCGCTGCTGTAACCGCCTGGGCCAATCCTCATAGTAAATGTCTCTCTCTGTAGTCGTGTACTTTCTTGATTCTGTTTTATCAGAGAACCCTGACCAGTATGTAAGTTATAAGTTATAAAACTTCAGGACATCTTCGCTGTCCTTGAGAGTTTTCAACTTATATCCTATAAGACAGCATCAAACAAAGCTCCTTTAAAACAGGGTTTGGATGGGCACCTCAGCCAGGCTCCCTTCTCAACCCTTAGACAGGATAGGTATCACTCAGTCTCAAGAAGTTCAATTCTTCTCCCGTGCTTCCCTCGGCGAGTTTGAGCCTGACTGGGACCACATCTGTGAAATCAAAGGACATATATTACCTTATTACCAAATCACAGCCTTGCTGCAATGGTCCCATTCCATGAATAGCAGCACAATGGGTATAACTAAGTATTGATTGCTCTCCTTGTCCAGGCACTCCCTACAGTACCTGGAGTTTATTTGTTAGGCAAGCCAGAAGCATCGGGATCTGGGGCCCAGTAATGATTACAGAGATAATTACGTAAGAGACAAGAAAAAGATGAACCAGATTGGTTGTTGGGGTGCAAGTTCATTCCTGATGACAGTCTAGAGCAAGCATGCAACAAGAAAAGGGGCAAAGTCAAAGATCAGAAGCCTCACGGATGTTTCTAAAGGAGAACAGGTTAGGCTGGGTGAGAAGGAGCTGAAGAGTCAAACCAGAACTTTCTACACTGCATATTTGTGACTCACCCTGTGCACACCAGCCCCATGGTCATAATGGAGCACCCTGCTTGGAAAGCCATGCACTGATGTGACTTCTCATTCAGCTTACACAGGCCTGTTTGTAGTCCCACTTAAAATTCATGTGTGGCTCCACCTTTTCTTTTGGATAGTTACATGGTATACAAGGCAAAAAAATACTTGGTGAAGGAAAGCCTTGCTTAAGACCTCCTGAACTAATTTGCCCTGAATTGCTACCACATTGATAATATCTTTAGTCGTATGAAACAGCCTTTTGGAATTCCACATTGCTAATTTCAGTTCCTTCTACTGTTGTGTGCACAGACGCAGGACCGACATCCCAGCTTCACCTTTCTCTTTACGCTTCATCTTCCCAAAAGCGGCTTCTCTTAAACAAACAAAACCATAGGAACTGGTTCAACCGAAGAGAATAAACAGATTTCAGGGGATCAAAAAGCATTGTGAAAGTTCATGTAGCAATCCCTTCCTCACTAGAGCACACTCACATGTCGTTGGTGTCATGGTTAAAGATGAAAGTATCAGGGATTCGGTTTCATGCTTCGTGTTCTGATATTTTAGTGATCTTCGTTTCGCCTCAAGAATAATAAATTAATTGAATCAAGGATATATTTGAGACAAAAGGAAGATGCCTTGGCTTGGATGTTGGAGTTTGTCCAGTTCCCAGGCAGCCAAAGAAAACCTCTCCTGACCTCTTCTCTAATAACTCGGCTACATGAGAACAAACAGGCAGCCCGAGTCCACGTTCCCTTGGCCACAGGAGCTTCAGAGGCTGCCTAATGACCTGGCAAACTTGGCCGTGGACACAGTATTGGCTTCTTACATTGGGAAGGATAATTTTTCTCTTACTTTTGCCCAAATTAAATCATTTCCTCACTTTGGCTAGGTAATGGAGATATAACTTTATTTTGTTTATTTATTTATGCTCATATGGAAATTCACCCAATGAAATTAGACTAGATATACTTTCAGTCAAGGCTGTTCCCCCCACCCACCCAGAAAGCTGGATAGTAAGGAGTTCATGCCCTCAACAGACACATTTTGCTTCATGCACTGTTGTAAAGTTGCGTGAGGTAAATCTTCTCATCCGGCACTGGTGTAGTCTGTGAAGAGGGGAAGTTAATGAGCGTAGCTCACCCCCACTTCCCCACTTTTGCCATTCCCAGAGTTCACTAGTTCATATATAATTGCATAAGCAGACAAGAGAAAGATGAACTAAAGTGAGGTACAAGCTAGTCTTAGCACCATAGTTAGATACATGCCTGCTGCCAGCCCAGGGGCAAACAGCGAGGAAGGGGCCAAGTCAAAGAGTCAGAAGCCTGATGGATATTCTAGAAGAGACTTGTGTGTGTTGGGAAGGGGTGATGCTGGGGATTGTACCTAGAATCTTATACTTGCTAGGCAAGTGGTCTACCACTGAGCTATGTCCCAAGCCCTGTTTGTTCTTTTGTCTGTCTGTCTGTTTAGAGACAGCATTTCACCAAGCTAGATATGAGGTTACCACTGTGTTGCGCTGGCCTTGAATTACCAGTCTTCCTGTCCCAGCCTCCTGAGAGCTAGGGTTATGGGCATGTGCCGTTATACTCAACTTATAAGCCAGTTTTGTAAGCAGTTTGTGTTTACAAGTACATACAACAAGCACGAAGCAGTTAAAGTGGTTCTGACGTTAGGTGCCATGTCCATCTGAGGACCCCTGAGTCCACTGACACTGCTCATCACGATAGCGTCCCACCTGCAGTGGTTCCCACTCCCTCTTCAGGATCTTTCATAAGCAGGGCATCCAAAGCTCCTGCTCTTTATTTCTTAATATCCCTAAGAACCCAGCATGGAAAGGTCTTGTCAGTGGGCTTAGCATTCTTCCAAGTGTTAAGACTGTGGTTGAGAGGTTGAACCTCCATTTGAAGGATAGAATGACTTTATTCTTAATGGAGAGGTTATTGTGGAAAATTCATTGCCAGAAACTTGCTCCATACTCTCCTAAAACCACTGGAGAGGCCATGATTGCTTACTGTCTCCAGTCCCAGTTTCTGCATCTCCTGCTTGTCTGCATACACCCAACCCTCTAGAATGTTCCCGGAAACACACCTGATGTCAGTGAATCAACATTCACCACTTGAGTGGGGCCAAGAGGCATTGTAGCTTGTGGTAGGTGGAAGGTAGGAGACTGGTCATGGAGACAGCTCCAGTTCAGCTACTGCTAAGACATGTTGTTATGTGAAGATTGAACACCTGACAAGGTGGGACTCCATCTTTTGGATCTCTGCCAGACTCCACAACTGCAACGGAGGAAACAAAGTTAGTCACCTTTCCACATGGCTGCCGTGTCTGTCGAGAGTACCTTCTCTCATACTGATGGATGGTCGTTGTCCTCTGTCTTGGTTCTTCTGGGTATAATTTGGAGTATCATAAAGTTACAGGATCAAGCACAAAAGAGCTGTGAGGGTTTTGAAAGTCATTACATATTTCTACAGCTTCCCTCTACAGGTGAGGGAACGTAAGTCAGGGCCCTGCCGAGGTCAAACCAGAGCCCATCAAGTCTGCCTCCTCTTGGTCTTTCTTCTGTCTTGGAAATACTTTTTGCCAAGTGTAAACTCCTCCATGTGCCATGTCTCTCTCCGGCTCTCACCAGGCTTTGTGTAACCCAACTGTATTTTCAGCCTCTCTGTTCCTACATCCTGAAGTAAAAGGGATGGAAGCATGTGGTAAGCCATACTTAATATGGGTTCATCAGTGCTGTGCCCCAAGATGAGCTTTTTCTGCATATTTCCTTAAGGCATTTCTTACAGCGACTCTAAGGAGTGGTAGCTCAACTCTTGAAAAGAGAATGCTTGGGGCCAGGGGGATAGATGGTAATTCTAAAGCCCATGCTGCTGGCAGACTTTCCCATATTACTGAGCACTGGATACTATGGTGCAAATAAAAGTCTTTGACTATGCTCACGGATAATTCATTTTAGATACCTGACTCCTAAGAAGGTTGCAGTATGCCTCTGGGGACAGGTAGTATAAATGGTGTGTGATGCTTTGAGGTAAGAATTAGTGGATCTTGCTCAGGAGATCCTCAAGTAGAAGGTGAAGTTTACCTGTCCTGTGACTCTTGACTTTGGTGCTGTGATGAGATTCCACCAGTGACATGCATGGGTAATATTGGTGTTTGGTGTTCTTGTGGAGATTAAGTCACAACTTTGGGGAAGGTAGACTGTCCATTAATTAGTCCAGACTTGTTTTCACTAGGGATAAAGAATGCATCCTAACAAAATAAGGACAGATAGTTTATTGTTCAGGAAGCTGGACCATATGTTCCCAGATGCTGCTTTCCAAAAAAACTCAGAGAAGAGGAGATTAGGTCACTTCTGAAAGAAAGGAAGGAAGGAAGAAAGGAAGGGAGGGAGGGAGGAAGGAAGGAAGGAAGGAAGGAAGGAAGGAAGGAAGGAAGGAAGGAAGGAAGGAAGGAAGGAAGGAAGGAAGAAAGAAAGAAAGAAAGAGCAAAATACACACTTAAATTATTTCTTAAAACAGAACAACCAAACCTCCAAAGTAGTAAATGTTACCAGAACAATAATAAATAATGGCAAACATGCCCATCTTTAAAAAAAACAAAAACAAAACCATGGTAATTCATGTTTTAACACTGCAAAACCTACAGCCGTGTGCTTAGGCCCTTCTATGGTGATTGCAGATACACCCCAAGTGTCGTAAGCATCCATCACAGACTTGAGTCTGCATTGCAGGATTCCAGAGCCACAAGCTGCTGATTGTTGGCTGCTGGCAACACACCAAGTGTTCCCGAGAACTCTGTGTGTCCCCCAGGTTCAAATGGTATAGCTGCAATAGTACTCTGGCTTAGAAACTACCTGGGGTGAAATAACCTTTCAGGAAGCCTAATTAAAAAAAAAAAAAAAAAGAAGAAGAAGAAAGGAAATGTGCCATTTAAATCTGAAATGGTTTTCCTGAAGCATAGTCAAATCATACATGAAATACAACAGCCTTTCCATGCCAGAGGAGTAATAGCTCATTTCCCCTGCAGGCCCTGGGCCCTCTTGCCCCTGAGTTTTATTACATGTTTAAGTATATGTTGCTGGTTATTTTTAGTGCATGAACTTCTGACAGCCCAGAAGGGCCTGTTCATCCTGTGCACTGTTGACCATGCCACCAGCAGTCAGACTGTCTTGCTCCATTTTTTAGAGCACACTAGTGCTTTGTTGCACAGTCCCCCAAGATTAGCCATGTCAGAATTACCTGGCCCCTCACTCTCCTAGATACCTATTAACCCCTGGCATCTTGCTTCACTTCTCCCTTGCAACACTGTCTGAATTGCACTGAGGATAGGTGGAGAGAAGAGGATCAATCATTTATATACTACATTTTCTGAATGCCTCCAGTCACCACCCAGCCCCTCCACAGGCCCCAGCTCTATCCTCTAGTTCAGGAGAGCCTGAGCACTGAGCCAAATACTAAGGTTGGGTTCTTGCCAAGCACTGTGAAAAAGATGAATTGATTTCCCAAGTGTCCCAAGACCCCCTCTTGTGCTGATGGCCGGGGGGGGGGGAACACAAACCTATTTACCCTAAGCATTCAACATAGGCTCAAAGTTAACACCTGGGAACACCACAGAGTACAGTTCTCCCCCCAAAATACCTGCATTGTAGCCCAAATTAAAACGCTTGCAAACAACCTCCCAGGGAGACTTGGATAGAGAAAGCTTCGAGAAATGGTGGAGACCATGTGTGTTCCATTTCCCAGCATCTGACACTTGAAAGGAGGTCAATAAATATTTGCTAAGTGGGTAAGTTGGTGAATGACACGATGCAAGGAGGCAGAGCACGCCTTCTTAGGAGATGGTTTGACAAGCAAAGTTACCACTAGCTGGAGCAGCGTGTTTAGTGGGGCTGCTTGGGAGGGATGAAAAGACAGTGCCCTATCCAGTAGGTTATCTGGTCTTCACACAGCAGGCCCACCCTGTGGCATCAGCGCCTTTGGGAACTGGCAACCCATCATGTCCAACACAGCAGCGGGGACCAATGAGGTAGGAAGCCTTCTCAGCCGCAGAAGCTACTGTGCCTTCGCTGGACAGTGTTTTAGGTTTGGGGTTTTTTGTGTTATCTTTCGGTTGGTTTTGCTTTTTTAAACAGTGCTGTTAGCTGCTGACAGAGTAGCCTGGTGTACTTGGGTGGCCCAAAAATGCTTTGGACCTATGCTGCTGTCTTAGATTGGTAATAAGAGCAGAGGAGTTTGCACGTGTTTAGAGTAGGATTTGGGTCTGGATTATGACATAGAGACCAGCTTTTAATTACTTTTACTTTTTATGCTGTTTAAGTCCATGGTATTTAGAGTCAGCATATAAACATCTCCAGTAAGCTGAGTCACCACACTGGTCTTTCTCTTCCCTTTGAAAACTATTCTAAGTTCAGAAGAGTGGTGGCACACCCTTTAATTCTAGCACTCTGGAGGCAGAAATAAGTGGATCTCTGTGAGTTCGAAGTCACCCCGTTCTACACAGAGTTCAGACCAGGGCTGTGTAATGAGACCCTGTGACCCACCCCCAACGCCACCAAAATAACTCCAAAGCAGAAGACATAGAGATATATACATGACTATGACACTACTGTTTCCTGAAGCATCCCCCCCCCCAACACACTGCCTTTTCTTGGCTAGGTGGCATGGTATCAGCCCTGTTTGAATGGACAAATCTTCACTTTTGGTCTCCAGCTTCTAAAGTTCCAGAGCTCAAAGTATACTGTCTGGTTAAGTGAACGGACCAGGTGCATCTGGTCATAACGTAAGCAAAAATGGGCATGTAACTTTAAAAGAGTCCTCTGAAGTGTGGTGGCATATGCCTGTAATCCCAGAATACGTGTGCTGGAGGCAGGAGTATCATGAGTTTGAGGACAGCCTGAGCCACATAGTGAGATCCTGTCTCACCCTGCCTCAGCCCCAGAAGAAAAGAATCAACTATTGGTTAAGCATGACACTAAGTACCCGGCCCTAAAAAAATCAAGCAGACAAAATGACAGAGGTGATGCACCTACTACCTCTCCCCAAACTCTGTGCCAGCTCTCATGACGAGACAGAAACAAAAACATTTTAATTTGTTGAACAGTTGGCAAAACAAAAATAATCCAACCTTCAGAACACTAAAAAAATATAGTTGGAAAGAAGGCTGAAATTTTATGTCTAAAATTAGTTAATAAATTTTCACTCAAAAGCATACTTTGTACAGTGACATTAACTATACAGCCAATTTATAAGTTAAAAAGTTAATAGATAAAATAAAGGATTTAGGGATATGGGGTCAGCCCTCCATTTCCACAAGCTTTCAATTTGTGGATTCCTCCAACCCTAGATTAAAAACCAGGAAGGCAGAAAATGTCCCGGTCTCTTCCATGATGCACAGAATTAAGGAAGGACCCAGGGGGACGGACAGTCTCACCACAGCAAGAGGTTCTGTTTCATAGATGGTTTAGAGGCAGTTAAGCATAGCAACCGCCCCTCACATGCAGGGGACAATGTTCCAAGATCCCCAGTAGATAACAGAAACTGGATTTTATTGGATCCCGTATATACTATATTCTTATATACGGACATACATAAAGCTTTCATATTTTCACTTAAAAGAGGCACATCATTGCTTCTCTTTATCTGAACTGCCAGCCATTCTTGTTTACTTTCTGTTGCTGAGATAAACACCATGACCAAAAGCAACATGGAGAAGAAAGGGTTTATTTCGTCTTGCATCATGAAGGGAAGTCAGGCAGGAGCTCAAGGCAGCAATCTGGAGCCAGGAACTGAAGCAGAAACATGGAGGGATGCTGCTTACTTACTGCTCTCCATGGTTCCCTCAAGTTACGTGTTTTGTTTTGTTTTGTCTTTTGTAGTTATTGTTGTTTCAAGGCAGGGTTTCTCTGTTGTAACTCTGGCTGTCCTAGAACTCACTCTGTAGACCAGGCTGGCCTCGAACTCACAGACACCCACCTGCCTCTGCCTCTGGAGCACTGAGATTAAAGGTGTGCGCCACCACCACTCGGTTCAAGTTATTTATACAACTCAGGACCACCGACTCCGGATGGCACCACCCACTCCATGTCAATCATTAATCAAGAAAATGTTCCACAGACTTGCCTACAAGCCAGTCTTAATGGATGTATTTTCTCAATTGAGATTCCCTCTTCCTGAATGACCTGAGTTTCAGTCAAGTTGACAAAAAAAAATGAAACAAAACAAAACCCCGCACAGCAGCCTCTTCTTGTACTTGAGGCCATTGTTAAATAATGAGAACAGCATTATCGTGACATGACCGATGACCCAGTGACCTACTAAATGAGTAAGCTATAGGTAGCAATACAACATGGACACAGAGAACAAAGGGATAATCAGGTCTTACGTACAACTACGTAGACAATGCAATGTTTTATCTTACTACTTGACATAGTACATAGATTGAAACATTTATTTCAGGAATTTTCAATGTAATACTTTAGACTGCAGAAAACTGAAATTGCAGAAAGGGAAATCTTGACTGAGGGCCTCCTGCATTACAAGCTCAGTTGGCTGCATGGCGGTAGGATCCATGTGGTATGAGTCACTCGTCTCCTCTCTGTGTGACTCAACATTTGGAAAACGCAAAGATATAAAATGGGATTTGATCCAAACCATTGGCCTTAACCACCCAGTGTGGCCTTGTCAAATGAAGGCAAGCCTTAGTGTTTCTGTTCCTCTGAAAGGTTACAGGAAAGAAAAAGCTGGAGTAGGTTCCTTCATTTGTGCAATTGTTTTTAACCCCATGGAAAGCCTCTGTAATTGGGCTGATACATTGGAAGGGTACATCTTTCCCTAATCCACACAGAGACATCTACCTTGGCTGGCCTTGGCCACCATGAACTCACCATGAATTAAGGCAGAATAGAGTCAAAACAAAATGGAATGTTGTGCTTGATGACTTTTCTCCTTCCAACTGGAGCACAACTGTTTAGGCTGTAATAAACTAGGTCTGCATGGTTAGAGAAGTGATCTGTGTCAGTAGATCATATAGCCCAGGTTAGCACTATTGTTAGAGAAGCTTCATGAAGTCACACTGGGCGGTGGGAAGAAGCCCAGTGAGAAAAAAGAAATGTCTATCTGACCCATATCTGGGACTGTGGGGATTTGGAGAGAGGAGCACATTGGTCTGGTATTGTGACCAGGACTTGGTGAGTTGTTGCCCATATGCCATTTGTTTCTACAGGGCATTGAACTTGTTCCTTACCCCATGCCTGTGTCTTCCTCCTTCCAAGCACATGGGCTTTGGGACTTCTCACTTGGTTGGTTGTGATTTGGGCGGGAGGTGACAAGAGACACCATCGGAGGCTGAGAGATGCTTTCTCCTTTTACAGAACTGATAGAAAAGTAATTGAACCCAGCCCCGCACCGCTACAGACCCTCCTTGGCAGCCCTCTGCAGTCACCATGAGCTTTGGGATGCAGAGGGCCTGTAAATTGCATAGTAATGGCTGGTTCCTCAGTGGGAATAAACATGTGCTTTGAGTTTTCCAAGTGAGTCAGACTCACACTGCGAGATAAATGCTGATAGCAAGCAGATGTGACATGTGCTTTTCAAGAGTGACAGGAGGGGCATGGGGGAGGGACAACTGGGGGACTGGCATCTTCCACATGCTTTGAGTAGATGGACTGACACTTAATGGGTCCTGCTCCCTTAACAAGAAACATTGGGTGGCGGGTGATTCCCTCCCACCCCCACCCCTGCTTCTTTCTTTCCATAAGTGGAATCTACATTTTAAGCCTTAAATGTAAACGTGTTCTGGCTCCAATTTGTCGGCTGACTCTAATCGCCTTGGAACTTTATATAAACTCTAGGTGAGTAATTTCCCCAAGTACAGTACCCTTTTGGAATGTGTGCGTCGTGAACTCAGATTAAACTTTTAACCTCACATTTTTCTGGGAAGGATTATCATCTATGTTTTTATTGTTTAAAAAGGCAATCATAAATCCAAGAACATTGAGTGTTCTTCAGGGGTTGAGCCTGGTACAGTCTCCCTGTGTTGTGCATGTTTAGGGACCAGAGACTTACTTGATTCTCTAGATAGAGAGATGATAGATGATAGATAGATAGATAGATAGGCAGAAGGATGGATAGGTGAGTGAAAGAATGAATGAATAAATAATAAAAAGTTTTAAAATGAATGCACAGGCCCAGTGTTGCAGAATTAAAACTACAGGGCGCTGACACTCTTGTCTTCCTTCTGACACTACAACTAGTGAACTGTTGGGAGGGCCTCGTGCCTTCCATAATCAACTACAAAACTATGAATGCCTCCCATCCAAGTACTAGCAAGCCATAGACAAAACTCTGAATGTCTACTTGCTGAAGCACACCACGTGCTAGCTGCTAAGATATATACATATAAACATATATATCTTCCCAGGCAGAGCCTGAGGTTTGACTCCAAGATTGCTTCTGCCTTGTTCAGGCTTGGCCTGGGGAATTAAGCTCTCCCATCATGTTGGGCAGAGCAAATACCAGATGCCAAACTTGAAGATGGAGGTTCTCTTTGCAAGCCTGGTACCTTTTCCCCCCATATCCATCACTCACCTGCTTGGGCCTTCATGGAATCAGTTAGGCCTTTAGTACGAGGTGTGTTTATAGGTGTGCCCTATAAACACTGCAGTGCTGTTTTCATGTTTACTTACAATCATCCAGCAGATATTTTAGAAAGAGAGAGGAATGCTCATGTGTGTATAGGCACATGCATGTATATACATATATGTATAGAAGTTAGAGATCAACTTCAGGTCCTCATTGCTCGGTAATTGTCTGCCTCAGAGTTGTTCCTGTTGTTTTCCTTTCTTTCTAGTTTTGAGGTGCTTAACATTTCTTGAAAAGAATATTGATGCTTTTTCCAGGTAGCTGGGCCAAGCGCCTGATTTTATTTACTTGTTTTATTTTTTAGTATTATTTGTTAAAATGTACACATCTGTGATACTGCTGTAATTTTGAACAGAAAAAAAATTAACACCTGTGCAAACTGATGCACACAAGCAGAGAAGCACCAATGCTTTAGTTGTCTGGCACGTCAGGCTCCGCAGGAATCCAGTAGGACAGGAGAACCTTGGGACTACAGAAAGAATCAACCAGGCTGTAAGACTGGCCCCTTTGGTGTTGGTGTACTGTCCAAATCACAGTCTGAATAGGTGCAGCCTACGCAGGCACCGCTGACTTGGTCTCATCCCAAAAGGCAATAGCCTATCAGTCTGTGTAGTGGGTAGTGGAGAGGAGGGGCATGGGTCTCTGGGAGAATGGAGGCTGGCAGTGGAGTGAATGGCGGCAGTAATGCAGGGGTCTGACCAGTTTTAATAGCTGCCTAAACAATGGCTAGAACCAAAAATAATTTATATTATCAGGAGAGGAATGCTGAGATTTGCCACAGTTGTAGACGAGGCAAGATCCAGGCCCTGCAACAGCTGAATGGAGCACTGGTCCAAACACAAAAACTACAGGGAACTAAGGAGACAACAGATGGTCAGGGAAGAAGACAGCACTGCCAGGAAAAGTGCAGTAGAGATGGGTGGGAAGTATTGATGTGCAGGCCTCCCCTATAGAAGGGTATAGAGGAATATTTAATCTCTTAATCTAGCAACATGACTGCTCTTGGAAAAGATCACATTCAAGGCCTGTGTAATCCAGCTGGAATGCAGCACATGCCTTTAAGTAACCCAATTCAGAAGGAAGAGGTGGAACATGCCTTTAATCTCATCTCTCGGGATGTAAAAGGAAGCAGTCAGTTCAGAAGTAGGTCTCAGTTCTCAGTTCACAGCTCTCAGTTCATGGTTCTCAGTTCAGAGTTCAGAGTCCATAGAGAAGCAGTAGAGACTGCGAGAATGGAAGGAGATTGAGTCAGAGCATGGTAGTCAGCTGAGAAGCGGAAAGCCAGAGGCAGAGTTAAGTACAGAATGAGAACATGCCTTTAATCCCAAGTCTGAGAGTGAATTGAGTGAAAACTTGGCAGAGTGACATCCGAAATAAATCAGAATAAAGAGCAGGCAAAGTGACCAACCAGAAGAAGAATTAGCAGAGAGAGAGTCAGAGTGAGAACACACCCAACTCTCACAATATAAAAGCAGATTTTCAGCTCAGAGAGTCAGGCAGTCAGAGAATCAGTCAAATAAGACACACTTCAGAGGCAGTTCAGCAGAAGGAGACAGTGTCAGGAAGAGTGAATTTGGGAGAAAGAGCCAGATGACAATGAGAGTCAGTTTGAAGCCAAGCAGAGCAGTTCAGTCAGAGAAGTTGCAGGAGTCAGCCAGAGTCAGAAGAGTTCAATCAGAAACAGTCAGCTCAGGTCAGTTTGACTCAGTCAGCCTGGACAAGAGTTTTAGAGTGAGTTGAGTTGAATCAAAGTCAGTTGAGTTCAGTACAGCTCTGAATTCAGAAGGAGCTAGTCACAGTGAGTCAGTCAGCAGTAAGTTTCAGAGGCTTACATTCTAGGTCTAGGTTAGCAGATTAGATTGTATGGAGGCTGAAGCCTTCAAGTTCCAAGCTTGCATCTTGAAGATTAGATTGTACAGAGGCTGAAACCTCCTAGCCTGGGGATTGAATTAGCAAAGAATAAACTGTCCTCAGCCATGAACCCATGAGAAGAATAATTAAATAAATGAACACACACATCTACATCTACAAAAGGAAGCTGTTCCAGCCTAGTAATTATCCTTTAATCGTCTTTGTCTTCCCCCCAGACCAAGCATTGTATCATCTTATCAAGAAAAACCCTGTAATCAGGTTAGGATGGGACTAGCCATCTACATGTGTACCACAAGCCACTTCTCAGAATCCCAACAAAGAGGCTGATGAGGAATTCCACTTGCATGACCTCCTTAGAGAGTCAGTTCCCACTCGCAGCATATAGGAATCCTTCTGCACAATAAACTTGGAGATCTTGGAGCTCTTGCTGTTCATAATTTTAAGAAAAGGCACTAGGCAGTTCCGTGGTCATACCTGATGCTGCAGGCTTGCCATCTCACACACCAGCAGCCACAGATATTCTACGAGCTGGCTATTCTCAATGCTCAGGGATTGATCCCTTGCCAGGACCCTGTACAGCAGCAGTACCAGCTGATACCCCATGGCAAGCCACTTGGAAGGGCTCTGGCTCCATTCATCTCCACCAAGGTAAGCACAGAAATTTGGCAGGAAGCACATGCCTTGGAGGCCCATGCTGACCCTGGGCCTGCCTTTTGTTTTTCAAGACAGGATCTCTCATTGGTACCTAGGGCATAACATCTAGGCCAAGCTGGCTAGCCAGTGAGCCTCCAGGATCTGCCTGTCCCCCTGCCAGCATGGGGATTACAAGTGTGTACTAACCACATGTAATTTTCTAAATGAGTAGTGGGAATCGAACTCAATTCCTAAGCAGCACTTCACCTACTGAACCATCTTCCCAGACCCTGATTTTAGATTATTTCTGGCACTAGAAGAACAAGGAAGGCTGTGATAGCATCATTTCCACCCCCAGGGTGTGGAAAATCAATTGACTAATTGGCAGCTAGTGTTAATTTCCCTTTGAACACCTTCCATGTCCCCAGGACAAGGTTACAGCATCCCTTTCTGCGCTCTCCTCTCTGCCCTGTGAAATCACCAAAACCTGTTTATGTTTCTGGCTTTATTTGATTGTTAGCCTCATCAGTGAGCAAAAAGTTGGAATCTGGCCAAGTGTGCAATACCATAAGGGAAATGGTTTGCTTATTTATTTATTCATGCAAGTAGCCTGGGATTCCTGTCTCTCAAAGACAGTTTGAGGATTGGAATCATTTCTAAGGAAGGAACGATTTGGCCCTGGTCATCAGAATTCAGCCAGCCCCTCCACCTGAAAGCCTGTGTGATACTGACATGCCTTTTGCTGTCAACATTGTGTAGAAATGATATCCTAAGGGTCCCTCACATTGGTGATGGTACAGGAGTATCTATTTGTTAAAGACACTTCTTGGGTACTGACCGTGGACCTGGAACTGAGGATCTAAAAAGTAAATATAATTGGTATTTCCTAAAAGAAGTTCATTATCTAGAAAAAGACATAGCATGTGTATAATCTATAGATTAGGACACATGCATTCGTGTAGTCTATAGACCAGGAAACAGATGTGCTGCCTGTAGTCTATAGAACAGGACACACGTGTGCATGTAGTCCATTGACTGGGACACAGGCATGGATATAGTCTATAACATAGGACACAGGTGTGCATGTAGTCTATAGACTAGGGCATGGGTGTGCATTTATAAAAGAGGACACAGGCTTGTATGGAATCTATAGACTAGGACACAAAAGTGCATATAGCCTATAGGACATAAGCATTCATGTACTCTCTAGACTAGGGCACAGGCATGTATGTAGTCTGTAGAATATAGTAAGTGTTACATTAGACCAGTAGTACAGATGCAAAGTGAGACACAGACTTGGACTCTGAACCCTGCCAGAATTTTCCTTGGCTAAAAGGCAGGTAAAGAATATTCCAGGCAGAGAATATTTCATGAACAGACACAGAACAGCATGAAAGTACATGACGTATCCCTCAGACATGGTCTCGGAAGTGTGGGGGTCACTGTGATGGGAATCACAGAGTCCTGGGAGAGAGAAGCAAAGACAGGGCTGAAAAAGCAGACTGAAGGATCTGCAAAAGCCTTCTGCAAGATCAATAATTAAATAAATATATGTTTTCAAAAGATCCCAGGAAATATATAGAAATACACACTACATGAAGAGATGTTGTATACCGTAGGTATATACAATGATAGTTTTTAAAATACATTTGAAGTTTAAGAAAACAGAAGAGATGAAAAATAATGCAAAACCATGAATGGTTATTCATATGTAGTGCATATACAGTTAGAGGTGAGAGAAAATCTAGATCCTGTGCTTCCTGGATGCCAAAGTCAAAAGGGAAATAGGAAGTTCACTGTAACTATATGATGAAAGCCAGTTGCTCCAGGGAAGCAGACTTCTTCTGGAAGAAGAGTCAAGGGAGGTTTCTTCTGGTTTTCATCAAAATCTCCATGTGGGATACAGTGGAAATTTCTTCAACAGTATCCCCACACTAGCAATTTTTATAGGACTGTTCCTTGTAATGTCCCTCAGCGCAAGCCAATGGCACTCTGCCAGCGTGTAATTCAGTAAAAACATCTCTGCTGAAGCCAGGGCAGTTCAGCCCACGCCTGCTGCTTGGGGCTGGCTCGGCTTGATGTGGGGACACAACTGAGGGTACGGAGGGGAATAGGTGCCCTCGCCATGTTTCAGGCAATCACCCATGAATACTGCCCCTCACAACAGGACTCCTAAAATACATTAGCAGGAACTGAACTGGAGCCCTCTTCTCTTTGACAGAGATCTCAGGAACAAAAGAGTTGAACCCTGGATTATGTAATAAAGTATATTTTCCAAAGCTGTTTAATCTTGGAGGGGAAGTAATTGATCACGTTGAACCAGCAATGTAGGCCAATGTAGCTGAGTGCAGACTGGCCTGGCATCAGGGCCCAGCTGTTGCTGAAAACTAACCTGACAGTCTGCCTCTGACTGTGAACTCTAGACTGAAGGAGGGCACACAAAAGCCCTCAAAATTTTTAAAAGAAAGCAGTGGGCTGATTACTTGGACCCTTTTTCTATGAACTAAAGTATTGTGCGGGCAGTAACCTAATGTGTGTATGTATTGCAGTGTCTTGCTTTGTTTTGCTTCAAAAGTTATGGCAGTCACTAAAAAGAGCATACATTTGGCCAAGCACAAATAACAGGTCCTAGATATTTATATCAGTGTAGTGTATAAACTACACTCTGGTAATTACCACCCAGTGTGTGTGTGTGTGTGTGTGTGTGACACACACTAGCCCTCAGGCATGGGTATGGGGGTGTGTGTAGAAGTCAAAAGACAACCTTTGAGTGTTGGTTCCTTTCACTGTGGATTCTGAGAATTGGACCCTAGTATTCAGGCTTGCGGAGCAGGCATCTCTACCCTCTGAGCGACCTGGCTGGTACACCAGTACGTCATGCAAATGAAAAACTGCAGCTTGAGCTAATTGTCGTTGATACTGGAAAACCAGGATTGTCACATTTTGATTGTAGTACAGCCCAATACAAAGGCAGTGACTTTTAAAAATTCTTTACTAACACGCTCAGCAGCTGCCAGGCCATTGAAAACTTCTGAGCATTGCAGACAGGAAAAGCTCCCTGTAATTAACTTAGGAAGAAACATCTATGCTGTAGGCAGGAACGCTCCCATGGTGCTCTGCTCATGGGAAGCCAAGTGCTTTCTGGTTCCTAGACCCCGTGAAGGCCCCAAATGTGTTCCTGCCAGAGGTGGTCCTTGGCTTTGTTCTTTCTACCTTCTATTTGCCAGCTGTAGCAAGCTTATTTTCCATATATGTGTATGTATATGGTCTCCTGAAGATACAAGGTTAGCTTCACTCACATGGCATACACTTTAGATGGTCCTACCTGTTGTTACACAGTTTTGGAATCTTCCCCCAAAGAACTTACTCATTGTAAACATGAAGATGAGATTGAATTCTCTATGCTGTGACAGAGAATAACCCTGGCCATCTCCCACCTACATTTTCATTAAACTTAGAAAGATCTAACCCATGTCTTTGGCCTGTTGGGAAATCAGTGGGACAGTACAAAGATAGGGGTAAACACAGACGCTGTTGCCTCTGACTTCACAGTGTGTGGAATTGTAAATGTCTCCAAAGACAGGAGCTTCTTCCAGTCAACAGTGTAAATGTCACTGGGGAGCCTCTGGGCATTCAGTATGGTACAGCCCACCCCCAATTTATATCTGGGAGAGGGATCCAAAATCTCCATACAGAAGACATACACGGTAAGAAAACGTATTGTGGGCTGGAAAGATGGCTCAGCTATTAAGAGTGCTTGTTGCTCTTCCATAGAACCCGCATTCAGTTCCCCGAGCCCACATGGCCCACAACCATCTGTAACGCCAGTTCCAGGAGATCCAGGGTCCTCTTCTGACTTCCGTGATCACCAGACACACATGTGGTACACATAAATCTATGCAGGCAAACATTCATAAATTTTTAAAAAAGCACATTGTATCTTCACTGAAGAAGTGGTCCCAGCTGCTTGGGAGACTGAGGCAGGAGAGTGGGGCAGCTTATAGTGAGTGAGACCCTGTCTTCAAAACAAAGTCAAACAAGCGGAGGCGCTCCACTGGGCACGCAGATGCCCGCAGACCCTGCCCGGGTACCCCCGACAGTCATCTGTCGCCTCGGGGCCATTGTCCAACAGTGTGTCCCAGTGCCTTCTGTCACCTGCTACTGCATTTATGAGACGGGCATCAGACAACGGGGCAGCCACCAAGAGTCGCGTCTACTGTTACCGGCTTGCTGGACGATCATTGTGCAGTGAAATGGTTGATGAAACATCACTTTTAAAAAAAACAAAACAAAAACCCTGAGCCCCAAAGATTCGTTTCTGCTTTGAAACAAATTAGTTCAGGTTCAGCACTGCGCCTTTCAGAGGGGAGAGGCTCCAGCATGCTGTGCTGCAGTGCCGCGCCCATGGGGAGCAGCCTGTGGGAGTGAGGACAGGGCTCCCTGGAAAGAACCCAAACGGTGCGCTTGTCCCGCGCTTTGCTTGCTTACTTGTGATTTCTGAAAATTAGCATATTTTCCGACATGTGATTTTTAATATTAACGAAAAGAATCCCAGAAAAGTTTTGGGCCCTAGACTGGAGCAGGAATGAGGGCAGACTCCAGTCACCAGGAAGCTATAGATGGGGTTTGAGGGTCGGCATCTGGGAGCAGATCTGGGGGTCTGCTTGACTGTGGGTGAAACGCCCATGCTTGTGGGCCTTTTCAGAAGTGCTGTGCCCCTCAGCTCTCAATCTCTAGGTGTCGTTGGATGGGCCTGGTTCTCAGGGGACAGGGGTTGGGGAGAAAGAGGTGGGGTGTCCTAAGTTAGTGACAGAGGACCAGACATCACTTTTGGGATTTATAAGTGGGATGCTATTACAGTACCTGGACTTTCCATTTTTGTATACATATAGGCCTTTAAAAAACTTCCTCGTAGTATTCTATATCGTGATTGATTGATTGTGTGTGTGTGTGTGTGTGTGTTTTGAATGATTGTCCTTTTATATCTCTGAGAGATTGCTTTCAAGATCCTTTACAGGGTCCCAAATCTGGGACTGTTTAAGTACCTTATATAAAATAACATAACCTTTATAAAATAGCATAAAACCTACACGCACGCTATGTGTACTTTAAATTATCTCTAGAGTGCTTATAGTATGTACTACAATATAAGCAATCTGAATGTTGTGTAGAGAATGACAGAGAAGGTCTGGATATGTTCAGGACCGATGCTTTTTTTTTCCAAACATTTTCCAGTCTGCAGTTGCCTGACTCCTTGGATATAACCCTAATAGATAAGGGGGATAACTCTGTTAGTTCTTCTGCTTTTCCAACATTCCTCTAATTCTACCTGAAAATCACTCATTCTTCCCTGATCTTGCCTGAGATAACTTCTTTTGCAAAGTTACACTGGCCGAAATTCCATCTGTTGTAAACCCCACGGTATCCATAAGCTCCCCTGGGAAACGTGTGGCGAACGGCCCGCCTTCTAGCTGAACTGTGAATAATGCAACCAGGTTGTTTCACTTCTTCTTCTGGCGTAGCCACCCTGGGTGAGGGTGTTGTTTAGAGGTGAGATAGACCAAGAGCTATTTCAAACATGAGTATGATGTGAGGTGCTTTAGTTGACTGGCAGGAACATGAGCCCTCCCCAGGAGAGGGGAGTAAGTCCAGGAGGTGAAGATCAGTGCAGAGGTAGGCACAGGACCACAGAGATAAACTCTTTCCCTTGTTGAAAATGTAACTAAGCTGACCCCGGCTGGGGGAGGGTAGATAGTTGTGTGCTCTGCCAGCTGTCCTTTACCTTGAAAGAGAGAGCTAGCATGTGAGAAGTTAAGCCCAGCTCTGTTCCCCTTGCTGTATGTGTCTACCCCTCCTTAACTGTCACTTTCATTAGCTGCCACACCACCAGCTGGCACCCAGTCATTTCTGCAGGTGAGTCCCATGTTACCATTCCCGAGACACACCAGCTCTGGGTTCACTGTTACAGGTAACTAATAAAACTACAGTGCACCAGAACTAGGGTCTAGAAACTTCAGTGTCTGATTGGCATTTGGGGGAGACCCATAAATGCACAAAAATGTCTTGAGCAGATCTCTTCATAAAGAAGCCAACGTCAGCTGCTACTTGCAAACTATGTAAGCATATGCAGTAAGGATGGCACCATGAGAACTAAGACGAGTTGCCAAAAGAGCCATTGCAGATGATCCAACGAGGCAGATTGTCTTCAAGATTATATAGGTAACTCTGATGGAAACACTAGTCTAGCTCAATTTCACAAGACCTGCATTTAAGGTGAGGTAGTGCTTGATCATAATAAAGCACTATAATAAGTAGTTCACTGTGTCTTGTTATTGAAGAAGCAGAGAACTCCTGATGGATTTCATGGTTGCTATTTAAGCTCACTTTTATTTTTAAAGGACCAGTTGTGTACATGGTCTGTCACCAGCACTCCCCCCCATTGTTTTTCCTGTTGGGACCACTTTTACAGATCATTAGTCCCTGCTCTGGAATGGATGAGGTGAAAAAGACCTGGGTCACAGCCAGAGACACATCATGCAGAGAGAGACCTTGGAACACACAGCTCTAAATGAGATGTCTCCACCAAATCCCTCCCCTCAGCGCTCAGGGAGCCCAGCAGAAGAAGAGGGAGAAGGAGCTGAGGACGTAGAGGGAATAAAGGGCACCAGGAGAATAAGGCACTCTAAAACAAATGAGCAAAATTCATACAAACTCACAGAGGCTGAAGCAGCAGTCACAGGGCTGTACCAGGCCCTCTTCATATATACTATAGCTTTCAGTTTAGTGCTTTTATGGAACTCCTGAATGTGTAAACAAGTGGGTCTCTGATTCTCGTTGTCTTCTCTTGGGGCTCTTTTATTTTTCTGCTGGCCTGTTTTTGTCATATATATATATATATATATATATATATATATATATATATATAGTTATCTCCTAAAACCCTGTACTTTTCTAATGAGAAACAAAAGAAAGTGGATCCAGTTGGGAGAGGAGGTGGGGAGGAACTTGGAGGAGTAGAAAGAGGAGGAAATTCAGATTATATTGTATGAGAAAAGAATCTATGTTTAATAAAAGGTGGGGAGAAAAAAAGAAAAAAGAAAAAGAAACATGTCTTTTGTGTTTTTGCGGTGTTGTATTATGGGTATGTTTCTTGGGTTTCGTTTGTTTTTCAAAGAAAGAGAAAGTGGAAAGAACATAAAATTGGGGTTGGGGGTGGGGAGTGGTTCAATACAGGGTTTCTCTGTGTAGTCCTGGCTAACCTGAAACTCACTCTGTAGATCAGGCTAGCCTGGAACTCAGAGATCTGCCTGCCTCTGCCTCTTGAGTGCTGGGGTTAGAGGTGTGTGCCACCACCGCCCAGCTTGAACTTTCTTTCAATAAGAAACGAACAAAAATAAAAACCTCACAAAGGTGTCTGCTTTAAGTGGTATTAGTTTTGTCAGAGGTTGGGAAAGTTATTCTGATAAATCCAGCAAGATGGTTAAAGTTACACTCAAAGTTTTCAATGATTATATTCATCAGTAAAAAAATTTTTTGGCTAGATTCTCAACTGTATTGACAAAGGATCTGGAATTTTCTTACAGCAAAGTATTTTTAAGAGCTGTGGAAATAAGAGCCATATATACTATGTAAGCTACCGGCGCTATGAGAGATTGAACGGTTCTCAAATATTGCATAGGAAGAAGTCACTAAAGGCTATACTGTCCACAACATTGAAACCTTTGGATACCTCTGCAGTAGGAATGGGAAAATCACAGTATTTTACTGGTAGAAAGTTAATCGTGAGACTTAGCCTACAAGTAGATAATTCTGTGGCCTTAAGAAAAAGAGAATCTTTGCCATTAAGATGAATTTTGGGGGCGAGGGAGGAGGGGGGAAGGGAGGTGACTAAACAAAGACAGGCAAGCAGCCTCAGCTAATGGCACCGCTTTGTGAGCCGCTCCTCAAGTCTCTGATGTGTAATCAATGCCTCAGCAAATTCTTCAGTTTCTTGCCCGATGCAAGAGACATGTTTTGAAAAGCGGGACATACTTTAGCCCCTTTGGAAAAAGAAATAACAAATAATTAAGGCCATGGTGTTTAGAGGCTAAAATTTATTGGCAATAAAAGGCAGCTGGGCTGACAACTCTTCCAATTAACCTGCCAGGAATGAGCATGTCGCTGTGTGAGCAGACAGGACTGAAAACATCCAAGGATCCATATAAAGCACAGACAACAGCCCTTGAGAATGTGGGGCAGCTATGTGGTCCCTCACCGTTCAATGGATATAGTTATTCCATCTCGAACCCTTCCAGCTCTTTCAGGTGTTTACCTGGCCCCTCTGGAACTTATATGCATGTAATGGGTTTTTCTTTAAAAAGGGGCATAGCCATGGCTGTTTTCTGCCATTTGGGTCTGGGCACTGTATCCAAGCTTTCAAGCCCTTGTAACTGTTACTTTTTCTCTGGCAGCTTGGCTCCGCCCCTTTGTTCGCAGCTGGAAGATTTCTAACTTGTAACTTTTAAAACCTGTTAGTCCGCTTTATCTGAGTCTTGTTTCTGCCCGTTTCCCTATCATCAGCTTTTAGAGTTCACTTCTCCACTGACGCCATCCCAAATAGTGCTCACTTCGTGCTTCTCCACTGCAACTGTCCTTCCAACTGTCACTCTCTCTCTTATACACCTCCCTCCAAGCTGTTCCCAGAAGTCCAAGTGGCATATAATCATAACGGGGAGGGACTTTACCTTTACATATGCACCTAGAAGGTACCAGGAAGAATGGATGAAAATGAGGGATATTAAAGTTTGGGGGCACTTTCGGCACTTTACAGGCCTATTGAAATGGCACAATTATACTATTAAGGAAATACACGTATCTTTATACCTACAACTGAGGGAAGTGGAAAGACTGTCCAGATTTAGTCTCTCTGGTTCCCATATCTGTTGCTTTCCTATGATATGTTTTGTTTTGTTTTGTTTTCCCAGAAGCACCAAGAATTCTTAACACCAAGTGTTAAGGATTCACTGTGTGACTTCTCTGAGACTCAACTTTGTATTTGAGAAATGAGAGGTCTGAGACTCTCAGGCCTCCTCCACTCACTACTCCTCAGTTTTCAGAGGCAGAAGTAGAGATCAGAAGCATCAGGTCGAGGGGGTGCAGGGGCTGAGTTTGTGCATCTAACACAAGCCCAGAGACCACAGATGCTGCTAGTCTGCAGGCAACCTGTGAGTAGTGAGGCTGTGTACCGATTCCATCCTGGACTTCCAGGATGGCAGTGACTGCATCTTAGCCTTCTGGTCTTACTCCTGTACTTATTTAGGTGACTGGCATGTTTGGCCCTCAGTAATGGAACACAGCTTAGATTTAGTCTCTAGTAAGTGCCTGGAAGAGATACATACTCAGGAAAGTTCGTACCGCCCAATGGTTAATGATCATACACATCTTAATAAGAGCACCATTCTTCCAGGGCCAAACCCTGACTTTTTCTCCATCTGGTTTCTTGTTAACCCTTTCTCTCCTATCCCTATCTCCAGCTCACTCATGCTGACTTGATTCCAAAATAATATCAACGTTGAAGGACATCTGGAAAATGCTGTGAGGGAGGTCCTTACTGTCTGAAAGATATTTTTTTTCCAGATTAATCCCACCTACCCTCCTGAGATACTGTTACATGTATCTTTCTCCCTCTACTCTGATAGTCCTCTGTGTTGTAGTAGCTGTAGGTGTTTCCTGCTGTTTTCCAATGGTGGCCCTTACTAACTTTCTAAGAAGTTAGGAAGCACCCCCTCCTTCTGTGGTGAAAATTCCATATTCAAGACAGAGACACATCATGAAGCAAGAAAGAGACACTAAAAGTCCCTTCCCCTTTCTTCTTCCCCTTCCCCCTCCTCCCCCTCCTCCTCCTCCTCCTCCTCTTCCTCTTCTTCCTCCTCTTCCTCTTCCTTATTAAAATGTCATGTTAAACCATGTGTTAAGAGTTGGGTCTAATTAAAGTGCTTTAGAAATAAAGGTTTATTACTATGTTGTGCATATAAAGAAGGGGATACCATTTTTTTAACATGATCTTAGCTTATAAGGCCCCAAAGGACAACACTACATATTTTCATATGACTGTCAAGGGACAGAGTCAGCTCCAAGTATCTAACCTAGATAAACAGAACACCATTCCCTTCGCCATTCCCTTCGAGAAAGTACAGAGATAATTAACTCAGACAACCATATAAACAGCAGGAGTCTCCTCCTGAGTGTCTGCCTCTTAAATCAGCAGATAGCTAGCTTCCTGGGGAGCCACCAAAGCCCAGCGATTT
Organism: Cricetomys ansorgei; assembly: GCA_026225945.1. Classification (NCBI taxonomy): domain Eukaryota; kingdom Metazoa; phylum Chordata; class Mammalia; order Rodentia; family Nesomyidae; genus Cricetomys; species Cricetomys ansorgei. The sequence continues at coordinate 45,385,905 of JAMJFZ010000242.1, read as the reverse complement.
ACTGTGGTCCCTCCCACCTTTACTGCTCCGTTTTGAAATTTTATTATGAGCTGGACAGCACTCTGAAGGGAACAGGCATTTCTGTTTTCTTGGTTCCTTCCTATGGCCTAACCCATCATGTTTATCCATTTGGTAAAATTTATTGTGGGTTTGTTCTGAGTTAAGGAAAATCTCTGCCTTCATTCTGCAAAATTGGTAACTAGCCTAATAGTAGCCATTGAATCCCTGGAATCAAAGACACCCGGAATCATAGTTTCATGGAACCTATAGGTCCCTAAGCATGATTACCTGAGCCCAATGCCTGACCTCTTAGAAGATCTCTCCCCAGTGAGGTTGCTTGCTAGTAATACTTGAAGAATACAGGTTCTCTCAAACCCACCTCATAGTCTCTGAATGAAGACCTTATAAGAAAGTTCTCCAGTGTGGGGCAGGGCCTTTGCCAATCAAGGCAGGCAGCTTGAAGCCTGCCCATTCCCCAGCTAGCAGCTGTGCACTAGCCTGGCCCAGGACAGTTTCCATGATGCTGCAAAGATCCTATCTGTAAGTGCCAACTGAGAAATCTTGCCTCTTTCTAGGGAAGATGAGAAAGAGTTAAGGAATTTGAATTTCTGTGTTTGGGATTTGATGAGATAAAAGTCAACTAAATCCTGAAGACATTCCCAGAGGTCCAAAAAGTATTAGCACATCGCAGCATCCAGACTTACTCAAGATATGTGGAAAGGAGTTGGAGTTGCTGAAATAAAGGTGTTCATGACTCCTACTCACCAACTACACGTATATGTATATGTATAGTGTGTGTGTGTGTGTGTGTGTGTGTGTGTGTTTTGAGCTTATGTGGACCATGCTGAAATCTAATTCCCTTTAGTTCCCACCACATGATAACAACAGCTTTCTCACCAGGTATAGTGGCACCTGCATGTAGTCCTAAAACTGGAGAGACTGAGGCAGGAGGATCAACTCTGAAGTCATTCAGCCTAGGCAACAGCAAGACTTTGTATCCTAAAAGCCAAAAGAAAGCAGACAACTTTTCTCATCCACAGATAGTCTCGAGTAACTTAGGGAAGCAGCCGCGTGCTTCTAAGACTTTGCTTCTCCAGACCTTTGTCAGTTAGCCCTGTGGCAGATGCCAGACATCTTGCTCTCCTGCTAACCCATCTCTAAAGAATCTCCTTTCTCTTTCTCACCAATATTCCTCCAGTTTAGCTTTCACAACTGGTACCAGGCTCCAGATACAAGCTTAACTTTGCCAGAAGCATGGCCCACGCTTCACAACACGTAGAGCATCCTGTGTGTAGCAAGCGTGGCCAGGGCTAAAAAACACTGCCTGGATCCTGGGCCTGCAAAGGAGATGAAATATTGGGTTGGAAACTGGAGCCACAGTCTTTCTGCCATGCCATATTGTTCGTGTAAGGAGGGGCTTCATCCCTGTTGGATCAGAATTCTAGCCTCTCTATCTTTTCAATCCTTTATCTGCATGCTTCTACGCCTTGTATTTACTAGGTTAGGGAAACTTTCTCACTGTGATGAGAGGCAGAACACTTAGAATACAGTCGCCTTGGAACAATTTCTATATAAAGTAGCAGGTCAGACCACACATGAGGCCAGTGGAGCTTATGCTCTTGACTGTGTACACAGAAGCGGAGAAAAGGAGCTTTAAAAGACTTTGTGTATCTGACAAGTATTCACCAATGTAGGAGAGGTAAGCCCAATTTTGATCATTTAAAGATGCATTTTGTACTAGAAACAATAGCTTCACCCGGTGACCAGATCTTCTGGTCATCTGAAATGCCAGCCTCATGCTCAAGGTCCATGGTCTGTGATGGTCAAAATATTACTCTAACTTGATCCTGGGCATTTCACAAGTGGCCTTAGGTTCCTAGGTGTCAGTTCCCCGTGGTGAAAGGAGAGTTTCTTTTAAGTTCTAGGTGATCACAGACCTGTATGCATGTCTAACTCTCCTGAATAATGAGTTCTTGGTATTTGTAAATTGAGCCATCATTTTCCTGAATGAAGGTGAACTGTTTCAGTTCAATGCAGACTGTACAAACTGTTCAGAACCACAGAACACTTGACATTTTTATATCACTCTCTTTTCTGCCAGTTTCATACCATACTTATTGAAAGCTGGGGTTTGGGAGACTACATCTCAGTGAAACTGAAATGAATACTCCCACCTTGCTTTTTCTGTGCCCGCTATGCAAAGGAGTCCTTCCTGCACTCACACTGGCTTTGATGCTTGTAAAAGGCCCTACTTCTTATGCCAGTACCTGCAGTATTCCATAGGCTCTTTAGAGCCTGCAGAGCAGGGAGCTGGCAAGGACATGGTGGCCCTCTGCCCCTCTCTTTCTAAGGCAGTCACGTTTATCTCCTATATTCTCTTGTGCCAACATGTATCCCTGCCTGAGTTGAAATCTGTTGTGAATACACATGAAGCCTGCAAGTACTCAAAGCCATTTCTGAGTTTCAAAACTTAATCCTGAGCTAAAGGTCACTCCGTTTTGTTGCATTCACTCTGATCCTGTTCAGAAACTTTGTAGCAAGAGACCTAACTAGAATTTACAATTCTAGAGATGCAGGTGTTGGTCATGATGGTGGTGGTAGTGGTGGTAATGATGATGTTGATGTGTGTGTTATCATGCATAGAATTTTTAATTTATTTGTTTTTATTTTATGTGAATTGATGTTTTACGTACATGTATGTCTGTGTGAAGGTTTTAGATCCCTCTAGAACTGGAGTTAGTTGTGAGCTGCCATGTGGGTGTTGGGAATTGAACCAGTATCCTGTGGAAGAACAGCCAGTACTCTTAAAACCGCTGAGCCATCTCTCCAGTCCCAAAATTGTAATGAATGTTTATGGACAGCCAGCATACATTTGAGTTACTTCCTCTCTTAGATGCTGGTGACAGATGGCAATATGCCTTTCAAGTCTCTGTTACCATGAGAGACAAGTAGCTTAATGTGGAGGGTATTCAGGTGCAGTGAAGGGGGGCGGGGTGCTTAGGAAGCAGACCTCACAGAGGAGTCAGGGTTTTGAGGTGAGCTCTAGAGGATGGGTGCAGTTTTTTTTTTTAAGCAAGTAGGCATTAAGCAATCACAAGACAGTAGCATGTCTCTTGGCAGCCAGGAGTGCTCTGAAGTCAACCTTGGGAACACAAGCAGAGGATGAAGGTGCACGGTGGGGTGGGTACCATCAGGAAGCTATCTGTGCTCTATTCTTTTCCTACCATAAGCAACCAGGAACTATCAAAAATAATGGGGCTGGGGAAGGACGTGCCCAGATGCATCAGGCATCAATGCTGAGGCATGTGTGCTAAAAATAACCCAAATCAGAGGGAAGTAGGATTCTTTCTTCATCATTTTTTTTTTTAATGAGAAAAAAGAAAATCTTACCTCAGCATTGGGGCAAAATCTCTGCTTTTTCCTACGGAAATGGAGCTCTGTCTTCTCCTTTGTGGTTTTGTGTGAGTGCCTTCCTAAGCTGGAATTGTGAGCGAAGCAACCAGCTGGCTCTTGTCCTGTACGCCGTCTGGGGCATGCTCACATGTCAAGCTGATGAATGACCTCCTCGTTGCCCGACTGACCTCTGAATCACCACCTTCCTGACTGGGTAACCCCTGCTCTCTGGATTGAACCATCAGAGATGACAATCCGTGGGCCCCCTCGGGAGTGGAGCACTTCGCTCTAAATCACTTGTCAGAAGCACCAAGGGGCCACACCACTTAGTGGAACATTAGAAACAGTTTTAGTATTTTGAGCTTTGACCCGAATCCACCATGATCGCTCAGAAGTTGGGTCTTTTTTTTTTCCCCTGTTTCTGCTCTTTGTTCCTTGTAAGTCCTTCCCTTTGCCTCCTTTGGTGGGATTCATCTGATTTGTTTGCTTTTTTGGAAAATTTGGGTTGCATGTATCCTGTTTCAAGCAAGTGACTATTTCTGCCTATTTGAATATTTTATCCTGATACATCTCAAGCGTTTAGAAAGGTTGGATAATCCATCCAGCCCTAGACTAGAATCCAGTGACCTTGTGTCAGGACAGGCATCTTTGGAATTCTCCACACATCCCTGAGGCCTGCTCCATTCTCTACTAAGGGCCATCAGGATTATTTCTGGCAATTCGGTGTAAGCTTCTCAGGGGATGGGTGAAAAGAACAAGCCAGAAGAAAGAAATACAGCTGCAGAGAATAGGGAGCCTGCGGGTGTGCAGGGAGTAAAGCAAAGGCAGGCAAGAGTCTAGGGTAAAAAGACCTAGGGGTGGTGGGAAGGGAGAGATTAGTTGGAACTACGTAGATGATGGAACTAGGTAGAAAGGGCAAGACAGCAGAGTTTTGGGGTTTTTTTGTTTTGGTTTGGTTTTTTCGGGTTTTTTTTTTCCTTTTATTGAAAATAGATTCTTTTCTCATACAATATATCCTGATTATAGTTTCCCCTCTCCTTTCTCCTCCCAGTTCTCCCCTACCTCCCCTCCACATCTATCCCCTTTCTGTCTGTCATTAGAAAAGAACAAACTTCTAAAAGATAACCAAACATTTCAAACTAAAATATAATAAGATAAAATAAAAACCATCACGTTGAAGTTGGCCACGACAACCCAACAGAAGGAAAAGAGTCCCAAGAACAGGCACTGGTTCTTAGTCACCCGAGCAGCGTCAGGTATGGGTGATGTCTTGTGGAAAGGGCCTTAGGTCAAATCAGACATTGGTTGGCTACTCCCACACGTTTTGTGCCACCGTTGCCCGGGCATATTTTGCGGGCAGGACAGATTGTAGGTCAAAGGTTTTGTAGAGGGGTTAGCGTTTGTGTTTCTTTTTTGCTAGAGTATCTTCGTATATCAAAGACACTAGAACACAGGGATGAGAGCTCCATGTAGATATCAGCTCAACTTCTCCATGTTCAATGACTTGCGTGGGTGTGGTCCTCAGCAATGACTCCTGGCTGTCAGTTTTTAGAGAGCAATCCATTGTCTTAGCAACAGTCTGACTTGTTTGGGGATTTCCATGGTACTCCTTGGCCAACAATTCAATTGAATACAACCCAGTCCCACTGCTGACAGCCTCATTGGGGAATAAGAAATGGCCAGTTGAGATTCTGTATCCCCCCAATACTAGGAGACCTCATTAGAATCACCTTCATATATTTCAGGAAGTTTCCACTGGACTAGGTTTTCATATAATAATTGGAGAAATAATAATTTGAGAAAAGGTGGACCTGGAATTCATAATCTTCCTGCCTCCACCCCTCAGTTGCTAGGATCACCAGTATATACCACCATTCAAAGCAGAAATAGATTCTCTTACCTTTCCCATGCCGGGGCTCAAATTCAGGACCTTGAGCATGTTAAGCAAAGTGTTCCACCAATGAGCTGAATCCCTAACCCTTAGTACACCATTTTTTAAAGATTTATTTTTTTTCCATTCGTGTGTGTATGTGTGTGTGTGTGTAGAGACATGTGTGCAGATGCCCAAAGAGGCCATCATATTCCCTGGGAGCTAGTTCCAGGCAGTTGTGAGCTGTCTGATATGAGTGCTGAAAACAACTCTCAGGTCCTCTGCAAGAGTAACAAGGGACCTTAGCAGCTGAGCCATTTCTCCAGCTCCCTTCCCCAGTACATCTTTTGATTTTCAGATTTTCTCTCTAGGAAGCAGTGCAGGCTGTGCATAAGGTTTGACTTCAGCTTTTAATAATTGCCAGGAAATCAGTCCCAAAAGCATCACTGGCCCCTTGGAGAACAGGAGCTGGGTGCTACTTTGCTCCCTTCCTTCTCAACTGCTCTGTTCCCTGCACAACTTGATGCTGGCCAGTTTAATTCCAGTGGCAACTGCATATGACTCTGGTTCATCAGGTAAAATACTTGGCATTTCCTACTGCCTCTCAGGAGTGGAAGGTTCTCCAAGCCTTGGCACCTGTCTTTGCAGCTATTTTCCCTAAACAATGGAACAACTTAAAATGGCCATGCATCCACCTATTTTATTTATAACTTTTTGTTTTTTAATTCATAATTTTGGCTAAAAGGCTGTATTGAACGGATCATCTGCTTGGTGCATCCTGGTCCACATGGAGCAGGGTGCCCTTTGGAAAAATCACCAGGCAATGAAAGCTCTGAGACATCAGTAGACAGCTGCCTGTTCCAGGATATTCCACCAACAGAGCTTGGTGCTGTGTGTTTACTGTCTGTTGGGGCGCACGTGGCCAATACTGAGCTAGGGAATACTTTGGGGTATCCCTTTGGATTAGTCAGTTTTATACAAGATCATTTTAGATTTGGGGGATAGTATACTGAAGAAGTACACAAGTCCATATCCTCCCTTTGCCTGAGTTGGCCTTTAGAATCCGGGTTGTGTTAGCATCTGAATTACACCACAACCCTCCTCATAGGGAAGTAGTAATAGCCCATCCCCATTTCTCCCCAGGCTCAGCCCAGGGATGCTGCTATTTACCAGCTGGCTGGTGGCTGCCCTTTGAATCATGTCCTGGCTTTCTTGGGCTACTTGCCAGCTTCCTTGTCTCTGGTTGTAAGGCATGTGCTCCAGACTCCAGCTCTGAAGAAACAAAGAATTAAAAGCTTTTCAGATTTTAAAAAAAAAAAAAAAAAAGTCTTCAAAGCTGCCAGCAGTAGCCTGGGATTTCCTCCACTTGGGTCCAAAACCCCAGCAATGCTCCAGGAGGTTCCTCTCCTTTGGGCCTCAGGCCCCTGCCTAGCTCAGATCTAGATACTGACGAGTAAGAACAGCCAGTGGAGCAGCAGAGAACAGCTTCTGGGACTTACATTCCTGCCACAACCCAGTTCCTGCTGGGGTGGGGGTGGTTGCAGGTGTTCCATTCCCCATTCGAAGGGACTCAAAGTTGGGGCAGCAACCTGGCTGCTGGGCACCAGCCTCTTGGGCTCACATGTGCTGACTGCACCCTACACATCCTGCACTGGCTGCTCTTCTGCCATCTGGAAGCCATTAGCAGTGAAATGGTTTCAAGTGCTTGCTGAGCCCTGGTTTTCCGGGAGGCTCAACCCAGCACTGCCAGGTCTCAGCAGCCAAGGGCCCTCTGTTCCTGGAGGATTTCCAGCTAAGGACTGGCAAGGCTCTGCCCTCCAGACCACCACTCAGTCTTTCCTCTCATTTCCTTTTCTTCCTTCTTGGGACCCCAAGAGCAATGACGTGTGTGTGGAGACACTGACGCCTATACTTGACCCATGTCTTCTCCCCTTTGTGGGTTTGGTAACTTTTAAGCTCCTCGGGGAAGGGGTATCCTCTATGTTCTCTGCCTTGTGCGTACAGGACCATGAATTAGCTCAGGAGAGCCTGTGCACAGGAGACAGGACCAATGCTTTTGGATCTCTAAATACATTGTAATGACCATGGTGCCACACTGGCTACCCTCAGTACCTGACATTGCCCTACCCTTGCTGTGTCTTCTCCTGGTCCTTACAATAAATAACCCTGCAGACGCAGGCACCGTGGGTCAGAGGCTCAAGCAGCTAGGAAGAGAGTCTGGGTTCTAACTGAGGTCTTTGTAATTCCATAGCTCTTTCTGCTTTCCAAACCTATGTCCCTATTGAAACCTGGGTAGGGTAGACAACCCAGGAGAACAGAGGAGCAGCCAAGGAACCAGCATTTGCACGCTGGACAGCCCAGACTGGTTTTTTTTTTTTTGTTTTGTTTTTTTGGGTTTTTTTGGTGGGGGGAGGGTATTGCAAAATGATCTTTTGAAAGGAAACTCACGCAGTCTGTCAGCTTCTTGCCAACTCTTACTACAGTGTAACTGGCCAAAAACAGCCAAACCTTGTTTGGGGTATGAAAGCAGCTGTTATAATAAACCCTCTGCTCTGCTCCTTTCCTGTTTTGATGGAATGGCTGTTTAAAGTAAATGTCTCCAATCCACAGATTTTCTGGGGTCAAGAAAACATTATTTTTTTTACATTGGCAGGCTTGATTACATTTTTGGACAAGTTAGGAAGTAAGCAGAATGCCACCCATCATTTCAGATTCATGCAGGTCTATAAGTAAGTGCTGGATCCATTCCAGGCACTTTAATCCCCACCTCCCACTCCCTTGCTGGACCTGCCCCTGTTCTAGTCCAGGAATCCCAAAGCAGAGTCAGGAGAATGAGCACACAGATCGTGGAATCAAATCTGGGTTGGAATCCTGGCACTACCTTGAATGTGGACTCTTTAATAACTTACTCTGGGCCTCAGTCTCTTAGTCTAGCAAATGGGTATAGTAATCATTATCTATTGGACTTGTCACAAAGTTTAAGAAGAAACATTACAAACTGGAGAGAGGGATCAGTAGTTGAGAGAGCCCGATGCTCTTCCAGAGGACTCCATCAGTTCTCAACATCAGGCTGATCACAACTGCCTGTGTCTTCAGCCCCAGGGCATCTGAAGCCCTCTTCTGGCTTCCATGGGCACCCCCACACACAGCATACACACATACAAATAAACATAAAAACAAATAAAGAAGGAACTCCCCATGGTGCTGAGTATACACTCTGTGCTTTTCTTTTCTTTTTCTTATTTATATGTGTGTGGGTACACATATGAACTCATTTAGTCCTCTCAACAGCCCTGCGATTTGGGAACTTTCTAACCATACACTAACCTCTCTCTAGGTATACATGAGTGAGCACACACATAAGGAATCCCTGTCTGCACAGACCTACTGTCAGGGAGACTAATAGATAAAATAGCCAGTATGTTAAATGGAGCTAAGACCTATGGAGAAAATAACATGGGGGAGGAAGATGGAAAACAGGCTGAGGGTTGCTGCCTCCAGAAGAGTAACCAGGGAGTGCCTGCCTGAGAAGATGTCATTGGAATAAAACTTGAAAAACGAAGCTGGGGAGGGAATTCTATATGGTTCCTATATAGGAGGTGTACAGAGTTCGCCTGGTCACTGGCCTGATGGGTTCAAGGCACAGCAAGGAAGCTGCTGCGGCCAGAATGGAAGGGCTGAGCAGTCAGGATTGGGGTAGACGCTTGGGAGCCTTCTGAACTTCAGCCTTTTCTCTCTGAGATGAGAAGGTCCCAGAAAGAAGGACATGATCCAGATGGTGCCAGATGTGAGAAGGGACACTACACATTTGGCCACTACAGCTGCTGTTCTTGCTGTTGGTCCCCACAAGGATAGCTGCCAATTTTTTTTTTTTTTTTTTTTGGCCATTTAAGTAGGACATTTCTTATGGGGTCATCTGTGCCTCCGCTAGTGAACTGTGCTTTCTGGTTTTAACAGCAGATGGGCTTTCCCCAGCTTCCCCTATATCTGCGTCTGACTCCTCCCTTTCTTTGGCTGCTTCTGTCCTCCACTGCAGCTATGGGCTGGACGGTTCCCATAGTGCTTCTTAACTGGCATTGTGGGCAATGCAGTGTACACCGGCAGTGCCTAAGGTACCGCTGTTTTAACCAGTTTTGTACCAGGTACTCACAAATACGTGTTACTTGGGCCAAGAAACTAAGGGAAAGAAAGGACGAGGAGGAGATGCTTGTAAATGGAATTACCCCTGGCTGTGGGATCTCAAGAGTGTCAATGCAACCAGCAAACTCCCTAGGCCCTGTAAATACTGATCAGAAAAAATTTGCATAGCTCCCCAACTTCTGTGAAAAATCAGTTCTTAACTTTGAATATTGGGTAGTTTTTGGTACCTATGAATCTCCTGAAATTGAGTCTAAATGTATGTCATGGTTATTTTTCTAAGATGAGGTCCTAGCTACCATGTAGTTAGTGTTTTTGATGACTTTAGTAATAGTCACAGGCTGTACTTGCAAATACACAAAGCTGGGGAAAGATGCCAGTTTGAGAAGGAGTTTAAAGAGATCTTTCAGTTGCCTAACATTGAGCAGTTACTTTCTCCTTACTTAGCAAACACTATGCGTGGTATTCCCGAGATAGATAACATTATCTCCTAAAAGGTATGCAGTGATGTATGCGTACTGTCATTCAAGGCCCATTTAGCCTCTTTGATCAGTGGCTGTAAATCACCAGGAATCCACCCTCCGTGTTAGGCTCCTCATTGCTTTTGGAGCACCCTCCCATTCCTGTGATTCACAGGAACACACATGAGCCAAGGCTCCAGACAACCTAGGCCTTGAATATTTGGAATCCCCAACCCTCCAGGTCCTCATGCCAGAGGTATTCCAAGCTCCAAGGAGAACCAGAGAAGAATTTAACAGGGATGTGCAGAAACTTCATCACAATACCATGGACAAAAGTCCAGGCCAAACACCTCTCATCTGAAAACCTGAATCCTAAATGCTCCAAATTCTGAAACTTTGAGCACTGACAGGATGCCATAAGCAAGGCGTTCCACATCTAACTTCATGCTAAACACAGACATGCTAAAAAGCACTGCATGAAAGTGCATAATTTAATTGTGTGTTTAGACTTGGGTCCAATCCCTAAGATACCTCATTAAGTATGTGCGGATATTCCAAAATTTGAAAACAAAAATTGAAATATTTCTGGTTTCAAGCATTTCAGATAAGGGGTAATCGACCCGTACGCTGGCATCTCCTGGTACGGGACACAGTACGCACCCAGGATATCTGCCAGTCAGTCCCTTACAGATATACTGTGGAACACAAGAGGCAGGATGCCGTGGGCACTGCTGCTGTCCCTGGGCTCAGGATCAGTGTCACAACAACCCGTTCTACTGAGGTTCAGATGAGCCTTCCCGGGACTTCTTATCTGGAACTTATGTCAACAGAAGGATTTGCTGAGAATGCCTGATCCCCTGCCCTGGAATGCAAACCACACACATATATACTGCATAATTATATACAATAAACTATAAAGGACAAACAGCAGGCCTTGATATCAGGTTCCCCCTTAAAGAACTGGTAGAAACCCCTCATCAGTTGTGGCTAGGAACTGTGTTCCCATCCAGCCAGGTCCCTGGTGCCTACATCACTCCATAGATGTCTGCTCCTCACAGCAGAGGCAGAAGCGAGGATGGGGATGCCATGCATGTCCCCAACATTGAGAATCTGTCACCGAGGGGTGGGGGACTAGGGCAGCGAGTGTGAAAATGAGGAACATTAAACACTGCTTGTATTTGATAAGTAACACGGGCTCAAATGACCAGTACAGCACAGGAATGCATATTTATTCTACTGCACAAAAAATTTCTCATTCTTCACCAAGATAGAAACTTAAAATGAGGGAAACCGTGAGTGCTCTCCCAACAGAGTCCGTCTGCACGCCGCTGTGGCTTTGCCCTGGTCCCGGGAGAGCTGCTGTGGCAGCTCCTCTCCAACTTGTGGGGCAGCATGGCACCGCGGTGTTGCAGTACTGAGTGTCCCGGTGGCAGAAAGAAAGCTCTAGATATGACCTTGAGTCACCAAATGCTCTGTTTTGATGAATCATCCAGTGTCAGTAAATAGCATCCATTCATGAGCACCCTTGAACATGTTGCCTGCACTTCACCAGTTTAGAAGATGACCCACTCCTAGCTTTGGCTAAGTGAATTCAGGACTGTGGTGACTGACTTAATAGAAACAAATACAGTCCAAGTTATTGTACAATACAGTATACTACAACAGTAATTAAGGTGTCAGGGCTGGGGTGTGGTTTAGAGGTTCACTGTTTACCCTGGGGGGCGGGGTCCCCTGCACTCCCAATTAGTAAATGAATAAATAAATTGGTTGATGGCATCTGTCTGGTTTCTTCATTTTATTTTAGGGTGTGTGTGTGTGTGCATGTGTGCGTGCGTGCATGTGTGTGTGTGTGTGTGCATGTGCATGCATGCCTTTTCCATAATGAATACTTTTATGGCCATACCCAGATCCTCTGAATAGAAAGAAAAACATAAAGGCACTGTGAAAGGCTCTAATGGACAGTACCGGAAGGTCGGTGCTCATTTCTACACCTGACTTCTTTGGTAGACTCTGCCTTGCATGTCCAAGGATTTTTACACAACTGTGGGCAGATTTCTTTCCTTTCTTATTCACTCTCCAAAACTGGCTCAAAAATAGTAGGCATAATTTCTAGGTACCAGTGAGCAAAGCATAGATCCTCACCCCTTAGGATACAAGTTACTGTTGGAGGCTAAGGAGATAGCCCCGTGGATAAGGTGCTTGCCACACAAGCACAAGGTCCTGAATTCAGATCCCAGAACCCAGGTAAAAGCTACACACCATAGCATGTGTCTGCACTGAAGGGGCAGTAGTATGGGAGTCAGGAAGACCCCTGGGGCTCTCTAGCTGAGCACGCTAACCAAGCTGGTAAGTGTGGGAAATCTGTCTCAAAAAAAAATAAACCAGGCAGTTAAGAGCATATGGTGATCTTCCAATGGCCTGGAGTTGAGTTCCCAGCACCCACGTTAGTCAGCTCACACCTGTAACTGTCTTCAGGGTATCCAGCACACTCTTCCAGCCCGGTGGGCACTGCATGTATACCGTGCACAAACAAGCAGGCACCCACATACGTACGTAAATAAAAATGTATAACATTAAAGCTGAAGAATGGCAGGGAGACACCTAAAATTGACCTCTGGCCTCTGCGTGTCCACACACAGGCACGTGCACCTACACACACATTTTTACACACCAAAAAGTGAATGAAGAGATGAACGAATGAATGAATGCCAGCAGCTGGTGGAAACTTCAGTGTTCCTGTGCTTCTGCTTCTCTCTCTTTGCCACAGCTCTCCCTTCCTCCAATTCTATCTAGATAACCACAGCACTGCTCTTTTCCCGAAGAAGAAAACATTTCGGTCTCTACTCCGCAGCCCCTTCCATCCTGCTCTGGACCCACATAGCAGAAGAAGCCTTCCCTAAACAAGGGCCCCCTAGAGCCCTGTATTTCCCTAGATAAACACTTCTCTTACATGATTTGTGCCCAGCTCTGCTGTGCTCCTGGAGCATAAGCAAGAGTAGCAGGAGGTCTTCCACAAAGCTCAACTTGAGGGCATTAGTCCTGCAGATAACACATAGTAAATGTGTGATCACACAGTCACTCCGGCTCTGTGGATCAGAGAAGATTAGCACTTGAATGTTATGAGAACCTTCGTAATAACAGTGGTGAGTGGGGGTATTCCCTTCAACTGTAATGTATGTTCTTTACTAGGTGTTGTTTATTGGGTGCTGTTTCTCCCCTGTGCTGTTGGAGGTGAGAGATTGCTATAGGACAGCCAGTAGGTTGCATTTCTACATGCTGGTTGTCTTGACAGCCTTGCCACTTTAACACAACTGCCTTCCGAGAGGAAGGAACATTGCATAGTAGCAAGAGCTGTAAAGTCCAGGCTTAATTTTAGCCCTCTCTTAGGAATGGAAGTGCTGGGGATCCAGCCCTTCTCTTTCAGTTCCTCTTTAGGGCTGGGCACAGTGTGTTGGGGTGGGAGGTTGAAATGTGCTGTCTTAGTATTTGTAAAAAGAGCATCACTGGCCCGGCATCAGTAGGATGTAAGCTTGAGTTACTTTTCCAACTGTAGGACCGAGCGGCTGGTTTTCCCTAGACAGGAGGGAATCCAGGCCAAGCCACATTTTAGGAGGACTATCCATGGTCACACCAAGCCCGTCCCTGGCATCCTATTGTGAATGACCCCTCAGAACAAGCGCTTTTTATAAGAAGTGTGTGCATGTGTATGCATGTATGTGCATGCCTGTGTGGTGTGTGTGCATGTGGAGGCTGGAAGTCAGCCTCAGATGTCATTTCGCAGCTGTCATTCACCTTGTTTCCCGAGACGGGGTTTCTGACTGACCTGCAGTTTGCTGAATAGGTGTGCCAGCTGGTCCACAAGCTCCAGGGATCTGCCTTTCCCTGCCTCCCCAGCACTGACATTATAAGCATACACTACCACAACTTCTTTTTGTTGGTGCTGGGAATCCAGCTCAAGTCCTCCTGCCTGTGTGGCGAGCATTTCACCAGCCAAGCTGCCTCGCTCACCCTACTGGCGGGACTCCGCCACAGGACTGTGCTCCGGTCTGAGTGGTATGCTGACAATGCTTAACCATCAGCTCTTCATAAAGCAAAAGCCCTGGTGTAGGTTGTAGAAATGGGTAGAAAGGTAGAAGCAGGACTTTGCGGTGTATATGTAAAGTCCAGGACAATGGAGCTGGGAAGACATTTAAACAGTGGGTTCTCACCAGCCAGAGTCATGTAGCGCCAGCCACACCCCTGAGAAATCCATGAGAAATGTACGTTTGAACTGTGCTTCTATGAGAAGGAAGTCAGTTGTGTGTATAGAAAAGCGTGGTTTTAGTTACTTTATTTTTCAACACATTTCTAAATTTTAACTGTCTTTGGAAGAAACTCCTTGGTGTGGAAAATTTAGTAAGTCAAGATGTTCCCATTTACTTGACATTCAGTTGTAATTGGCTGTGTGCCTTCTGATGTTTCTGTTGAGTGGCTTTTTGTTTAATTTCCAGTTTCATTCTTTTGTCTTGAAAATCATAGTTGTCTATCCCAGGAAAAACTCCTTCCCCTCCGTCAGCCCTTTGTTCGGCTTTAACAACAAGTATGTGGCTGATGGACTGGACAGCCACCCTCCGGGAATCCAAGCTGTGCTTTCCCCATTGTGTATTAGCCAGCCTTCCCTCACTGAGTTCATTTGAAGCTGGCTGACTTGTTTCCCGTTAAGGTTCTGGACCAACTCATGGTAAGTGCAGGATAGAATGGACACTGGCTGCAGTCTGTCCCTGTCTTGGTTCCTTTCCTCTCAATTCTAAATGTCCTTTCTCCTGAAGAAAAAAAAAATTATATGTTCATAGAGTCACGAGAAATATCCATCAGGCTTGTTGTTATTTTCGTTCACATTGAAGCCCCTCCCCTTTCACCAAAATGCTAGTTCCCTTGGTCTACAAAGAAAGCAAGTGTAAGGCCGGAGAAATGGCTCCGTGGGTAAGAGCATTCGCTGTGCACGCAGCGACAGGCATGGTGCCTGTACCAGGAACCCCAGCACTGAGGGACAGAGAAGGTGGAGTCCAGCAGCTCACTGGCCAGTTGAAACTGTGAGCTTCAGGGTCAGAGAGAGATCCTGGCTTAAAGGAGCAAGGGGAGATGGCTTGAGGAAGACACTCAATGTCTTCCTGTGGCCTCCATGTGCACACATCTTCACACTTATGTTACACACACACACACATACACAGGAAAGCAAGAGTGCATGTGAGAGCAGATGCAGGCTTTGATGTGAGCACCTGTACTACCCATAATCTTCCCACCCAACCCTGTTTCCACCATCAACAGCAGACACCCCATCATTAACTGAGGCTGATCCTGCTCAGCTCTGCGCCCTGTCATCATTTTGTTAGAGCTTTGCCTTTCCCAAAGTGACACTTTCTAAAGCACCAACACCGGAGGCAAGTGGGGGGGGGCATGGGCTTTCATGTCCCCCTCTGATTTGTCAGGTTGAGCTTTGTGAGTGCTGAGTGAGTCTCAGTGGAGTGCTGCCACTCACAGTGTCCGGGGAGGGTCTCAAGCTGCATTTCACATTTCTTCCCCACCCGCACACCACTACCACCTCGAGAGAGGCAGCTTCAGGTGGAGCAGCTGGGGAGTGCCCGAACGTTGTTTTTCATGCACCTCTCCCAGGATGCCGCTATCATCCTGTCACTCCTCACCTGGAAGGACAGGCACAAAGGTGGGGCAGGGGATTAGGAAAAACCCTGCACCTGGGAGCTATTTCCAGACAACGTGAAGGAGATTGACAGGGAGCCGTCTTTCCTTCCCGGCAGCCTTGCCTCCCCTCCAGTCTTACTCAGTTCAGTCCCATGGTATGCAAGGTGCTTGTTCAAGATGCTTGTTCGTTTAGAGAAATGAGGAAGCCATAAAGTTAAATCCCCCTTCCTGTCAAAGGAGGTGGCCTGAAGATGGCATCGAAATCGCTTGAGAGACACGAATGTGTGTGGCTGTGTGCAGTGCAGCCAATGAGCTGGGGGCTCAGGCGCAGCGGGGCACGGCGCAAGGTGACTTAGGAGGGGAGTCATTGAAAAGGAGGTGGGCTAGTCAGAGGGAAGCTATTTGGTAGATGAGAAGGGCACTTTAGGAAGAGAAGGGTAAATGTCAAACCAGAGATTAAGTAGGTAGCCCTTTGTAGGGGAGAACACAGGTCTCTGGACCCCAGGCTCTTCCCCTCACGCCTGGTGCCTTGTACATAGTATGTGTCCCGTTCTTATTTCTCAAACAGAACCTCTTCTATTCTCATCTCTCCATAAAGACAGTAGGGAGAAATGAGCCCATGTCTCAGGTAACGTGGCAGCATTTGAGGTCTGCAAAGCTCTGTGGGGAGTCAGGAAATTTAGACCCTAGAGCCAGCCTTAGTCATCATGGAATCTTTAACACTAGAGGGACTGATAATACATGGACAGTAGAAATTATTGGGGTTTCTAAACAAGGAGATCATGGTGGCTTTTGTAGGCCAGAAAAAAATAATTTGACAATATACTCCAGCTAGATTTTTGGTTTTTGATTTTTTTGTTTGTTTTCTTTCTTTCTTTTTTTTTGGAGATTCAGAGGCTAGAAACAGTTTTTCTTTTAATCACCATTGGCTAAGTCCTCATTTTACCTCCCTGTTAGCTGTGCGTGCTTAGTTCTTGCAAGCTTGAACCAACAGCATTTGTTCAGGTCTTTAGATAAAGGAGTTTGGAGCCTGGTCTTTGAGATTCCTATTTCAGTGTAGCAGATCTTTAAAAGAAAGCATAGTAGAGGCAGCTGACTTGATCTGGTTACCAGGTTAGGCTGCTGGAGGATCCTATATGCCCCATAATTTGCCTTGAAATTACAGAGTTACCTTCTCACCCCAGTCCACGGGGTTCCCAGGACACCACCCTCCTTGGGCGTTATTCTCCATGAGGAGTCAACAAGCCTTCCTAACCATAGACATTCATAGCTGATCCTGGCCTCTCATGGAATAACGAGCACTTATTTAGGATGAAATTATCTTGCCTGCTGCTCAGGTATGTCGACAGAGAAAGAATTACAGCCTATGGAAGACTGGGGCCTGTCATAGTTAATGGAGACTAAATTTTATTGCTCGCATCTGAGAAAGGTTCTCTCTCAACACATAAAATGTTTCAGTGCTGCTTTATTCTGACAGGACTCTGGTAGTGCACATTTAACCCACCAGCTCCCTGCAATTTAGCTAGCTAGAAATCCTTCTTGATTTTTCTTTTCTTTTTTTTCTAGAAGTAAAGAAGTTTGAAGGATAAGTGACAGAGCTGCTCTCAAGTCCCAGCTCTGTGACATGGTTTAGGAAACTCAACTTGTTTGACTGTCCAGTTTTCTAAAGTCTGTAAAGTGAGGGTGGGACCTCCTGCTCTGTGGGGTTATTAGAGGAACTGTAAGCAGCAAGGAGGGAGAATTTGGCCCACATCGGGTCCTCAGAAAATAGCATTCATTCTTAGCAATTCCTGTTTGTGTTTGCACCAGTCACAAACTCTGCACCAAGCAAGAAATGTCTGGCAGCCTCTCTCCAAGTACGTGCATGCTGTGTGTCTGTCTTAATTGTGTAGCGGCCTCTCTCCAAGTACGTGCATGGTGTGTGTCTGTCCTAATTGTGTGGCAGCCTCTCGTAGCCCAAGCTGGAGTCAAATCACTGTGAGGTTTTTTTTTCCTCATCCAAAGATTCAGGGCTTAATCACAGAAGGACACTGCATAACAGTGCCAGATAACGAAGCAGCCGGGACTGCTGGAGCCCATCGTCCATTCATTCTGTGCCATAAGAATGCAGCAACCAGGAGTGTGGCCAAGAGGGAGGGCCCAGCCGGTGGGGGTGGGGGTGTATGCAGAGATGTGACGGCTAGCCTCTGCAGCCAACAGAGTCTTCTGCTCAGAACTGAAAGCATTTGTGGGCAGCTCATCTCATAAAGGAGTCTCATTATATAAAAACCACAAAGAGAAAATAACGGTGTTCTTTTGAGACACTGTACATTCTGGCAGACATTCTGTATTCTTAGTGGGACCATTACATCTGGTTTTTGCCTATAGCAATTCTTTGTTAAAAACAAAAAAGGCAGGGTATAAGTTATAAATCTCAAACAAATAATGCATACTCTTTAAAAAATTAAAACCAAACCAAAACCACTGCCCTTCCTTTTTTTCTATATATGAAAAAATAAATAGAGACTATACTATTGTTAATGCATAAACTATCATAGTAAGTTCACAATAAATGTAGAAGGGTTTGCTCATGAACTCTCTCCTAACTAGTCTTCCTTTCTGACCCGGGTACACTTTCTGCTGAGAGAAGCATTCCTTGCTCGTAGAGAAAGTGACTGTACCGCCACTTCTTGTCCTGATTCCATCTTTGTATTCCTTGTCTCACTTAGGAAACTTGGCATGCTAAGGTGTCCAGCACTGGGATTTATTTTTTAGGAAACTAAATCGCTTAGTAATAAAAAGAATTATACTAACAAAATCCACATTGTATCATGTACTAAATGGCCTGTGTAATAAGGACAAGCTAATTGTTTGTGGGATGAAAGGGTTTGGGGCATGTAACCTTTTGTGATTGCCTAACATTCAAACAACTAGCCAGGATGTTGGCTCTGTTTTGTTGCTGCGGAGGACAGCTATAATCATGCATAGGTATTTATCTGACTCATCAATCTTACTGTTAGAACCAAGTTGTTCTCCTAGGCTTATGGGAATATGCACCACCAGTCAATAGATTAGTAACTATGGAAAAACCACATGAAAAGGTCACTTCAAATCTCAGATCAAAACTGTGGTCTTTGACATTTTGCAATCCATCAGCTTTGTGATGCTTCTTTTTAGCCACATGGTCTTCATATACCACCACCCAGCAATATACACTTGAGGTGATTAAGATGACCCAGAATGTCCCACTGTGCCCACAGTGCCAACATCCACCCAGGAAGAGGTTCAGTCAGTATGGATATCTCTTAATAGACAAGCCCATCTGTGGTGATACACATAGCAAGCAAACACAATAGTGAAGGGAACACTTACTCCCAGCCCCCACTTCTTAAAAAGATTAGGAAAAAAAAAAAAAAAAAAAAAAAAAAGACCGGATTGGAGCCTGGACCACAACAGTTGAGAGGGCTTTTTAAGGAGAACCACAGACGAAAGGAATTCTCTTTACTGATGAATTCCTCTGGCCCTTTGTACTGGCATTCTTGGGGCATGTCAGTTATTCCTACAACCAGCTAACCACCCCGTGGCCAGTGGCTCCATCCCATCCCCTTTCTTACTTAAAACATGTGTTATTGGAAACAGGGCAACAGAGAGAACTTTTGAGTGTGGATACTGGAGACCAAATTGTCAGCCAATTCTTAACTTCAGTAGGCTATTCAAGCTCACCAGCCTGATTCTGGCTTCATGAGGCCCCCAAAGGTTTTTGAATAATAAAGACTTGAACACTGGAAAATGCATTCAAACCATGAGCCAAGAATGGACTGGAGTGGGAGGTGGTTCACGAGGACAGCCAATGGGAAAGCGCAGACCCCGAAGGCCCTTTCTGCCTGTGGCCAGCTGCATTACAAATGTGTTTCTTGGGCCAGGCTTTTCAAGAAGCTAAAGCTCTTGGTGGTAAAAGGGGCACTGTTGCTCCACTTCCTGAACTGAAATCTCTGATGCACAACATCCTACAGATTGGTCCTCCTTGTGCTTCCTCCACCCCTCCCAGCCCCCATGGGAACAAAGTCCCTAGTCTCTGGAACGCAATGCTAGGAAAACAAACACTACAAAGGCTGGTAACAGGGGGTATCTCTCTCAATGTTTGGTTTTTTTGTGTGACTATCTAGGTTTAAGGAGGAAAGGGTCCCCCAACTCCAGGCGCCAGCAGGGCCTCTTTGTAGTAGGCATCTATATGTTTAGCCAGATGTTGTCTCAGGGGAGGACAGAGAAAGAAAGATAAAACAGAGTTCTTATTAAAAATAAGTCTTCTGGAGGAGAAAAAACAAGCCAGAGAAAATGTGTCAAGTGGGAAGGGAGGCCAGGCAGTGCCATCTGATATTGATTAATGCTGATAGTCAGCAGTGAGAAATGCACACTGCCAGGAAGTACCCCTGCTCTTTGGAATGTGGGCCTGTGGTAGCTGTCTTTGTGCATTCCGCACGCAAAGATGCCCAGTGGCGATCGAGTGCACACACAGAGCAGGACAGGAGGGACAGATGCCTGTGATGGGAGTCAGGACACATGTCTTCTGATCTTGCTTCACCTCACTGGACCTCATTTTCCCATCAATAACACAGTGACACTTGACCAGATGACCTCTGCACCACCCTCAAGCTCTCAGATTCCGTCATTCTTCATAATCTCTCCAAATCTTCCAAGGGGCTGCTTTTAGATCAGCGGTTCTCAACCTGTGGGTCACGACCCCTTTGAGAGTTGAACAGCCCTTTCACAGGGGTCGCCTAAGACCATCTGCATATTAGATGTTTACATTACAATTTATAACAGTAGCAAAATTACAGTTATGAAGTAGCAGCAAAAATAATTTTATGTTTGGAGGGGGTCACCACATGTATTAAAGGGTCACAGCGTTAGGAAGGTTGAGAACCATCGCTTTAGAGGCTAAGAAATCACCTTGGAGAAATGTGAAGAGCTTACCCACCACAAGCCCCAAAACCCAAAGGAACGGCGCCCCCAGCAGCCTCGGTAGCATCTAATCTTTCTGCAGGAGGTTGGTCCAGCATCGGTGTGTCTGTCATCCACCTGTCTCGCAGTTGCCACCAGAACCAACGTGTTCTTTCTCAACATGGAGTGTGACATGTGTGCAGGTCTACTTACAATTCTTTCTCTCCTGGTTTTAAGAGCACTTTCACATTTTCTGAATGTAAGAGGCTTTATTTTTATTTATTATGCAGTTATTTATTTATTTGCGTGTGTATGTAGGTATGTGCGTGCACAGGTGGAGGAGGTCAGAGGAGAACTTGTGGGAGTCACAGTTGGGTCTCTCCTACCACATGGCCCCTGGGGATCAAAGTCAGGTGCATCTGCAAGTGCTTTTACCTACTGAACTATCTCGATAGCCCAATCTTATCTTAGATCACCAGACTATAGAGACTTTGAGCTGGAGTTTGTATATGTTTGTGCTCATTTGTTCATCTTTTAGTAAAGGATGGAGCATTGGGAGTTTTTGTCTTTTCCTTCTTGGCAAATGTCATGAGGACAGAGGGAGGCTAGATTCCAGTGGGAACGGAAGGAAAGGCTTCCCTTGAGGGAAAAGATCTCACACTAAGAAGACAGTGGCAGTGTAGACAGAGAGGACGAGCAGAGGAGAGGCATGGTATAGTGCAGGGGTGGTGGCTTGTAGAAGCCGACTCAGGTCAGAATCCTAGCTGTGGGATATGTGAGATGACACGCTCTCACCACTGTGCCTCCTTGAAGCTTGTTGTATGGAGTCCAGATGCTCTCCATAAAGGACTCGGCTCAGAGCTTGGTGCTGTGTTGGAAGCCACCGAACATCAGGAAGCAAGGTGACAGTGATGATGATAAGCTATGCTATAGGAAGACCAGTGGGGACCGGTAAACGGAAGGATAAGTAGAAGAGACACATCTGTGATGTTTTTGAGTTTAACCACCTGAGTGGCTTGGATAGTAGTACTTAGATTGGGTGGAAGTTGGAGATGTGTTTTTGCAGGTGTGGTAGCTAGGGTAGCAATGGCCATGAGGCAGCAGTGAGGTATATAAGTAGCTAGTAAAGAAGTAAGGCAGAAATAGGATAGGTGGCTCAGTGGATAAGAGTGGTTGTTCTATAGGAATGAGGACCTGAGTTCAAATCCCTAGCACCCGCCTAAAGAACTAGGCATAGTTGTATGCATATGAAACCCAGCATTTGGGGGACAGAGACAGGCAGAGCCTAAGAGCTTACAAGCCAGCCAGCCTGGCGAAATGGTGAGCTTCTGGTTTACTGAGAGACTCTGTCTCAAGGCAATACTATTTCCCAGTGGTAAATTCTAACAACAGCAACAAAAAAATCTGATTTATTCTGGGTGTGTTTGATGAATGAGTTTGATTTTACAGCTTCATCTAAAAGCCATCAGCAAACTGGTAGCTTATGGTCATGATCAGTTTCTGAATGAAACTCCTGTTCCTCAAATTGTGGTCTTTAGATGAAGTGTCACCTAGACCTTGTTAAGTGTGTAGAATTTTTGGATCCTAGCTCAGACTTACTGGATTGGAGTCTGCATTTTGAAAATAGGATACAGGAAGCCCTTTCAAGTTGAGAAATCGATCTCCTGGGATGTTAGACATTCACACTGTCAAGCCCCTTCTCAGACTCCAGAGTCAGAAAGCCTATGTTAATGTGCCCTTCGAGTGATTCTGTACTCCCTCACAAAGCTTGAGCCATGAAGAAGATAGGCTGGGTTCTCTCCTCCCTTATGCCTGTGGCACAGAACCCTGAAGAGGCTGGCTGAATGCCGAGATCTAAGCTCCAGCCATTGTTTACACAGTGTTCATCCTCATTTTGCATTAAACATAGCTGAGAACCCTTCTCACTGAAGAAAGGCACTGTGCATAAAAGGACAAACCAAAGGAGAGACAGTTCAACTACAGCTTAGTCTTAATGACTTGCCCATCAAAAGTTAAGAGTGCAGTTCTAGATCAGTACTTCATGTGCTGTCACCCCGGGGGAGGGGTGCGGAGGGAGCACTATTAGTACAAAGCACAGGGAAGTGGGATCAGCCGGTAAGGACTGTCTAGATACCCTGATCCTCTGTGCAATGTGAGTTTCACATGAAGACACCCACAGTCTTCTGCATTTCTAATCAGTCAGATGGAAAGTTCCCCCTTCATGGGTTCGTTTCTGGAGTCTCTTGCAGCATGGAAGCTGGCGTTTCTACTTAAACTAAACCCTTTCCCAAAGAATTGAATTGTAAGCAATGCAAATTTACCTCTTCATTAAAATTATTTATGAAAAATTTTTCATAAGAAAATTTTCTATTTGTTCTGTAGTAGTTATTCAGAATACTGTGGTGAGCTAAATGAGGCTTACTACCCATTTTTGTATACCTGCCACACATAAAATATTTTTTATATTGAACATTTGATAATAGAACCCTGTTTTCTTTTATAGATTTTAGTACATTACAAGCAAGGGCACGTGAATAAACCAGGGGTTTTTTTAGGGGGTGATAAAGAGGACCAGTTTGTAGAATGTTCATTTCTAGGGTGGAAATACTCCCTGCAGGGCTGACTTTATGTTAAGTTCTAACAGTTTAACCGCCCAAATTGAATTTCACCTTTGAAAAATAAAGAGAACAATTTAACATTTGACTCTCACAAGTGGCAATCAGTCCCAGCACGCCACCAAAGTAAGCATCAAGGCATAAGTCTGGGTTTTATCTGTTATTTGAAATAATGTCAGAAACAAAAAGATGTAGATGTTTTAAGTCCTTTGTGCAATGTAGAGATGTTTGTTAGAATTACAGCTGTAAGGCCAGCTGAACGGCTCAGCAGATGAAGGCACTTACCTCCAAGCCTGGACCCACATGGCAGGAGGCAAGAACGCCGTCCTACAGGTTGTCGGCCACTGACCTCACACACAAAGTGGCACACGTGTGCACATATGCATACAAATAAACAAATAAAATGTAATTTTAAAAACGGCTGATAACCACAGTGGAATGTGAGTTGAAATTGTATATTATTCTAAAGACATATTGGCTGCAAACATGGCAAACGATGTGATACTGCATGGGCTCGTAGTGGTGCAGTGGGGAGTTTGCTTAATTTCAAAATATTTTCATGGTATAGGAAGGCATGTGCTGAAACTCTTCTTACTTACGGTATTTAAACCCAAATGCACTGTCATGGTTAGTGTTAGTTACCAACCTGACAGGACCTGGAATGATCTAGGAGACAAGCTTCCAGGGACATGCTGTGAGGGATCACTTAGCCTCCAGGCATGCCTGTGAGAGCTTATGTTACATTCATTGACAGGGAAGACCTACCCGCAAAGTGGATGGCAGTTCCCTGGGCAGGGACCCTGGAGTGTGTACAGAGGAGAAAAAGAGCCTAACATGAGCACCGCCCTCTGCTGCCTGGCTGGTGGCACCAGCTGCCTCTGTGACTCTCTTACCGGGATGGACTGTAGCCCTGAGCTGCAAGTGGAAATAAACCTTTTCTTCCTTAGCTTTCTTCTTGTCAAGATATATTCTCACAGCATCAAGGAAAATTACTTTAGATATGCTTTATTTAGCGAAGCTACTGTTTGAAATGATGTCTTTGTGTGCAGGCACTAAATTCTGAGTCCTCTCTCTCACAGGTATTCAGGAAGGAGCACACTGTACCAGATGTAAAAACAGCTGGGCACTGAAGTTCTCCATCATATTGTTATATATTCTGTGTGCCTTGCTAACCATCACAGTAGCCATTTTGGGATATAAAGGTAAGCACTATTTCTTTGTCCTTCCATATAGCAAGGGGGTTTGAATTTAATCTATTTACATTTTAGTATTCAATTCAAAGTATTCACTATTAAAACACAGAAAAACCATCTTTGGAAGCTTGAAGTCCAGTTGACCCTAGTGTCCAGAGGGAATTAGTTTTAGGTCCCTGGGCCCCTCCAAGGGTCTCAAAATCGTTGGGTGCTCTTGTCCGTTAGTGCAGGGCTTGCATATGTAACGTGTATACGTTGTCCCATATATCTTATGTTATTTCTAGATGGCCCATAATACCTAATACAAGATAAATGCTGTGTAAACAGTTGCTATACATCATTCTTTAGGGAATAATGCCAAAGATAATTTGCGTGTATTCAATACAAATACGTTTTTCCCCCGAATATTTCCATTGAGAGGTTGGTTGAATCTGAGGATCTGGAGCCTGAGAAGAACAATTGAATTATATTTTTGATACTCTGGTGTAAAACTCATTAACCTCACAAACTCCATCTTTGTGTCCTGAGTTTTTAGCTGTGGGTGGGACGATTTTGATTCACTTCATAATCACGACAGCCCTTTATGAGTTAGAAAGATTTTTTCCCCCTCTTTGTTGCTTTTCCCCCCACTTTTTCCCAGCCGTTGCCCTTCCTGTGTTTTGAAGCTCTGTGGAAACCTGCAATTATCACCCAGGAAAATGGGACTGACACAGGCCCTCCAGGGACATGACTCACCCACCCGGGGCCTGACCAACTGATGCCTCCCTTTTTTTCTCTACAGCACATTTACTTCAGTCACTGTTGTTTATACAGCTCCATAAAAATACTGCCCTATAGAAATTAATCTTACAGGCAGCAGCAGCACCTCCGCCTGCTTAATAAAGCATTAGGACTACTATGCCTGATTAAGGTAGAAGAAAATTTCCTTCACATCCTCCAAAATTGCTAAGCTAGGTCTCTAATCCCTTCTTCATCTCCCAGTCAGAAACCACAAGTAGAAGGTATCATGATTCAGAAACACAAACTACATAAACTCTTGTACGAAAAGCAGACGTGGGAAGTCTTCCCTGTCACGTTCACATGCGACAGACGTGGCATCTGGTTGTAGCACAGAGGCAGACTAGAGTCACTGATCTTCTACCCCTTTTCTCAGCAGTCACTTCACCTGCTGTTGGACCTAGAACTGACAGATTAACCAGGTGGAATTACTGCACCTTCCCCTCCCTGTCCCTTAACTCTTGGAGCCAGTTTAAGAAGAGAATGTCTGAGAGTGAATTCCCTCTGACTGTAAATCCTCCCACCCCTTCCCAGTGGCTTCCTAGGTTGGAAGAGAATACAATGCATCTGAATTAGATTTGGCTTAGGACACAGTTCATCATGCTCCTGCTTATTTTAATACAGTTCTGAATGCCCAGTAAGTGTCTACCACTGTGCCAAGCATTGTGTTAGCTCAGCCCCTATTTAGTGCTACCTCCAAAGGTATGAATCATCCCAGAGATTGCATGATTTTATAAAGCAATAATCATCATGCTACTCTTTAAGCTAGTTGGGATGAGCAAATATGTTGGTCTAGAACCTAGCTACAGTATCTCACTATTAACTCTTCCTTGATTGCTCACTGTATTTATTCATATCTATGGAAAATAAAATATATCCTGTAGAGCGCATTGATTGATGAGGTGTGGGCAATGAGAATTTAGAAAATTAACTGCCTGGTCATTTACCCTCTTGTCATAAGTGTATGTAGAGCCCTAAATGTTCTCATGAAGGAACAGAGACTGTGGTTGAGAAAGGCTGCCGAATCATGGTGAGGGATGGGCAGAGGGGCGGGGTCAGAACCTAGCTGTGGGTTTTATATCCCAGTCATTCAGGCTGCCCCCTTCTTTCTTGGGTCATTAGATCCGCCATGACTTTTCGTACTGAGCTGCAAGACAATTGAAAACAGTCATTCAATAAGGAGTGCCAGGGCAGAGAAAGCAGAGGTGGTTGGTTAGTGGATACCTCTTCTAGGACAGAAAGGCTAGGATTTATGACTTGGAAATTACACAGAAAGGCAGAGAACCCAGCTAGCTCCTCCTCACTTCACCACTGCCTGTCACACTGGAATAGCGCTAATATCCCTGTGCTGGGTCACTCGCCTGTGGTCCCTGTACTGTGTTGGACTACATGGCTTCTTACCAAGCAGATACATGCTTCACCAGAAACCCTGAAAGCTGAGTCACAGCCTGAGTGGGGCCTCCTGTTTGTTCCCATAGCGAGCTTTCTCCACTGTAGGCCCTGTTAAACCATATCATTGTGGCTAGTATGTCTGGATTTTTCTTTTGTTTTTTTTTTAACACCCAAACTACAGAATTCCACTAAAACTGTCTTTTATTTATGAAATCTCCTACTAGTACCTATAACACGGTGTTTATTTATTAGGTACCCAGGATAGTCAGCTACATGAGCGGGCAGATAATTGGGTAGATGGATGGATGGACAGACGATAGATTGGAGCTAGTTTCTATGAAGATAAGAAAAGATGCACCTCTAAGCCAATCTGTGTGTAGGGGATTAATGTTCTTCAAAGCACCAATGGACACCTAACATTCTGGAGATCAGCTTGGCTTGCTCTGTGGGTGTAATCTTACCAGGGTGGAGGGAGAAGAGACCTGGGGAGTACAATGACATCTTGCCACTCTTTCCCCTCCAGTGTCTATTCCTCTGGCTTCTGATAATGCAGTGTATCCGTCTGGTCACCAAAGGCAGCCTTAACAAACTCAATAGTTGACATTTTCCAGATGTAGTTTCTCTTTACGTGATTCCTCTTTCTTGCTGATAAGATTCTAGTGACCCCGATGCTGTAGGAGGCAAAGATAAGCCCTCGTCCTCCCTTCCCAGACCTCCCTTTGATGGCTAGAAAAGCCCTTCTCTAGTAAGTGAAAGAAGAAAAGTATGCAGTGCAAACAGTCCAAGAAAGTGTCTCCTGGAGATGGTGAAAGGAAACGAAACTCCCTTCTCAGGGTTGGCAAAGGCCATTTCTGCACCATTTTCCTCACAACAGTTCTTCGCTTCTCCTTTTATGTTATTCCATAGCTACATGTTAGAATCTAATGCGGTTTCATCTTGAGAATGTGCTGAGCATGCTGGAGGATCACTGAGTCACTCAGATGCGGTCTGTACAGTGTGCCCATGAGGCACGTTAGTCATGTTGCAGAAACATGGTTTGGACAGTTGCAGCATGATATATTTCCTCCACCCTAGACTTGTTGTCAGTGAGCCTACATGAAGGGCATCGTCTCTTAAATTCTTCAGCAAGCCATCTTCCTTCCATTACATTCCCTTAGTATGAAAATCCTATTCTATTACCCTGCCCAGCTGTCCCTTCTTGAGAGGCTTAGAATGAAGAGAGGCACAAATCTGAATCAGCAAGTGCCCATCCCTCAGCGTTCTTGACCTTGGTTTGTCTGACACGTAGCTGTTAAACTTGGCCAGCATAGCAAAGATCACAGGGGATGCACAGACATGTCACACCATACTGCAGAGTGTTATGGAAGTTTATTTTTAGTTATGCACAAAGTATTGCTTTGTGCACTTTTGGGTGAGGGTCTGCCTAGGTCTTCACATCTTGTATTGTTTGCATGTGTTGGCTTTATATGGGGGACGTTTGATTGCTTATGATCTGCATGTGCTATAAGCAGTACACTTGAGGAGTTCTGTATTCATAAAAACACCTGAGCTCATATGCTCGGGGTTCTACTGCCCAGTATGGCACTGGCCAGGATGGTGGTTCCCCCTGCTGAAGTCTGGCAGGGTATACACCTATGAGTAGGCCTCCTCATCCTTCTTTGGCTGAGCCAGCCAGTATCTACTACTACAGCAGAGCCCTTTAGAACTCGGGATAACTCCCTCAGACGTTCTGTTTCTCAATAATGAATCCTGAGATAGTGCTAATGGTGGACATGCCTTTGCTGAGTTCCAAGGGTGTGTAGCTGCTGATACTAGAATTCCTAAGAGCTGTTGAGAGGGAGCCTTTCTCTCCCTGTACCTTGATTTGCCAGTATAGTGCAAGCATTTCCAAGCAGCAGGCGGGAGCTCTGTGCTCTGTGCTTGTTTCCTCAAGGAAGGGCAGAGGCCTGGCTCTTTATCTTTAATATTTAGAATCATGGCAGGTACATAATAAACATATGTTGACGACAACTTAAAAAAAAATAGAATGAAGCCATGATTGCTTCCCCTTCAGAGATTTTCCTTAATTAGAGGAAATCGGATTTAAGAAAGAAATATTAAAGAAAAATCTGTGTCGAGTTGAAGAAGACATTGAATTTTAGAGTTCCATCTCCTAGCCTGATGTCTCATTTAGTCTACAAGCTGTGTGATTCTGGGGTGCTCTTGAATACCTCTAAAACCCAATTTCTTCCTCTGGAAAATAGAAGTAATAGGAACAAACTGCAGAGATGGCACAGTACACAAGGCACAGAGTAGGATCTTTCTTACTATTTCGTATCATAGAAACAAAGAGGAACTGTTGTTATCAGTCACAGATTCAGTCGGTGTGCTTCAGACTCAGGTGAGAGACAAAGCTTAATGCCAGGGAGTAGACCTTAAGAAATGGTTGGAAATTAAACAGGAGAGAAGGAGTGAGTGTCTAAGCCAAGGGATAGTGCCAAGGTGCAGTGTCCCCATCCAATGATCCCTAGGGGAATGTGCCTCTCTGAGTGCTTGGAGCGGGCAGGTCTTCTGGCATATTAACTGAAACCCCACTGATGAAATGTTTTATGAAGAAAAGAAACCCCACACCAGAAAACAGTATCCACTTGAGCCC
Source organism: Cricetomys ansorgei (assembly GCA_026225945.1). NCBI lineage: Eukaryota > Metazoa > Chordata > Mammalia > Rodentia > Nesomyidae > Cricetomys > Cricetomys ansorgei. The sequence continues at coordinate 45,356,833 of JAMJFZ010000242.1, read as the reverse complement.
CACTCCACCCCCCGCCATACTAGCAGAACGCTGGTCCCTCTCCTGTGCTGCCTCTTCGTTCTCCTTGTAGGAGAACGATCTAGAAGCAGACTTGTGTAGACTTGGAATTTCTGGGATGAGACAGGGAGCTCAGCCATTATGCTTCTGGTTGAAAATGTGTCCTGTAACGTAAGGGGAAAAACTGAGGAGGATGCTGCGTGCTAATGCGGTGTTAGCTCTGGACTCCCGTCAGCCTGGGGTTGTATGCACTTGCAAGCTGCCAGCGCCGCAGCCCTGCAGTTTACAGCCTCATGCCAGGGTGCTATTTTTAAACACAGACACACATACCCACCCAGCACATGGGGCTGCTTCATTAACACTTGTGGGCTGGACACATCATTTCCTTTCCTCACGGAAAGCAAACTAGCAGTTGTTTTGTTGTTCTTCATTCCCTTTATTCTAAGCACACTCGAGTTATCTGTCCACAACAGTTGTGTGTTTTCGTGAGTTTTTATAAACTAAAGTGGAAGAAAAATTAGGGAGGGTGGAAAACCACCAAGTGTCAGCATATTTCAGATTTCTTTGGCTTCCAGGAAAGAGAGGCAGGACTGAGATCCTGTGTGTGGTTTGAGGACAGACTGAGGCGTATGTTTTCATCTGAGAGTCAAAACTGAGTCTAAGCTCATAAACATTTTTTTTAATTTAGCTTTGCTAAAATGCATAAAATATTATTTTGTTCTACAAAATCTCCAGGGATTCAGGAACACGACTGCCTATCTATCACACCACTCCAAGATCCAAGTTAGAACTGGACCCCTGTGTCCACAGAGTAATTTTTTAAATTATGGGTTTATATGTGGGGGGGAGGGAGTGCACTGCATTTGTGTGCTGTGCCCATTTGAGACCAGAGAGGGTGTCAGATACCCAGGAGCTGGAGCCATTGTAAGCCACTTAACATGGGTACTGGGATTTGATTCTCATCCTTTTCAGGAGCAGTACTCAGTCCTAACCACTGAGCAATCTCTCCAATCCTTGTGTGGCAATTTTAGAAATAATAGTAATTCAACAAAATGACATACTGAGCCAACGTTAAGACCTCCTCCATAACCTATAGCTCAGTTAGGTTTCCTAGACTTCAGCAAATTCTCACTCACTTAAATAAAGAGCATAATAACTATGTATAAGTGCCACATATTGAGCTAAGAGCTAGAGAGATATAGGTGCAGATGGTCCTCAACTTACCATAGTTTGTCAACTTTATAATAGTGAGAGGCAAGACACACTCGATAGAAACCATGCTTCGACTTTTGTTTTTTCCTGGCTATTGTTGTGTATTGCGTTATTCCATGATGCTGGGCAGTGGGTGGAACCACAGCTCTGACACCTATGAACATGAAGTAATGACTGACATTCTGCCATGCATGCTGGGTTGCTCAGTTTGGATGTTTTGGGTATCTTCCACTTACAGTATGTTTATCAGACATAAGTATGTGGTAGTAAGGACCTGCCGAGTGTCACTGTAAATGACAACACAGTATGTGAGTCCTGAAATAAGGAACAGGATACTGTCCTAGAGAATTCCACAAGATGCCACTCAGCAGAGGTTTCCCAAAGAGCTTGTAAGACTTAACTCAGAAAAAGATAAAATAAAATAGGGAAGAACACTTTAGGTGGGAGAAAAGTGCATGGAAAAATTCAAATGAGAAAGAGCACTTAACGCAATGCATGCATCTTACTGGGGCCAGACGTAGACGCCTGATGGACGTGAGTGGTGTGAGCTTCTTCAGGGGGCAGCTCCAGGATCTAAGGAGCCAGTTCACTTTGGGTCACACACACTCTGCCTTCCTGAGAAGAGCCAGAAGGACCTTCCCAAACAGTCATGCATGGATGGAACACATGATGGGTAGTAAAACCTGGGCCGTTGAGCTCACAGTAGTATACAAATCATCCATGCTTCTAAAACATTCTTTGAAAAAAAATCATTATTGACCTGGGCGGTGGTGGCACACACCCCTAATCCCAACACTCGGGAGGCAGAGACACACGGATCTCTGTGAGTTTGAGGCCAGCCTGGTCTACAGAGTGCATTCAGGACAGCCAGAGTTACAACACAGAAATCCTGTCTTGAAAAACCAAAAATTAAACAAATAGATAGACAGATAGATAAAATGAAATAATTAGAAAAACATAAAATTTAAAAAATCATTATTAAAAGCCATGTTGGTAATAAAGATACTTATAACCCGAGTGGGTTGGCCCACGCACATAGTTCCAGCTACTCAGAAGGCTGAGACAGGAGTATTAACTGTGGTTTTTACTTAGATATTTTCTAATATCTAACTTAAAGTGGGTTTATCAAACAAAATTCCATCATACGTTAAGGACTTCTAAAGAATCACATAGTGAAAAAGCCATAGTAACACAGTGTGTGAGTTTAGAATAAAGAACAGGCTACTGTCCTAGGCAAGATGCAGCTTGGGTGGAAGCTAGTCTGGGCAACAGTGATGTCATCTCCAAAACAAATAAACATGTCTCATACACACACATGAAGGCATAACAGCTAGACCTCTTGATGCTCAGCTCTTGGAGGATCGGTGCCATGGAAGTCACTTCTAAATAAATGTCCTATTATTTAGAAACAGACATGGATTCCTGACCACAGAGAATGACTACCTCCTGAGAACAAATCAGAAGTGAAGCTTTGTCCAGTGCATCTATCTGTCTGTCTGTCTGTCTGTCTGTCTGTCTGTCTGAAACAGTGTCTCAATATGTAGCCCTGGCTGGCCTGGAATTTGCTATGTAAGCCAAGCTGGCCTCCAAATCACAGAGATCTGCCTGCCTCTGTCTCCAAGCACTGGGGTTAGAGGAAAGTGCCACCATGCCCAGCTAAGCCAGTTCTCTGCAGTGGAGTTTCCACCATCAAGGAACATTGGGGAGGTTGAGAAGTCGTAGACAGTGTGTATGTCTCTGTGTAGAAATTAGCAGAGGAGTTACAACAGGGGATTCGATGTATAACTGAGGACGCTAGCACATCAAAAATTTAGAAATAAGTCCAAACACTTTCTGAAGCTTCCAAGATACTATGGGGTCAAAAGAACAATTACAGATAAATGATTCTTCCACCAAATAAGTTATACCACTGGGGTTTGACTAGCTACTTTTCTAAAGAACAGCCTCCTCCACATTTGATCTCAACTTCTTATTTCAAGTCTATTTCCTTCTGTAACAAAATCTTGGAACTGAAAACTCAAACACGAGCAGATAAGTCAACTAATGTGTTATTTTCCCAAATCCTAGTTGTAGAGAAAATGGACAATGTCACAGGTGGCATGGAGACTTCTCGCCAGACTTACAATGACAAGCTCACTGCAGTGGAAAGTGACCTGAAGAAATTAGGTAAACTGCAGCAAGAGTGAACCATTGAGTGGGCGGAGCCCCCTGTATCCTTCATGTGGGTGATGACAGTTTTCAGAATGGTAATGCATGTAGGGTTTCTGTTGTTGCATGCTGCATCATTTCCTTGCCATTTAATTCTAATACTTCTATTTTTAAAGGTAAGGACTCCCAGCTTAAAATTGTATGTACCATTATAAAATCTGCAGCCCAATCTTGACTGAACAGAACCATTAAGTACCTTTGTTTCAAAAGCTCTTTGGTCAAAGGCTCAGTAAATTCTGATTTGAAATATTTTAAACTGCACAGACACGTTGTTGGGAGTTAACTCCCTTTGTAGATCAGGTGGGCCTCAAGCTCAGAGATCCTCCTGCCTCTGCCTCCAGAAAGCTGGGAGTAAATTATGCCCATCAGAGTTAACTTTTAATATAAAAGACTCTAGCCTGTTTGGTTTCTTGGTGTTTGTTTTCACATATTAAAAAAAAATGACTTTTGGTTAAAATGATGTATAAAGTTTTACGAATGTGATTCCACTTTTGAAAATTACCAGTAATTTCTAGCCTTCAGATTATTGTATACCCACTGAGTGGAAGAATCTTGCATTGCAAAATCTTTTCGGATGAATTTTGTTATAGTTTTAATCTCAGTAAAGTTCATCATGTTTATTGACAATATAAAAAAAAACCCCAAATTGGTAAATTTGCAAGGATATTTCCTTACAAGTACACCATGCCTGGTATCCTAGCATCTGGTAAATGACCCTCTGTCTTTTAAAAAGAAAGTGTTCACACAAGTTTGTAAGTCCAATGCCAAAGATCTTTGCTGATTCCCCAAACCCCATTTTAAATAGATACAGAGTTTTAGTAATACAGCCTAACCTGCATGTACCACCAATTTTATGTCTAAAATACAATGCTACCAGTTATGTATATGGGATCTTTTTTAATCACGTTTGTTTGTTTGTTTGTTTGTTTGGAAGGGAGGTATACACATGCCACAGCTTGTGTGTAGAGGTCAGAGGAAAATTGACTTACAGGAATCTGTTCTCTTCCTCCACTATGTGGTTCAGGGATTGAACTTGGGTTATCACATCTGGCAGTAAATGCTTTTACCCATTGGGCCATCTCTGGGGTCTTTGGCCTCACCTGAATATTTTTATACAACCAGTCTAAACTAACAAACATCTCTTATTCCAGGGGACCAAACTGGGAAGAAAGCTATCAGCACCAACTCGGAACTTTCTACCTTCAGATCAGACATTCTGGATCTCCGTCAACAACTTCAGGAGATTACAGAGAAAACCAGCAAGAACAAAGATATGCTGGATAAGTTACAGGCAAGTGGGGACTCACTGGTGGACAGGCAGAGTCAACTGAAAGAAACTCTGCAGAATAATTCTTTCCTCATCACCACTGTCAACAAAACCCTCCAGGCATATAATGGCTATGTCACAAATCTGCAGCAAGATACCAGCGTGCTCCAGGGCAACCTGCAGAGCCAAATGTATTCTCAGAATGTGGTCGTCATGAACCTCAACAACCTGAATCTGACCCAGGTACAGCAGAGGAACCTTATCACAAATCTGCAGCGCTCTGTGGATGACACGAGCCAGGCCATCCAGCGAATTAAAAATGACTTCCAAAATCTCCAGCAGGTTTTCCTTCAAGCCAAGAAGGACACTGATTGGCTAAAGGAGAAAGTGCAGAGCTTGCAGACATTGGCTGCCAACAATTCTGCCCTTGCCAAAGCCAACAATGACACCCTGGAGGATATGAATAGCCAGATCAGCTCATTCACAGGTCAGATGGACAACATCACCACTATCTCCCAGGCCAATGAGCAGAGCCTGAAAGACCTTCAGGATTTACACAAGGATGCAGAGAACAGGACAGCTGTCAAGTTCAGCCAACTAGAGGGCCGCTTCCAGGTCTTTGAGACAGACATTGTGAACATCATTAGCAACATCAGCTATACAGCCCATCACCTGCGGACGCTGACCAGCAACCTGAATGAAGTCAGGACCACTTGCACAGATACCCTAACTAGACACACTGATGACCTGACCTCCTTGAATAACACACTGGTCAACATCCGTTTGGATTCTGTTTCTCTCAGGATGCAGCAAGACATGATGAGGTCAAGGCTAGACACTGAAGTGGCCAATTTATCAGTGATTATGGAAGAGATGAAGCTGGTTGATTCCAAGCATGGTCAGCTCATCAAGAATTTTACAATTCTACAAGGTAAGTGTAAATTATGTATTTGGACTTGTGTCAATTATCTATTGCTATATAACACGTTACTCTGAAATATGGCAATTTAAAACAAATATAATGTAATCGGTTTTATGGATTAGGAATTCAGAAGCAGCTTCATAGGGTTGGTCCTGACTTTCTGTGTGCGTGTGCGTGTGTGTGCGGTGTGTGTATGGTTGCAGTTACAGTGTTAGCTGGGGCTTCAGTCATCTAAAGACTTGATTGGGGTGGGACATCTATTTCCAACACGTTTTATTCACATGGACCTCAGTAGGAGCTTCAGTTCATCAACAATTAAATTTGCTTAGTGTTGTCACAACAGGGTGCCTCCATAGCAAGTGATCCAGTGAAGAGAATAAAATGGAAAATTGTAACTTCACCTCAGAAGTCACACACTCTTAGCAGTAGTGAACGTCTATAGCGGTCATCAGTATTTGGGAGGCGCAGGCAGGAGAATTCTAAGTTCAAGGCCAGCCCGGGCTACATAGCAGGATGCTTTATCAACGGGGGGGGGGGGGGAAATGTATCCAGATGTCTGTAATGGCAGCACTAAGGAGGCAGACAGGAGGATCAGGAGTTGAAGGTCTGTCATTTTTGTCCACATTGAGAGGTTAAAGCTAGCCTGGGCTACATGGTACCTTACTCTACCATATTTCATTCTTGAGATATAAGTCTCAAGGAGGGGGAGAACTAAGCTCTACGTCAAAAAAAAAAAAAAAAAGATTAAATAGTTTGCTGGACTGAAGATCCATTGTTTTGGATTTTCTCAATGTCTGAGCAGTGCCTGTGTGTGGTGAGCTCCTGTGAAAGCAAGATTAATTCATCTAGGTCTTAAGGATCCCACTAAGGGATTCCTATTTACACATCTCACCAGTAGAAGAATGGTTGGCCATTACAGTAACTGCGGATCCCAGAAGATGGAAAGTGTGTGACTGGCATAGAAAATGAGCTTTATTGTCATCCAGAGTATCTGCTGTAGAAGTGTTAGCCTAGATTTGGATTTATTTCCAACAATAAACTGCCATCGTGGGTTTTAGCACAGAAGAACTACTGGATGCTATGCTCGGTTATCTAGGGCATACAAAGACGACAGATAGAGGCTTACCTTTTGGTAGCTTAACACCAAGGGAATTTTAAAGCCCCCAAGGGTGGGTGACAAATAATCATAGTCTGAACTTTCAAGAAGGGAATAAAGGTGGGCTTCAAACACTATTTTTAGTGGGGAATCTGCTTTCAAGCCTGAGAAAAGTTTAAGGGATTAAAGTAAGATAATTTGTGAGCTTTCAGGAAAGTTACTTCACAGTGGTTCACTAAAAAGGAGGCAGAGCTAATCTTTTTACACCGACAGAGCTCTTAGATTGATTAAACTTGGAGAATGGAAATGACATTCTGGATCTCACCAAGGCATTGGGCATTGATGCTGTTAAGAGCAACTTAGGAAAACAGTTGAATGGTAACACAGTTGGGTGGATACATTGATGGTAAAAGACAGTTCACTGTCTTGAACCTAAGGTTTGTAATCTGAGGAAGACCCTTAACTCTTGCTCAGGTAGCCATGTCACAATATCTCAGTTTCTGCAAGGCCAGCAGTAGCCTGTCTCAGTCTGGTCTGCCAGGTCTATCCTTGAATGGCATGACATAACAAGGAAGTGACTTTCCATCACCTCTGCCATGTCTTATTGGTTAGAAGCAAGTCTCAGGTCTCATACTCAAGGGAAAGTGACACACAAGGGTGTGTATCCCCGGAGGGTGCCTTAAGGAGTGTCTGCCATTAGCTGAATGATCAACTATAAAAAAGCACCTGTGGGCATGAAGGGCTGATTCAGGTGACAAGTGCAGGACCTTCTTCGACATTTTGTCGGTGGCGCAAAACTTATATAGTAAGTAGATATGATAGCATCACCCAGAACCTGAGAGCAGGGCAGGGAAGAGTAGCAAGATGTCAGCCCAAGGGAACAAAGCGTGTTAGATCTGTTAAGATCCTGCTTAGTGATAGACAAGATACAGCAGACACCCATTCTTTTTTTGGGGGGGGAACAGGATCTCACTATATAGCTCAGTCAAGTCTCAAAGTCTAATCCTCCTGTCTCAGCTTCTTGAGTGAAGCTCACCTAACTAGCTACATTCAGTTGCCTCCAGAACAGCAGGTATTCCAGGATAATGAGAGGCTGAGAAAGCACCCCTATTCTGGATACAAGTGCTGCCTTCTACATGTGCTCATTCCCATCTCCTTCCTCCCTCCATAAATGTGGAGAAACCGAGAAAGCAGGATGGATTGATATTCATGTGGTTTATGTGAGCCCTTCCTCTGTGAGATTCAAAATATTCTGGTACTTTCCGAGGCATTCCTGTTAACGTGCATTTAATGAAGCCATGTGGTGGCAGCCTAGCTTGGGTTAGAATCCCACCTGTATGAGGGTGAGTTCAGTTCCTAGAAAAGATCTCCCCATGTGCTGTACCTGCAGCCATCGCACTGCAGTGGAGGCAAAACAGCATCACGTGCATAAGAAGTATAGTCTTACAGCACATGGGGTTGAGGTGCTTTGAGTCCATAAGTCCTTCCTGCTGGCTTCTGGAGCCTTACCCAGAAGGTGCTCACACTCAGGTACTCTCCGCATCCACCATTTTCAGCCCAGTTATGAATATGCAACATGCTGGTCATGCTGCTGAGCCCTCAAATAAACGGTCCACTTTCATTGTTACATCTCCTTAAGGTGGGAAATGTTACCATTCTCCTTTTGCACGGGAGAGAACTAAGGCAAAGAAATCCCAAGTAACTGTTTCAAGTTTGAACAGCTGGTGAGTGACGGCAGTGCTTGTTCCCAAGCCCAGGCTCCCCGCCACAGTACCCTCGTGTCTGTGCTGACTTCAGAGAACAGCATGCCTGCTGGCTGGTCTTATGTCAACTTGACACACCAACTAGAGTTATCTGAAAAGAGGAGCCTCAATTGAGAATGTGGCTCCATAAGCTCCAGCTGTAAGGCATTTTCTTAATTAGTGATGATGGGTGAGGGTCCAGCCCATTATGGGTGGTGCCATCCCTGGGCTGGTGGTCTTGGGTTCTATAAGAAAGCAGGCAGAGCAAGTCAGGGGAAGCAACCCACCCTTGGCTTCTGCATCAGCTCCTGCCTCCAGGATTCTGCCCTGCTTGAATTCCTTTCCTGACTTCTTCCAATGATGAACAGTGCTGTGGAAGTGTAAGCCAAATAATCCCTTTCCTCCCCAATTTGCCTTTTGGTCATGGTGTTTTGTCACAGCGATAGAAACCCTAGCTAAAACAGCATGTTTGGCAAGGTTGAAAAGATGAAGAATTTACTTTCAGGAGTCAGTCCTATTTCATGTAAGGGTAGGGATAACATTTAATTGTTATTTGTGAGTGTGTGTGTGTGTGTGTGCACGCGTGCGCGCGTGTGTGCGTGTGTAGGCCTGCGTGTGGCACCGTTCACATGGGGAGGCCAGAGAATAGCTTTCAGGAGTCTGATTTTGCTCTCCCTTGTTTCTGCTGATGAGCAGCGACTGACTGGCATGACCAGGAGCCTCTGGGTGATGTGCCTGCCTCTCTGCCACTGACCCCGCTGCATGAAAGCTGCAGCTGCAGATGCAAGCCACTGCAGCCGCCTGTTTACATGGCTCTGGAGGTCGGGCTCGGTCTGTCAGGCTTACACAGCTAGCACCTTTACCGCTAAGCCTCTCCCCAGCTCCTCTTCATTTTATTTTTATTTCAATAGCCACCCAATAAAAGACTCAAGTAAGACCAGAAGCCCTGAGATAAGCCAGAGGCTAACGAGGGATACTAGCACCTCAGGCCCTCGAGGAAAACATCCCCTGGATCCAATGCTCGCTTTGAAAATGGCTTTGGCTCCTTTTATCATTTTTTTTTATTATAACAAGAAAAGTAAACATCTGATTTGTCTAGTGAGCAAAGTACATCATATGAATCCACCTATCCATGGAACGCACATCTTCACAGAACCCAGCATCCTGCTGGAGAACCTGCTTTTAGGCAGCTTTTGTGAGGTGAAGGGAGATGTGAGTGAGGACATATTTACGTGCCTGCCAGTATATGCATAGTCACGGATGCTAAGCTTAGTCTTACTGTAAAGCCGTGCACAGTGGATAACTGCAATGCTTTAAAAATAAAAGATTTGGTTTTTATATTAATGTAGCTGGGAATCTGTTGGAAGATATTTTTATTAAAGGCCAAAACTTGCACCCCCACCCCCATTCCTTTCCATTCTGCTGCTGTTTTGTGCTTACTCTGGAACCTATGTCTGATGCCCTCCTTCAAACAAGCCACAGCGTCTATGTGTGCACTAGCCATTTCCAGCTGAAGTATGGGGAATCAGCTAGGCCAGCGGTTCTCAACCTGTGGGTCATGATCCCTTTGGCGGTTGAACGACCTGTTCACAGGGATCACCTAAGACCATCTGCATATCAAATAGTTACATCATGATTTATAACAATGGCAAAATTACACCTATGAAGTAGCAATGAAAATAATTTTATGGTTAGGGGTCACCACAACATGAACTGTATTAAAGGGTCACAGCATTAGGGAGGTTGAGAACCACTGATCTAGACCCTATAAACTGCCCTACCCAAAAATAATAAGCAGTAAAAAGCTGCCATCCAAGTGAAGGAATCTTAGGTTTAGCTCTGAGGAGGGAGAGCTGTGTGCCTTTGGAGCCCGGGGAGGTCTGCAGAAAGAAGTCTAACTTACCACATGAGCTGAGGGACAAGAACCACTGTTCATGCAGATAAACTCATGTCCTGAATCTTCCGGTAGAGCACCAACTCCTAGTTCGAGCAATGGAGAAAGTAATTATTGGCTGAAAGTTTAAGAGGTAAGGACCAAGAGTGGCTAAAGCGATTAGATCTTCCAACAGATCGTCATCGTGCAGATTTCCTGGAGTTCAACATACACTCTCAATGGAACACGCAGTTGAGAAGTTATATACTTTTATGTACCTGTCTCAGTAGAACTTTGCTTAGTGCTGTACCCATTACAGGGAATTCTCGTGGCACCTTCCCCAGCGTGATAGACGGGCACGAACTTACTTTAAGGAAATCACGTATGGCAGTAAAGGTCTTCCCGTTGTCCCTCAGTGACATGGGCTGGAGAGCGTGCTTCCTCAGATTAAAGAGAAGAAAACTCAGATTTCAGATGAGACCAGCGGACCCCTTCTTAAATGTCATTAGAGACAGGAAAGACAAGCCTCTCTACAACCATTCCACAGATGGACCCAGCACCCACCTAACACACAGGTTGGAAAGAGTTACCTCCCTCTATGAACAAGATAACACAAGGCAGGTCCCTATTACCCAGAAAACTCTTCCTTCTGATGTCCCCTGACACAGAATGTTGATATCGGGATGCTGGGCTTTTGACAGTAAGGCACATGCGTCTGACAAATGATCCGAAATGAAGCTGTCAGAGAAGGTGGGCTCAGCAAGCCAAACAAAGACTACATCCATAGAAACGAAAGGGGAACGCAGCACTTTCCTGTCGGTGGCGAACACACTGGTGCCAGGGTCAGCAGGGATCCCATCGGTGAAAACCACTGAGCTCCATCCTGAAGGTTGTGGATAGGAAGTGTAGGCTTGTTAAAAAGAAAATAAACCAGCACATCATTGTATTGCTTCGCACAGACTTAAACCAGCTGAAACAACAGAATTTCCTCATAGCTCTGGAGTTCAGAAGTCAAGGTCTTGGCAAGGTTGGTTTCTTCCATGGCCTCTCTCCTTAGATTGCAGGTGGCCATCTCCTCCTTGTATCTCCACCTGGTTCTCCCTCTCTGTCTTAATCTTGTTTTTGTAGGCATGTGGGTGGCGTGTGTGCTCAAACGTATGGGGAGCATTCCACATAGTCATGCACACACTTGGAGGCTAGAGGAAGACGTTTAGTGAACTGCCTCTCACTGTCTTATTCCTTGAAGCCAACAATAGCATTATAAATAGTAAGCACTCCTTAATGCCTATGTTTGTGTGCTAGATTTTTTTAAGTTGTAAGCTATGTAAGCAGATACACCCTCACAACAGACTTCATGTATATGTTTTTACGTTTTAGGTCCTCCTGGCCCCAGGGGTCCAAAAGGTGACAGAGGATCTCAGGGACCACCTGGTCCAACTGGCAACAAGGGACAGAAAGGAGAGAAGGGAGAGCCTGGTCCACCTGGCCCTGCGGGTGAGAGAGGCCCAATTGGACCAGTAGGCCCCCCTGGAGAGCGTGGCAGCAAAGGATCCAAAGGCTCACAGGGCCCCAAAGGATCCCGTGGGTCCCCAGGGAAGCCAGGCCCTCAAGGACCTAGTGGGGACCCGGGTCCACCAGGTCCACCAGGCAAGGATGGACTCCCTGGCCCCCAAGGCCCTTCTGGCTTCCAGGGACTACAAGGCACTGTGGGCGAGCCTGGCGTACCTGGACCCCGGGGGCTGCCAGGCTTGCCAGGGGTACCAGGCATGCCTGGACCCAAAGGACCACCTGGACCCCCTGGCCCCCCAGGCCCCTCAGGAGCAATGGAGCCCTTAGCTCTGCAGAATGAGCCAACACTAGCACCAGAGACCAACGGTAAGTGCGAGTACCCCTTTCCAGCCAGAACTGGGGAGAAACAGGGCAGTGTGTATGCTCAGCTAAACCAACCCCAGGAGCTCCCTAATTTCACTTAGCAGCAGGGGCCCAGTGCATCCCCCTTGATGCCTCACTGCAGTCACTCAGGCCCCTGAGTTTCTGCCCAAATGTCATCAGGTCTATCTGTGTAGGTAAGTCAGGCCCCCAGAAGACACATGCACCCCAACAACACATCCTGTACTGGACACTCTCTGACAACCTTTCCTCCCTAGAAATGGACCATTCCATCAGTTGACTACACCAGTGTGCAGATGACAATGTCCAGATTCCAGTTTTGCTTAAGAAGGTGCCATGGTGCCTTTGCATTTCTTTGACCAATAAGTCTTTTGCAAAACTCTGTACTAGTTAGGAACAGCTTTGGTTCTGAACACTCATTGCACTTGTTTACAGACTCCAGCTGATCCAAGACTGACAAGGTCAGGCCCACCCCTCCTTCTTTCTGTCATTATAAAGTCTAATCCAGGTACAGAGACACAAAGGCCCACCTTTCCAGGTTGTGTGGTTTTTACTACTGTGTACTCTGCAGTCCACATCTGTGAACACCCATCCAGGTCCCGCACAGGCACACTGAGACTGCTGTTGGCATGCGTGCAGGTGGCATGGGACTGTCATTTTGGTATCTTAAACACAGCCAAGGAAATGCAGAATGCTTTCTGTGTTTTTTAAATCTACATTTTAAAATTTTGCACTCCTAGGCTGTCCGCCTCACTGGAAGAACTTCACAGACAAATGCTACTATTTTTCGGTGGAGAAAGAAATCTTTGAGGACGCTAAGCTTTTCTGTGAAGACAAGTCTTCGCATCTCGTTTTCATAAACTCAAGAGAGGAGCAGGTATGGTATGTCAGCTGCATACTTGGTTGGGGAAAACTATAATTTAGAGCTTGATTATACTTGGAAATTGCATGCTTTCTGGAGAGTCAAAGACATAAAAAAATAAAAATAAAAATAAATCATAGTCTCATAAACAAGGAAGGCTGCAGTTGGCAGGCATGGGCTTTATCCAGGGACTAGAGCAGTCTGCTTCTTAAACCTGCAGATATATAGCTCCGCCTGGTGGCTTGCTGGAGAATTGCAGCACCGCAGAGAAGGGAGGAGTGGAGGTGGGGTTGCCTTGAGCCCAGTAGGTTTGGGGTGGAATACCACAAACCAAATTTGTTGATTTAAAAGGGTTTGGGGAGGGCCCCGTGTGACAATAATAGTAGCCCCTTATTGAGCCCATATCCTGTGAAGGCCCCTTTTAAGACCTCACAGCTCTGCAATATAAGCCTTATAACTGCCACCCTCCCTTTATTTATTTATTTTTTTTAACAAAGCCTTGCTATGTATGTAATCCTGGCTGGCCTGGAGTTTGCAGTGTAAACCAGTCTGGCTAGAACCTATGGCGATCACCCTGCATCCACTTTGCAGGGACTGGGATTACAGGCATGTGGCATTACTTTTGGTTCCCCTGTTGCACAGATGAGATACGATGCGGCCCCACAAGGTTTAAATGATTTCTTCTCACAGGAAAAAAAACGTGAAGGCAGAGCTGAGACCTAACTGATAGGGATGTTCATGGCGCCACCCACTGAGCTCCTCCGGTTTTGTAGTAACTTAGCAGGAAGCATAGGAGAAGCAGCGGTCAGGGGCCTGGACCCAAAGTGCTTGGCTCGTCTGTGGCACATCAGTTCTGGTGGAGGCTCACGGATGGGTGGTTGCTGGCAAACAGGGCCCACAGCTGTCGTTCTTAGGGACTCTGAGGAAGAACATTACTAAAACAGTCACAGCCCCTGAGATGGTGCCCCACGACATAAATGCCATGCAAAGTGGACAGCTAGAGCTGTTAAAAACTCTGAGAAATGTCTTTTGTCGGTTCTACCAAGCAAACAAGGCCTCCTTTGTGTGGGCTGATAATGAACACACCTCCCTGGCTGTCTTTTTAGCAATGGATAAAAAAGCAGACGGTGGGGAGAGAGAGCCACTGGATCGGCCTCACAGACTCCGAGCACGAGAACGAATGGAAGTGGCTGGACGGGACTCCTCTGGACTACAAGTGAGTTCTGACGGCACAGGCTGTGGCCAATGCTCACCCTTCTGGGTGCTCATGTTGCCTGGTTTCCCCTTAATGACCTCTGGAGGATCTAGGCTCCTGGTACTACTTGCCTGTTCCACTAGGGAAGCAGCGGGGTACAGTCGCCATGCTGTCAGGTAGGGCACTCCTGAACAAGGTATTATCTTCAAATACCATGAGGAAGGATAACGAAGCCCAGAGCCTCTCTGAATGTTCGGCGTCCACCCAGACATATTTCTGAGGACTCAAGCAGTCCTAGCCTTGATCAGACTTCTGATCCAGATGTGGATCTCCCATACAGGAAGTCCAAGTACACGGCACAGAGGATCCCAGAATATCCTCCCTCCACAGGTTAAAAGATGACTAAATTCTATCAACTCAAAACTTACCTCTTTTCTCAAGTCTTGCCTGACTTCTTCTGGAGAAAAAGTGGGGAACCTATAAAAACCCATCTCTAAGGGACCTTCAGTCTGCTGGAGACAGAGAAGCCAGGCACATCGCAGGAAGCTGCCGCACTGTGGGGTAGGGTGGGTGGGGTCCCAGTTTGAGGCAGTCTCTAGGCACCGAGGTAAGACTCAGGTTGCTGGAGAGTTGCACAGGGACTGAGGTGATGGGTGGAGAGGCCAGATATCCCCAAATATGCACAGGGACAGCCAGGTCTGAGCAGGATCTCACACGCGTGTGGTACGTGCTGACCGGAACTTGCAGTCTCCCACCTTTGGCACCCACGCACTAGCCAGGCTGGGCCTGCATCGCTGCACCTGGCAGCGGTACTGTGCTTTTAAATCCTCCATTGATAAATGTGGTCAAAGTAGGTAGAATCAGAAGGCCACCTCTGGAGGGAAAAAACAAATGTGGACAATCTCTGAAGTCCATCTGGGGATTTTAGGTCCACCCCAAAGCTGAATAGGTACACCTGTGCCTGCCTGCTGGCCTGCCAAGTGCTCCATCTGCTCTTTTTTGCCTGCCTCTGGGAGACATTGGGGTTCAGGAAAGTACCCTGCATGGCAGAGATGTGCTCTGCAAGACTCCATACAGCTGTGGGCATTGATATGTAAACCAGGAGCTGTGATGGCTTGGATGAAGGAATGGGAAGCAGAAGTTAGTAAAGAAAAAGGCAAAGCTCTTTCTTTGACAGTCAAGCCGGGATGTCTTTGTAAGGGAGTCAAGAGAAGCTAAGAAGAAAACTCCATCTCCCTGCTTTTCTTACTGCTGTAAATGGAAAGAAAGATTTGGATTTGACTGAGAAATTCAATCTTAAACTTTCCTGGCTCATGTGGAGTTGATTGCGCTGGAATATTGCTAAGTGCTCCAGCTCTCAAAGGTGAAGCTTTGCTCCTTCACTGGGATCCAGAAAGAATTATGTGATTGGGGAGGAAAATTAGTCCCTGGTCCCTGAGAGGGATGACATCACACACCTTACTGGGATTTCTGTCATCAGCCACAGCCACCCAGAGCCCCCTGGAAGCATAGGCTCCTCCACCCAGCCACCACATAGAACGTGTGTCTCATTTTCTACCCAAAGGAATGCGTATACATGGAAAACTCCCCAGGACCAGGCTCTGAAAGCAAGAATAAATTAGGCAGACATTGCATGAGATCTCAATGACCGAAGGCTAACCTTGTTTGACATATAATAATAAACACTGCACAAACTAGATCAGTACCATCCAGGGGTGGAATACACTCTAGACTCAAATGAGAGCTGGATTCAGGCCTGGACCTGACACCCCATGACACCACACAGTCACATGAAATCTCTGTGTCCCCATGTATGAAATGAACTTGCCGAAAGGACTATGTTAATACTTCTTAAATGTGGTTTCACTCACACGGAGAGACAGAGAGAAAGAGAGAGAGAGAATTTAATGTAGAGAAAAGACAGATTCCTACCTCACACACACCACTTTTGTTTCTCTCATGTCGCCACAACCCTGTGACAACTTTATTCATATCCAGTAGCAATCCCCTGACTAGAGATTAGGATCCACCACAGTCACGTGATAACAGTCACCACATTATCCCGAGGTGTCCACAGGGAAGCAGTGGCTGGAGCAAGAGGATAGGAGTATGAATGAACGGGATTATCCTCGCGTGAACAGAGATAAGCTACAGGGTGAGCCACAAAACAAGTCTCAATAAATTCAAGAGAACTGGGACCATAGAGAATATGTTCTGTAATAGATAACAAAAGATCTATAAAGTATTTGGAAATTAAATGACATAGACCAAAGAGGAAATTACAATGAAAATCTAAAAATGTGTTTAAACAAGGAGAGCATATCAAAATCCATGAGCTGCAGATAAAAATAGTGTCTAGGGAGACAGTTACCCTCCTAAAACATTGCATTTATTTCTTGTTGTTGCTGTTGTATTTGGGGATAGTGTCTCTCTACAGCTCTGCCTGTCCCAGAACTCATATGTAGACCAGGCTGGCCCCAAACTCACAGAGATCTACATGCCTCTGCCTCCCAAGTGCTGGGATTAAAGATGTGCACCACCATGCTCAGCCCTATGTTTTCTTATAGACTGGAAACCAGTGACCTAAGCTTCCATTCTATGAAAGTAGAAAAAGAAGAAATTGATCTTAAAATAAGTAGAGAGATGTGTTCAAAGCCCTGGGTGGGATCTCCAGCTCCACACATGACTAAGGAGAAGGAAAGGGATAGAAAAGACAGGAAAGCAATGACAGGAATCAGCAGAAATGATTGGTGAGGCCAGGGGTATGGTAATTCTTAATGGGATAATTGTAGATGTGTCATTGGCCAGTTGTCCCTATTAACAAGCCAAAGCTGCCTTCCCTGGGCATAATCAGATTTGCATGTAAAGGACCAAGGCTCTACATACCTTAAAACAGTAAGACCTCCTGCCCACTCTGCTCAACGTTGCCTCCTCTATGTTTACTTTTCCCCTCTCCTCTCCACCAGATGCTATTTGGCAGAAATGTGATAACACATTTGAAGTAATTGCTTTTATTTTTATGTTACAAAAATAAAATGGGTTGCTGTCCTGTCCAGTTATGTAACTCCTTGTTTTACTTGTATAGTGCTGAGCCATAGAGCAATGTGGGCCAGAAAGGACTGTTCGGTTTCTACTACTTCAACAGCAGCCCATGCTAGTTAACATTTCATGCTCCTGCCAGGGTGGCACTGACCCAGGCCACAAGAGAGGAATCCTTCACAACAGGGACTCTTGTAGTGGCAAAACATCTTGCTGCAAGAGACATTTCTCATCAGTAACATTTTCCTGTTTGCAAGCCAGGCCCTTACCAGCAGAAGCTTCTTGGCTATAGTCTTGGTCAAACTTGTGGTTGATGAAAAAAATATTAAGTTGGGAAGTTGGAAGGAATTCTTCCCAAGGTGGAGAGTATATGCTCTGCCATCATTAGGACGAGCCCCAAATCCTGGGATCCTTTACTCCCCGTAGCTCATGGCTGTGTGTTTGCAAATCTCTACAGCTGTCAGTAAGTGTTTCCAAAGTTCCCAGGGTGCTCAGAACCATTCGTGTTGCTGTCACGTATGTGTTATAATATGGCTAAGCTCAAGCTGTCCCTTCTACAGTCTACCTATGAAGACACAGTCAAGGCACCATTCAAACTAGCATTCCAGAACATATATCCACTCTGATTGTCTGACATGCTTTGTTCTTTGTTCTGCCATATGTTGCTCCATAGGATTTTAGCTTTTCCAGAAATGCTTTGAGACCCAGGTTCACACTCTACAGGCCTAGCTGCCCCCCATGCTGGCTACCTCAGTCACATCTACTACATAGAATTTGTGCTGCTTTTAGTCATAAGGAAATCTTTGAGCACTCTATATAAAGAATTCTACTGATCTGGGGAACCCAATTGAGAAAGGTTCCCTTTCTGTTTAATCAGTAAGTCCTTCTTACCTGTATAACTTTAGGTGACTTAAAGAAATGCAAGAGATAGTATTAGGCAGGTCCTCTGAATCTAAATAAACCATGTACATATATATGTGGGTGTGGATGTATGTGCATATGTGTACATATACATGCACTTTTTACAATTAACTGAGAAATCAAGAATATCAAATATATCATTATACATTTGGGAATCAGAGATATCAAATGATATAAATAAAATCAGAATTGTTCTCTTTTACCATTACTGGTAGAAATGAACAAAATGTGTGGTAATGACACCAAACTACTTGGGCACCACTGACCTTTGCAGAGGTGGCCTGCAAGGTGGACAGAAACATACAAGAAAGCGTCCCTGAAAGGAAGCTCCTCGTCTTCCCATCCCTCCTTCTACACCACTGACTGAGATTCCAAATTCATCCGCAAGCCTGTTAATAAGCTCTCTGAGGGTTGGAACTTTGTTCTGTGCTCCTGTTACCGCTGCCTGAATCATACCCAGTTCATCACACACTCTCTGTACCAGTGGAGTGAATATTTTCCGATTCTTACTTGCAGTTTCCTCTCATCGGTGGATGGTTCCTTCTAAATTATCTCCTCATTACTAGATTTACAGGGTCACTATTTTTCAAGTCTCCAATGCTTCTATCTTACTGTCCCCATGTTAGACTATAATCATCTCTTCTTACTCACTGCTTTCTGACTCTGATGGTCTCCTTGTCAAAAGATGGAAGGCAATATGAGCTCTCTTCTCTAGTGATCCTCAGATGTCCGTGTCTACTGGGGTAATGAGTTATTATTGTTGGAAGTACTTTCATTACAGATGTTTTAGGGGACCCTTTCTAAGAAGTCTATTTGTCCCCTCAAGCAGAAACCACAAGCCGCTGTGCATGAACTTGCCTCTAAGGAAAAAACAAAAAACAAAAAAAACCTTCCAGAATAGAGTCTGGAGTCACACCTAATTTACTGCATGGAAACAAAATCAAGAACTATATATATAGTCTGGGGAAGTACTCCTTTGAGCAGCAGCATCCAGATCAGGGGGCCTCAAGAGAACTCATCATAAAGAAAACTTGCTCAGGCTTGAAATTCCAGCTTCTCAGGAGGCTGAGGCAGGGTGATCATAAGTTAAAGGCCAGCATGGGCTGTGGAATGAATTCAAGGCCAGCCTGGGCAATAGTGAGACCTCGTCTCAAAAAGTAAAAAGAGAGCTTGACAAGGACACGGGCCACGGTAGAGCACTTACCTTCTCAGTACTGCCTAACCCTCCAACACACACCTTGAAAGAAAACTCACAAAACTTGTTTTTAAGAATCCTCTTTCTAGCCAGACATGTGGCACACTCAGATGACAGAGGCAGCAGGATCTCTGTGAGTTTGAGGCAAGCCTGGTCTACATAGCAAGCTCCAGGACAGCCAGGACTACATAGAGAGACCTTGTCTTAAAAAATAATAAAAATAATCCTCTTTCTAGTCAGGCATGGTGGTACACACCTTAATCCCAGCATTTTGGAGGAGAGGGAGGCATATCTCTGTGAGTTCAAGGCTAGCCAGAGGTGTATTCACTGTCGATAGATAGGTAGATAGATAGATAGATAGATAGATAGATAGATAGATAGATAGATAGATAGATAAAAATCCTTTCCTGGGCTATAGAGATAGCTCAGTGGGTAAAGGCATCAGCCACCAAGCCTGACGACCTGGGTTTGATTCTGGGACTCACAGGGTGGAAGGAAAAAATTGATTCTCTCAAGTTGTCCTCTGACCTCCACACACATTGTAGCTCACAATGTGAGTCCTTTTCAGTAAGATTAAATTACTATTTTCAGAAGCTGTCAGCCAGGGACACCTTGGCCAGAGCCACAACCAGTTGTTTGTGGGTTTTTGTAAATGTGTGTCTGGGCGCTCTCACTTTCTCTTTCTGACCTTTTGACATGTTAGAGCAGTGGTTCTCAACCTCACAAATGCTGCAACCCTTTAACACAGTTCCTTATGTTGTGATGACCCCCAACCATGAAAGTATTTTCATTGTTACTTCATAGCTGTAATTTCTCTACTGTTATGAATCATAATATAAATATCTGATATGCAGATGGTGTTAGGTGACCTCTTTGAAAGGATCATTTGACCCCCAAATGAGTTGTGACCCATGGGATGAGAACTGCTGTGTTACAAACAAGACACAGTGAGGTCCCTGGATCTCTGTGTATTCTCGTGAGAGCATATGTGCATACACATTTATGTGAGATATCCCAAGAATGAATATTATCCATGCAAAATTATATACATATGCCCAGAAGTCCACGTTGCAGAACACAGGTGAAAGCCATTCACCCAACTGTGTCAAAAGATTCATCAGCAATGTAATAACAAGGCTCACTGGGTTGATCTCATCATGGCAGAGATAATGAACCTGCAAGGACAGGCTGCTCTTCACGTTACTCTGCCAACAGTTAAAGTGTGTACTGCTTTTTAAATGATGCATCTTCATTCCACAACAAATGGCATTTTTCGGTTTTGTGTTTTTACATTCCTCATTTCATGAGTAAATAAAACCTCTGATACCATGCAGACAACACTCCTTTTCTGTTTTGTTAAAAGAAACTGGAAAGCTGGGCAGCCAGATAACTGGGGCAATGGCCATGGGCCTGGAGAAGACTGTGCTGGGTTGATCTATGCCGGGCAGTGGAACGATTTCCAGTGTGAGGAAATCAATAACTTCATTTGCGAGAAAACAAGGGAGACAGGTAAGCAGCCTCACGGCTTAGAGTGGAGCCGAGAGCTTCGGTCTTGTTAAAGGGTGGGACGGTTGCCTAGGAGAGCTCTGAATGCCGGCTCTCTTGTCTGAGGTTCCAATCTACTTCTGCTGCTTAGTAACAGGGTAGGTTATCAACCTCAGGGAAATAACAATAACTCAATTTATAATATTGCCAGTTAACTGTTCTTTAATACATGGCACAACTGTGATGTCTTTAGAGCATGTGGACATCCACTTCCAGCCAATTCATCCAAACAGTCAATCCAGATGTCCTTAACTGAGCATTTAGTATAGGCCAGGGTTTGTGCTGGTACAGTGGAGGATTATGGTCTGTATAACTTAAAAATGCTTGCATCAAAGAATCCTGGAGATTTTTTTTTTTTTACTTCATAAGAAGCTTATCTAAATCTCCACTTAGCATACAACTCTCTTTAGAACAGAGTGTCTTCCTTTTAACTTCATTAAAACTAAGTTTATGGTGGCATATGGGAGACGCGGGAAAGGGATGCTAAGAGTGTGGGGTTTCTTTTGGAGCCAATGGCAACTTTTAGACCTTCTGGCACAACTTTGAAAATAGACTAAGGGGACTGTAGAAATGACTCAGTAGTTAAGAGCACTCCCTGCACTTGCACAGGACCCTGGTTTGATCCCCAACACGCACATGGTGGCTCACAACCATCTGTGACTCTGTTCCGGTGGGTCTGATGCTCTCTGCTGGCTTTGGCAGGCACCAGGCCTGTGGTACACAAAAACACATGCATGCAAAACACTCATACACATTACATAAATAAAATTAAAAAGAAAGAAATACACTAAGGCCCACTGAAGTAAAAAATTTTACATGGGTAATCTGTATGATTTGTGAATTAGAGTTCAATAAGCTATTTTTATTAACTAGTGGTAAAGAAAACCTAACTATACTTTGTTCACATCATTTTGGGAAGTAACTGGAACACAAATTACTCACATGCACATTTAAGACATTCGCTGAGGACTTTCGATGTGTCAGATAGTACTCTGAACGCTAGGGATCTCAAAACAAATAAGGAACACACAATCTGTGGGGGCAGAAGCATGAATCGCTAAACATGAGATTACAGTTCAACCAGGAGTTGAATAGGGAACAGGATTCCCCAGAATTGGCCCTTCAAATGAAATGTAACATTCACTTAATCTGAAGAAAAACTTCCTGACATTCTTCTTTGTATGATGTCTTTCGTACCCTGTCATAAAGATCCCTCCTGTTTTAACTTGTAAATAACTTCATTCCTCAAACAAAACTAACGTCCATCCTGTTCTTCTCTTCCAGTACCGTCATCCACATTGTAACAGAGAGGGATGTAATGGCAGGGACATATTTTCAGATGCCTCTGAAAGACAAGGAGCCTCCTTCCTGATTCCATCCCTTTCTCACCAGACTGGTGGAAAAAGCACTGAAAACCAGTTACTGAAAACAAATGGACACCTACTTGCCATAGCCCAAGGACTAGGGGGTGGAAATGCTCCCCCATGTTGATACATTGATTTCCAGTGTGCAAATGGACTGATTCACAAAGATTTTCTCAGCCATCAACCATACAAGTTATGCAAATTATACCTTCCTGAATGTGGAATGCTCCAATCAGAAAAAGACTATCATGGGTTGTTGAGTTACAGGCTCTGTGAAGACAGTGTGTTTCTAAAGTCTCAACTGTAGGAAGGGTATGCAGATATACAGATATATAGGCCACCTTTTAGTAATAATATGAAATATACTTAAAGAGCTTTTAAAACATTGTATTTTTGTACAAAATATTTGCCTTTTACAATCATTTCCCTTTTTAAAATTTTACCTACATAATACAAAAAGCCAAAGAAAACAATAATGGTACTAATAAAATTTTATGGAGTTTCTCTTCGATTTAACCTGTCTAGCTGCAATGATTTTTTTTTCAGTTGTGGTGTGTGTCTGCCACCCCCCCCCCCCGTGTGATTTCTTCAGAACAGTAAATCACATGTAGCATCTAGAAATACCCTTGCACGTTTTGGTGGTGGAGCTCAAGCCTGAGAACATCAGGAGGGCTCATTCAAGTAGCCTGCGTCCCGCTCCCAGCACCGGCCATGACCCTTGACGTAAGGAAGCACTGATTCAGGATGTGCTTTTGTTCTGTTTTTGTGGAGCAGGGGTGATGGAGAAACATCTGTCAGGAAGGACAGAGCCCCTGATTCTGGATGTCTGGAAGGCCCTGGTTTATGGCTGCTGTGTGAACAGGCTTACTATCAGACCCACGGCAGAGCAGACAGGAGATTATGGCATCATATCAGTCAAAGGCAGCAAGTGGTGCTTGGAAGACAGAAACCAGCAACATGCTGCTGGGAAAGTTTGTTTTTCTTAAGTTGGGTTCCAAAAACATAACTCCAAGACATGTGCTAAATGAAAGGCGAAAATAAACTTCTGGCCATTTATGGGCTCAGCAAACAACCCTCCCCTATAAGCCTAAAGCTTCCTTGCGTTCCTTGTCTGGCCACTCAGGAGGCTCCTGGGAAAGTGCCGGAGTGAGGAACTGTATGTACTAAGAGTCCATCCAACTACTATCAGTCTCACTTCCCAGGAGTCTTTCTGGGTGGCGTTCCTACCAAACCCAAGCAAAATGGAGGGATATGCACAGAGTATAACTTTCATACCCATTGTCCCATGCCCTAATGCTGCATGCCTGAGATCATGCTGTTTTCACAGTCCTGGGAATGGCTTGGACAAGTTGCCAGGCCCCAGTGTTATCTGAGCCTAAACTGCTGAGGTCTGTGATACAAGACAGGCACTGGACTCCAAGAAGTCCTCAAATTCAAGAACATTTAAAGACTAAACTCTATGCACTTCCTGCTCTTCAAGTGTTAAATAAGGTTAGTCTACTGGGGCAGAGATATAGCTCAATGGTAGATAGCCTATGCAAGACTCACGTCCATCCCCAGCTTTGCAAGGAGAAAGAAATAGATGTGTACAGAGGAGACTTGGAATAAGGATCAAGTGCCATTATTGGGAAAGCCCTGTTAGCTTCTACCAGCGAAGTTGCTCCTTTCTCGTCCTAAATCCTAGAAGTGTATATTACTTGTCAGGCCCTGTACTGAGTGCAGTGATCAGACCACCTCACCTAGTCCTCCCACCAGCCGTTTGAGGTAAGCATATTATGCTGCCCGTTTTACTGGAATGGGGACTCAAGGAGGAACTGCGATTTCCTGGTCCACAGCATCTCTGTGTAGTAAAGATGCCTCTGTCCTCTCTGCACTTAACCTTTTTATATACCAGGTTCCTGACTCACCCCATGACAACTAAGTTCTTTTGGAAACGAAAACAGTAAAATACAAGGAGTCTTTGGGCACCTGACTCGCTGTGGACTATGAGAAGATGGAAGAAATTTTTTCTCTAATTGGCCCTTGAAAGAAGGCAAGCATAACAAGACAAAAATAAAAAGCTCTGCCTTGGTGATCAGTGGTTATCAACTCCCTCCCACCCATCCTTTTCCTCAGAAGCCGTTAGGGTCCAAGCTGAAGCCAACAACTGACCGCAGTAGCTGCTACCGTTAGAATCAGAAGATGCCCAAGAAGGTGGTCTGCTGCAGAAACCAGGTAATGCAGCCAAGCACGCAGATCGGCCACAGGTGACTGATTCTGAAGAATATAATCTTACTTTACTCGTGACTGAGTTGTACAATAGCAATACTGTTATAACCACAAACACTGGCCCATGAGAATACATGAAATTAAAAAGGGTAAACTAGAGAAAGCAATCAGCAGAGTGAAGAGACAACCTT
Organism: Cricetomys ansorgei; assembly: GCA_026225945.1. Taxonomy (NCBI): domain Eukaryota; kingdom Metazoa; phylum Chordata; class Mammalia; order Rodentia; family Nesomyidae; genus Cricetomys; species Cricetomys ansorgei. The sequence goes on along the minus strand of JAMJFZ010000242.1, from coordinate 45,332,106 downwards.
CAGAGTGGGAGAAAATCGTTTCCAGCCATACTTTGGACAGGGACCTAAAATCTAGACCCCACAGAAATACTTGCACAACCATGTTTATTGCTTTGCTATTCACAATAGCAAAAAAAAAAAAAAAAAAAAAAAAGACCCATCCTAAATGCATATCAGCCGATAAATGGGTAAGAAAAATGTAATATGCACGACCATCGATAAAAGTAAGATGACATTTGCAGGAAAATAGAAGGAACTGAAAAGTATTATGTTAAGCAAAGTAGCCCGGAGTCAAACAAAAATAGCACATGCTTTCGTCCATACACTGTATCGGTGACTCTTCTTCTTGCTGTTGTGGAATACCTGATGAGAAGCAGTTGAGGGTGTGTTTATTTTGGCTCACACTTTTAGGAACTACAGTTCCTCATGGAGAGGAAGACATGGCATCAGGAGTGTGAAGCAGCTGGTCACAACGTGTCTACAGCCAAATCCTCAAAGTCTACCCCAGTCACCCACTTCCTCCAGCGAGACTCCACCTCCTAAAGGTTCCAGAACCTTTCAAAACAGCAACTCCAAAAGGGAAACAAATGCTCAAACATGCAAGTTTGTAGGGAAATTTTTACATTTAAACCACAACACAGCTGAATTCTCTATTTTGGTTTTTGTGTGTATGTATGCTTGTATATATAGGCCATTGAACTAGGAATGGACTGAAGGACGGGGGAGAAGTCTTAAAGGAGAGTTGAGGAGAAGGGGGAAAGGGTAATAGAATATATGACAAGAAGCAAAAGAGGGACGGGGGAGTGAGGAGGCAGGGGCAGGGACATGGGACAAGAGGACCAAAAAGGCAAAGTATGAACGAAAATGCCACAAGGAAACCATTACTTTATATATTGTTTTTTTTTAATAACCAAGAGTGGTATTTTAAAATAGTGAAATACTAAAAATATTAAAAGCCGTAGTGGGCCGCTGTGTCCCACTTGCACATACATTAGCTCTCCTGTCATGCTAACTTAGAATATGTTTAAGTTAAAGATCTGTCCATCAAACACATTCTTACCACAGTCCTTTTCAAAAGTCTAATCTGTTCTTAGGCCTCCAAACCCAAGGCCATGTATCAGATGAACTGTCCTCCAGTTTTGAAACTTCTCATGGATCCAAGCTGCCTGTAGGGCACATGTACAGGGTCCGTCTGTGCAGCCTGGCTCCCAACTCTGACAATAGTCTCCCATACCGCATACTGAACAGCTTACCCATCCCCCATGCCTTCTACTGCACTGTGTTGCCTCCATATCTACCTCTCTGTGTTTTACTACAAGCACTGCCTCCAAAATTGGGCTTAAGAATGTTTCCTGGCCAGAATCCTTCCTTTTCCAATAACCCTGCCCCAAGGGTAGGGTAATTTCCAGCCATGCCAAAAGTTTGCGCTGTCTGCTCTAGATACAAAAGAAGACATCGTCACTTATGAAAAGTATAAAAGATAGATCAATTAAAGAGGAAGGTAGCTATGACTGGGAAGTTATGTAATCTTAAAAGAGCTAAAGGGTGATCAAAGGCAAGCAAAAGAAATGAAGAAACTCATGTTAACAATGATCAGTTTTATATGTATAGTCATCCCTCAGTATTCATGGGATATTAGTTCCAAAGCACCTCTCCCTGCCCCATGGATTTCAAAATCAAAGGATGCTCTAATTATATAAGATAGCAGAGTGTTTGCACATAACCTGTGCATGGTCTTTTGTGTATTTCCAGTCATTTCTAAATTGCCTGTAAAGCCTAATTCTATGTAAATCATTACTGTACTGTACTGGAGAGCAATTTTTAAAGTCTGAATATGTTCAGGAGATAAATCTTTTTTTTCTCAATTTTTTTTCCTTTTGTGGGTGGTTAGTTAAATCCACTGATATGAATACTGTGGATTCAGAAGGCTAATTGGATACGTCAAAACCAAAGGAAGACACATTAAAAGAATCAGAGGGTGTATTAGTTACTTTTCTGCTGCTGTGATAAACTATCCTGACAAGAGCAATTTAAAGGAGAAGGAATTTACTCACAGTCAGGGCAGAGAAGTCATGGCAGGATCTTTATGAAGCTGGTCATTGTGTCCACAGTCAGGAAGCAAAAGACCAAGAAATGCTTGCGCTCAGTTCACTTTCTCCTTTTTATACACTCCAGGACCTAAGCCCTGGGAATGGTGCCACCCACAGTGGGTGGGTCTTCCTCCCTGAATCAACCTAATCAAAATAACCCCCATCTCCAAGGGATTCTATAAATCACAAAGTTGGTAACTGAGACTAACCATCACAGAGGGTAAACCAGATTCATTCTTCTTTACCAAAATATAGCTCAGAAAAATGTTTTAGAGAAGAGGGAGAAGAAAAGTCTTCTACTAATTATGTTTTAAACTATACTAACTATATTTAAATCCTGAAGTGACTGAGTTACCTTCAATTGACAAAATTTAATTGTATTCTCCTGCATGTCCACGATGCACAAACATACATACAGGCAAATCACCCATACACATAAAATATTAAAATAATTTTAAAATAAAACAAAAAACAAAAAAATCCACCAGGTAAATGAGTTACAGTCACCAGGAGGAAGCAGTATACCACCATAGGGACTGCATGGTAGTCACTGCTACTTATTTACTGTGATTTTGAGTACTTCACTCTCTTCAAATGACTACCCAAACTAATGTTATTCAAGAACAAGTTAGAGGACTGGGCATACACTTCTTTAATCCTAGTTCTGGGGAGGTAGAGACAGATAATCAAGAGTTCAAGGTCAGCCCGAGAAGAAAACATAAGGACTAGCGTGAAAGACTGAACTAGCCATCCCTATTGGCAAAGCGTCCACTTTCACAGTTCTGTACAAGGATAAGCACTTCCGAGCCCATTCAGATCCATGACTCCATTTTGAACAAACAGCTCATATGCTGAGCTCCAATGCATCCATCTCAAGGGAGAAATGAAGGGGTAGAGAGAAAACAAATTTTCATCTTAATGAACCTTTGACCACTGTCAACACTATAATTACATGATGCTTGCTGCTTTAGTTTGGTAATTGGTCAGAACGAATTACATTTTTAGAATTTTAATTTTTAGAATTCATTCAGTCACTTACAAAAACATTCTAATGGTTTATGTTTGGAGCAATGAAGTGTGAAAGTAACACTACATCCAAATTGTGGCCATGTGTGTGAGTTGGCTGTTTTATTTGGGATCAAGAAAATTATTAAGCCTTTAAGGATTATATTTCTGTCTGTGGCTCCACTTGAAGAAATAATAATTTTCTGCTAGTCACACAGTGGCTTGTAGAGGAGGCGGGGAGGTGGCTTGGTGACCTCCCAAAATTGTATGTGAGCCTTTACTGCAGAGCCCTGGTTCTGTGGGAAGGACATGTGGAAAACCTTACTGAATCAGGGACTGGAAGTGCCACATGTCAACTCAGGCCTCTGAGGCTCCTAAGCACTTCTCCAACAAACATTAACATTGGTACCTTTACTATAGAGCTCAGTGCATAGTTAATCGTTTATTCCTCAAAGACATCTGTAGTCAAGAACAGAAGGCCTTCATGCTGGGTTCCTGCGCTCACATCTGATTCCTGAGAAAGCATGGCCTGAAGCAGGGAGTGAATTCCACCTCTGCTACCAATGATTTCCTCAGGTTACCTGCCTTGTGGGCAGATCCAGACCCTCAACCCAGAGTCCTTAGACGCCCTGGCTCATCAGGCATTGTTGACATTGCTCATGCACTGTGATCCCCATCGAATGCCCTGGTTCTACTTATGCTCCTTTATGTAGGAACAACCCCAGCTTCCCTGAGTATGAGGATTACCTTTATCTATCATTATATGTATTTTTCTTTTCTTTTTGTTTATGATTTTTTTTTTTTTAAAAAGCCTCACTATGCAACCCATACTGGCCCTAAAACTTGTGATCCTTCCTTCTATTTTAGTGTTTCAAGAGCTGGGATCACAAGCCTGCACCACCTTACCTGGTTTATAGTTCTTTTTTCTTTGCTAGTTTGTCCACTGACATAGTAGACTATGACACAGTAGACATAGCTGGCTAGTTTTATGGTAACTTAATACAAGCTAGACTCATAGGAGAGGAGGGAGTCTCAATGGAGGAAAAGCTTCCATAAGATCAAACTGTAGACAAGTCTGTAGGGCATTTTATTGATTAATGATTGATGTGGGAGGGCCCAGCCCATTGTAGATGGTGCCATCCCTGGGTTGGTGGTCCTTGGTGCTATAAACAAGCAAGCTGAGCAAGCTTTAAGGAGCAAGTTAGTAAGCAGCACTCTTCCTTGGCCTCTGTATCAGCTCCTGCCTTCAGGTTCATGCCCTGCTTGAATTCCTGACCTGATTTCATATGATGATGAACAGTGATGTGGAAGCATAAATCAAATAAAACCTTTCCTTTCAAGTTTTTTTGTGTCATGGCATTACATCACAACACTATAACCCTGACTAAGACATAGACTGAAATAACCAGGCAGCAATTGGTTTCAAGTTTGGTGATTGTCTGGTTTTCCCTTTAGAAACCAGGGCTATTGTATGGCAGAACCTAAGGCCACAAGGTGGAGAGGCAATGACTATGAGGGTCCAACTCTATTTTACCTCTTTGTGCCTGCACCTATGCATGGTTTGAATATGAATGAAATGTCTCCCACGGGTTGATGTGTTGAACACTTGGCCCCAGCTGGTGGTGCCAGTTTGGAAGTTTTAGAAACTTTAGGAGGAAGTCCATCCTGGTCCTGGTCCCTGTCTCACTCTGCATCCTATCTGCCATGAGATGAGCAGCCTCCTCCGCACACGCCTGCCACCATGTGTTCTCCTCTCTCACTGTGACCCTGAAACAAGGAAGTCAAGGACTATGGGTTGAAATTTCTAAAACCAAGAGTCAAGATAACCTTTTATCCCTATGTTCTGTCATGTATTTGGTCACAGAAACAAATAGTAGTTAATATACACTCCAGTGCCCCAAAGCTAGCATTCTAGCCTTCGGCAGCCTTCCCACTCTCCCAGTAGACCAGAAAGTAGATTCATGGATAATCAGATAACTGGCAAATATGTGGATCTCATGGTCATACACTCGTTGTTACACATTGCACAGGGTCATATGGCAACTGATCAGGTAGCAGAAACACCTTGTAGGGAAGATATCTAGCCTAGAAAAGAAAAACTGAAATCAGTCTGCTACCCACTGGCTGGCCTGGTTTCCTCAAGAAGTAACATCATATTAAATGTTCAGCATTCACTGTCTACATCCTCTGTGTGGGTGTTCTCTAGTGAATAATGTAGGGCTCAAAAATTCCAGCACCCAAGGGCTCCTCCTCATCCCTTTCCCCATAGGCTTTCTCACACAGGCCTCCCAATCTGATGTCTTCTTGACACTCACCAAATAGTTATTCCATTCACCTTTGCCTAGAGTCCATACCTCCTGGACTTCAGGCTGTTTCTCCCTCTCTATAAAGTGAGATGCTTACACTTCTGCTCCTCGGCAGAACAATCCCTCACTACTTTCCTTTACGGCAAGCCTGACCAATGCCCAAGATGGCAGTCCATTTTTAACCAACAAGACCCTATGATCTCTCTCTTTCATGCTATCTTATCATGATAGATGATAGATGGCAGGTTAATTTTTCCACCGTGGTAGATTTCTGGCATGAGTAAGGTGTGGCACTTAAATCTGGGCTTTCCCTGGCTACCTATCTTGAGAGTAGTTCTGAGCTGGGAAGCCTAAGTACCTGCTGTAAGTTTCTTAAGCCTAGTAGATGGCCCTCACTCCTCTAGTGACCAGCCAGAACAGGACACCCTCTCCAAAGCAGAGCAGAGAAAGGCCTACAGTGACAGACCCCATTCCGCCCTGCATTGGAGGGACATTCTTTAGGCTAGAGCTATTACCACCTACTTCGATAGCCATTCCTATTAAAAAAAAATCAATCATAATTTAGTCTAGCCCAATCATGGCTATAAATTATATTTGGCTCCACTTAACGACTGGCATTCTTAGAGAACAGAAAAGTCAAGAAATCCACCAGAGGTCTGTCCTGTGTTGACTTTTCTAGGAATTTAGAAGTTACTAGATACTTCAAAGTACTGAGTAACTAATGACTCTAAAATTATTTTTTTTTAAGTTTTTCGTGGTAAGCACTTGTTCCTGAAAACCTGCCAAAAAAGTAACTTTTTTCAGAGGTAAAATATTATTTTTAAACATAAAGTCCTGATATCAAACGTTATCAATATAGGCACTGAACCTGAACATGGCAACTTAAGTATTCAGGGTTTGGGAGTTTACAGACAAAGAGAAGGTATGGAGGAATGTAAGTTTCCAAATGCTTATTTTTCTGGAGACTAGAGCTTGCTCATTGGATGAGAACAGTCAATCCAGGACAGTTGGCAACCCCAGGTAAAAATGTGCCTGTGATTTGTTTTAGTTGTGTTATTACATCTCTCAAGCCAAGGCTGCAGACTGTCAGTGCCCAGGAGAGAAATGGATACCACCCATACCTCCCTATGGAGGCCTCCAGACAGACTGGAGCAGGTCCACAGTAAACAGACCTATGCCAGGCCGCACCATCTGAGCACTTCTCTGAAAAGCCCCCATCCTACCTGGGAGCTCACTCTGTACAGGTCCCTTACGTGGGCATGCAGACATGCTACCCAGGGCGCTGTGCATGTCCTAAGACATCTTGGTGAAGTCTGTAATGGCAGCTGGAGAAAGGTGACAAGATACTGTGGAAACCACTCCCCATCCTTGCCACCAATTGAGGATGCAGGGCTGGCATTCTAGAAAAGTGTTGATTCAAAGTGAGGGTTTTTTTTTTTTTTAATTTCAGGAAATAGATGCTGCAATTAACCTGGAATTTTAAAACATGTCCCAAGATCAGTAATAAACCTTACTTTTAAAGAAATAGCTTACATGCCTGGTATCTTATGGAGTCCATTTGGTTAATAAGTCACCTTATGTATGTACTGTTGGAGGGCCGACATTTGCCAGGTGATCATCTGGGAAGGCAACAGAATGTCCAGAAAGGGCTCAGAATTACACCAGTGTAGAAAGACACATAAGACACCCAGATTCTAAAAAGGGGTCAGCACTGTTGTGGGTGCTACTCATGCTGGAGCTGAGGAGGCTGCTGCCTGGGAGCCTTTGCAGTGAGGAAATGATAGAGGATAGACTGGGGAGGCACTGGTCAAGGTAAGATACAACAGTGAGAATAAAAGGCTCTGAACGGGGTCTGGCTTCCATGGGATGGAGGATTCTTTTTCTAGCTTGTTCTCCATACTTAGCATCCTGAAATTTTAAATCTAACTACAAAGCATATTTTTTTAAATTTATATGTTTATGGGTACCTCTCCTGCATGTATATATGTGCACTGTGTGCATTCCTGGTACCTAGGAAGGTCAGAAGAGGGTTCTGGATCCCTAAAACTGGAGTTACAGACAGCTGTGAATCCACTATGTGGGTACTGGAAACTGAACCCAGGTCCTCTGCATCATTAAGTGCTCTTAACTGCTGAGCCCTCTCTCCAGCCCCTAAAAAAGCATATTTAATTGCAAAATATTCATTTTTTCCATGTGTATTTGTTTCATGGTTATAGTAGTTGCTGTAACAACCAGAACCTCAAGGAAGTACATGTTTCAAAGACTGCCTGTCAGCCACAAGCCTGCACTTGGCACGAGGAATTTGTTTCTGGCTATTCAACAGGTCTCTCTACATGGTGATTTGGGATCCCAGGCTCTATTCATTTTGTGACCATGTTATTTCCTAGGACCTGGACCCTTCTTCCTCAAGATACTATAATGGGATTAAGAATGGAAAGGCACTCTCTACCTGGAACCCACACTGGTCTAGGAATCAGCTAGGCAATCTTCATGTTCCCTCTTGTCCTCAATTCTAATCCTCCAGCCCTATCCTGAGCCCTGTAGAGCCCACATGCTGGGACCTCCCCTTACTCTCTGCCCCTATTCTCAAGAGCAGATCTTCTCCTTCAGCCTTCCTCCCTTAACCCATCCCTTTTGTTCAACTACCAACACCCAGAGGCAGTCTGCCTGGTACCCTTCTGGCATAAGTGATCTTCACTCCCCCTTCTCTATATCCAGTTCCTCAGTATCATCCCCAACCCTGAAGCAGGTCACTGGCAGACCACTTGTCCATCCTCTCTGCCTCTACTCCCTAGGGACTCAGTAGAACATCTTGATGGACCCAGCCTCCCCTCCTCTGCTCTGAGAATCAAGTAGACTATTCACTCTCCTCTGTCCTCCTATTCTAATTCCCCATTTTGTCCCCAGACCTGTATCAGACTACTTGCAGGGAATTATCCCTCTACCCCACTTTTGACTCCATACCCTGAAGACTCTGATAAACCTCATGGTAGAATCAGCTTTCCTCCTTCCTGTGGACCCTTTTAGTCCCCCCATACACCCCAATACACACACACACACACACACACACACACACACACACACACACACACTTCTAGTCCATCCCAATTCCTTTGTGTCAGCCTCTACTACCTAGAAATATGTTCTACCTAGGACCCCCAGTGGCCACTCCTGGCAGGGATTCAGAAGCACTCCCTCCCAGGCAACCCACAGCTACCACACATCCTAAGATCCAGAGAGGGCAACACAAACCAAAGAACAGAGCACCTCCCCTATAGTAGTACACCTACTGGGTGCCTCAGCACAGGAAGACAAGGAGGAGTTCTCATATGTGCAAACTCTGCCCGACCTCAGCAGAGGGAACCACCTCTGCCTAACTTGACAGTGGAACCCTGAGCTATGAGCTCAGGTGTTTTTATTGATTCAGACTTCCTCAGGTATAGATCATAAGCAATCAAACAACCCCCACAGAAATCCAACACCTGCAAACAATACAGAATGCCCTAGACCTAGGCTAGCTCCTCACCCAACAGTTCATAAAAAACATTTTAAACATAGCTAAAAATTAACTTCCCCAACATTTCCCGTTTTCTGTATTTAAAAAAAAAAAACTGCTTTGCCTTTACAATACAATTTAACACTATACCAGCAAAACTATTTACAAGAGGAACAATTATGAAGGTTGCTAACGTGAAAATGAAACCAAACATCTATCAAGCTTTCTCAATGTAAAACATTATCAATTCCAATTATCTGCAACTCACTCACAATATTCTGGGCTCTTCCAAAGGGCTTGGATCTGGCTACACCCTCTACAACACACAGCTTGTCCTCCAGGCTCTGGCTGGCTTCACTCCACTATTGCTGCTGTTCTTGGTGATCATCCCATGGTACTGGCATCTAAAAAACTGCTGGGATCCCTTGCTGCAACTGGGATGTGCTTTCATCAACAGCCTCTCCTGGGCTCTTTTCATGGTGCTAAGCCTCAACTTCTCTGCATGACCTCTTCAATCTGGGCCTTCAACTGCTACTTTGGCAGCATTTTCACTAATGGCATCTACTGGGCTCTCTTCATGGTGCCAAGCCTCAAATTTTTTACATGACCCCTTCAATCTGGGCCTCTAGCTACTACTGAGGCTGTACCCTCACCAATGACCTTCCCTGGCCTCTTACAGTGCCTGCCCTCAGCTGCTCTCCAAAGACCCCTTCAAAACCAGCACCAGCTGGGGGACTCTTACAGTGCCAAGTTCGGCTACAGCATGAGATACAACCTTGTCCAGTTTTAGAAGACAGTTTCTGTGTACTGGTCCTGAGGAAACATTTTCTAGATTTTAAGATAGAGTCGATTTGCAGGAAAAATAACTAGTCCTTGTCTGCAAGAAGGGTTCCCTCGTGAGTGGAGTCTTATCACTATCACCAGTGCCTGGACCAATTGTCTTTCTCATAGTCAGGTATGCAGAGTGGGAAAAAAAGTCAGTTTAACTAAGCTGCTTTTTGGCTCCAAGCTGGGGTTTCCATAGCAGGGGCTTCTGGGCCCGTGAGAAGAATACCTGGCAAAGTTTTGGCAGCTTGGCATCCTTTTACACCACCACTAAGGGGAAACATACAACCCCTTCCATAGATCTCAAACACAACATCTTGAGCTTCACACACATACAATGCAGCTATCAGAAAACTCAGTTTCTGAAACAATACAGCACCACCAGTGGCAGGAGGGAACGTTGGCTCTATGATCAGGAAAAGCAGTAAGAACCTTGCTTTTCCCTGCTCCCTGGTGAATTCTTTATCTCCAAAGGCCTCCATTCTGTGGCTCTTACTCACCTCGGAGCTTTTTTTCCTCAATTATTTATTAATGTCACAGCCTTTTCTCTTCATAGAGGCTCATTTCCTTTCTCTCTCTGCTCTTCCTTCATGAGTCTTCAATTAATTCCTTAATCTCTATCCTCTGGTAGCTTCCCTGAGCATACTGTACCTGACTCTCTGAGGTCTGGAGTTTCTTTCTCTTCTTGTCTCCATGTTGGATAAGCTGGTATGATGTCCTGTCCCACGCTGATTTGTAGTTGTGGTAGTTCACTAAGTTCACCAAGTTCACCAAGAGAGATACAGTGACATTTCCATATGTGCAGCCCTGTCAAACCTCAGCAGAGGGAACCACCATCCTGGCCAGCGCCTAACTCAACAGTGGAACCCCGAGTTGTGAGCTCAAGTGTTTTTATTGATTCAGACCTCCTCAGGTATAGATCATAGGCAATCAAACAACCCCCACAGAAAATCCAACACCTGCAAACAATACAGAATACCCTAGACCTAGGCTAGTCCCTCATAAAAGCATTTTAAACATAACGAAAAATAAACTTCCCCAACACTACGCAACAAAGACAAGACCAGATATCAACACCTAGAAACACAATTACTCCAGGTCCAGATACCTAGACACCAGCATGAAAACACAATCAATAACAACCAAGATAACATCCTCCACCAGAAGCCAGCAACCCGACTCCAGTAGACCTTGAGAAGTGCAGTCTAGCTGATGCACAAACAAGAACTCAAAATGGCTATTATGAGTATGTTTAAGGACCTTAGAGAGGAAATGGACAAATCCACTGGTGGAATCTATGATAATACAAACAGTGGAATAAAATTTAAAAAAAAAAAAAACATTTCAAGACAAGAAAATAGGAATCGAATCACTTAAGAAAGCCCAAAGTGAAGGGAAACTTGAAGTGAAAATTTAAAGATGTTAAACAAAAACTCAGAGGTAAGCCTTACCAACAGAATACAAGAGATGAAAGAAAATCTCAGGCTTTGAAGACAAAATAGAAGAAATAATATCTCAGTCAAAAAAATGTTAACTCTAAAATTTCAGGCACAAAACATCCAGAAAATCTGGGCACTATAAAAAGACCAAATCTACAAATAATAGGAAGGAGAAGAAACCCAAGACAAAGGCATAGAAGTATTTTCAACAAAATCACAGAAGAAAATTTTCCTAACCTCAAGAAAAAAAGGTGCCTACCAAGGTACAAATAGCATACAGAACCCCAAGTAAACTGAACCAGAAAAGAAACTCCCCACGACACATAATAATCACAACACTAATGTGCAGAACAAAGAAGGACATTTAAAAGCTACAAGGGAAAAAGACTTTGTAACATATAAAGCAGACCTATCAGAATCACGCCTGACTGATTGATGGAAACAAGTTCGTAGCACTAAGTGACTACATTAAAAAAAAAAGAAAAAATGGAGAGATCTCATACTAGCAACTTAATGGCACATCTGAAAGCTCTAGAACAAAAAAGAAGAAAAGAACACCCAAAAGGAGTAGATTGCAAGAAATAGTCAAACTCAGGGCTGAAATCAGTAAAATAGAAACAAAGAAAACAATACAAAAAAATCAATTAACAGAGAGTTGGTTCTTTAAGAAAATCAGTAAGATTGACAAACCCTTAGCCAAACTAACTAAAAGTTGGAGAAGACCCAAATTAACAAAATTAGAGATGAAAAGGTGGACAGAACAGACATCAAGGAAATCCAGAGAATCATAAGTATATACTTAAAAAAAAACTTGTATTCCGACAAATTGTAAAATTCGTTTTATAAAATGAGTAATTTTCTTGACAATCTATCAAAGTTAAATCAAGATCAAATAAGCAATTTAAACAGACCTAATAACCCCTAGTGGAATAGAAGCAATAATTATGTCTTCCAACTAAAAAGAAAATAAGGCCAAATGGTTTTTGTGCAGAATTCTACCAGACTTTCAAAGAGTAATTAATATCAATACTCTTCAAATTATTACACAAAATGGAAACAGAAGGAACATTGTCCATTTCTTTTTATGAAGCCACAATTGCTGGCACCTAAATCACATAAATACCCAACAAAGGAAGATAATCAATATCCCATATGAACATAGGTGCAAAAATTCTCCATCAAATACATGCAAACCAAATACAAGAACACATCATAAAGATTGTCCACTGTGATCAAGTCAGCTTCATCCCATAGATGCAGGGATGATTCAACATATGGAAATCAGTAAGTGTGATCCACCATATAAACAGACTGAAAACCAAAACTACATAATAATCTCCTTAGATGTAGAAAAGGCCTTTGACAAAATCTAATACCCCTTCATGATAAAAGTCCTGGAAAGACTAAGGATACAAAGAACATATTTAATATAATAAAGGCAGTTTACAGCAAACCCATAACCAACATCAACCTAAATGGAGAGAAACCCAAGATATTTCCACTAAAATCAGGAACAAGTCAAGATTGTCCATTCTCACCATATCTATCCAATATAGTACTTAGCTAGAACAACAAGAATGAAGGAGATAAAAATAAGAAGGGAAGAAGTCAAAGTATCTCTATTTGCAGATGATGTGATTGTATATAAAAATGACTCTAAAAATTCCACCAGGAAATCCCCACAGCTGATAAATACTTTCAAAAATAGCAAGATATAAAATTAATGCACAAAAGTCAGTAGCCTTCCTATATTCAAATGATAACTGAACTAAGAAAGAAATCAGGGAAACAATAGCCTCAAAAAACTAAAATAAAATAAAATATCTCGGGGTAACTATAACAAAGCAAGTTAAAGACTTGTATAATAGAAACATTAAGACACTGAAGAAAGGAATTGAAGAAGATATCAGAAGATGAACAGAGCTCCCATGCTCGTGGATCAGTAGACCTAATATAGTGAAAATGGGCATCCTATCAAAAGCAATCTACAGATTCAATGCAATCCTCATCAAAATTCCAGCACTGTTCTTCACAGAACCCAAAAGGACAATTTTAAACTTCATATGGAAACACACACACACACAAAAGGATAGCTAAAACAATAATAAATAATAAAAGAAATGAGGGAGATAACATCATCCTCGATTTAAAGATACACAACAGAATTATAGTAATAATAACAATGTGGTATCGGCAAAAAAGAAAAGGCTGATCAACAGTATCATATTGAAGACCCAGACATAAATCCACACAGCTATGGACACCTGAATTTTTATAAAGAAGCCAGAAATATATACTGGGAAAAAAGACAGCATCTTCAACAAAGGGCGCTGGTCAAACTGGGTGGCTGCATGTAGAAGAATACAAATAGATTCACACTTACCACCCTGCACAAAATTCAACTCCAAATGCAACAAAGACCTGAACATCTGCCCAGCTACCCCGGATCTGATAGAAGAAGTGGAAAATAGTCTTGAACTCATTGGCACAGGAAAAGACTTTCTGAATGGAATACCGATAGCACAGGCCCTAAGATCAACAATTAATAAATGGGACCTATTGAAACTAAAAATATTCTGTATCACAGAAGATAGCATCATTTGAACAAAGGGACAGACTACAGAACAGGAAAATTTTTACCAACTATACATCTAATAGAGAGCTAGTATCTAAAATACATAAAAAACTAAAACAACTGGACATCAAGAAAACAAGTAGCCCAATTAAAAGGGGGTACAGATCTAAATAGAGAATTCTCAGAAGATGAAACACAAATGGCTGAGAAACACTTAAAGGGAGGTTCAATATCCTTAGTCATCATGGAAATGCAAATCAAAACTACTTGGAGATTCCATCTTACACTAGTCAGAATGGCCAAGATCAATAAAACAAATGACAGCTCGTATTGGCGAGGCTGTGGAATAACTCATCCGTTGCTGGTGGGAATGCAATGCACAGCCACTATGGAAAACAGTGTGGTGATTCTCCAAGAAGCTGGGAGTAGATCTACCTCAAGATCTTTATATACCATTCTTGGGTACATAACCAAACAATTATATCCTACAACAGAGACACTTGCTCAACCATGGTCATTGCTTCTTTATTCAGAATAGCCAGAAATTGAAAACAGTCTAGATGTCTGTTGATGGAAGCGTGGGTAAAGAAAATGTGATAGATTTACACAATGGAATATTACTCAGCTATTTAAAAACGAAATCATGAAACTTTCAGGTAAATGGATGGAGCTAGAAAAAAATCATCCTGAGTGAAGTAACACAGACCCAAAAAGACAAATATGGTATGTATTCATTTATATGTGGGTGTTAACTGTTAAATCTTCAATAATCAGACCACAATCCAGATAACCACAGAAGTTAGGTATAGAATAAGGGATTGCGGTGGGTAGGAAGGATAAATAGACTAGATCATTATGGATGGCTGGGGTGTATATAGAGCAGGAGACTCAAACAGGGAGGGGAAGAGAAGGGAATACATGGAGGCACAGCTAAAACTAAGGATCATTTGAGGGGTTGTATGGAAACTCAATACAGTAGAATCTCCTTAAAATATATTCATATATGAAATAAATCTAAATGGAATACCAAATAATGGGGGTGACAAAGCCTCAACGAGACATCTCTTGTCACCAAATGAAACTTCCACTTCTAGGAATAGATTACATCCAATCGAGTTGTTGACCAAAGGATCCCCATTCCTACCCCCAAACTTAGGCTATCGCCAAGGCTATTAGTAGCTCTCCACAAACTGACTGCAAGGCCCTGTTGCTGAAGACAACACCTATACAACACATTGAACACAGAGAAATTGAACCAATGTCTACCTAGAGCCTCCACCCTTCTACTAACTAGTGTTCATAATACTAAAAGGTACTCAGCATACAACTAGAGGAGAAAGGTAAACATCAACCTAGATACAAATCCTTTGATCTAAATGGTGACCTGCCTGCAAGACACTCTGGTGCAACAGTGGTACAAAGCAGGTGGGAGACTAACTAATATCTGACTAGATTTAAGGCCCACGCTATGAGATGGTAACCATTCCCAACACTGCTCAGGTAGCCAAGAACCTGAGACTAAATAGGCCAAGGACCTAAGGAAAAATCAAATACTTCTTTTCTGCTAAAGGAACATAGCAATAAATCGACTCTTAATGATATTCTGCTATGCTCATGCACAGGCGTCATCAGAGAAGCTTCCTTCTGCATTAAATGGGAACAAATACACAGATCCGAGCTAGACAATATGCAGAGAGTGAGAGACCTTGGAACACTCAGCCTGAAAACAGATGTCTCTATCTAACCCCTCCCCTCAGTGCTCATGGAGCAGTTCAGAAGAGGAGGCATCAAGATTGTAAGGCCAGAGGGTATGGAAGACACCAAGGAAATAAGGCCTTCTAAACACATATGAACTATGCACATATGAACTCAAAGACTGTAGCATTATACACAAGGCCTGGATGGGTCTGGTACAGATAGGGTTCCAGAACTGAGAGGCCAAGTCGATACAAGCCCTCATCCCTAACCCAGAAGCTATCTCCAATTGATAACCACCTGCAAAGAAAAAATTTGTTTTACTCAACAGAGTCTCACAGGGCATACAAACCACTCCTCAGGGCAGGCCCCATGCCCAGCAGTATATGACAACACAAAACAATATCACTATCATTCTTGGAGGTCCCTTCTCTCAGTGCTTTGTCCAGTCATTGCTTTTATTCTTCTTCCTTCCTTCCTTTCTTTCTTTCTCTTTAAAAGAAAAAAATTCCTTACAGGTCTTTTGTGTACATGTTATGATTTCTAGTGTTGTTTTTTATGGAATTTCTCTGCATATGAATGAATGTTTCTTTGTTCTCTATGTGTTTCTTGTGCTTTTTCTTTTACTTTTTCTTCTAGTAGTTTGTTTGCTTCACCCTATTCCAGTTTGCTTTTTTATTATGCAGTTTTCTTTTATCTTATTTTATTTTATCTTATTTTATTAGTTTTTTAGATGTCTGTTTGTATTCTAATGAGGAGAGAGAAAGGGTGTGAATTTGAGTGGGTGGGAAGTAGGGGAGAATCTGGGAGAAGTTGGGGAAAGGGAAACCATACTAAGAATACATTGCATGAAAAAAATCTATATTCAGTAAAAATAAATAAACTTAAAAAAAAAAGAATAGAAAGAGCAGCTGGGTGTGGTGGCACACACTTTAATTCCAGCACTAGGAGGCAGAGGTGGGTAGATCTCTAGGAGCTGGAGACCAGTCTTTATTGTGAGTTCCAGGTCATCTAGAACTACATGACAGAGAGACCCTGTCTCCAGATAGATAGATAGAGAGAGGAGAGAGAGATTTTTAAAAGAAGGAAAAACATACCTGTTTCCTAAAGTCTCTATTGCTAGAGTGAGAAGCAAATCATTCTCTTACTTATAAACCATGGCTAGAGCTCAGGAACATGCACTCCTAGTGTTAGAATGTGGGCTAGCTGCGTTCCTCCCAAGATACAAGTGGATTTTTAGGTGAGTAGCTGGACATCTTCTTTTTCTTTCTTCCTTCTCTCTCTCTCTCTCTCTCTCTCTCTCTCTCTCTCTCTCTCTCTCTCTTCTCTCTCTTTCTCTTTCTCTCTCTTCGGTTTTCCAAGACAAGGTTTCTCTGTTGTAACTCTGGCTGTCCTGGAACTCACTCTGTAGATCAGATAGGACTTGAACTCACAGAGATTCGCTGCAGCCTCCTGAGTGCTGGGATTAAAGGTGAGTCCCACTGTCACCTGGCTTTGGACATTTTCTTGAGAGCAATGGGATGTTCTATGTATGCTGGCATGCAAACCTCCAGCTGTGTCCTGCAGGGTTAGCAATAAGTAAGCATTAATGAAATGAATGGTACTTCAGTGTCTCCCAAAATCACAGTAAGGAATGGCAGATGCTATGGAGTTGACAAATGACATATAAAGGTGCACAGAATCTTAATTAATCCTTAAAATTATATGTCTTCCAGATGAGGAAGTCAAGGCTGTTGTGGAATATTTTACTCTTGTGTGCTGTTTTGGTTTTGATGCCTTGTAGTTGGGAAGCCAGATGCCTTGCAGCAGTGCAGGCCTTGCTTCCTACCTAGTCACACCCTTGTGCTAGCCTTGAAATCTCCACAGATAGACAGTTGAAGGTGATCAGCAGGTCACGAGCAAAGACTCTGATCACCCCCAGCCTAGTATCATTGTGTTGTAATGAAGGCCTGGAAGGATAGAGGGGGCAGGGGGGGATGTTTAAAAGGTCGAAGGCAGAAGAGACGAGAGAGTTTTTGGAGAGAGGATTTGGGGAAGAAAGATGAAGTCTCTGCCTAGCTGCCCGATTATGGAATTCCCTGAGATTTGACATGGTTTATGATTGATAAAGAGCATTGGAAAATTCAACAATGGACTCTTATTAAGCGATCAAACGGTACTATAATAATCGAAAGATACATTAACACGAGGCTCTTAAAGTTATTTAGGTTGTAGAGGGCGAAGCTGGATTCTGAGTCCAAATTTCACATGCTCTTCACTGCTTTCTGCCTGTCAGAGTGAATGTGTTTGTTGTGGGCTTGTGGATATTTGTTATATGTATCTGTAGATATAGATATGGATAGAGATATATCTGAGATAAGGTCTATGTTATCCAACTTGGTCTTAAACTCCTATGTAATTGTTCTATGTAATTCTGACTCTGTATCTGAGCTCTGAAGCTGTATTTGTTGGGGGCCAATTGTAACTGTTACTTTTTTACTTGTTCCTGAACTCTGCCTCCTGGATCTCCTGCTTGGCTGTTACTGAGACAGATTCTTAACTTGGAGATTTTTAACCCCTAGATATAAAAAGTTAGGAAGGAAAAGAGAAAAAGAAAGATTTCTTGACATCCCCTTACCTGTTACTAGACTAACATCTAACAACTTTTATCCCATCAACTGTCCCTGGTCTCAGCCTTGTGGCTTCCTTCCTTCCCACTAACTGCCTCTGTCTGAGCCTTCTCAGAAACTGTTAACTGTTCTTTATCTGAGCTTAGTTCCTGCCTGCCTTCCTATGAACATCTTCTGCCACTAACTGCCAATTCCAACTGGCCACATTCTCTTAAATAGAGCTCCTAAACTGTTTGCAGAAGTCTAAGCAGCTTATAACTATAAGGAAGGCTGCACAGTTAAAAAAAAAAACTTCTTGGCAAAGTAACCTACTATATTTCTATGCTCAAATGATAAATCTCTGCCTCCCAAAAGGCTTGGGAGCAGAGGCACGTGCCACCGCACTAGTTTCACAGTGCAATTTTTAATCACAACTTTTATTTATATGCACAAGAAAGAAACTTTTAGAGCTGTATAACCCAAAATCTGGTAGGATTTAGTGCTGTGTTTATTACCCATTATTAACATTACCTTGAACTTTATTTTGAATTTGCTTTCCATTCTATCTGTATATTAGATTTTAGTTCTGTGGTTATGTAAATACCATGAGTGCAGAATATTTACATCTAATTTTAGGCTTGCTCATTTAAAAAGAATACATTCTTAGTCAATACAAGGGGTCTGTAGATAAATTTTCCTTAAAAACGTTTATCATTGTAGCATGGAGTGGAAAGAGGTTTATGATCTCTCCACTCCTGAGGTTCTATGGACAACTGATGATGTCTGACGGGAGGAGAATTAGTTTTCTTCAAGGATGTGGTTCTTGATAGGTCGATCATGCTCAGTGGATGTCCTCTCACCTAGGAGTCTGTGGTGGTTTATATGAGAAATGTCCTCCATAGGCTCGGGTATTTGAACACTTGGTCCCCTGCTGGTAGTCCTGTTTGGGAAGGTTGTGAAACCTTTAAGGGATGTAGCTTTTCTGAAGGAAGCACTTCTGATGGAAGTGGGCTTTAAGAGTTCACAGCTTTGCCCTACTTTCAGTTCACTCTCTCTGCTTCATGATGGGTGAAGATGTGATCTCTCAGTTTTCTGTATGGCCCACTGGCTTCCACCCCCTCCCCCACCATTGTGGTCTCGGTGTCTCCTTCCCTCCCTCTTCCCCCCCCCCTCAGCCAAAAGAAACTCTTCCTACTGTAAGTTGCCTTGTTCATGAGTTTTTATCCCAGCAAAAGAAATGTAAATAATAGAGTTGATTTTTTTTAAGGTATTAAGTTGGGAGGTTGGGTGAGAAGAGTTGGGAAGATGTAGGGGGAGAATATAATCAGAACACATTGTATGAGATACTCAAAGAATAAAAAGAATTTCAAAATTTATAACTCAGAATAAGGATATACATCAAAAGTTTATCAGAAGGTTTGAAAACCTTGGGGTAATAGGATCGGATTTGATGTCATTCAACACTCATCTTTCGTACTTGCCACTGGGTTATTCTGTTCCTATAAGTCTCCACTTCTCTCTGTAGAAAATGGGACAGCCTTGCACAGGCACAGGAATGGGGTAGAACATGTAAATGAGGCATCTGAGACTTAGCATACAATACACACTCTGACTCCCATTCCTTCCTGCTCATTTTAAAATTAGTCCTAAAAGGCAATGCTAGAAATGGGATAAAAGCTATCTGTTTTGAAGAGTTCTTTGAAATGCTTTATTCTTTAAAAAAATAGAAACATAATATAGCCAGGAAATTTCTAGTTTCTTCAATGGGAAAATTGATCAACATGCAATTATAGAAAAGAGAGAAGTCATAGCTGAACAGGACCGTAAGGCTCATGCCACAGATGCAAAGGAAAATCTGAAGCACTTGTATGAGAAATGAAGTGGAGATACAGCCACCAAAGCCTCTCTTATTAAACAGAAATATACCATTTTAACAGGGAATTCTGATAAAGGAATGTTACTTGTCTGGTTTTGCCCATTCTAGGAACCCAATCATCTTGTGGTAGTTGGAGCAGAGATGACTGCCCTTACTGTCAAGGCACTTTTGGTTTTTATGTTTGCAAAGTCTTCAAGTTCAAATCTAACTTTTAAGAAGAGCCTTTCTGACTTGTTAACCCAGATAACTAACATCTTTGTCTGTTTTCCACTCCTCACCATGTCCTCTAACTTAGGTGTCTTAAAGTGGTTACTGCCTCAACCCGTGCCTTCTCAGATAATGAATTTGTCCTGGGGTTAAAGGATGAGTTTATTTTAATCCCTTTGAGCAGAAGAACCACTTCTTCATTGAGTCTCAAACAAAAAAAATGCATTTCTGGGCAGACAAGATGGCTCAACTGCTCAAGGCACTCACTGCCAACCCTGATCACCTGAGTTCCATTCCCAAGACCCTCATGCTGGAAAGAGAATCAACTTATGCAAGTTGTCCTCTGACTTCCATAATCGTGCCCCACAGAGACACATGTACAAATAAAAAATGTAAAACTGTATTTCTGAATTGCACAGAGCAATTATCTTCTGCTTCTTTAACCTATTTTGCAGCCTATTTTGCCTGCCAAATCTATTTTTGGAAACCCCCTACCTCTGAGCTATAAAAACCTTGTCTGCCTCACATCCAATGCTGCCCTTTTGAACCCCACTTTTAGGGAGAGACAATCTTGTACACGAATAAGAAGCTCGCTTTAATTAACTGCTTGCTTTAATTAATTTGGCCATGATGATTTGAGTCGGTGGTTTTTCTCTTCGGATCGACAAAACACACTTCCTTCAGGCCACTTCATTCTTTACAGCACTTCTGTGAAACGGGTGTTACTCTTACTTCCCAGAGCTCGGGGTCCAAGGACCACCACTAGACGTCATACAAACCCCCCAAACCGTCAACACTCTGGCACTCAGACTTCCGGGAACTGCGGGGTGGGGGGGTGAGGGGGAGGCCTTGGCGTCACTGCTTCCTCAGGCTAGCCAAGGTCTCGGCTTCCCGCGAGCGCAACCTTCCGGCGCCGCCCCTGAAGTGGCAGCCAGCCGTCATGTACACGCCAGGAAAGCCACCAGCCTTGTCTGCGCTCAGAGCGGAGCGGACAGCGCGAGGCACCCAAGGCCGCTCCGCCCCCAGAGCACCGCCTACCGGCACGCGGCTGGGCCAGACGGCACCAGAACGCCGCCCCGCATGAGGCCGGGCCGCGGGGCTCACAGGCCGCTCTACCCCCGCCCGGCCGTCTCGATGCTCCTCGGCTGACGTCATCACCCGGCGCTGCAGCACGGTGGTGGGCACGCACAACCAAGATGTCTCCGACGCCGGCGCTTTTCAGTTTGCCCGAGGCGCGGACGCGGTTTACGGTGAGTTAGGGGGCTGGAGGCTGTGGGTCTGACCCGGCGCTGCTGTTTCCTCTCTCTGAGGATTTCCCAGAGACCGAAGGCTTTACGCCGCTGCGTCTGCTCCTGGCCTCTTCTGGGATTGACACTCGGGAAAAGGCTCATTAGCTACCGGTCTGCTAGTCCTCCTCTGCCCCTCCGCCGGCGGGCACCGAAAGCCCTGCCCCGCCTTCGCGCGGGCAAACGTGGAGAGCTCCGTGGACTGCCTCCGTCAGCCCCAGATCCTCTGCTAGCTTGGCGGAGCAGGTGTCTCCGGCAGGAGCCCTGAAGTCTGTGTTCCCGCCCCGCCTCCTACATTAGCAGGAGGCAATCTGGCCGCCTGCTCATCCCCGTTTAGCCTTGCTCATCTCATCCTGGGATGGATAAGGAGTGCCTAAGCGGGAAGAGACGAACTGATCACCTTGGAAAAGGTTACCAGCCGAGAAGAGTTACCAGCTGCTGTTGATTCTTGCCTGTTTGAAAAAGGGTAGCCGAGCATTTAGAAAACACTTTGATGATGGTTTATGTATTAGAATAACACTAATATAGGTGGTTTTCTTTTCTCTGATACATGAGCCGGAAACTAAGACACCCCTAACCCTTCAAAAATCAAAATTGATTTGACTGACTTTTCTTGCTTTTCTGACTTTAAAACCACTGTTCTTTTTGTGTTGCCCATCATAGCAATACATGTAGGAAGAACATTGTTACAAGCTATTAGGCCCATAATCTACCATTTGTCCTAAGATTTCATGCACATTTTGACTTAGATATTTAACTGTGTTTGGGTAGTTGTAATGATGCCCGAAGGAAAATTATGTGGAAGAAGTTTTTTGTTTTTGTTTTGTTTCTTGTTTTTCCGAGATAGGAGTTGTGTGTAACTCTGGCTGTCCTGGAACTCACTCTGTAGAATGAGACTGGCCTTGAACTCAGAGATCTGCCTGCCTCTGCCTCCTGAGTGCTGGGATTAAAGGCATGCACCACCACTGCCCATTCGAAAAAAAATTCTTTATAGTCAATAATTGTCTTAAGTAGTTTTCTGTTTTGGAAGGTGTTTGGTTTGGTTTTCAGGGATTGTGCCTTGTTTGTGTCATTAGAAACGTTTTCTTCTCTTACAGCAGTCCTGAAAAGAACGTTTTCCGCCTTTTCTCTCAGTCCTGGGAATAGAACATGACAGAGAACTCTGCCACTGAGCTATGGCACCATGTAATTCGAGTTCACTTAGATAGTGCTTCTCAAACTTTGTTGTGTGGTTTTGTCACCTGGAGACCTTGTGAAGTTAAGATACTTATTCATTAAGCCTAAAGCGGAGGCCAGAGGTTCTGCATTTTTAACAAGTTGGATGCAATACCACTGCCACCGGTAGTTGTAAGGGTCTACATGCAGCAACATCCATCTTTAGCAGGTGAAGATGGAGAAACAGAGAGAAAGGAATGATCTCCAAGTTACTAAGCTTGCATACTATGGAACCAAGAATGGACACTTACTGTACAGATCTAAGCCTTTATGAAGTAAGAAGATGGCTCTCTAAATATGTGCAATGACCGCAATATTGTCTTCTTTAAATTATGACCAGTTTAAGACAATCATTTATTTATGCATCGCTTAGATTTTCCTGGCACTGGCAAAATGCCTGCAGGAGCATGAGTGTGTGAACATGCTGAAATGAGGTTGATAGGAAACAACTTAAACACTGCCACACCTCGGTGCATGTGTTGAGAGTGGGAGATAAGGCTGGTAACAGTAACATCACCAGGGAACTTCAAAACATGTCATTAAAGAACCATATAAATATGTGGGGTTTATTTTGTTGTTGTTTGGATAGAGTTTTAGTATGCAAGCCAGGCTAGACTGGAACTCAAAGAATCCAGGTTGACCTTAAACTGATGACTCATTTGCATTTGCTTCCCCAGTGCTGGTTGTAGGATATCCCACAATATTTGGCAAGATTTTTTTGTTTTTTAAATCAGGAAACTTGCATGGATGTGCTATATAAGAAAGGGAAACCTATGATGCAGTTGTCTAAACTAGGAGCTCAAGCCACAATCATGAAGTGGCATTAGAAATAAAGGTTACTAAAAATGACTGGCAGGAAATGTTTCCCAGTTGAAAACTTTTAGTTAGAAAGACATATAATAGGTGAATGGTAAATTTTCATAAACAGTAAGCAAACACTTTCCACTTATTTTTTATTTTTATTTTTGTAGAAATCTACCAGAGAGGCCTTGAATAACAAAAATATCAAGCCATTGTTGAATGCCTTCAGTCAGTTACCTGGCAGGTAAAGCATCATTGTCCATGAAAAGGGACTTCCTGAATGTTTATATTAATAGTGAACTATTTGTGAAATGAAGGGTTTTGTTTTTTTTAATAGTGAAAATGAAAAGAAATGTACCCTTGACCAAGCTTTCAGAGGTGTTCTGGAAGAAGAAATTGTAAGTATTTTTCCATTTGATTTGTTGGTAAAATTTGCTGACAAGTTACTAATTGGAAAATTGCATTATTATTAGAATGAATATTTAAACATGACATCTATTTTCTGAGCATGAGCATTCTGCCTTTTAGAAGCAAGGTTGACAGTTAGGATTATGTTATAATTGAGGCTCTTGATAGCTCAAGTACAGCTTAAGGTTTTGGTGATAAGAAAAGTTTTGACATGCAGTCTTAAATAGCAAGAAGTAAAGACTGAGCCAGGAAGATGGCTCAGCGGGTCAAGGTATCTGCTACAGAGCCCGTGGCCTGTCTTTGATCTCAAGATGGAAGGAGATGATTCCTGCAAGTTGTCCTCCATGCACAAACAGGAACATATTCATGTATACAAAATACATTTTCTTAAAATGTAGTTTTAAAAGAAGATTCTCATTTAGCTATGTAAATGGCGACACACTGTGTAATGGCATACGTGGTCTAGTCCAAGACTGTTAAGCTAGGATTAACTAGAATAGAGCTAGGATTCCATATCCTCATTTTCTTGTGAGATCATCCTCAGCCATTAACATACATAAATGACTAAGGCCTGTTTAACCCTGAGAGAGAAATTTACCCCAACCATGAAGAATTTAAATATTGCCTTTAGCAGGGATCCTGAATGAAAGGAAAACTTCTAACAGTTTATTTTTGGTCAAGCAGAATTTGGGTCCCATAGTGGTAGATTCTCTTCTGATGGTCATAATATAGTTCAGAGATTCAGTCCATTATCATCAGAGCAGGAAGCATGGTGGCACGCAGGCAGGCATGGTGCTAGAGAGGTAATTGAGAGCTCTTTATCTGGATTGGCAGGCAGCAGGAAGAAAAGTGTGAGCCATTAAATCTGGCTTTAGCTTCTGAAACTTCAAAGCCCTCCCCCAGTGACACACTTCCTCCAACAAGACCATACCTCCTAATAGTGCCACTCCCTATGAGCCAGTGGGGGCTATTTTCATCCAAAACACCAAACCAATTTAGAAAATAATTTTGTATAAGATATTTTATTCCTATGTGACAACTTAATAGTCTGAACTTTTGTTCCTAAATTAAATTACTTCTCTGTTTATAGATAAATCATTCTGCATGTGAGAACGTTTTAGCTATCATTTCTCTTGCTATTGGGGGAGTAACTGAAAGTAAGTATCATTCTGTTTGTTTTTTAAAGTTGTCTTAGATATGACCTGTTTTATTAAAAGCCTCTTGCCATACCTCTACCCCATCTGCTTTTGTTCATTCTTTATGTGTGGTACTGGAGACTAAACACAGGGCCTCATGCATGCTGTTCTACCACTGAGCTACATTCCCAGCCCTTGTTCATTGTTTGACTCCTACCGTTGCCAAGAATTTGCTCATACTTATTTCAAATTAGTTCCTATTTATTTATTGTCTCTATTATGTCATGCACATTTTGTAATTTATTTTTCAAGTGTTCTAATCATATATAAATACTTACTGAGCATCTATTATGTGTGCCTAGTACTAAGTTAGGATTTTGAGAGTCAGTGGTGAATGAATCATAGTGCCCGCCTATAAGGAACCCTATAAGGGTAATGGAAGAAATATGTTAATAGCTTACTATTGTGGTAAGTGCTATGATTAAAGTGTGTTGAATACAATAAAGTGAAAGTGGCTCTCAAATTAAAAATCTAAAGGAATCAGAAGAAATTTTAGAAAGGAAGATGTATTGGGATTTGTGACATATACCTATAATCCTGTGCTTGTAAGACTTAATCAGGACAGTCAGAGATTTGAGACCCTGTCCCCTACAAATAGGGACATGAGGGATTAAGGTTGCCAGAAATAGAGAAGAAAATATTTATACAAAGGACAGGTTCCCCATAGTTAGAAAAGCGTGTGAAATGAGAATGGCAAAGGAAACAAGATGTGTACTTTAAAAGCCTTTTTATTTCATGCTAACAGACAGCTTTAGAAGAGTAATTGGATTAGGGGAGACTGCTGGCAGAAAAACTAGGCAAAAGACTATTTAAAATGCAGCAGTGGGCACTGAAGAAATGGCTCATTGGCTAAGAGTACTTCCTGCTCTTGCAGAGAACCTAGGTTCAGTTCCCAGCACCAACATGGAAACTCACAGCTATTACTTGAATTTAGGGGATCCAACACCATCTTCTGGCCTTAGCAGTATATATGCATTCAGGCAAAACACTCATAAAATAAAAATGAAATAAATCTTGCTGGGCATGGTGGTGTACACCTTCAATCCCAGCACTTGGGAGGCAGAGCCAGACAGATTTCTAAATCCAAACCAGCCAGGGCTTCATAATGAGACCCTATCTCAAATAAAATAATCTTTAAAAACCATGCAGGAGTTGGAGAGATGGCTCAGTAATTAAGTAATTAATTAAGTAATTAATTGCTGTTTTTGCAGAGGACCCAGGTTCAGTTTCCAGCACCTATGTCAGGCAGCTCATAACTACCTGTTACTCCAGTTCCAGAGGATATAGTGTCATCTTCTGGCCTCTGCAGCCATCTGCTCTGTTAGTATTACTCATATCACATATTGTTTTGATATATTTTTGGATAGACCTGGAGCACACAAGGTAAAAATGGTTTCCCAGTGTCAACAGTGAACTGTTTTGTAAATTTAGATTTACAAATTTACAAATTCCTAATTTCTGATTTTACTTATTAAACTTTTGTGTGAACTGTCTGTTCATTCATTCATTCATTTAGCATACTTAGATGAGATCCCCCAACAGTTTTCTTCACCCTGTTCCTCTCAGTTTATAGTACATGCTTAGTTCATTAACTTGCTCTGTTACTCACTTCAAGTTGGTGATTATTTTACTACAAATTGGGAAGGCTGTGTCTAGAACTTTAACTGAGAAAAATGAGGACTTGTCCATTTAAGCTGCAAATAAATTCTTAAACACAGTTTTCTGCAGAAGATGTTTATTTTTGAGAGATTGTTATTGATACTCTATGTTTCATGTTTTCAAATTGTTCATAAATATTAATTCAACTTGACAGGTACTTGTTGAGCTTCTGTTCACTGTCAAACATTTAATGACTAAAACATTTTTTAAAAAATCCTACTTTTTAAAAGCTCAAGATTGGCAAGATGACTCAGCAAGCTTGACATCTGAGTTCTGTCCACATGGTGGAAGAGAAGAACCCACTCCACAAATTGTTCTCTCAGCTCCACACATGTGCACCCACACGCATCAGACAGATAACATGCACACACAATAATAAAATAAATCTGTGATTAATTGGTAAATGCTAAATTGTGCAGCAGATTGATATACTATGTGTTTAGGAGGCATGGATAAGGTGGTTTGCCCAAAAATATCAGGGTTTCTTTTAGATGAGCTGACATTTACTCTACTTTGAAAGATGAGGTTGAAATTTGCTGTGTCTTAAAGAGAGGTATGTAGGCAGAAAAAAAAAAATACTGTTAATAAAACCATGAAAGTATGAACATAGCTTGGTGTTTAGGAGCAAGAGCGGGATGTTTATAACCAAGGCTAAGATGAACAGCCTTTTGCAAAAGCTGGGATATAGACTGTGAAGGTTCTGAGACATTGTATAGCCCAGTGGTTTCCATACCTACTGACTCCTCAGAGTCACCAGCCAACTTCTATCTTTACGTATATCTTTAAGTATCTCAAGCCCTCACTTAGTTCCACTGTCTCAGAATCTTTGGCAGATACATAAACAATATTTTCAGGTTATAATTATTAAACGATTTGGCATATCATACTCTACTGCAGTTAGTGGCAGAAAATAGGCCTTTTAAATGTGGATGTACAAAGTGTATGACATCACAGAGTCAAGTGTCATAGGGTTTTAGGTCTAGCCTGTCTTTCTGCTGTAGTGACCCTGATCAGTAGTTGTCCAGCCTCTGCCAGACCAAGTCTGCTGATGGAGTTCATTGGGTCCTGTTTGGCAGTTAGGATGACACCAACCTTATATGGTTTGAAATTGGGTCCTATATGCTACCCCTGGTTCTAGGCAGTATTCCTCACATCATGTTCCAGACGTGATCTTACCAGTGAACCTACTTTACTCAGTGTTTATGTTTACATTGACCATAGATTTTTCTTTTCCACATATCGTATATATTTGGCTGCTTTTAAAAAACAGTGCTCAAGTACCCATGTCCTAGTAGAGACATGAAAGTACTTTTAACAGGTCTAAATGGTCTTTTCTTAAGGAAAATCGTTATTGCTGTTCTTTACTGACATTGACTTGAGAGACACATAGTAACTTTTACTTTATTATTACGTTATAATATAGCCTATCTGGAAAGTTCTTTTTCATGGGCTAGCTGACAGTGTCAAAAGCTCTTCATTGACTTGTGCTGCATTTGCAGGTGTCTGTACTGCGTCCACGCCATTTGTACTGTTGGGAGATGTCTTGGACTGCCTTCCTTTGGATCAGTGTGACACAATATTCACTTTTGTCGAAAAAAATGTTGCTACTTGGAAGTCAGTAAGTGCCATAGTTTCCTTTCTTGCTAATCTATCTCTATAGAATTATCTCTGTAAAATTCTACAGAGACAGAATTTAGAGCTAATAATTTTAATATTGGTGGTTGCCGAAACATTAGTCCCTATGAAAGAATTATATTCTGTGTTTTCGTGGAAGAACCAAATAAGAATCAGATGTAGAGAAAATTTTGAAGTGCAAAACAATAATAAATAACTTGAAGTTGCATACTTTCAGTCAGACATAATATGGTAAACCTATCATCCCAGCACTTATGAGGTGTGGGCAGGAAAGCTATGCTCTGAGACAGCCTAGTCTGTACAGGGAGAACCTGTCTCATACAAAAAGAAGACTTAGGGATGGGTTAGTAGTTTAGAGTACTTGTTGTTCTTTTAAGCAACCTAGGTTTGATTCCCAGTACCCACACATGGTAGCTCACAATTATCTGTAACTCCAGGTCAAGGGGATCTGATGTCCTTTTCTAGCCTTCACAGACACCAGGCACACATGTGGTACACATACAAACATGCAGGCAAAACACTCGTACATATGAAATGAATAAATGTGAAACAAATTTTTAAAGATAAATATGCACACACTTCTGGATATTTACAAGTTATTCAGTGCTGTGCTGTCTTAAATATCCAAAAGCATTTCACTAATAATGTTTTGAAATAAGTAAAAGTAGTGAAACATAATCTCATACATCAGTGCTCTTTAATATTTTAATTCCTATGATTTATTGAAGGGAGTGGGCAGCTTCCAAAGTGTAGTAATAATTTTGGTCTTAATTTCAGAATACATTCTATTCTGCTGGCAAAAATTATTTACTACGTATGTGCAATGGTAAGTAATTCAGTATTAAATTATTGCTTTTAAAACTGTGAATGTGACCAGAAAAATAGGTGGTTTATTAAATACTAGTGAAAACATCTTAAAGTAGATTAAAGTCTTTGTTTTTACATAAAGTCTTATTTATTAAAACTGATCATTCACTTACATTGATCTCGTCCACTGAACTTACTTTGACTTTCTGTGACAATGATTTCTACTTCCATTTTGGGAACCTTTGCTTTAGGAAAATACTGAATAGTTAAAAATACAGGTATGATTGTAGTAAATATGGAATGATCTCTTCTGTGTTTTTCATTTCTGTACATTGTTAGATCTCCTCAGAAGATTATCTAAATCTCAGAATACAGTCTTCTGTGGACGAATTCAACTCTTTTTGGCCAGACTTTTTCCTCTATCTGAGAAATCAGGTAAGCTTTTATACATTAAAATCTTTGCAAGGAAATCTCGTCAAGCTTTTAGTGAAGTAAAATCTTGTTATAATAAGAAAACTTAACATAAAAATTGAAAACATAGAAAATTTCTTTATTTTGTTGTAACTATCCCAGTCTAAGCTATGATATAGGGAACCTGAAGTTCAAAGTTTATTAACAATGTACTACTGAATCATAATAATTATAATTATGTAGGTATGAACTATCCTGTTTATATTTCATTTTATAATATAAGCCTATTTCTTTGTTTCCATTTTCTGTTTCATTAATTGCTGTTTAGTCATATTTAATTCCTATAATTTATTTCACAACTTTTAAACAAAAATATTTTTAAATTTTTTTCTTATACAAATAAGTGCTTTGCCTATATGTTTGTATGCGTACCATAAGTGACTGTTGCCCGTGGAACAGGAGTTACACATGTAAGCCACCATGTAGTGTTGGTCCTCTGTAAGAGCAGCAGCTGCTTTGAACCATTTGAGTTATCTCTCCAGCCATTATCTTACAATGTCTTATTGTGAAATGTAGATAAAGCAATGAAAAGTAGATAAATGTAATTATGAAGCAAACACATGTATAACCATTATTTGACTCCACAATTGGAACACTGCCTGTTCTCTAGAGCCTTCCTTTTCTTTAATCTATTCAATGCCAGATTTTTGTAGCTCTTTGATTTGGTTTTTCCCTGCCTTTAATATATTGTTGTGATGATTATATTAAAACATAATGTGCGTACGGTGATACATGCCAATAGTAAGTTATATAATATGTTATTGGTGGGTTTGTGTGTTTTTTGTCATGCTAAGGTCTAGGTTATCTATCTTTC
The DNA here is from genome assembly GCA_026225945.1 of Cricetomys ansorgei. NCBI lineage: Eukaryota > Metazoa > Chordata > Mammalia > Rodentia > Nesomyidae > Cricetomys > Cricetomys ansorgei. The sequence goes on along the minus strand of JAMJFZ010000242.1, from coordinate 45,301,733 downwards.
CTAGTCATTTCTTGGTTACTGTTAATATGGGCACACCATTTTTACATTTCAGATGTTCCAGGTGTGGCCATTGCTCTTAGACTCTTCTTTAGTACAGAACTTGTCTTAGCTAGGATTTCTGTGATTGTGATAAACATCATGACCAACAGTAACTTGGGGAGGAAAGGCTTCAGCTTACAATTCTTGGATCACACCCTATCACTGAGAGAATTTAGGGTAAAAACTCAAGGTAGAAACCATAGAGGAGAACTACATACAGGCTTGCTCCTCATGGCTTGGTCAGTTTGCTTGTTTTTCCTTTGAGACAGGGTCTCATTATATATCTCTGGCTGCCCTGATCAGCTCAGGGAAATCTGCCTTCCTGTAACTCCCAAGTGCTGGGATTAAAAGCATGCACCACTTGGCCCAGCTCAGCAGTTTCCTTTCTTACACACTCAGTTGTGGTTCTCGATTCTCAGATGATTTTAGCTTTTGTCAAGTTGACAAACACACACACACACACACACACACACACACACACAGACACACAGACAAAACCAACCAGATAGAACTGTTTTGTGAGAATCTTTATTTCTTTGATTCTTGTAAGAATGTTAGGTTGGTACTAGATAGAAGATTTCATTTCATTTGTGATAATCTTTATCTTCTAATCTCTTATTTTTAAACTTTATTACATTGTGTGTGTGTGTGTGTGTGTGTGTGTGTGTGTGTGTGTACACGTGCATGTGGAGGTCAAAGGACAATTTGTGAGAGTCAGTTCTATCCTACCATTTGGGTCCTGAGGATTAAACTCATATCATCAAGTTAAGCCATTTCATAGCCCTGATCTCACGTTCCATAGAATAATCAGATGTCTTTTGGAAAAATAACCTATTTTTTTCCTCTGCTTTTAAGATTTTGATTTTACTGTGATGTGTCTATGTATGGATTGCTTTTACCTTATCATTCTTGGAATTTATTGACATCTTTAATTTGGATTAATAACTTCTACCACTTTCTGAAAATTATAGTGATTATCTCTTCACATTTTATAAATACCTCTTCTGTTTTTGCATTGTCAATTAAATATCTATTCTTTGATTGTCTCCTCTGTCTACCTATATTCTATTTACCTGCCTCCCTATCTGAATATTAATCTTTGTGTCTTCCTGAGTTACACTCCGACACTCTGAACAGTCTGATATGGTTCTCATTTCTGGAAAGTCTTCTCACTTTTTAGCTTTTTAACTCCCTGTTGATACTTTGGAGCTTGTTTTTTAGTTTTTAAACATGGCAAGCATTTTCTTATTGTCTATATCTGAATATTTCAGTACCTTATATCTTTGTGAGTCCTTTTTTTTTTTTTTTTTTTACTTAGAGTGTCTGATAACTGTTGTGTGTTGTTTTTGAGAAGAATTAATTTTGAGGCCCAAGATGGATTTGATACCTATCTTTTTTTTTTTTTTTTTTTCCTTTTTTGGTTTTTGGAGAAGGGGTTTCTCTGTTTCTCTGTGTAACAGCCCTGGCTGTCCTGGGATTCACTATGTAGACCAGGCTGGCCTCAAACTAACAGAGATCCGCTTGCCTCTGCCTTCTGAGTGCTGGGATGTGCATGTGCCGCCACCACCTGGCTATGGATACCTTTCTTGAGAGAGGGTTTTCATTGCTTGTGTCTAGTGCCTTAAAAAAGGACTCCTGCCAGTTAGGATCACTTTTATCCAGCTTTTATTCTCTACATCATCCAGAAAATTGGCACTAGGCTACATTTTTTTTTTCACTGTTGCCTAAAGATGTAGATTTGAAGATGGTATGATACAGGAATTCTCCGTTTATTAGATTCTTTTCCTTCCTTTGGCCCAAAAAGCTACTTAAAGAATAACTGAATTTCCTGTTTGTTTTTTTTTTTTTTTCTGACAGGAATTACAAAGATGGTAATTACAAAATTACAAATCTGAATATCATTTCCTAATTTTAATAGTATATAACTCTAGTACAGTTATTAGCACTAAGAAATTAACATTGACAGCACTCATTGTCAACTATAGACATTTGAATTTCATGAACTTGATCACTTTTCTATCCCAGGATCCACATGTTAATTTTCATGTTACCTAGTCTCTTCCAAATAACAATCTCTTAGTCTTGTTTATCTTTTGTGACTTGGCACATAGGAACTGAAGTACCTTCTCAAAGCATTATTTTGAAATAAACACTGTTTTATACTGGCAGTGTTATCACTCGTTACTTAGTTAAGATGGTTTCTCCTATTTGTTTCTGTATATTAAGGTTATAGTCTTTTCCCCTTGTGATTTATAATGCTTATGAGGGGGGATGATATTTTGAAACCATACACAGATACTTCTTTTCTCCTTAATCTTTGCCTGCTAATATCTGTCAGTGGACCTTGCCTGGTGCGAATATAATTAGGGCATCATGGTGATTTTCTGTTGCTCTCATATTTTTTACATTTATTAATGGTGATCTTTCCATAAGGTACAGTTGTCTCTTCCTGCTGGCTTATTTTTAGTTTAATTACCTCTTCCCAAGTGAACTATGGGTATTTTATTCCTTGGATCATACTGTCGTATATTATTATTTACTTTTTTTGCTCACATTGTTTCTGTTTCTGCCAGTAGGAACTCTGAAATTTTCTTGGTATAGATTATTATCCAGGCTCATCTATTTTTTTCCTTTCCCCAGCCTTTGAGTCACCCATTATTCCAAAGAGCCTAGTTCTCTTATTTAAGAATGGTAGTTAAAGCCAAGATCTGGACCCAAGATACACTTACTGTGTCTAGAACCTCTCAGCAGGCAGAGCAAAGGAATAACTCACATGTATGAACATACACCTGTATGAACATAACAGAAAAAAATGAGATTACACAAGTAAAGCCCACACTAATAGACCTGCTTATTTTTGACTTGTTGCTGACAGTTAAATAACCTGGCCACCTTTGTAATATTTTTATTTATTCATTATATTCTCTCAGACTGAAATAAATGCTTTGGCAAAATTCTAAATATTCTGTGGACTTTTTTGAATGTTTTCAATAAAAAGGACTAACTCGGCCTAGTATGGTAGCACATGCCTGTTTCTAGCACTCAAGAGGCAGAGGCAGTCAGATCTCTGTGAGTTCAAGGCCAGCCTGGTCTACATCATCAAGCGCCAGAACAATCACGGCTGTGTAGAGAAAGAAGACCTTGTCTCAAAACAACAGCAAAAAATAAATTTTAAAAAGTGCTTGAAAATCAAATGTGATTGTTATTTCTGATTTCATTGTTATTTCTTATTTATAGATTTAGTATTTTATGTTTTGGTAGTATGTATGTTTTAAGTGTCAATGTCTTTGCATGAAAATCTCTATTTCATAGGTCTTAACTTGCAGAGTCAGTTTAACCTGGAAAACGTCACTGTTTTCAATACAAATGAGCAGGAAAGCACCCTGGGTCAGAAGGTAAGGCTGGTAAAACAGCTTCTTACAGAGCATACTTACAAGTTTTTATTAAGATGATCAGTATAAATAGGGCCCTTAAAGCATCAAAAATTTGAAGATCTGTAACTTCATTTTAGAAAATTTATTAGTTTATGTGTACATATGCATATGTGCATGTGGGGGGGGGCATGTGTGAAAGTCACAAGACAACCGTGTGGAACTGGTTCTATCCTTCCTTCTCTGTGTGAATTCCAAGGATCGGATTTGGTGACTAGGCTTGCACAACAGATGAATTTACCTTCTGAGTGGTCTCATTTTCCTTCATTTTTAATATATAGAAGCAATATGCATTCTGTGTAAGAATTTCAAACAATATTTAAAATACAAAGTATAGTGACTATAATCAAAGGTAGAGTGTGTTGAGTTATTGAGTAGATTGTCCTCTGCTAAAGTGGGTGTTAGAGAAGCTGTGCTCAGCCCTTTCGTGGTCATACTCACAAGGCACATATAGAAGGAAAGTGTTTTCCACTTCAAACGTTATTTGCAGCTTTTACATGTTTTTTGTACTTATTTCTATAACTGCTTCTAATCTTCTCCATCTAACCTTAAAAGACTTTTGAGTACTTATACAAACAAATATTATTTTTTCCCAAATAAGGTGATATAAAATATACTCTTAAGTTCATTTTCTTCTTTAAACTGATATATTTCAGTTTAATTTCACATTAGATTCCAGAGTGTATGTACCATAATTTGTCAGTAGACATTTAAATCTTTTAATTTTTTTTTTTTAAGCCAAGGGCTCACATAGCCCAAGCTGATCTTGAACTCACTGTATAACTGATCCTCCTGCCTTCACCTCCAAATGCTGGCTTGTGTCACCATGCCCAGCTCAAATGATTTCTAGTAATAAGAAATTGTTAACATTGTGGTAAATTGTATGTATGATTACTAAACAATGCATGGATCGCCTTAGGATAAGTAAAATTGCTTAGTCAGAGTGTGTGTGTCTTAGATTTTGATGGCTGTTGTTCAGTTCTCAGAAAAGGTACATCCGTGTGTATTGCTGCCAGTGATAAGTCAAGACTGCCTCTCCTTTTTCCACAGCCGTCACCTACACCAGCTTTTATTTTTATTATTATGATCTTTGTTTCAGTGACGAAAAATATTTGGAAAATAAGGCAGGTTTTGTGTCTTTACACATGGCCATGTTATGTTTGTCATACTACTCTAGGTTTCCTGTCGTCCAGAATTCCCATTACTTTAAAGACTAGAAGTCTGAACAATTACTGTAACTAGACTCTCTAGTAATATATGTGTAGCAGTATATAAACTGTCTAGTTGTGCAGCCTGTTGTCTTTTGCCCAGTGACTACATGACAGAGTGGTTTTTGTTTTGTTTTATTCAGCATACTGAAGACCGAGAAGAAGGGATGGATGTAGAAGAAGGTGAAATGGGAGATGATGAAGCCCCCACAACTTGGTGAGTTTTCAGAGCTTAAGATTTCCTGATTTATAAAGATAATGAATTGTTAATAAATTGTCAATTATTAGAATTAAAATACAGACAGGGAGGAGGGAAATTGTGCTTATAGGTTTCTTTTATATATACCTTTCATCTATGTTAAATAAAATAAATCCTGAATCACTAGTAGGCTGTATCAGTTGGCTTCTGAATTATGGGCAAATACTTGACTGTTTTCGCAGCCCACCTTACATATATTGCAACCAGTGGCAACTTTATGAGTCCCTCCCTTCTCCCTTCCATTAAACTATGGGCCTGGTGCCCATGGTAAATGTACTGACTTAATGACAAGCAAAGAATTAGAAACCACCTTTTCTCTCTCTTTTGTACTTAATCACTCTTTTCTTACCCTCTGTAGACCTGAGCCTTTGTTGCAATTACTCTCTTCATAGTGCTAATTAGAAGAGTGAGGAGGAAAGGGACAGGAAGACTCTGATAGCATTCTTCCATGTCTGAGGCAGTAGGCATTACTGTCAGTTGTAAGTGAAAGAATTTCTCTAATTGCTCCCTAGATCAATTTCTCTGTCTGCACAGGAAGGAGTATTTCTCATATCCCAGATTTCAAATTCAATTAGATGTTCATAAAAGAAGCATTTACAGTGCACTCCAGTGCTTGTTTGCTAGTCATATGACCTAAACAAGTGGTTTCCTACAGCTGAATTTGGTACCTTAAAATGTAGCAGTGCTGCCTACTCCCTGTGGTTGTTAAAAGAATTCAGAAAGATGATAATCAAAAATGATCCACTATAAGGTACTTGGTATTTTTCATGGTAGTTGCTGATAAAACATACAATGGAAAATGTAAAGCACACAGAAAAGTGTCTCTTCATTCTAGCTATAGTTACTCTTTTTTAAAGACTGATTTGTTTATATATATATTATGGATAAAGCAGACCTTTAGAGTCTGCCTGGGCAGCACTGGGTAAAAGTAGTAGGCTCTAAGATAATGGGTTACTGAAGTATAAATAGTACTCCAGAGGTACTTGCTAGCTAGTTACTGCCTGGTAGAGAGCTTTCAGATCTATTGGTGTGATTATAAACTAGTCAAAGGGCTGGCAAAGATGGCCCAGTTGGTAAAGATGCCTGATGCCAACCCTGAAAACTTGAGTTTGATCCCCAGAACCCACATGGTAGAGAGAACTGATTTCCATGAGTTTTTTCTGATTTCTGTTCTCATGCTGTGGCAAAATCGTGTTTGTGTGTGTGTGTGTGTGTGTGTACTAAACAAACTCATAAATGTAAAACTAAACTCATCCACAGGAAGGCTGTTTAAATAGGATCTGGCACTCAGCCATCTTTGTCTGTTGTAAACAGTTTTATGAATGGAGGAAGAAAGTGTGTGGAGAATAGTAATTCTTTATGAGTGAGTAACTGAGTTACTAGTTAGCCTTAAAAAATGAATTTAGGCCAGGTGGTGGTGGTGCATGCCTTTAATCCCAGCACTTGGGAGGCAGAGGCAGAGGATCTCTGTGAGATCAAGGCCAGTGTGGTCTTCAGGGTGAGTTCCAGGACAGCCAGAATTATAACAGAGAAATGCTGTCTCAAAAAAACAGAAAACAAAAGAATTGAATTTAGGTGCTGGAGAATGAGCTCAGTAGTTAAGAGCACTTGTTCTTACAGAAGACCCAAGTTTGGTTCCCAACACCCACGTGGTGACTTAAACCATCTACTCCTCCAGTTCGGGGGAAATCTGATGCCTTCTTCTGACCTCTTGGTGCATGTACATGCATTCAGGCAAAACACTCATACTAATAAAAATAAATCTAAAATAAAAGAACTGAAGCTGGGTAGTGGTGGCACACACCTTTAATTGCAGCACTTAGAAGGCAAAGGCAGATGGATCACTGTGAGTTCGAGGACAGCCAGAGTTACAACAGAGAAACCCTGTCTCGAAAAAAAAGACACAAAAATAAATTAAAGAACTGACTATGACTAGACTTGGTGACACATACCTTTAATCCCAGCCTTCAGAATCTAAAGCAGACAGATCTCTATGAGTTCAAGACCAGCCAGGACTACATAGTGAGATCTAATCTCAATCAATAAATAAGTAAATATAACAACAACAAAAAAATAAACTGAATTACAACATACCCATGAATTTACACTATGGAGTATATTTTATATTGGGTTCAAATAATGAATAAATATTTTTATACTAAAATTCATGTATAAGATTGTATAAAATAATTCAGTGGAGCCAAGAATAGTAATTGTTACCTCTAATTTGTTATTACTTACAAATTAATAAGTTGTGTCTCCTGGCACAGACCTATAATCCTAGCTGCTAGGGAAGCTGAGGCAGGAAGATATAAGATTCAAAGTATGCCAGATCCTATTTAAACAACTTTCCTGTGGATCAGTTTATTTGCTTTTACATTTATGTTTTTATTTGTTTAGTGTACATGTATGTTTATTTGTTTAATACAGGGATGTGCCACACAAATGCAGAGGTCAAAGGACAACTTGCAGAAGTTAGTTCTTTCTTTCTATCCTGTGAGTGAAATGGTCGCAAAACCCTGTCTATTGTTTTTAATAATATTTTTATTAATAAATTGAGTTTCATACAATATAGTTCTGTAACACCGTCTTCCCGTTCCTCCTTAATTTACTCTCCCACCCCTGTGCCTTCAAAAAAAGAGAAAGAAAGACAAGAAAATTAAGTCCAGCTAGTGTGCCAAGAGCATGGTTCCTGGGCATTATCACAGTTCCTGGAGGCAGCAGGCTGCTCTGGTGATGGACATTCACCTGGCCCATACTAGCCTGAGACCAAGCACAATGCGTTCTCACTGCACAAGACCATGGGCACCAGGCTCCAGCAGGCACCCGAACACTGAGCAGACACTCTGATATCCTGAAAGCACAAGGGCATCCTGCAGGCCCCCAGACATCCCGCATACATCCGGACATCCCACAGGCACCAGGATATCCCCCAAGTTCCAGGGCATCTCAGAGATGCCACGGCCTCATGCAGGCACTGGGCCAACCCGCAGACACTCTAACACCACATAGGCACCTGGCACCACACAGATACCTGGACATCCTGCAAGCACCAGGGCAAAACCCTGTTTTAAAAAAAGAAAGAAAATCTAGGCAAAAGATGTAGCTCAGTGATAGAATACTTGTCTAGCATGCATCAAATCCTGGGCTTAATTCCCTGTGCCACAACATTTGTATGTGTGTGTGTGTGTGTGTGTGTGTGTGTGTTATGCTTTGTGTGGGTAGATAGGAACTCCGTAAGTTTTTATAGAATAGTAAAAGTAATCAGTAAATTGGTGTCCAGTATGTAGATTCAAGTTTATTTAAGGAGCTGGAGGCATAGCTCAATAGAAACACAAACCCTAGATTCAGTCTTCAACACCAAAAACTAATCTATGTAGCCATGAAAGAATAATAGCCAGCAGACGGGAATATAACTATCATTTGGGAGATGTTTTAGTGACTCAACTATAAAAAATTTTTAGTGTTTTGATACTGCTTCAACATTTACTCTGGAATGGGCATGTATCTCAATGGCAAAGTATTTGGCTACTATACTATAGTAGTATATATCCACCAGCACCACAGAAAATAGATGAAATTGATTCTGTAAGGCACCTCACCACCAGTCTAGTTAAAGAAGTTTGGAAACGATAATCAGCAACTTGGAATAAAATTCTTCTTCAGAGGGAGATGCAATTGTGAGGATCTGATTTCTAATCCTCAGAACCCATGAGAACCAGGCACTATAGCACACATCTGTACTCTCAGAGCTTCTACAAGAGAATACCTGAAAACTCACAGGCTAGCTAACCTAGTATATGTTGCAACAAACAATAGTGATTCTGCCTCAAAGAAGGTGGAAGGCAAGGACCTACACCCAAGTTGTCCTCCAATGTCCACATATGTACCTAAACTCACACACATTATGAGCACACACATGAATATACAGAAATACTTAAAAATAAAAGATTCTTTTTTTAAAAAGGACTTATTTTTATTTATGTATCTATGTCTAAGTATATACACCTGAGTGCAGGTGCCTATGGAGGCTAGAGAGGTGTCTAGTCCCCTAGAACTGAAGTTTCAGGCAGTTTTGAGAAGCCTGATGTGGGTGCTGAGAACTGAATCCTGGTTCTTTGCGAGGTGATTAGGGCTCTTAACCACCAAACCATTTCCCCAGCCCCTAAATAATCAAAGGCTTCTTATTGTTGTTAAGCATTAAATTATATTTGGATCTTCTAGTGACTGAAACAAAAAGGGACATATAAATGGTTGCATGATTCTCCATTAGAAATGTTAGAGATAGCTTTCTGTTTTTCTTAGGATAAATCCCCTGGTCTCACATAGTATTGTGGCCAGATTAGAAGTTGAATTAGTAATGCCATAATGAAGTCACTAGAAAAAGACTTACATCTGTGATACTAACTTGATTTGTTCCCTTGTGTATTTGTCTCATACTAGCATCTCCTGCAATAGTTGATAGATTCAAACTGGTTTAAGTCTAAAAAGAAGCATTACAGGGCTGGTAGGATAGTACTTACTCACAAGGTAGTCCAGGAACCCAGATTTCTTGACTTCTTTTCCCAGCATACATTTGCCTTTCTCCTACAGTGCAATATAGCTCACTGCCACTGTGAATGCAAACACTTGGACCAGCAGGAAAGGGGAAGACAGACGGTAAAACATAGCCCACATACTGCATATATGACTTCTTCCAACTAATTTCACATGGCCACTCCTAGCAGCAAGGAAGATCAAGAGTCATTAGTCTTTCATTCTAAATAGCCATATATTTCATTAAAATGCAGGGACTCTTATCAGTGTACAGAGAGTCTATTGAAGTTTTCAAATCCATACAGATTGTTGGTAAAAGATTATATAATTATTTGTGAATAACTTTTAGGGAATAGAGCCTTTTTTAAGGTTTTGTGGCCCAGGAAAAGGACATTTATATATGTGTCAAGCAATTTAAGTGATTTAATACATTTATTTTATAGCTCTATTCCAATTGATTACAACCTGTATAGAAAATTCTGGTCACTTCAGGATTACTTCAGGAACCCAGTACAATGCTATGAGAAGATTTCTTGGAAGACTTTTCTCAAGGTGAGTTACTAGTTACAGACCTTAAAAGCCGATACTTCACAGATAGTGGCAGAGCTAAACTTTATCTTGTCCTAATACTTTTCACTAAAGAACTCTGCTTTTGATATTTTTATACCTGTTATATAATATACAGAAACTAAATTATGAATCAGTTCTTAACCACTGGTTTTATAGTATAGTTTTATAAGGTTTAAAAGATAGTAATTAAAAGCCTTGAGGGTCTGTTTCTAATAGTAATTGCTGTCAACATAAATTGGTGATTTTTTTTTCAGGCTGTCTTCTATCTTTGAAGAGTTTTTGATGTGCACACAGCAGGGTTTACTGAGAGGCAGGGAACAGCTCCCACCGCAGGGAGAGGACGTGAAAGGAGTTGCCCTGCCCAATTGTTTTCTCCCAGTAGTCCTATTAAAACAAGGTTCATAAAACTATAACTCCAAGTCAAGTCAGTCTGCTTTGTAAAGAGGTTTGTTGGACTCCAGCCACAACCATTCACCTATCTGTGGTTTCCTGTGCTGTGTGGCAGGGTTGAGTGGTTGGGACTGACACCATACAAAGCCCAAAACATTCTCCTCCTTTACAAAACTTTTGCCAAACCCATTTTAGAAGAATCCCCATATTTGTCTTGTAGAAATGGAAGATTGTAATCCAAAAAAAGATACAGTTTTTAAAGTAACAAGGTTAAGTTCTTTGTGTTAATTTATTTGCAGTTTAGAGGAATAGCACCATCCAAATTGAGATTAGAATGGTGAATGAGAAATTACAAGGAACTATCTTCTCCCACTACCACCTGGCTATCTTCTCAATCAAATTATCTTTTCATTGTTTTGTTACCACATAAGATGTTTCTGAGGTTTCCATAGCTGATTAAACAATTGATTTTACTGCTAATTTTTTTGAAGTTCCTTAATAGTTTTATACATGAATTTTAAACATTTTTATCCCATTCCTTTCTATTATGCTTCCCAGCAAGTTCTCTTGCTTTCATGTCTTCTGTTTTCACCTGACCAAACTGAGTTTAATTAGATTTGCTACATGCATGTAGGAGGAATGGAATGTGGCAGTGAATCCATGGTTATACCCCTCAACAACCATTAACTGTCAGCAGACCCTCAGAGAGGGGAGGGGGCCTTAAGTGCTCTCCCCAATCCATGATCAAACTGACAGGACCAGTCTCATGCAGTTCTTGTGCAGGTAACCACAGCTGCAATCAGAGTACAGCTGTGTCCTAGCCAGGAGGCGTCTTTTTGCTGCATATCTGCCTTCATTGTCTGACCTTTACACCTTTCTGCCCCCACTTTCACCACGTTCCCTGGGCTTGGTGACGATGATACAGATATCCTACTTGGGGCTTGAGAACTCCACTATCACTTACTCTCACATTTTAGTATTAACCATCCCTCATTGCAATAAGACTGATGAAGTCTAAGCACAATGCTAGTTTGTTCATATAAAAATGAGTCTTTGGAATACAATGACATCCTAACCACTAAGCAAAACAATTCCCTGATGAATTTTTATATGCAATCAGCTTTTCATATCAGTAGGCTCTGCACCTGTGGTGTTAGTCACAGTCATCCACAGATTGAAAATATTTGGAAAATTTGTGTCTCTACTGACACAGTCTCTACGTAGACTGGTTTCTTATAGCAAATATTATCATAGCATTTCTATTGTATTAGGTACTATTTGTATGAGATGATTTAGACAGCTATGCAGGAGAGTATGCATAGGTACTGTGCCATAAATGATACATTTCAATAGCATCTGATTTTTGTCCCAGAGTCAGAGTTGAACAGATAGCCAAAGGGGATGATTGTACTATCATAGCATTTCTTTTTCTGTTTGCTTAACACTTTACAAAATTTTGTAAAAGTTCTCCTTATTGCTGTTAGAATTTTTTATGCTTTTTAAAAAAATATGCCTTACATTATACACAGATTAATTGGGAGTGAATTCTTAAATATTTGGTACAGAAAATCACTAAATGAAATTTTTATAGCAGTGTCAAAGAAAACTAATTTTCTTTTCTTTACAGTATTCTGAAGAAGTTTTAGCTGTTTTTAAGAGTTATAAATTAGATGATACTCAAGCCTCCAGGAAAAAAATGGAAGAATTGAAAACTGGAGGAGAACATGTATACTTCGCCAAGTTTTTAACAAGTGAAAAGGTACGAGTCTTTTCTATGAAGTACGAGGAATTTTGTTCTAAATATGCATAGTATGTTCATGTTCAGTAGAATGGCTTTTTACTTTTGGTTATAGCCAAGATTAGTTTTAGTTTGAGATTTCCTTTTCTTACTTAAACAAATAGGAAAAAGTTCTCCATTCAGTTGCTTTAGTAGATTTACTTTAGAATGAATGTACCTAGTTACTTTGAAGTGTGTATGTTTTATATTTTAAATTAGGATTTAATTTACACTTATAAAAATATTTTGCAACTCGTTTATCATACAGTTAAAAATAAAGGGCTTTAAAGTTGCCTGTTGATTTTATATGCGTTTCAGTAGGTTTTGTTCAACATGGCACATTGAGTTTATGTTTTGACTCACTCCTTTGTTGCAAACACATAGCAATGACAAGTAAAATATAAAAAGAGAAAACAAAAAAGACAAAGCTGGGTTTCTAGAAATAAATATCTTCATAGATCAGAAATAGCAAGTTATGAGAGTGAAGCTGAAGCCATGGCCTGCTAGGCTCCATCCAAAGCAGATGGTGGCCCCACAACTTTGACTGCAAGTGACAGAGGCCAAGCATGTTCCCTGTTGTACCAGGGCAGAGCCACATACTGCTGGTAGCTGGGGACCAGTATAGAATTTTGCCTATATTACCAACTTTCTGCCAAGAGCCATGATTTTATAGGAAGTTACCAGCCCCGGGATAACAAAGCTACAGCTTTGTCTCCATCTGCTTGTTCAGTGGCTTCATAACACAATGCCACCACATCAAATAGCTCCCCCCTAGAAATCAGAACACTTCTTTACACTTATGCCCTATTGCCCTGATGGATATACATGCAAAACTACTAGATAGAGACAGTGTACACAGAGAAGAAAAGAAAGTGAAGTAAGCAAATAACTCAAGAGAAAATCTTCCCATTCAAACCTTCTGATTAATTACAACTCCAGAGTCTAAGGAAATCCAGTAAAAGATCACCAGCAAAATCAACTATTCAAATATACACATTTATTACAGGCAATATATGTATATTATACTCAGAGATAATTGATCCATCAAAAAAGACAATTTGGGAAACAGAAATAGGTATAAAGACAATTGGACAATTGTAATTGATAACTAATTATAAGTCATAGAAATAACAAGTATAATCATTGAAACTGAAACATTATAAATTATGTATAAAATCTATACATAAATCTAAAAAAATATGGGTCAAAAGAGAACCTAATGAACAGTGATGAGAACTCTGCCCAGAATGCAACTCAGCACACAGAAAGAACATGGGAACGTGGATTGAGAACACGTAACAACAATCAATTTCTAAAGAACAAAATAGAGGGAACAGTACAGAAACTATGTAGCAAAGATTTACAGAAAGTTCAAGTCTACAGGTTAAAGCTGTACTACAGCTTCTAAGCCAAAGAGAGAGAGAGGGAGAAAATACACACTTCAGTACATGTTCCATCTGTGGTACAAAGGAAATCTTTAAAAGTCACCAGAGATGGGGATAAACGTATACACTACGCAGAAACAGCCATTTCAGACTTGCCAACCATCGCTATCCTGGAAATAGCCAGGAAATATTAAAGTATTGAGGAAAAACAGCCATGATTGTAAAATCCAAACCTAGCTAAATACATTCAAGACTGCAGATGAAAAGACAGACACTTTTATTGAAAGACTTGGGAAGCTTGCCACTTAGACATCCTTACTTTGAAAAAACTAATAAAAGATGTTCTTCAGGAAGAAGGAAGCAGACCTGTGAGAGAGGAATGGGATGCAGAAAGCAAGAGTAAACACAAAAATTGAAAACAAAACATGACAATTTATTGTTGACAAACAAAACAAACAGCTAATTTTTAAGCTAACACAGAACATGACAATGTCATATGAAAAGGGAAAACAGAAGTGTCCAGTGAGCAATTTAAGCTCAATGCAGACCCTGTAATATTTAGGGAAAAGGTGGAATAACAAATAACTTGAGAATATATGTGTATTAAAGTCAACATGTAGCTCCCAAACAGCAGAGAAATGAAGTTAGAGGGTAGGGAAAATCCAACAGATAATAAGAAAATACTGGAAAAGAGAAGGAAGTCGAGATGCACAGTATAACAGACAGAAACAGATTGAGCTTACCTAATGGACAAATAGTTTGGATTTGGATTTTTAAAACTCAGTTTATAATTATTAATATTAATGAAGTAAACATAAATTATACTCTATGTTAAGGAGAAAAATAAATATCAGAATTCTTGCATAACAAAGAAACTTCCCAAAACAAGCAAATAAGAAAAAGCTGAGGTGTCAATTTAAGTAATATTATCAGAAGAAAAAGGAATTATCAAACATCCAAGAATTGTGACATTTTAGGAATTAAAGATTGATTTCTCAGGAAATGACAGCCTGTTTTTTTCTGGTGAGAAGGGTACAAATATTTCCAAGGACATTTTAATAATAAAAATTAATAGGGTTAAGCGTTTTAAAGAAATTTCTACCTCATAGTGTAAGATAGGTGAGTTTCCTTTTTTATCCTTTGTCCACTGTATCAGGCTTTGCTTTCTAAATGTGTCTCCCTTTTTAATGCCTTGCAAGGATTTCCTTCATCAGCAATTAGGAAAGATAAGCTTTCAGAGTTAAACACTAATTTTATTACTTAGTAGCATGAAGTAGGTAAAAAGCAGCTTTGAAAAGCTTAAAACTTACAGCCTAAAAGAAGAAAAGCACAGAGAATTATACTAAAGAGAATGTGCGGGGGCTGGAGAGATGCAGCTCAGCAGTTAAGAGTGTTTCCTGTTCTTCCAAAGGACAAGAGCTGGTTCCCGCACCTGAGGTGGGTGGTTCTCAGCTCCAGGCACTGTAAATTCAATGCCTTTTTCTGGCCTCTGAGAGCACCCCACACAGATCTGTCTCTCTCTCCCCTTCTCTCTCTTTCTTTCTCTCTCCCCCTCTCTCTTTCTTTTTCTCTCTCTCTCTCTCTCTCTCTCACACACACACACACACACACACACAGATACACAAAAGAAGAAAGAGTGTGAGGTGTGAGGCCTGGATTTATTTTATTAGCATTTCCAGTGTTTGTTTTTTTTTAATTTATTTATTTGCATTTTCTTCTTTGCTGCCTCAAAAGCAACAACTTGATCACTTAATTTCCAGTGAAATATTGGTAGTACGTTATCTATGGAATTAGAAATATGCAATGTTTTACAGGTTTTTTCTGCTTCACTGAAGGAAACCCTCCAGCTTTTCTATACTTTAAAATACCTTTCATGGTGTCTTAAAGACTGGGATTCTCCAAAGAGTCACCCCACCTAAGTACATGGCAGCCTGCAGCCTGATGGTTTTTGCTGTTAAAAGATAGATTTGATAAATCATAGAAAAGATAAGATATTCTTTTTCATGGGTATAGGTACCTTATTCTTTGCCAGAAAAAGCTAGTCAGTGAAATAAAACACTGCTTGTCATTTCAACAGTAAGCAGGTTTAGAAAAGTTGCTTTGGGACATTGCAAGGTTAGATATTTCATAGTGTAGTAGACATCTAATTTGATGGGAATGTTATTACCCAGAAGTGCTATACTTTGCTTACACAAATGTGGTCATTCTTTCCCTTAGGAGAGTTAGGAGATAATACCTGACAAGGATGATATAATTTTTATATTTAGAGTCAAGCCAGCCAAGTAGCAGTCAGCAATAGGCATGCTCTCTACAATTTTGCTGTTGTAAGTTACTCTTTTAAAGATGGAATTTTCCCTAGAAGCTGTGTGAGAGTGTGTGTGTGTGTGTGTGTTTTGGCAAAACACATCCAAATAGATACAAGTCCAAACACTAAGTGTCATAATTCTCTTGCTAGTAAAGTAGAATAATTCGGGGAAATTAGTTGCTAAATGTAGTACTCATAGCTCTGTTTTCTCTTTTTTTGTTTATTTTTTATCTTTTATATTGCTTCAAAGTCTTAAGAGAAATTTAATTAATTAATTTAAGTTTCAGTGTTTATATTGGAATATCAGGTGCCCACCCCACTTAAGGTCAGGTTCTCGTTTATCACAGTCTGCCCTCTAACTCACTCTGTGTCCAAGGATACTTTGAACCTCGACTCCTCCTGCCTTTGCCTCCCCAGTTTTAGGATTACAGACATGTTTCACCAGTTTTTTGGTCACTATATCCTTAAATTGACTTTCTTTTAAAGGGGTTGAGATTTGACAACTCCTGCCTTCAGCAAACATAGACACTGAAACCTTTAAACTAAAACTTAACCTTCCTATTTTTAAGTCCATTTGGGCTGGAGATGTGGTTGTTAGTGAAGTGCTTGTTATCAGGCAGAATGTGCTGGGTTTAACCCGTAGCACTGCGTGAGTGGGTGCGGTAATACCCAGCCTGAAATCCCAGCTCAGAGAGTGGAAGTAGAAAGCTCAGGAGTTTGACCCCAGTTACATAGAGCAGGTTGTCAGCCACCATGTAATACATGAGACCCTGGCTTAAGATGATAATTATTTTTGTTTTTAAAAAAAGTTTTAGAAGAAGTATTTGAATGTAGGAATACTTGTGGGTGTCTCAGAGTGCACAGTCTGCTTTTTTTGTCTCGGGTTCTACTGAACTTGAGGCTACTGCCATCTGGACTGCGAGGGTGGCGGATTCAGTTGTCCTCACTTCTCAAACAGTTTAACTTAAAAAAAGAACAAAGAAAGTAGGGATACTATTAAAAATTATGATTTAGTTTTTATATCAGAATCGTTTTTTCTTCTCAGAAAGCAAATGCTTTGTAACTCAATTGAGTAAGATATAGGGGAGTTATCTATTCCCATTTTACAGTTTAGTTCTCTAAACCCTGTCTTAGCATCTGATCTCTTCTGTAAACATTCTGGCTGTGTTACCTCTTTATTTACTCTCAGTCTGTAGAGAAAATGGCCACATTAGAAGCATTTGAACTTTGAATTTGATTATTCTTTGATTAAGAAAAATTTTAACAATTTGCCCACATATAAGCGCTTATGGTACTCAGTAACTTCTTAAATTTTATACTTGGTTTTTGTTTTTTATTTTTTGTTTAGTTTATTATTTATTTATTTATTGGTTTTTCGAGACAGGGTTTCCTCTGTTGTAACTCTGTAGACCAGGCTGGCCTTGAACTCACAGAGATCCACCTGCCATCCATCTTCCCAAGTGATGGGATTAAAAGTGTGTGCCTCCGGCTATATTTGTTTTGTTTTTTTAACTCTTGGGGTGGTAGAAGGGCAAGAGGGAGACATGGGTGCAACTACCCATATGGGCCAAAAGTGTCAGATCCCCTTGAGCTGGAGTTTTGCAAGCTGGGTGTTGGAAACCAAATTCAGGTCTTTGCAAGAGCAGCATGCACTCTTACCCACTGGTTATCCCATAACCTTCTTGTCACTATTGCACTCAAGTTAGCATATCTATAAGAGTGTTCTTATTCTAAGAAGAGGAAACATTCTATAATAGCTCGGAGTATACGACAGAAGCAGCCCTTTGTTTGCCCTACCTCACAGGGGCAATTCTCATATACACAGATGGCCTGAGCTTCCCATAGACCAGATTTTCATTGGTATATTTATCCTCCTGGAAACAGTTCTTTTTCTTTCTCTTTTTCTTTTTTCAAGACTGGGACCCTGAGTCTTAATTTTATTTTATGTGCATTGGTGTAAGGGTGTCAGATCCCAGGAACTGGAGTTAACCAACAGTTTAACTGTGGCCATATTCCTTCATAAACATATGTCTGACTGCAGAGATGAATAGTTATGACAGAGACCATACAGTCCACAAAGCCTAAAATACTAATTTCTCCCTCACACACACACACACACAAATTGCTAGTTCCTGAACCTAAAGGTACATGTATCAATGTGGTAAATTTCAAACAGTAGTGTGTGAAAATAGCAAATTACAGAATAATGAATGTTTTGAAACACCCCCCCCAAAAAAAAAATATATATATACATATATATGTGTGTGTGTGTGTGTGTGTGTATATATATATATATATATATATATATGCATAAGAACCCTAATCACCAAATGGGAAGGAAATAGGAATATGGAAGGTGATAGGGACTTGTGTACAACAAGTAACTAGGAACAAGTAACTAGTAAATAGTGAATATTGAACTGTTTATTCCTTTTAAACATTTGAAGTGCTTACTTTTAAATAGAATATTCTTATTTCATGGTGTTAATGATTACAGTTAATGAAACGTTTAGTAATGAAAGTGCACTGAATTTTTTCTAGTACAGATTTGTAAAGTATCTTATGTTGAATTGATAGAAATGGAAAATTTCATATTTAGCCTTTATTTTGCCAGGAATATTGCTTTCGTGTAAAATTGGTAAAAAGCGTGATCAAAGATAATAGTATCAGCCATTTTGGGTTGAGAATAATATCAGGCAGTTGAGGCCTGAGCTAAGCAATATAGTAAAAGCCAAGGAATATAAAAGGCCCTTTGTTTTAGAAACAAAAAATGTTTACAAAGAAATATTTGATCCATAACACAATAAAAATGGTGGCATCTGATAGGAAGTCAAAGAAAAGTGGAACTAGAAAATGTGTATTGTAAAGGAAGAGAAAGGTTGAAGATACTTAGTCTTAGCTGTCACTGGCTGGTTGGTAGATTTGAATATGTAGTTCTGTCTTCCGAGCTTCATCCCTCAGTATGTGATAAGAGGCAGTTACTGTGTGTAAACATAGCCACAACTCAGCCCGCACTGTCTAGCTGAGTGTTATCATTTAATCCATGTTTCTACCAATAAAAACTGCCTTACAGCATAAAGATAAACGTGCTTGGGGCTCTCTCCAGATGGCTCAGCAGATAAGAGCACTGGCTGCTCTTCTAGAGGACCAGGGTTCAATTCCCAGCACCCCCATGGCAGCTCGCAACTGTCTGTAACTCTAGTTTCAGGGGGCCCAACATCCTCCCACAGACATACAGGCAGGCAAAACACCAAGGTACATAAAAATAAATAAAATATTTTTTTAAATACAAAAAAAGGTAAATGTGGTGAAGGGCACTTAGAGATGAAGACAAAGAATTAGTAGACATGCCTAGGCACTTGGGCTCCTCAGTGCACTGCAGCCTCAGTGCAGCTACTTCAGTCTTCTTACGGTGTGATGTCTGTCTCTGTCTTCTGCCCCCGTCTCTTTCATCATTTAGATTTGTTACTGGAAGTTGTAGTTAAGACACTGCTTCTTCCAGATGCCTTCTTAGAGTTTCTTAAACAAGTGAATATTGCTTGGGCAGGTAGATGGTAGACTCTTTCAGTGTGGCTTTCTGAGGAAAACTCATGTGTTTTGCTTTATTCATGAACCAGATAGTTGAATTAGTTGAACATGAAATAGAGTTGGTTATTAGCTAAGTATATGACTCTGGAGATTTGGAACAAGATCTGGGTTCAGAGTATAGATTTGGGATTTGATCAGTTTTTAAGTGGCAAACAATATACACAGTGTATGAGATCAGCTGGAAAAGAAAATATAGATTGGAAAGAAAAGAAAGTGTAAAACCAAAGCCTTAGTGGTGGTACACGCCTTTAATCCCAGCACTTGGGAAGCAGAGGCAGGCGGATCTCTGTGAGTTTGAAACCAACCTGGTCTACAGAGTGAGTTCCAGGACAGCCAGAGTTACAACAGAGAAACCCTGTCTCGAAAACAAACAAACAAAAAAAGGAAAGAAAATAAAATCAAGACTTAATGAAGAGGAAAGAAGGTGGGGAGGTGTAGAAGAGCAGGGAAGCCTAGAAAAGGAGTGGGGGTGTAGAAGATTGAGAGAGCAGGGAAGACTAGTAAATAGTAAAGTTTAAGTTCTTGGGAGCCAAGGATGCCTTGTAGGATGAAGCTGGTGCTCGGATTTAATAGCACATGTTCATTGGTGATCTTAGCAGAAACACTTTTAATAGATACAAAACAGTAAGAAAGCCAAATTAGAGCAGGTTGAGGGGCAAATTGAAAACCATGGGTATAGCTGGTTCTTTTGAGTCTTTGCCATTTGGAGAGGGTGAGGCAAGGACGGTGAGTTATCTTTCAGGGAGATTATTTAATACTAAGAAATGAGCTTGGGAAGATGGAAGGGGAGTAGAGGGGTCAGAAAGCAGGAGTAACCAATGGGGCTAAGTTCTACTGTGGTCCACAGATGGGGCTTGGTTAGACTGCTATGTTCAGATGAAAGGATTTTCTTTGACCAGGAAGATACAACAGAGGCAGATGAGAAAACAAGTCTAAGTGCAACTAAGTTTTACGTTGAGTAGGAAGCAAGAAATCAAATGGTTTCCGATGAGATGAATTTTTCTTCTCATTGAAGGCAAATAGAAATTGAGAGGGGTGGTAAGTAGTGTTTTGGGAAAGTGAAAAGGTTTTAAATAGTTGCTGTGGGGAACATGAGAGATAGCCTTAAAGAATAAAGACAGATTGCTGAGTAAAACAAAGATACTCCCCTTTGGGGCATCCGAGTAGAGAGGTGTGCCTGTCGGTGGGATTGGAATCCAGAAAGTGAGCTTTCGTGACGCAGGTGAAGTCAGTGAGGATCCGGGAATCTGTGTGCCATTCACATGTGGGAGAGTAAACATGAAAAATAACAATCAAATACTATCCCTAAAGATGAGGTAAAGCCATTTATGTTTACAGTAACATGCAGTTTCCTTAAACATGAGCCAGCAGTGTGAAAGATGCTAGTAAGTAGAACAGCCTAGTGTATGGCAGGCTGTATTAGAAACATACCAGGTGAAGCCGGGCCAGTAGAACTGGGGACTTTGGGCTTGAAACCAGTCACTAGGGCTTTCTGATACTATACAGGTCATTCATTTAGAAGAAGGCAACTTCCCACCATTCCTCTAGGTGGGAAAAAAGGCAGAACTCATACAAGTGTGGAAAGTCTTCAGCTCTCCTTGAGCTCTGTTGGGTGTTATCAGAATAGCTTTCCTTCTCACTACCAGTCACTCTCACAGTAGGAACAGCTAGAGGGCATCCTCACTACTGATCCTCAGGTCCATTCTGTTCCGTGTTCTGGAACACAGCTATGATGCAGTGTTCTCTAAAATCTAAAGAGAAAAGGCCCATTTTTAATTTACAGATAACTTCCCTCTTATTTCTACTTGCTTACTGAGCCCCCTCCTCTGATGCAGGCACTTTGCAGGGCTATAAAATGAGTGGTGCCCTTGCTGCTGTACTATTTACATGGAATCCTCCTGTAGCTGTTGTTCTTTGCATGTGGGAAAATTAAATTGAGCACTCTTTCACTTCATTGTATTTCTGCCCTATGTTGTCCTGGTGTCAAGACCAAAGAGAGCATTTTTATTCTCCAGTGTAGCTTAAAACAGGGCCAAGATGTCAAAAATGAAACCTTTGCTGTTCTGGGGCTTATGCAGGGAGTGAGCTCACAACAAATATATGTATAATATATAAATTTGAAATAGAATATTCCATTTCTACAGTATAATTTGTACTTTTAGTCATACTTGGTTTTAATGTGTTATTTTATGTATGTGCTTATATTTTGAGTAGTTGATGGATTTACAGCTGAGTGATAGCAACTTCCGTCGACACATCCTGTTGCAGTATCTCATTTTATTTCAGTATCTCAAAGGACAAGTCAAATTCAAAAGGTAAGTTACTATGTGTAGTAGGTGATTTATAAACAGTAACAATTGAAAAGACCTTGCATAGAATCTTTCATATATATTAGGCCCGTAAAATACATATAATTCAATTTTCTAATTAAAAAATATTATTGCAGGGAGGGGCATGTGCCATGGTGCACCTGTGGAGGTCAGAGGACAACTTTCTGAAGTCAGTTCTCTTTCCACCATGGGAGCTAGGTGTGGAATTTGGGTTGTTACATTTGCACAGCAAGAGCTTTTACCCACTCAGCTGACTCACTGGCCCTAGGCCCATTTTGTGTATAAGGATACATGCCTTAATTATTTCTACTGCAGCAACCAGACAGCCAGTTGGGAACTTTTAGACATAGAATACTTGTTTTAGGAAAAGCGTCAGAATGTACATCAGCTAATATGCGTGTCCTGCTGAGTATCAGGCTTTCCCAGGAGTTTTTATTTCTATTGGTACACGGCAGTCTTGTACCTCACTTAAGTGTCTGTCTCTAGTCACTAAATTGTTAACTAAGGAAATAATACATAGTATGAGCTGTCTAAGCTGTTAGAACTGAAAGAAGCAAAGAAAGTCTTGAAACAAAGGTGAGTTCTAGACACTGGGGAGATAGATTAGTTGGTAAAGTGATTGTGGTGCAAGCATGAGAATCCAAGTTCATTCTCCAGTGCCTACATAAATAGCCAAGTGTGGGACACACCTTTTAATTGCTACAATGCAGATGTGCAGACAGGAAAATCCCTGAGGCTCGCTGGCCAGCTAGCTTAACCTAGTCATCGAATAAAACAAGGCACATGGTACCTGAGGAATAACACTCAGGGTTGACCTCTGCTCCCCCGTGTCCCCTACACACACACACCATACTGTTGTTTTAGCTTTTCATATAACCTCATCAAGATCTCTCTTATGTCTAAATCCCTCCACCATGAGCATACCATTTTTTCTTGTCCTGTCTATAACTGGAGCCAGAACCCTGCTGCTCATACACAAATCAGTGCAGTATGAGTTACAGCAGGCTTTATTGTCTGTTGGATCCATATTCCAATGTCAGCACTTACTGCAGTTCCTTCAGAATTGTCATTAGTAGCACATGATACCAATCCCAAAATATATTTTTTTTCCTTCTACTTTAACTTTCAGTGTAGTGTGATATAGAAAGATTGGGGGGAAGAGGTATTGAGATGCCTCAGTGGTTAAGACACTAGCTGCTCTTCCAGAAGTCCTGACTTCAATTCCCAGCAATCACATGGAGGCACGTGGAAGCACAACCATCTATAATGGGATCTGATGCCCTCATCTGGCATGCAGGTGTACATGCAGACAGAATACTCATACATTAAATAAGTAAATAAAACAATTTTAAAAAAAAATAGGAGAGAGGAAGGAAGGAAAGGAGAGAGAAAGAAAGGAAGGAAGAGAAAGAGAACAAACAAGGGACTAGAATCAGACAGGTAAGACCATCTGCATATCCGATATTTACAATTCATAACAGTAGCAAAATTAGTTATGAGGTAGCAATGAAAATAATTTTATGGTTGGGGAGAATCACCAAACATGAGGGACTGTATTAAAAGGTCACAGCATTAGGAAAGTTGAGAACCACTGAATTAGTAGATAGTTTAATGGAAGCTGTTAATAATTTGGGTTTTGCCAATAGACTTTTCTAGGGTTTGTATTTTGAATGAGTTTTAAAGGAAATATAGCATGTCTGAGTATGTATCATGAAGAATATTATATTAATATTTTCTCAGATTTTTATCTCACATTAAATTTATAAAATATTTATTACTCTGTAGTCAAATCAGTTAATTGAATGTTTTATTTGCCTTTATACTTTCATGACTTCAGTTCTAACACTTGACAGTGAATTGCAAGAATTTTCTTGTAATCATCACCTTTGTGATGATTCTTGGTAATTTTTGATACAACATGGTTAATTTATGGTGCCATAAATAAGCCTTAGCATGAATACGTATACATGCTGTAACTCTAGCATGCATTTGTTCTTCTTTCCTTAGTTCAAACTATGTTTTAACTGATGAGCAATCACTCTGGATTGAAGATACTACAAAATCAGTCTACCAAGTAAGTCCAACATGCAACAACCCATGATTGAAAAAATGGAAATTTAGAATTTTCTTTGTTTCAGCCCCAAATAGGAAAATAAGGATAAAGTTAAGCTCAGGTACAAGAACACAAACACTTCGTGGTTCTCTGCCTACAAACCACTCCTATGATGCAGAAAGTTGTTGAAAGCTTAGTATATTCTTTCTAATCACAGCTGCTATCTGAAAACCCCCCTGATGGAGAAAGATTTTCAAAGATGGTAGAGGTATGTATTTGATCACTAGTTTTCTTAGTATCAAATATGATTCCAAAATATTCTGTTAATGCAAATGTAATATCTTTTGTTTATCCTAGCATATATTAAACACTGAAGAAAACTGGAACTCATGGAAAAATGAAGGCTGCCCAAGTTTTGTGAAAGAAAGGTAAATAGATACTCATCACAAGAAATATGAAAAGGACATTTCAAAATATAGTTTAGTATAGTTATGTTCTCAGAGTAAGTTGGTGTTATAGAAAATACTGTGTGTCTATTTATCCTTTAATGTGGTAGTTTTGTCTTCTGATAAGTGTTCTATTATATTATGAAATTTTCATATTTTAGGGTAAAACCTAGCTCTCTTGGTTTTTCTAAGATTTTGTTTGTTTTGCTGTAAGCAGGATTAAATAAATCCAGGGGCTGCTTGCAGGAGGCTCTGGTCCTTGTAGGATGTCAGGATGACTGGGTGCCTGTCTGAGGTCTGGGTGCTTCAGGCTTGGGCAGTGAAGCCCAACTTGAGGTTAAATTTCATCATACTTATTCTCAGACTAATATAGCCCAAGTGAAGGTCCATGGTCGAGCAGCCTGCTCCCTCCAAAATCCATGGTGATGCCCATGATCCATGCTCCTGCCACAGAAGCTGTACCTAATTTTCTTTTTTGTTTGTTTTTTTGTTTTGTTTTGTTTTTTGAGGGCACAGGGTAGACCAGAGAGGAATGGGAGGAGGGTGTTATCGAGACATTGTATAAAACTCAAGTTATAAGTAAATGTATTATTTAAAAACAAATAAATCCAGGGGCTTGTGCACATTAGGCAAGTGCTTACAACAGACACACTCCCCCTATTTCTGCTATACAGTCCCCAGAATATGTATGTTTTGTTCACAGAGCATCAGATACCAAGCCCACAAGAGTGGTGCGAAAGAGAGCAGCCCCAGAAGACTTCTTAGGCAAAGGGCCCAACAAGAAAATCCTGATTGGAAAGTATGTCCGCTCATCTTCCTATGCTCTTGCTATTTTTATATTTTGAAACTGTAAGAACTCTCCACTGAAGAGACAGCTCAGCCATTAAAGGCTAGGTTCACAACCAAAAGGACAAGAACTCTCCAGTTTTTCACATCTACATGTAACATGAACTTGTATTTGGTACATACATAGATGACTAAAGCTAACCGTACCCCTTTGCTCAAAGCTGTCTTTATGCCAATTCATGCAACCACTTAAGCCTTCGTTTTGTCTCCCACTTACAAAGCCCTTGGCTTTAGGCTCTGCCATCTTTTCCGTGTCGTGGACAGTACAACTGTTTAGGTCAGTGTAGCTCACTTCTGATTACTAAAAGGACACTGATCTTTCAGTTCTATTACCTTTCCAGTTAATTCTTCATTTTTTATTGTGATTGAATATTTTCTAGAAAATGATTTAAATTATCATTAAATATATACTTATGTAGAAAATTACTATCACCACCCTCAAACCCACTACTTATGTTTTACATGTAGTTTTATGACATACTGAGGATGCCATCCATATAAAATTATGTCTGCCTTATTTTGTAGTGAGGAGCTAACAAGGCTTTGGAATCTCTGTCCTGATAATATGGAAGCCTGTAAATCAGAGACAAGGCAAGTGTAAATCTTTTATTAATTTTCTCAATATTCAAAAAGCAGAATGGAGCCTTTTCTTAGCCTTGATCAAAGCTCAAAAGTTTAAGTTTATTATGGTTGACTTTGGCCTGGCAGAATATGACTTGCCTTAAAACACCTAGAAATGCTGGTAAAATTTTAGAAATTACAAGAAATAAATTTAACAAAAGAAACGGGAACTCATAACTAAAGAGTAATTGTGGATTGATTTTGGTATTCCAAGCTGGTGAGCAGCAAGATAGCCCAGTTTAAGCTACTAAGGGACTTTGGTTGGTAATCACATAGATGCATAAGACAGAGAAGGCAGCTCTTGAGCATGATTTAAGCAGAGATGCAGGCTGGCAGAAGATAATAGGCAGGACATACCTCCCTGGCACTGGAAACCAGAAAGCTTGTCTATTTTTGCTGGGGCATCTGTGGATGGAAAAGGGAAATCCTCAGAAACAAGAATAGGCTTTTCTCATGTAGCTGACATGTCTAGTACCAGCAGCAATCGGGAACCCAAGGCTAAAGGTCAGCTAGGAAATCCTAGGCTGGTAGTACAGTCTGTCTGAAGGTCAGACCTTCAGATGGAGCTAGCCACAGGGAAAACTCTAAAAAACTTACCATATAAATTTACAAACAGTCAAGGAGATGATCTACCATGAGTTTTATAAAGAATCAGATAGGGGCTGGAGAGATGGCTCAGAGGTTAACAGTGCTGGCTGTTTTTTCAGAGGGCCCAGGTTCAGTTCCTAGCACTGATCATCTGTAACTCCAGTCCCAAGGGATCCAGCACCCCGACTTCCATAGGCACCAAGGACACAAGTGGTGCACAGCTATACATGCAGACAAAATGTTCATACACATAAATAAGTAAATAAAACTAGAATTCAGATAAAGGTTATAAAATATATTTCAGATAATTAAAGAAGTGGCAGCTGGAAACAAGAAAAACCTGACACTGTCAAAAAGAACCAGATAGTTGGGTGTGGTAACTCACATTTGTATTCCCGTCACCTGGGAGACTAAGGGAGAAGGATTGTTGTGAGTTCAAGGCCAGTCTAGGACACAGAATGAGTCCCTGCCTCAAAAAAAGTGGACCAGGAATACTTGAAAAAACAAATATTACTTATAAAAATGCAAAGGTTAGGTTAAGAACAATATAACTGTAAGTTGAGCAAAACCCAGCAGAAAGAACATAGGAGTGTGAAAGCACTATTTAAGATCAAGAAAGAATAGGCATGAATTCTTTGGTTTAAGATGTATAGGCTTAAGATAAACCAAATATGTGTACTTGAAAAATGAAGTATGTAGAAAGAATAAAAGTCTATAAAAGAATAAAATTAAACTAACAGCAGGCTTCAAAAACAAAAGATGGAATGAGAACCTCAAAGGGTTGAGACAGCATAATTTCTAAACTAACTAAGGAGTACAAAGGTAAACAGAAAACAGATGCAAACTGAAGGTCATCAAGTACTAAAAATCACAGAAAGTGCAATTTAAATTCAAATAAATTGTAAAATTTGATGGTTATTTTAAAATTTTTTCTACATATTGATTATAACACACCTTAAAAACAAAGATATGAAAGGTTGAAACTAAATGAAGATATAATAGGCATAGCTTAGATTGGTATCAGAAGGAAGAGTGTTCAAAGCAGAAAGCATTATTTAAAATGCTGTAATTACATAAAAGGAAAAATGTATCAGAACTACATATTTACCTAAGCTTTTATTCCCTAAGGAATCATCTCAAAATTTTTGACAAACTTTAGAGTGAGAAATCAACTAGTGCATGATCATGGATGAATTGTGATGTACCTTACAGTCTCAGTGTGCCTTGTTAGATTAGGTGCAGTTAATTCCAGTGTAAAACAGTACCTCTAAATAGGGTTATAATGTGAGTGTAAAACAGTACCTCTAGATAGGGTTATAATGTGAGTGTAAAACAGTACCTCTAGATAGGGCTATAATGTGAGTGTAAAACAGTACCTCTAGATAGGGTTATAATGTGAGTGTAAAACAGTACCTCTAGATAGGGTTATAATGTGAGTGTAAAACAGTACCTCTAGATAGGGTTATAATGTGAGTGTAAAACAGTACCTCTAGATAGGGTTATAATGTGAGTGTAAAAACAGTACCTCTAGATAGGGTTATAATGTGAAATTTTCTTATTTGATGGTGAATTTCAAATGCTATTCAACGTTTGCTCGCCTTCGTGTAACAGCGTATTTGTTATAATGAATAATACAGTCTATGGTGTAATGCATGGTGGCTGGAATATAAAATGAATTCAGACCTATACCTTTTTCATTGTCCCATTTTAGAATTTAGCTTTGAGTCTTTATCTCCTTAAAGGGATCTAAAGAGTCCCTACATTTAGGTCCTAGTTACAATTAACGCATATGATAGAGTTCATACTGCCACCATTTTAGAGTATTACACATGAACCTTACTGTTTACTTTACAATGACCAGAGAATACATGCCAACTTTGGAGGAGTTCTTTGAAGAAGCCATTGAACAAGCAGATCCTGAAAACATGGTTGAAAGTGAATATAAGTAAGTAACGTTCTAATGAACTGATGCTAATTTTCAGCGTGCCTTCCTAAGAATCCTCTGTATGCTACAAAGTTTATTAAGTCTGCAGAGTAGTGCTGTTAGGTGAGCTTATGCAGGCACTTCACATTACTGTAACATCCTTATGTCAGTGACTGCTCCTATCGGCTCAGACACGAATTGAAATAAGCCTTGTTTAAAATTGAAGAACTCTCACCCCTCACCCACTTCCATCGGTCTCTATTGTGTATTCACAGCAGTGCCTCCTGCCTGCAATTTAGTTTTGTCCTCACTTCCTCACACACCTCCCATTCTTGTCGCATCAGTTCCCTGTTCCCTGAAATAGCCCCAGGGACTCTTCTCTTCATTCTCATCAGCAGCTGCCATAGGCCTGTCTCAGGTCTGCGGAACTACTCACACAGTTGGCCTTTACCTTGCTGCCCCTCCACTTGCTCCACATCTGCTGCCTTCCTCTGAATTTCTAGGGAAACTCTAAGTGTCCCTTGTGACAGCACAGTTTTAGTTTTTAGGTGGGTGTTTTGGAGTCGTGATTTAAAGGCAAGGACCCTCTACCAGAATGCATTGGTTCTTATCCTCTGTGCCACTTACTGGCTAGTTGTCTAGTTCTAACAATCCTTGTGCTCCTTTTCATATTTTCTAAGCATTTCACAGGGTTACTCTGAAGATTAAATGATTCATTTTGTTCCAAGCGTAGCATGTAGTTAGCACACAATATAAATGACTAGTTTTGACCCCACGTTAAGTTTACTTACTCCAACCTCTTAACAGAGAATAATCTTTAAAATATACAGACTGGAGAGGTGGCTCAGAGGTTAAGAGCACTAACTGCCCTTCCAGAGGACCAGGTTTGATTCCCAGTACTCACATGGTAGCTCTCAACCATCTTTAATTCCTGTTTGAGAGGATCTGGTATGTTCTCCGGGCCTTTTTTGGCACTGCATGCATATGATTCAGAGACAGTCATGCAGGTAAAACAGCCATACACGTGATAAAAGTCTAAAGTATATAAAATAAATGACTTAGATACAGTGTTGATCATGGTTTACACAATTTTAATCCCAGCACTCAGAAGGCAGAGGATTTCTGTGAGTTTGACACCAGCCTGGTCTACACAGTGAGATCCTGTCCAAAAAATAAATATACAAAGGGCAGGTAGCACAGACCTATAATGCCAGTACTCAGGAGGCCGAAGCAGGATTAAATTTGAAATTAGTGTGGTTTACAGAGTAAGAACCTGTCAATAAAATAACACAGGGTAAAATATACACAAATCTCATCTCTTTTTATCCTCCTAGGTGTGGCTTGTTCCTGCCTTTCCAACCATACCAAACATTTCTCTTCACCTCCACTGGTCTTCCCCTTCAGACCCTCCCACTTGTTTGAACCTCTTTTCAGGGCTCAATCATTTCAGATCGCTCAGTCTGTCTGTGGCACTTCTGTGGTGTCAGTTTCACAGCACTGACCATACTCCAGAATTCCCATTTTCTTCTATCCTTACTCATGTCAAAAATTGTCTTATACTTGTGTTCATGAGTCATAGTATTTGTCCACCCATTTCTTGTTGTGTGTTCAAGTACTGAAGATAATTTACTAAAAGTCACTCTGGCTCTGTTCCTGCTCTTGAATCCAGGATCCTTCTGATACATATGTCTCCATGGCTCTGGAATATTTAGCCTAATAAGGGTTTGTTGATAGAATAAAATGAGTATTCATTCTTGTTACATGGTGCAGATTCATTCTTAAAGTTATCAGGGACTGCCTTAAGAACTTCTAGTGAAACAAGAATTTCTATATATGGTACTTTGAAAGTGCTTAAAAGTAAAGAGTAATCAGTTGTATCCAGAGAGGAAGGTGAACTGAGGGTGATTTTCTAGGTCTTCAGTGGTACAGGTACATCCCACAGTTAATAAGAGACTACCAAATAAACCAGATTGTAAATCTGCATTTGGGGATTGTGGGTGCAGGGTTCCTAAAGAGTCCTAAATGGAATCCATTTATACTTCCTGCACTTTTGTCATTTGGGGGCATTGTGTTTAGGATTTTTCACAGGTTGTTTCTCGCTTTCCGATTCTTTTCTTGGCATCAGTGTGTCATTACTGCAGCTATTAGATAGTTGCTCTTTTGGCATTTTGAGCCATTTTTATTCACTGAGATTGATATTAAGTGAATTAAAAATTAGCTCTAAATACAGTTCCCTTATTTAAAATAATTGAAACCACACGTTTTCAGACTTCAGATTTTTTTTTTTCCAGATTGGGAACATTTTAGACCTCAGCAGGTAAGCATTTTAAGACAAGCTAGACTTTTAAACATTTCAGGTCTTAAAGATTTCAACATGTATTAATTAGTTACATTAACATACTTCCGATTTATGAAATATTCTAAACTCACATCTGTAGGTGGCATTGCAGATAGGTATACTAACTCACTAAATGAGTTCCTGTCTTTTTCCTTTTGTCTATATAACTGGATGAATGGTTTCTATTCATAGTTTCTAGTAGCCAGGACTAGGAACATAGACCATGCACTTGCAAAAATAAAGAAAAATAAACAAGACTTTCAAAAATAAGACTTTCAAATTAGAAGATGGTACTTTGAGCTGTTATTTGCAATAAAAAAAAAAGTCAAAGTTTCATGTGACACATGTTACGTGGAAAAAACTATGGAAATGGGTAACTAGCAATTACAAGGCTGGTATCTCTTCTTACAGAGCTGTGAACAATTCAAATTATGGCTGGAGAGCTCTCAGACTCTTAGCACGGAGAAGCCCTCACTTCTTCCAGCCAACCAACCAGCAGTTTAAGAGTCTGCCAGAGTACCTCGAAAACATGGTAATAAAGCTAGCCAAGGAACTACCAGTAAGTGACATCCTTCATTTTTTCCCATTTCCCTTAGTTGACATTATCTGCTTTAAAATTGCTAGCAGTACTTGAACAGAATTCAATTTAGTTTATCATAGAAAAATAGTGATCTACAGACCATGTTTTAAAATGGAGTTGGGGAGAGGGTTGTTGAATATACATTTACAGGGAAAATATGAAACAAGAGTGGTAATTTTCCATGCAGCATGCAGTTTACCCAGTCTTAAGAAACATGTGTGAAGCTGCCATAAACTAGATCAGTTTTTCTCTTTGCCAATGTGTTTTACTGTCTTGTTGAAGGCAGGGTCTAGCAGTGGCAGTAGGGCACCTGCATAACTTTCTACTCTGCTCTTTTCTAATGTGATCTTACAATATAGTAATAATGGACATGGTCGATCTCTATTGCCCTTTAGTCAATCCTAACTAAAGCCTATGCATTTGCAAACTGGCTTGTTGATGGTTTTCAATATTCATTCTGCTCAAAGTGAGGGGGCTTATGGGTAAGAGCACCTGAGGCCCATTCGAATCTTACAGCCTTATAATTACATATCTAAACAAACAAAAGCATTTCCAGTTATCTTCAGAAACTGGTTTTCTTTTAAACATCATTGTTTCGCATCTACTGTAGCCTCCTTCTGAAGAAATAAAAACAGGTGAGGATGAAGACGAGGAAGATAATGATGCTTTACTGAAGGAAAATGAAAGTAAGAATTGAATTTTCTTGGCTATCTTACAAAATTGGGAAAGACTGGGGTTCTTTGTTGAGAGGTATGTTACTTAATTTGATCTACTCAGTTTCTACCATTTTATCTCAGATTTATTTTTGACTCACAGAAATTAAAAAATTAATCACTTAAAATACATTTTATATAAGGAAAATTGGAAATGATAATTTTAAAGGGAAAAGAAGATAGGTGTTTTAAAGTAGAACCGAACCTCTGTTAACTAGTATGGGGTGGAAGGAACATCTATGGAAGAGTCTAACTAAAACAGCTTTGAGCGTTGCCTGGATTGTGATTTTTTTTTTTTAACCTATGGAGAATTTAATTTTTTAAGTTTTAAAGTTTACTAAGGTAATCAGTAATCCAGTGGACCTTTAGCTTTGCAGTTTTTTCAGATTATTGCACATCCCTGTATTTTGCTCATAATTTATATCTTCTGTTTTCTAGGTCCTGATGTTCGGCGAGATAAACCTATAACAGGGGAACAGATAGAGTTATTTGCCAACAAACTTGGTGAGCAATGGAAGATTCTGGCTCCTTATTTGGAAATTAAAGACTCTGAAATTAGGCAGATTGAGTGTGACAGTGAAGACATGAAGATGAGAGCCAAGCAGCTCCTTGTTGCTTGGCAAGATCAAGAAGGAGTTCACGCAACAACTGATAACCTGATTAGCGCACTAAACAAGTCTGGATTAGGTGACCTTGCGGAAAGTCTAACTAATGACACTGAGACAAACAGTTAGCTTTCTTGCTTTCTTTCTATTTTATTAAACTGTGATAAGATTTTGTTACCAAGCAGCATTTGATAAGAGGTCCATTGGTTTTAGTAAACAATAAACACTTTTATAACAGCTGTTGTATAGTTGGCTGGTGCGCCAAGAACCACAGTATAGGCATTGGCTCAAAACTCAGTTTGGAGTAGAGGATGGTAGGGTGGGAAAATGGCCAAAGTAAAATGACCTCAGGATCTACAAGACTATTTTTGTAAGTATTTTTATAATGAAATTAAATAAGCACTGTTTATGAGTATATTATATTTC
Organism: Cricetomys ansorgei; assembly: GCA_026225945.1. NCBI lineage: Eukaryota > Metazoa > Chordata > Mammalia > Rodentia > Nesomyidae > Cricetomys > Cricetomys ansorgei. The sequence goes on along the minus strand of JAMJFZ010000242.1, from coordinate 45,268,775 downwards.
TATCCCAAATTAGTTTCCTGTAGGCTGTTACAGAATTTGTTCTGAAATCCCAGAATGACACTTCTGAAACCTTGGGACTGTGCTCAGTCTCAAGCTGTAAAGCAGAGGTTCCAAACAGTAATCTATGAAGTGTTTTACTGGCACCCTGCCAGGCTCACAACTGGGAGAGTTCAGGCTGACAGCCAGTGGCCCACAAAGCCTAAACTCTTTACTGTTTGGCCCAATACAGAAAATGTTTGCCAGCCTCTAACTTTAAATGAAGAGGAGACTAAGACCCTACTACTCCTTTAGCTTTACAAGGGGTCACAACCCCTCAAGTCCTTAAACACCCAGGGGCTCTTTGTCAGTTCAAATGAGATGTGCATGAAAATGCCCTGTAGGCAGCAGAGCATGTGCAGTATTGGCTAAAGGTAAGACTGTCTTCCGTTCTATTCCCACACAGCATCTCCTGATTAAGTCACTGTTGAAGGCTGCTGGGCACAGACCACTGTAAGTGCAATGACCAAGCACAGCTCTAGCCTCCGATGGGCCTCTGTGTGCATTAAGCAAATTAAGGCACTTTCAGGAATCAGAAGGGAGGGGGCTATTTTTTGCCTCATCTCTCTTACATTCAAGGCTGCATTCTAAAACACTAACACATCCTTATTTCAAACAACACTGGTAGAAATCCAATTTCTACTTTAAGAAATATCTTTGGAATGCTGTTTTTGGATCAAATATGCTATAACCAAGCTTTTTGTAATGACATTGTTTTTAAGTTTTTAATACATTCTAGACTTGGTTTTACATATTTGTTCTAAACCCACTTCACCTGGAAAACTCAGGTGCTATATGAATTCCTTCTTCTATTGTTCTAGCAAATGAGACTGCCTCCAAAGGGTCATGCCATAAACTATTACAGTCCATAGAGTGTTATTAGTTCTGTTTCACTTCCCGTTGTGAGGAGTCTTGATTGCTATTAGCGTTTAAGTGAGAAAACTATTTATAGAAGTATCCCTGAAATGCGACTTATCCCAGTGTTACAGATTTCAGGGACACAGCCATTGTTCTATAGAATCTTAAGTACCAATGTCTTCTACAGAGCATTAAAATGTAAGAATGTCTAAGATGCCATGATATTCCCCAAACGTTATTAATCAATACCCAACTCAAAATCATCCTTCCCTTAGCAATCAATCAAGGTTCCTGAAACCTTTACAGACTTTGGGAAAAAAATAGAAACTAACAAACAAGTGCTGGAATGAAACTGGTCACAGTGTTCAGTGTCCAAAGAAATCCATCAATCTTACACCTTTGTATTTCTTCTGAAATAACACTGGCCCAAGCTAAGAAGACACACGTGTTTTAAATGGATGCTTGACAGCTTTTTATCCAGTCTGCAGAAACTGCATAGTATCGAATTCATCTGACTCTTCAGCCGAGCTCTAACACTAAAGACAGGAGGTGGAAAGTCGATAATCCCACTTTCTCCTATTTTTTATTAAACCCTCATTTTCTAAAAATAAGCAACCAGAGCTTGTTGGCATATATGATTACTACAAAACAAACGCAAAATTAGATATATGAACCATAGTACATTAGAGACACAATAAGTGTATAATCAAATGTATTCTTATTGATCACAATTTATTTGTAAAGTCATGAAAGGCCAGCAATAGTCAGGCTGGACAAATACTTGATTGCACCCAGTTGATGGGATGTGGACAGCAGCACTGAGTTACACGATAAGAGCAACACTTCCTTTTCCACCTTCCTAGAAAAATATTGGTTAGATAAGGCAAAGGACGGGCAACTACTGAACAGTGATATTAACCATGCAAGAATAACAAATAGGTGTGCAATAAACATCATTGCTAAATCTTGGGCTGAAAAGGCAAGGAAAGAAAATGGATTTCAGCTAAGAATTTGTCAGAATTAATGCAAGAAGTAAGCTTTTAAAGAATGTCTTCCAGCTACCTTTATCCAGGTAGCACCCAAATGTAATTTTCTGTAGTCTTACGGTTGATGATGCATGAGTGACCTGGCATGTTCTCCCTTGTTCCCTTTAGAGCGCAAGATTATAGAAATGATCAACCCCCCAAAAAAAATTTATTTCACACCTAGGCATAAATAGCTAAGTTGAAGATTACTGTTCACTTTCTTCTTCCATTATTTCAACTCTTCGAGGACCATAAAGTAGAACATAAGCAATGTGCCAGTCTCCACCACCAGACAGCCGCAGGATATCTTCTGGTGTTACAATGCTGACCTTATCATCGTCAAACTTGATCCATTCATCTAAATAAGATAGCACACAATATTTTCAGAGTTGTGGTGTAAAAGGAACTAAAACAATGTGCAGCAGTACTCCACCTGACTATCAACAGCTCTCCAAATGTGGCGTAGGAACCATGCAGGTTCAGGATGATTTCAGGAGTTCCATGACATCACAGCTATTTCAACACTACTTCTAATACATGATCTGCCTTTTTACCCTCATGTCTCCAGTGCACTCTACAGTTCTCCAGAAGCTTCATGATGTGTGCCATTGGGTCTGAACACAGACAGATATGAAAGGCACTAGGGATGTAGCAGCAACAAAAACATCAAGTTCAAGAATTCAGCCAAACTGAGCAGACAAAATGTAAATCCAACCAGTGTGTGTGTGTGTGTGTGTGTGTGTGTGTGTGTGTGTGTGTGTGTGTGTGTGTGTGTCTACCTTTTCTCAGTTCTAACTGCTGATACTACAAATTCAGAAATAAAACATAACCAAAGTCTGAAGACCTTGTGAACAGAGAGAGGGACCAGGAGTTTACGCACTCAGAAAAGTACCTGTCTCACAAGTGATCTCCAGGCAAAAGCTGTGCATGTGGCTCCTATCTATAACCCTGGTGCCTGAGCTCCCTGACCAGCTGGTCTAGCTCAGTCTAGCTCTAGGCTCAGAAGCTGTCAACAAAGCGGTAAAGGAAGACACCCAACACAGACCTCTGGCCTATATACAAATACACATGTAGCACCTACACACAACTGTATACAAACTATAGGAAGTTATTTTTCATCTTAATTTTTAAAAGGCATGAAGTTCACAGACAAAAACACAATTGTTATGAAGCTTGCAATAATAAAGTAATAGCTAACAACTAAAACAATATTCTTTACCTTGTTTCCTTTTCACCCATGATACATAATGACCTGAAGAACTAGATCTTCCCTGATGAGTTAGCACTGCTTGTAAGTCATAGTATCCACAATTATTGGAGCCAATATCTTAAAGAGAAGGGAATCAATTAAAACAGACAATACACATGCTCTCTCAAAATAACAATCAAGATTGAAATACTGCTCTACGGAACTCCATTAAATATTACTGTACAGAGCTATAATTAAGTTTATTACCCAACTTACCCATAACCATACATCAAAAGTGCAACATTATTTAGGTCATATTAAGGAAAATTACTTTTCAAGAAGTTTGAAATTAGGCCAAGCATGGTGGCGTATGTTTGTCATACCAACACTTGGAAGCTAAGGCAAGTGAATAGAAATAGGCCATCCTGGACTACAGAGTAGAGACCCTTTCAAAAAACCAAAAAGGAACAAATTTTTAAAAGAAAAAGCATGGCATCTGAATAAAAAGATAAATGGTAGAACATGCCATCTGATTTAAATGTGTATTCAATAGAAATGAGACGTCCACTTACCATCAGCAAATGAAAAGGGTTCATACTTAACCTCTTTTTGGGGACTACTCTTCTTGTCATTCTAAGGGGAAAAATTAATTTTAAACTGAATATTGGAAATGAACACATTCTTGTTGAGTACTTAATTATACAAATATTTACATTGTCTATGAATCACTGAAACATAATGGTCTGTCCTGCAAAATACTTAAATGATAAACTACATTTACTATAAAAACTAAAAAGCCAAACAGTCTACTTTTTAATAATGTGCAATATTATCACAGTACAATAACATGCTCCTTGAATATGTGGCTAATATTAAGCCACTAACTAAAATTTTAATATACCAGAGGGAAGCTAATGGTACTCCAGGATAGTAAAAAGGAAATATTCCATAACTTTATCTATCAGAAGGCTATTAAAACCAGGAAATAATTAGTGTGGGTGAAACCTGCAAGGGCAGGGGCTACCTCAAAAAAAACAAACAAACAAAATAAAAAAAAAAAAAAAAAGCTAAGTCCAATTTCTGCAACTCCTGCAACTGAAGCCACACCCCTTCCTTAGCTGAAACGAACAGAGACCTACACTAAAGTAGTATGATTAACTACATGGACAAGTAGGACAAGTAGGAACTTGCTGCCTCAACTCATCTAACTAAGCAATAGAGAAAATTTATTTAGGCCTCAAATCAATAAAAACAGCAGAAAAGGATTAAATCTGCCTTAAAACATGAAGTAGTTAATAAAAGAACACCAGGAACAATTACACATGCAAATGTGATCTGCTAAATGAAATTAATCAATTCTATAAGAACAAAAGCACACAATATGAAATAGGTCACTCAAATAATCCTGTATCTGTCCAGTAGTTTCAGGAAACTGTATCAGACCTTTGAAAACTTAAAAAAGTCTCCAGACACTGATTATTTCCACAATTACATTAAATAGATAATTCTAAATAGTCTGTTTGAACAATAACAATAAAAGAGAACAACTAGCTCAGAATGTAAGATCAACATAAAAAGGTTTTTTTAAAAAAGCCATTTGCAAAAGCATTTTTAAAAACCAAAATTGGAGTTCACCAGTCCAATCCTTACAGAGTAACTGCACTAGTTATGACATTGTAGCATATGCCTATAATCCCAGCACTTTGGAGATCTGGAGGTAAGAGGATCAAAGCTAGTCTCAACTACCTAGCAAATTCATGGCCAGCCTGCATCCCATGAATGCATCCCATGAATGTCTTATCAAACAAATAAACAATTGTAGTATGGCCAAAAACAGGTATAAAAACCAATGCAATAAAGTTAAAGACTCCAGAAACCCATTCCTAACTATTGTGAACCAATTATCTACAAAGACCCCAGGATCATTCAATTGGCAAATACTAGGTTTTGCTCTATATTTTTTTAAGATGCTGGAGAGCTGGAGTTATATCCAAAAGAATGAATCTTAACATCTTATCACACTGAAGTTAAACCAAAATGAATCAAATACCTAAATGGACAAACTATAAAACCCTTAAAACTTTTTCTCTGTGTTAGGAGGATGAAAGATAAACTAGACTTTGAGAAAAATACTTGTAATCTGCATAGCTAATAAAGAATTACAATCTACAACTGAATAATAGACAATTCAGCAGAGAACACTCATATGGCAACCAAAACATGAAAAACAGCCAGTATCATTAAAACTTGGGGGACGCAGAAGAAAACACAAGACAGCACCACAAACGTACCCATCGACTCGAATGAGAACTAGCGACAACAGCGAATGCTGGTCATAGGCGGGTTAGTCAGCACTGCTGACAGGAATATATAGTAGAAAGCTTTTGGCATTTGCTTGAAAAACTGACCATGCAACCACCATGCAACACAGCAATTATATGTTTGGACATTCATTCCCAGAAAATAGAACTCCTGCTTACACTAATATCTGCAAATAAACATTTTTAACAGCTTTATTCATAGTAGACAAAAACTGAAAACAATGTGTCCTTTAGTAGAGAAAGCTAAACAAACTCCAGAACACCCAGACAAGGAAATACTACTCAGGAGTGAAAACGTAACTACTGACATATATAACCTGGATGACTTCTGGGGGATTAAGAATCCTGAATGGGGAATCAATTAAAATAGAGCTTAATTGCACTTAGTAACCTGAAATCACAAAAGCACAGAAACAGGTGATGGAGGACGAGACTAGGGTCTACTGATGAACCAGTATTCTCTACTATAAGGGTCAAAATCACCACACGGAAAATGCAGACTTCATCTGAAATAAGCCTGTGCTGCAGACCACGCGGGAAGATGACGCAGGGCCTGCTTCACGGCAGCAGAGCCCCTGCTTCTTGCACTACATTACTACATCTACAGCTGTAGGAGTCCAACATCAACATGCCAGATGTGTGCACCGCCTAACTGAAATGCAGGCTCATCATTTTCATAGTAACTGCTGGGCGCCAATGAAGGTTAAAATGACATATGGCAAAAAGAACCTACTGCATTTGGTTGCTGATTCACTTTCTTATCTTCTAGATCCTTAAATTTTGAGCGAAAAGAGACCATTTTCTCTTGAAGTTCTGGTGTGCAGAGTTCATACACATCCAACATAAGAGGAAATTTAACATCCTGTAACAAACCAAGAAGAAAAACAAGTACAAAAGGACAGTTATTTAAAATACAGATAACACCTTCAAAGTAATGCTACCATAATTCAAATGAAGTTGAAAATGGAATCTGTGAAATCACAGGAGAGGACTGCCACCGAAAACGCTTCAGACTCAAGGATGACCTGTACACGTTCATGTGTGGGCAGGACTAAGTGGGCCCGTGTGTTTACAACAAACTCATGAAACAGGGAGGGAATAGTGGTGAGGGATGGGGATGGAGGGCAGAGAGTGAGGAGTGGATCTAACCAAAACAAATTATGTGCACGTACAAAATTCTCAAACACTAAAAAAAAAGGTCTGATTCGAACTTTTCAAGATCTTTTTCCATTAAATAATCAAGCTCACACGTGGCCACAGAAGCTGCACTAGTTGACACAGCAGTAATTCAGAAACAGGTGAGATGTTATGCAAGTAATAGATCCCGATTTCATGTTTCAAGCTGCCAGTGCTTTATGTGAAACACAATTTTATACAGAAACAAAACTCAAACAGTGAAGGAGCATATTAAAATACAGCTACAGTCAATGCTAGTAGAGACCTGAACTACATTTAACTTCACCTACAACTCTATCAGAACATATTATGAATTTCAGCTCCAGAGCCTAGATTCATATACCTCTTCTCAAGGAATTCTGTATATACAGAGCTAGGCTACACAGTTCAACCAGTTCAAGGAATCACCACGTAAGCTCTGAGATGCTTATATGCAATGCAGTGTACGCATAGCCTCTGTCTGCATTTCCAAATGAGTCTCCTCAAATCTGCATTTATGAAGTGAAGATATAATCTAGGGCAGTATTGCTGGAAAGTGCAAGAAATAATACAATTATATGTGAATCTTTGAAAATTATAAAATGCTGGCTCCAAGTCTTACATGTTTGAGGCTGGAGGAAGAAGCCAGGCATGTGTAAAACAAAAAGGGTAATACATAATTCCAATAAGCCCTGTAGCCTAAGGATCACCTGTCTAACATTAATCACCCCTAAACATCTCAAAGCTATCCTTAATAGGATTAATAAATCTATTATAGGTTTAAAATTGCCTTCAAAGGATTATATTTAATATACAGACTAAAGTTCATTACAAACCTTAAGAACTTTGGCGTTCACAGATTCTTTCTCTTTATAAAAAAACCGAACCATCTGAATAGTTAAGTAAGCAGGTAGCCGGCTGATCTTGGACTAAGGAGAGAAATGAGAAGACAGCCTTTATATCTAAAGCCATGTACATTTTTAATTTTTTGGTGGTAAAAACAAAGATTTGATAAAATTAAGTGGAATATCTTTTCTGCATATGTGTGTAGTGTGGGGGAGCATCTGAATGTATGTTTGCATGCATATTTACAAGAGTGTAGACACATGAACGTGTTCAAGTGCACATGTGAATGTGCATGCAGAGGGCTGAAGTTGACAATGCATGTCTTTCTCAATTACTCTTAAGACTTTCTATCTCTTGCTGAACCCAGAACTCATTGTCCTGACTAGTCCAATCACCAAGTTCCACCTCCAGCACCCTGGGATTAGAAGTGGGAAGCCATGCCAACCCAGCTTTTACATGAGCTCTGAGGTTACAAAATCCAATTCTCAGGCTCACACAGCAAGCAGTTTTTCCTGTTGAGTCACAACCCTGGCCCCTGAACCCTTTCAATGAATGGAATTCAATTTCAGAAATAAATGTGTAACTCACAGATTTGATGTACAAAGCATTTCTCTGCAATGTTGGAGACTGTTTAGTAATTTCTTCCTGGAGTCGCTAAAAAGGGACATTACAGATACCAAACATCAGATTTAAAAACTATTTTCTGCAACACAAAATCACACATCTAATTTTAAAACCTAGCATTATTTAATAATACATCAGTGGATTTATCCCAGTGAAAAACAAAGTAAGCATGATATGGAAGTCTTTTTTTTCTAGGTTTTGTTCATTACTTGTAAGGAATCATATAATATATATTATTATGACTTTCTCTGAATACAATATTGCTGAGAGTCAGAGAAGGTATACTGTTATTTTATTAAATAATAAAGCCTTCTGTTACTCTATATCAATGAATTATCAGAATACTCACACTAGAAATTAATACAGGAAACCCTTGCTCTTCATGTATTATATATAAGAGCCTGCCAGCATCAATGAGGTTAATTTTAAATCTGAGAAGAATTACTAAAGAAAACTTGTTAATCTAAGGGATGTGAGGAAATTTTTAAACACAATTTATCTCCTCTGGCCATTATTTGTTAAAATCTCCATTTCAGAGTGATGTAAAAATGACACATTAGTGCATGCTGAAAACCTAGGAAACAATATGGTATGTAGTCCATATGTAATATTCTCTACTATTGCCAATACACTATATGTGTGTGTATGTGTGTTATGTGTATATACACATATATAAATTAGCAAAACTAAACCAGGATGAACTAAAAGAGCTTACAATTTATACTTTAGTATCTTACAATTGTGTAATTTAGGTCTGGTTTTTAAAAAATTACCAATCACATTATGAAAGGAATCACCGTGGAGCTTTAACACATAACCACGCAAAAATGAAGCATGGAGTAAAATGACTTAAGAAAATTCAATCAATAGCTAAGTGGTGGTGGCACAGCCTTTATTCCAAGCACTTGGAAGGCAGAGGCAGTCAAATCTCTGGGTTTGAGGCTAGTGTGGTCTACAGAGCAAGTTCCAAGACAGCCAGGGCTACGCAGAGGAACCCAGTCTAAAAAAAGGAAAAAAGAAAATCCAAACAAATGATAAAATCTTTATAATTATTTAAAAAAAAAATCACAATTCAGAACTATTTTCCAAGAAAGCATAGCTGGGAAGTAGGTATGTGGTAGGCGCAATCCCAGACACATAGAGGCTGAGCCAAGAGGACTGCAAGTTTCTGGGCTATATAGTGTGTACACACAGTGTGTACATGTGCACACATACACTAGCTGGTGTCAAAGTACTCATCAAGTTATACTCAACATAAGTCAATGCTATCAAGTTGACATCTAAGACTCCAAAGTATAGCTTTACTATAATTTTAAAAAATTAAGAAAACTGCCTGCAGAATCCCTGACAAAACATTCAATTCTTAACTTCAATTATAATTCACATTCTATTTTTTGATGCCCTCTACAGTAATTCATGAAACTATGCTAATAATGCTTTATGAAATAAAAACCCAACTGAAGTGTGACATTAAAATACATAGGTAATTCTTGGTATTCAGAGCCGTTGTGTTCCATTGATGAGCACTGGAGTAGTAAAAATCAAACCTACATTGAGTAGGTTCCTGAAAACTTCTGGTCACCTTTCCAACAGCGAATGAACAAATAACTTTGTTGAGTGTTTTCACTTGAAGACACCTTACTTTACAGACAGTGCTGAACTTATAACCAGTAGCACCCTAACTCACACTCGGATCATCATAACACATGTGTTTTCTTTGTGAGGCACATTAAAGCATCCCTGTACTTAGGAATACCGTATGCTTGGGGATTATTCCAAACACCAAAATTATCAAGAAAAGCACAAAAATAAAAAAGCGTGATGCTACAAACGATGTGAATACAGTCAACTAAGCCAAGAAAGCAAAGTAATTCATGTAGGACTACTGCATGTCATACAACACAAAATTATGCTACTGGGCTAGGGACATAGTTGTCAATATTGTTCTTGCCACACAAGCATGAGGTCCTAAGTTGGATCATTAGAACCCATGTTAAAAAGCCAGGAATGGTGGCACACTTAATAACCCCAGCACTTGGTGCTGGGGAGGAAGAGACAGGCAGATCCCTGGTCTTGCTGTCTAGTCAGCCAAGCCCAACCAGCAAGTTGCTGTAAGTGATTATCTTAAAGACAAAGAGCATTGCTTTAGGAGAAACACCACCCAAGGTTGCCCTCTGATCCACACACACCACAAAAAAACACAATCTGTGCCATGTGCCATCTGCAGCAAAGCACAGTGAGTAGCATCTTTGACTTTACAAATTCATTTTAGTGAACAGGCACAATCACAAATATGGAACCACAAATGATAAGGCTCCACTGTGATCTTCTTACCAATTTAAGCCCTGTGAAAAGATACTTCACTTCCTGATTGATGAAACAACTAAGTTGAAGTTGATTTTCCTTTCCTTTGGTGACCTCTTCTTCATCAGATTCTGTACATTTCATACTTTACAAATTAAGGAATGATAACGTATTGAATTTGTTAATATTGAAAGAGAATAAAATTATCCTAGCGTTATTAATAATCATTCTTTATTTATTTTAAACATTAGTCTCCTGTTAAAAACTCACTGCAACATGCTTTAAAATGTTCATTTGCCTACCAACATCTTTATCAACAAAAATAAGTATGTGTTGAAAAGAAACCACAGCAAATTCTTACCAAATATAAGTTATCATTACTATTCTTAAGTATCTTAATAATCTAAGATGAACAGAGATGTTCTCCAGGTTTCTACCTATGCCCAGAAAACAGTTCCTTGAATTAACATACATTCTTAATCACTGACTTCACATTAGTGAAACTTCTCTATGAGATAAATTAATGAGATACAATGATAAAGATGTTCTTACAAAAAGTAATGAGTATCATTAAGGTATATACATTTATCTTAAGTTAAAAAAAAAATCACTGAATGACTATTTTATTAATTTCTAATTTGTATTATTATAAATTTTTAAGAATAGAAACCTGATGAGTTCTTCTTCTACCCTCCAATGCCAATCAGCCAACTATGCTCTTTAGTGACAATTTCCTTCTCATAAATTATGAATAGTATACAAATGTTGGCTCAAGAAGGATACGTAGTTTCAAACTCAACGCCAAAAAACTGATCAATTAAGCTTTTCTTTTTAGAAGGTGTCACTGCTGCTGCAGATGAAGAATCTGTCTGCAAAATTAAGAAAATTCTAGTTTTACTTTTGTAGATTTCAACACAATCCAATTTACTAATACATAAGTTTTTTTTAATGTGGATCTTTTGTATATTTCATTCTATGATTTGAAAACATTACCAAAAGACTAAACGTGTTCAAAAGATATCAACAGGTTATGGTTAGAAGTAGACTAAAATGTAAGCCTTCAGATTCTACCTACGAGCTGAGCATCAAAAGCATTCTAGCACACACCTACCTGTTAAGATAAATTTCTTTGAAGCCGTTCAGAAGAAAAGACAAAAAAATTAAAATAAAATACAAAGTGGAAGAATCAAAGTCTCTAATCACAAGCACACTCCACTTACTTCTTTAACAGAGTCGTCCTCTATGGCCTCTAGTTTCTGCTGCAGCACTCGCATCATCTGTATCCAGCACTCATTAGCATCCTGTGACAGAAACCAGACAGCTTGGTCCCGACTGTGGCAGTGCAGTCTACAAAATCCTCTCAAACTAATTATTGTTTCCTTAGGGAAGAAAGGTGCTTCCTTCTTTAAAAATATTCAAGCAGAGCTGGACATGACGATGCACACCTACAATCCCACACTTGGGGAGACAGAGACAGGAGGATTGCCAGAAGTTCAAGGCTGCCTGATCGACACTTAGTCCCAGGCCAGTCAGGATTACACAGCAAAACCCTGTCTCAAAACGATAGCAGTGCACATCTTATTCTCAGCACTCAGAGGCTGAGGCAACAGGATGGTCATCAGTTTGGGACCAGCCTACAACCTAAGAGGTATGTAGCTTGGGTTACACAGCAAGATTCTGTCTCAACCAATCGACCTCCACCCCCTACACACACATACACACACACACAAGCTGGTAACACAACTCAACAGGTAAGGTAAGACACCTGCCACCAGACCTGATAACCTGAGTTTGATCCTTGAAACCTACATGGTAGGAGGAGAAAACTGACCCCTGGACATTATCTTTTAACCTCCATATATGTACCATGCCACACATATCCTAACCCCTCACACGCATACACACACATTCACATAAGATCAATAGAAATGTAAAGTCTTCTAATTTTTTAAACATGTATCTGTGTGCGTCATCCTGAGTGTATGTATGTGCACCTCATGTGTTGGTGCCACAGAGACCTTAAAGAAGGTGTTGGATCCCTGGAACTAGAATTATAAGCAGTTGAGAGCCTCCTGATTTGAGTACTGGAAACCAAACCTGGGTCCTCTAGAAGAGCACCAAGCACTCTTAACCACTGGGCCAACAATGCGCATAAATGACACTCAAGGACAAGAGCAAAAACACTGCCCAGAGGGCACTCATACATTTAAGCAAGAGTCAGGAACCACAGGCTGGAGAAAGTTGATCAGGGAACAAAGTATATGATAAAGTCAGAGGCAGCATGGGGATTTAGACTGGGGCATAAAATCACTATAAAGTATAAGGTACAAACAATTCATTTTTGCTTCATGTTTATGTATGCATGTGTGAATGTAGGCCACATATCTAAGTGCCTGCAAGAGAGCATAAGAGCATGTTCCCCTGGAGCTATAGATTTGAGCTACCCAATGTGGGTGCTGGGAACAGAACTTGGATCTTCTGCAAGAACAAGTAAATTTAAAAAATAAATGGCATTCAGGGATAAAACTCAGAGATCAAACTCAGAGTTTCATTTATGCTAAAGCAGCGTTAATAATTTAACTCTACCTTTCCCCTTATTTGAATTTTTAAAAGGACAGTAGGACCTGTATGACAAAATATACAGGAATCAAAACAATATCAGGATGACCAACTTATAGCTACATTCTAGGCAAGAGATAATGATATAAACAAAAGCAGACTGGTACCTGTTTCCATCTATATTACTATACTATATAGTACTCCAATTACTATACTGAATGCAGAAAACCTAAGAGCAATGGCTAAGTGGGAAAAATGTTCTGCTGTCCAAGCATAGGACCTGAGTTTGAATCCCCAGAACCCAAGTAAAGTAGACATGTAGCCTGAGCATTTGTAATCCTAGTGCTCCTAGGAATAGAGAGAAGAATATCCAGAAACCTAAAATCAAGAGTGGCTCTGTCTTAAGGTAGAAGGCAAGGACAAACAACAGAAGTTGGCCTCTAGGCAAGGATGGCATACAAATTCACAAAGTAGTCCGTCTTTAAGATGATTTTTAGTAGTTATTATTGTGTGTATGTGTACATGATATGCGTACATGGGTACTCAAACAACTGCACGTATGTAGGGACCATAAGACAGCTTTGTGGAGTCAGTTCTCTCCTTCCAGCCCTTCGTGCATTCCAGGGATCAAACTCAGGCCTTTAGGCTTGGTGGCAAGTACCTTAAACTGATGAGTCATCTCACCAGACCAACATTCTCTACGTTTAAAACTTGAGAAAGGTTATTTTGGCTGCCCTGGAATGCTTTAAGGTGGATGAAAATGTCAAAATTCATCACTTTTGTCAAGAATGCCCTTCAGGTGATTGCGGTGACTTGGACAGACGTTCTCATGGCAAATACTATCTACCTTACTGCCTTAGAAGACCAGAAAACACAGCTGTGTATGAGTTAATAAAAGACAGGAACTGGGCAGGGGTGGCAATAGTAACTTTGACCACCACATGCATACTGTGACATATGTGTACCCACATGTAAACACACAAACTGCAAAGATAATCTAAGTTTTTCATTTAGAAAATGAGAGAAACCTCTCCCTGATTACCTGCTGAAGATACTGTCCTTGTTCACCCTTCTCCGCAAACTGTGGGAAAGCCATGTGCAAAAACTGCAGTAGAATAATAGGTGGGATACTAGAGGAAGTTTTATCCATGGAATCAAACAAATCTCTAAGGGCTTAAAAAGAAAGCAAACATTGGTTTAAAAAACAGTAACATGTTTAATAAATGGTTGTTTCTGTAGGGATGAAGATGTTCTAAAATTATACAATACTATAAATAATGATGAACACAACTCAAAATGTGTGATCTGTATAATATGTGACTTACATTTCAATAAAACTTCTGGGGAAAAGTAACACAACTATAAAACCTTATCTAATTCAATTACTTATGAGATAACTCATCTCTAGTCAGGCACAGTGGTACATACCTATAATCCCATTTCTCCAGAGGCGACAGCAATAAGATCTTGAGTTCAAAACCAACCTGGACTATATGGTGACATCCCGTCTCAATAACAAAAAAGTGGGGGCTATTCATTTATTACAATGACAAATTCTTCTCGCATACTAAAGCGGCACATGACTTCTAGCCATTAGAGAATATCAAATAGCTTAGTCGTAGGGAATACACTTAGCTTGCATGAGGCCCTAGATTTGTTCCTCAGCGCCACAAGTTTCATAATTTATATTTTTTTCTCATACATATTAACATCAACTAAGTTTTGGTTTTTTTTCTAACAATCACATCAGTACTACTAAAACTTACTTCTGTCTCCTCCTAATGTCATTCCCAAAGATTAGACTAATAGAACCTAAAAACAAAATTACAACACAAAAAACTTGAAGGTCTAGGCTAGAGCATAACCAGTCAGTAAAGTGCTTACCACAAAAGCATGAGAGCCCGAGCTCAACGCCCAGAACCCACATAAGAAATCTGAGATGAAGGTACACACTCCTTATTCCAAAACTAGGGAGGTGGGAACAGGCAGCTGAGTTTGAAGGACATCCAGTCTTGCCTAATTGGCAAGGTCCAGGCTAATGAAAGGCCTTATTTCAAACTGTAGGCTTTGATTCACCAGATGCAGACATTGATTCAGGGCAGAGGACAGTTTATTCTTTTATCTAATTAAATCACCAGTTCTAGCCTGGAGCCCTGGAGCTTCTTGGCCTCTGTACAATCTATTCTTAAGCCTAGAACTGGAAGGCTTCAGTCTGTATATATATAATCTAGAACATTTCAACTGCTAGCCCAGACCTAGAAGGCTTCAGTCTTAGCCTCAGAGACCTACTGTTGACTGAGCCACTCTGACTACCTCCTTCTGAACTCTGACTTTTCTGGTTCAACTCACTCTGTTCTGGGCTTCTTCCGCCCAGCTGTGCTATGCTGTGTCTCTGTCTCTCCCTGAACTCTCACTGCTCCATCCTGCCTCTGTAACTAACTCTGTTGTAACTGCCTCTATAACTGACTCTTCTGGCTATAAGCTGAGAGCCTGCCTTTCACTCTTAATGCTAACTCTTTCTCTGATGAGTCACTTTGATCCACGCTGATTCATCTCAGACATCACTTCCTGTGTGACACTGACTCCTTCTGAGTTCTGCTTCCTATGTCTGTATCTATATTGTTTTTCTTAAGGATTAAAGGCGTGGACCACCACTGCCTTCTGAATACTGGGATTAAAGATCTGTCTACATTCCATCCAGACCACACAGGCCTCTGAATGTAGACCCCTGAATTATATAGATCCTCGCTTTCAGACAAGTTTATTCCTCTACATCAAACAAAAAGATAGATGGCTCCTGATGAACAACACCTGAGGTTTACTCCTGGCTCCACACAACACACAAATATGCACTTACATGAACACATGCATTATCACACCAGACAAACAAAACACAACAAAAACAAAAAGAAAAGAAAAAAACAAACAAACAGAGGTTTTACTTTACTTCTTTGAAAGACAAGGTCTTTCTATTGCTTATACCCCAGGTTAGACTCGGCCTTGTAATCTCCCTGCCTACTAAATATTGGGATTATAGGCATATATTACCATGCCTGCCTCCACATCAAAAGTTTATTTTTCAAGAAGAAAATGCATCATTGGTCTGTAATCTGGATACATTCCAAGTTATTTAATACAAGGGTAAAGATATTTCAATATGAATGAAGTGATAGACAAAAAAAATTTGTTGCTGTTTGTATGTTCATTTGTTTTGAGACAGGGTTTCTTTATGTAACCCTGGCTGTCCAGCAACTCACAATATAGACCAGGCTAGCCTTGAACTCAGAGAGAACTGCCTGCCTAAGTGTTGGGATTAAACGCTGGTGGCACCACACCCTCTGCCACCACCACCCCACCTTTTTTTTTTTTTAAATAAAAAAGGTACTATGGCTCAAGAGGAAAAAGTGCCTGCTACCAAGACTAACAAACTGTTCAATTCCCCTAGGACCCACATGGTCCAAGGAGAGAACCAACTCACTCAAGTTGTCCCTTTGACCTCTATGTGCTCACACAAGTACACACATACAGAATAACATTTATTGATTATTATAACACCTCTCAGTATACACACTGACCTGCAGTAATATACTGTGCTGAAGCCATTTCCCCTGAAGCTCTCAAGGCACCTGCATACCTAGGAACAGTAAAAATAAACATAATTAAATTCAGCCTGAAATTAGAGAAGAAATTGGTTACAATAACTTATTAAGATACCCTTGAATTCAAATTTCTCAAAGTATTTTTTCTCTTCTGGTCTTGTTCATGTTAGCACAATCTGGACCTCCAGGTTCTGCACTAACTTCCGGTATAACTGCTTTGAGCAAAAGCCATATACCTACTTTCAGCATTAACTCTTCTAACATAAACAACTCACTGTCAGTTCCAGGTTCTAGCAAAGGGTTTTTACTTTCACTTTTAGCTTTATGATGCTCAGTTAATTCACAACAACATAGAACATGAAGCACCCCCCCCCCAAAAAAAACCCCAATCATGGTCATTGCTCACACATTACCTTATATAAAAAAATCTCAATCTCCATTCATGACAATCGCTATAGTAAAACATAGCTTTCCTACTACACATCCACTAGAGTGACTCATGTAAGGGACGGATCAGAACTACAAGTATGATCAACCTTGATGAATCTCAACTTTACGCTCAATAAAAAGCTAAACAAAGAGGAAACCTGCACGATCCACTTGCAATCCATAACAAGAAATCTAAAGTTGCTGAAGGTACTTCGAATGAGATTATTAACTGGAGAAAAAGCATGAAACTTATAGCATGAAACAGGAAAATAGATTAAAGAGCATTCACATCTGTTGAAACCAATCAAAGCCAACAAGGGAAAAAATGATGAAATCAAACAAGTATGGTATGTGTCCCTGTAGATGTAAAGTGTATCTTAATTTAAAAACATAAAAGCACTTCACTTACATAAATAGGATGAAAGAGGGCACAGAAAAGATGTTAAATTACCTCCAACTAAAAGCTTTGTGTTCCTTTAAACTATAACTTTCAAAACTATAGTGATAAAACCTTTTTTTTTCTTTAAAAAAAAAATAGAGAGACCCAAACAAAGTGGAGGGCAGGAAACATTTAGATTCTTGCCAGGCAGTGGTGGCACATGCCTTTAATCCCAACACTCAGGAAACAGAGGCAGGTGAATCTCTGTAAGTTTGAGCCAGCCTGGTCTACAGAGCTAGTTTGAGCACAGGCAGGATTACACAGAGGTACTCTTCTGGGGAAAAAAACCCTGTCTAGGAAAAATAAAAATAAAAAAAGAGAGAGAGAATATCTATAGAGTCAAAGATTTGACTCAGGATACAACTCCAGGGAAGAATGTAAGAGCAAAAGTTAAATTTAAATTTAGTTAAATTTTAATTACTGTGACTAAGAAATCCACAAAACAAGGACAGACTTTCTGGAGTGCTAGGTGGGGCTGTTCAAGTGAGGTACAGAAAGATAATCCTGTAATCTCCCTTGCTCAAGGACAGATAACCTCCTTGAACGTTGGAAGGAGAGAACGGATGCAGGACAGTCGACCTCAGCTGTGGCATGCACAAACACAAACACACACACATACTTCTTTTTTTTTGGTTACTGAACTCAGATCATTCGAAAAGCATCTTTACCCAGTGAGACATCTTACTGCCCCCCATGGAATCTTTTTTTTAAGGATTCAGTTATTTTATGTGCGTAAATGTTTTGTCTGCATGTATGTATGTACACCACACATGTGTTGGGTGCCTCTAGAAAGAAGAGGGTGTCAGATCCTCTGGCACTGGATTACAGATAAGTTGCCATGTAGGTGCTAGAAAGTGAATCTAGAACTTCTAGGAGAACAGTTAAGTGTTCCTAATTGCTGAGCCATTCCTCCAGCCCCTACTATCTTTTAATTTATACTTACTGAGAAGAGATTTACAGACTAATTCATAGTTCTCAAAATGTATGACTTTTATTCATTTGTATGATGGCATACAAAAATAGAGTTTTCATTCTTTTGTAAAATTGCCATTAAACTAGCACAGTTAAACGTATAGGTTAAGGGGACAAAATTAGAAGTCCAGAAATAAACTAGTGTTAAAAGAGCTGCTAAGACAACTGAATGAAGTAGAACAGTCTTTGACAATGATGGAAGAACTACATTATCTATATGCAAAAAAGATGGAGTAAGACATCTACCTCCTACCATACATAAAAATTAAGTAATAGGCTATATCCCTCAATGAAAAACTCCTCTCCCCTAAAAAAGGAAATGCAGCCAGGCATGGAAGCTTACACCTTTAATCCCAGAAGAGGTAGAAGCAGGGGGATCTCTATAAGTTCAAGGCCAGCTAGCCTGGTCTACTTAGTGAATTGCAAGAAAGCCAGAAACCCTATCTTGTTTTTTAAAAAAAAGGGTTTTATAATGTCTTTCCAAATGTAAAGGTATTTTTTAAAAAAAAAAAAAGTATTTAAAATGTAACAGTTTTTCTCTCACTAGCTACTTGACTTGCCCCTCTGTTCCTGGCTACTAGATTTCTAACTTGTAACTTTTAAAACGTCAGTTAGCTCATAGGGTTAGGGAAGAAACGAAAGGATAGAAAAGGAAAGAGAAACCTTTATAGCACTTTTCTGGCTGTCCTTAATCTGCATGTGTCTGGGGAACTGAACTAACTCTAACCCACTCTGACTCAGATTCTCCCAGCATGACAGTTACTGAGATCTAAATTATAACTTTTCTAAAACCCCAGTTAGTTCAATTTATCTGAGCCTTGTTTCTGCATGCTTCACTATCAGCTTTATTTCTGCCTGCTTCTCCTATCATCAGTTTTTGTGCTCTCTCTTTCCCTGTCTTGCAGCAACTCTGCTGTAATTCTTAGCTCTAATTCTTAACTTCCAACTGTCAAACTGCATTCAATGGCCCTTTTATAACCCCCTCCACGCTGTTCCCAGAAGTCCAAGCAGCATGCAACTGCACGGGGGAGGGGCTTTTCCCTGGCAAACCTTCACTCTACACTATCTCAAATAAAGCAAAACAACATAGTATAAATGTTTGTGATATTACATTACAGAGTTAATTTCTAACATGACACCAAAAGTATGAGATAAAATAAGAAATTAAAATAAAACTACATTAAAATGTTTTTTAATTCACTCTGTGTGCTCAAGTGCTACAGTGTACATGTGAGGGCTAGAGGACTTTCAGGATATTTGTTCTCTCCTTCCACTTTGCTGAGGAAGGGTCTCATAGCATATTCCAGCTAGTTAGCTTGCAAACTCCCAAGCAATTTGCCTGACTCTGTGCTTCCCATCTGGCCATAGGAGCACTGGATTAAAAACTCATACCACCATTACCTAGCAATTTACATAGGTTAAAGGGATCTCTCAGGTTTTCAGGCTTGCATATCAACCATGTGCATTCACTAAGCCATCTCCCCAGCCCCTACATTAAAATATTTAATCCACAAATATAAAGCAACCTAAAATACAGATGAAAGTACTTACAAATTATCTGGTAAGTCAATTTAGAATATATTTTTAAATCTACAACTATGTTTTTTTGTTTTTTAAAGGGCAAATAACTCAAAAATAGGCCAAGAATTAAAATCAGTAGTTCTCAATATTCCTAATGCTGTGACCCTTTAGTACAGGTGTTATGGTGACCCTCACCATAAAATTATTTTTGTTGTTATTTCACAGCTGTGATTTTGCTACTATTATGGAATCATAATATAAGTTTAGACATTTAGGATGGTCTTAGGTGATCCCTCTGAAAAGGCTGTTTGATCCTGGAACCACAGGTTGAGACCACTGATTTAAACAGACATTTTCAAAACATATGCAAATGTCCAATAAGCACCTGAAATATGATCAACATCAATAGACATTAGAGACAAACGAAAGTAACAATCAGTCACCATTTTACATCTGTAGAATGGCTACAATCCAAGTCAAACTGTAACATGTACTGAACAAAGGTGGAGGAATTAAAGCCCTCTTCCACTGCTTGTAAATGTAAAATGGTGCAGCCTCTTTGGAAAAAATTTTCTGAGTTTCTCAAAATCTTAAACAGTTAACCTATGACTAAACAATCCATCCCTAGGTACATGAACAAGAGAAAACACTGTCCAAATTTGTGTACTTTTACATATGAACACCTGCAGTGTTTTGAAAAAGAAACATCCCCCATAGGCTCATGTATTTGGACACATAGTCCCCAGTTCGTGGTGCTGTTTGGGGAAGTTATGAAACTTGCTAGAGTAAGTACATCACTAGGGGGCGGGCTTTAAGAGTTTATATCCTTGTACCACTTCCTGTTTCCCCTCTCTGCTTCTTGTGCATGATAAAAGTGATAAGCTTTCCTGTTCCTGCAACCATGCCTGCCTGTGGCCATACCTTCCCCACCATTACAAACACCATTCCTCCGGAACTGTAAACCAAAATAAACCTGTTGGGGACCCCGCAAGCCTCATGGCTGGCAAGGAAACAATCCAAGTAGGTGAAGAATGAAACTTGGGGTCAGCATCACTTTAGCAGGCACTGGGTCTAGATTTGCAGAGTCTGACCTCAGGGTTTATTTTTCTTACACATTTAAGCACAGTAAATCACAACAAGCTTTAGGCATAACTACACAGAAACTTCTTAGCAAAGTAGCAAAGTAGCTGTTACTTTTACAGTAAGAATGAGTTCTACTGACTGATTAACAGTGCTCAGGGCAAAGGTCTAAGGAGGAAGGATTTGTAATAAGCTTAAAATTAGAGCCCATTGATGGATGCAAAGTACATGGGACCTCTTTCATAAGGATGGGTTCTATTCACTAGGAGACTAAGCTCAGGATAAGGGCCTAAACAATGCTCAGGATATTGGAAGATTCAGGAAGGCTGGTTCCATAGGATAGCAAAAGATCACCAGCTTATTAGATAACATTCATTCCACCACATCCAGGTGACCAGGTGTCAATCACTTTCTTCCTTTGATCTTAGTAACAGGCCCACATTCAACAAATCTGGTTTCTCCAATCTTTTCTTTAAGCTGTGCCTCCTAACATAAATCCTTTCTTCCTTAAGCTGCTTTTAGTCATGGTACTTTGTCATAGCACTAGGAAATTAACTAACACTCATGCGTGCCTGCGTGCCTGTGTGCCTGCATGCCTGCCTGCTACCTCCTTCCTTCCTTTCTTTTTTTTGTTTGAGACAGGGTCTCACTATATATCCATGGCTGGCTTGAAACTCACTATGTAGACAAGGCTAGTCTTGAAGCCAGAGCTCCACCTGCCTCTGCCTCCTTAGAGCTTGCTAGGTGTGAGCTGCCATGCCTGGCCACATTTCCTTTCTTAAGACAGAAGAGCTTTTCAAAACAGTGATAACAGCTATACAATTCTTTGAATAAAAACAATGAGTGAATTAAAAGTAACCTGCTATAATAAATGAGTATCTCAATGAAAATGCTATGAAAGCAAGTGGAGCCACTCATGCAAAAGTGAACCACCTTACTCAGACTGAAACCTCTTCTTTTGAGTCTTACCTTTTAAGGGCATCTTTGAGTTCAGGCACAGAACGAATACACTGAACTGTAGCATTCATGTAACAAGTGTTACCAAGGTTTGTCAATCCACATGGTAATTCCATCTGGTAAAAGGGAATTAACACATTTATAAAAAAGGATCAATACATTTATAAAAGGACATGGCATACATAAATCACTAAAGTTCAGACTCTGAGTCAAGAATCATTTAGCAGTCTATCATCTAATACTCTAATTTCACACTAAAACAGTATTTCATTCCCCCAACAGAAAAATTGTATTTGGTTCATGCTGGCAACAATTCTGCTTTACTTTTCTTCTAGGAAAAAAGAGCACAAGTCTATCAGTTCTACATGTTTTACAGGCTTGGCAAGAAAACAGGTAGTAAAACATGCATAGAAAGACTTCAAAACAAATACACAAAAACAAACATACAAATGAGCTGGGCTTGGTAGTGCATGCCTGCAATCTCAGTATCAGAAGAAAGGAGTATTGTGAATTTGAAATTGTCTGGGCAACACAGTGAAACTCAGTCTCAAAAGATCCACATTTCACCTCCAAAAAAATGTATATAGTAATACATGCTTGTTTCTTTGTTTGAATTTGACACATCTTAACCATTTTCTATATTGATTTTGCATTTACTTTTGGGATAGAAGCCGGGCCATAGCTCAGTGGGAGAGTACCTGCTTTAGCATGCCCTTAGTTTGATTCATAGTACAATTAAAAAAATAAAAAAAATCAAGATAAACTGCATTTAATATGTATGTTTTAAGAATTAAAATATCCTATCATTTAAACTTCTCTTTGATCCCATTTTCTCATTAGTAAATATTTAAATAGAATTATCTTCCCATTAAAAAATAATTCTATATCAACTTATATTTGTGTGTGTATTTTATAAAACTCTCATCTGTAAAATAATTTGTCTTTAATATCTCATAGCTTTGAAGTATAAAAGCATAAGCTCAGAATTAGGAATGTCATATTTAATGCTAAATACAAGCTTAAGTAAAATCAATTGGAAATTAAGAAAAGCATTATAATAATCTAAGTATAAAATATCAAGGAGCTCCTGAGTTTTATGATGACCTGACTGTAGGACAAATTTAAACTAGTCTCAAAATTAATAAAATTCTACTTATTGCTAATCTATGTTAATAATTAAATCAAAACCTTTAGATACTACTTTCTGGAAGACATCTTAATAACTGTCCTTCAAAAAGTAGTGACCCAACATAAAATCTGGTATGTCTTACAGCAGTTGCTAACTGTTCTTCTGTCATGTCTTCTACGAAGACAGTTTTAGCTGAGGGTTCTTCTGGAAGAGCATCTGCTGACCCCATCATTAGTACAGTCATTCCCTGTTACAAAAGAAATAAGTTCATGAAAATACTTAAAAGTTGACAATGTTATGTTCAATAAAGGGAAACTCAAAAGAATTCACACTATAGAATGACTCTACTAGCCAAAAAAGGTAAATCTACAAAAAGAGTAGATTCGTGGCAACCTAGCCTTGGTGGTAGCCTGAGGGAGTGACTTTAAATGGGCCTACGTTTCTTTACTAAGGCCAGCAAACTTAAAATCTTAAGGAGATCTTTGAGCTGGGCAAAATGGCACATGCCTTCAATCTCAGCACTTGGGAGGCCAAGGCAGGGAGTACCCTGAGTTCTAGTCCAGTCTGGTCTCCATAGCAAGTTCCAAACAAGGAAACTCTGTCTCAAACACAGTGGGAAGCAAGGACTGATGTTCAATGTTCTCTCGTGTCCTCTCTCTCTCTCTCCCTCTCCACACAGATACAAAGTTTTTGTTTGTTTGTTTGTTTGTTTTAAGGAAGATAGCTCACTGAAAAAGCTATGCAGAGGCTAAGGTTCCTTAGGCTACAAACAGTACAAACTGTAAAAGGAAAAAAAAAAAAAAACTCAACAAATTAAAAACCTCTCCCCAAAAAACAGATTTAAAAGACTTGGAGAAAGCTGGGCAATAATAATGCAAGCCTTTAATCCCAGTGCTCCAGAGCCAGAGGCAGGCAGATTTCTGTGAGTTTGAGGCCAGCCTGGTCTACAGCCTGAGTTCCAGAACAGCTAGAGTTAGGAATCCTGTCTTGAAAAAAACCAAAAATAAAAAATACAAAAGAAGCTGGCAAGATGGCTCATCTGGTAAAAATGCTTAGTACACAAGCAAACCTGAAAACCTGAGCCCAAGCCACACATCTGATCCAAAGAACCAACAAGCTATGTAACGGTGGAAGAAAAGAACTGATTCCACAGCGTTATCCTCTGACATATGCATATACATACAAACACACTAATATTATTTTTTTTATTTAAGACAATTTGGATAGCTGTGTCTCAAAACCATAAGTGACAAATAAGATCATGAAATAACGTTCAAAGCTAATAGCCAAAGAAATTAAAATTAAAACAACAAAACCACTGGATAAGCATGAAAAAAAATGACAAAAATATCAATGAAATACTGGCAATAACACTCACAAAAATGTAAAGCCACACACCACTTTAGAAAGCGTTTGAAAGAAGCCGTGTGTGATAGCTCAAGAATCAGCTTGAGAATCAGGCAGGAAATCACTTTATACCAGGAGTTCAAGACTAGCTGGGCAACAAAGCAAGACCAAGTTAAAAGAAAAAAAAAAAGAAACAGCAGCAAAGTGACAGATCTGAAAGATAATCATACCCATAATAATAATTGTTGATTTTGACACAATTGCTTAAAAAAAAAAAAAACAAACAGGTTATTTTTAAAAAAGCAAAAGCAAGCCAGGCATAGTGGTACATGCCTTAATTCCAGTACTTGGTAGGCAGAGGCAGGTGGGTCTCTGTGAGTTTAAGGCCAGCTTGGTCTACATAGGGAGTTCCACAATGGCCATAATAGAGGCCTTATCTTTAAAAAAAAAAAAAAAAGACAATCAAGACTACTACTGAATCTGAGGACTAATTAATATTCATAACAGAATAAAACTACAAAAACAACACAAGCCCATAAAGGCCTCAAATCATCTGGTTCTATATAAACCTAAATCAAAGATGAAATCACAGGGTAAATTAGAAAACATGCTTTTAGCTACACAATAATTAAGACAAAGCACATCAAAATTTATATGCAACTAAAAATTCTTAAAGAAAGATGAAGAATTTTAAGGTAGGCAGTAAAGTAAGTAGTTTTAGCACACACCTATAATCACTGAGATTCTGAAGCACGATTCTAAATTTAAGGCTAGCCAGGGATATATAGCAAATTCAAGGCCAGCCTGGGCTACATGACGAAGCCTATCTCAAAATTAAACAAAAAGTAAGTATTTTAAGAGTAATGATTAATAAAAATGAAAATGAGCAGTAATAAAAAAATCAACAAAGTCAATGGAAAAAGGGTTTATTGATAAACCCTTATCAACACTAACAGAAACATAATTAAGCTTTAAAACATGTGATATTGCTACTACCAAGAATGAGAGGGAATGTAATTAGTAAATATTTAAGGTATTTTGAGCAATAAAGTATCTACTCCAGTATTTAAGGTATTTATCCAAATAAGTTCTTTTATTGTTGTTGTTTGTTTTGAGAAAGAGTCTCACTGTGTAGCCTTTGCAGGCCTGGAACTCAAAGAGATCCATTCACCTGTCTCTCAAGAGGTGGTTGATTAAAGACCTGCACCATACTTGCCCAGAAAATTCTTTATAACTAAAGAAATACCTTGAAAAAATCCTCACTGAAACTAACAAGAAAAAAAGTAATAAATATTAATCTGTTAATAAAATTAAAATTAATCACACAAATTCCCACAAGGAAAATTCTGATCCAAAAGAACTCACTAGTAAATTATTTCATATATATAAAGAACATCTAATCTTTAATTTATTCGGAAAGGAGGAATACTTCTCAAACTCTCTTAATGAGCTCAGCATAATTCTGATAATAAAATAAAAATATAAACAAGCTAGGTGTGGTGACACAGGCCTCTAATCCCAGCACCAGGAGACAGAGCAAGATTAGTTCAAGGCCATCCTCCACTACTCTACTTGAAACCCTTTCTCAAAGTAAATAAATCAATATAACAATAAAGACTAACATATCTCATGATCATACAAGCAAACATCCTGATTAAGAAAAGTAATCCAGCAATACATTAAGGAGGCAAATAAGTCCTCCTTTCAAAGAGTCACAATACTCTAGGTGCTATCTGTGAACCTCCACTGAGATTCTTTCAGAGTCAAAAACTCACAATTATTTTCAAGCCAGGCTTGGTGCCACATGCCTTTAAGACCAGCAGACAAGGGTCTGGCGAGATGGCTCAGTGGTTAAGAGCACTGACTGCTCTTCTGGAGGACCTGGGTTGAATTCCCAGCACCCACATGGCAGCTCACAACTGTCTGTAACTCCAATTCCAGGGGATCAGACACTCCCACACAGACATACATGCCGGCAAAACACCAATGCACATATAATAAAAATAAAATTTAAAAAAGACCAGCAGATGAATCTCTTGAGTTCAAGGTCAAAAAGAGAATTCTAGGCCAGCCAGAACTATATAGTATAGCGGTTCTCAACCTGTGGGTCGAGACCCCTAAGACCATCAGAAAACATATTCTGCATATCAGATATTTACATTACAATTCATAACAGTAGCAAAATTACAGTTATGAAGTAGCAACGAAAATAATTTTATCATTGAGGATCACAACATGAGGAACTATATTAAAGGTTCGCAGCATTAGGGAGGTTGAGAACCACTTAGATATAGTGAGTCCCTGTCTAGGGGGAAAAAAAATTTAAGTTTCTACCTATGAATAAATCTGATACTATGTATTATAATGAGAAGAGCCATCCAACTGCTATATTCCACTGAGTGATATTAGTCCTGAACATAACCATGAGAGCAAATGCTGAGTCAGAAATTAGGCTAGGGGCTTATCTCATTTTATTTATAATTTTCATTATTATTATTAGTGTGTGTGTGTGTGTGTGTGTGTGTGTGTGTGTGTGTGTACCACATGAGACGGTCAGAGGACAAGCTACAGGAATCAGTTCTCTCCTTCCACTACGTGGGTTCCAGAGATTGACCTCAGGTCCCCAGGCTTGGCTGCAAGCACCCTAACCCACAGAGCCAACTGCCAACTCCCTTTGTAATTACTTTTAATGAATGAGTATTTTAAATATCTCAGTTTTAATATCTAACATGGTAAATACCAACAGATAAAGCCTACATTCAACAACTCCTCTCATGTTAATTGCATTTTTTTTCGTTTGACACAAGGTCTTACCCCAAGTTGACCTGGATCTTGCAGAGATCCACCTGCCTCCACCTCCAGAGTGCTGGAATTAAAGGTGCTTGCCACCATACCCAGCAGACACACACTTCATCCTATTTTTGAGGTGAAGCAAAACTGACTGAGCCCAGGAATTCAGAGCCAGCCTGGGCAACATATAGAAATATAGGGGGAGGGGGAGTGTTAAGAATCAGTGAGAGCACACCTGGTGTGTACTTTAGCAGTAAAGAGCTTGCCTAGCATGCACTAGACCCAAGGTTCCATCCCCAGTCCAAGGACAGAGGATGGGTGATAGGTAACAGTGAAATTGAACAAAGTATTAAAAAAAAAAAAAAAAAAATCAGATGATCATTTTAACAAGAAACAGAAAAAGGACTTACCAACATTTAATAGAGATTCATAATCTTAAATCTTAGTGAACAGAGACTAAATGTCCACTCTCATTTTCTATTCAATAGTATACTAGAAATTCTAACAATAATTTAAGCAAAAAAAAATTATTTATCAATTATACCTCAATAAAAGTCATAATGACTAAAAGGGCAAGAGTAAACTCATTATTTGCAGATACTATTCCTGTGCATGTAAAGACCTCAATACAGTCTCCAAAAACATTACTGGAACAATCAAGTGAATTAAGGTCGCAGAATAAAAATAAACATAGGAAAAAAAATCAATCATATTTTTATATGTTAGCCACAAACACTGAGAAACAATTTTTAAAAATATTGTTTTCAACAGCAACAGAATATTAAATTCTTAGAATCTAACAAAAGCCAGGCACGATCTCTTTACTAAAATACTAAGTATAAATATAAATAAATATAACTATAAATATACTAAAATACTCTGCTATGACAAAATAAACCTAAACAAAATAGGAAGCATGCCATACTCAAAGACTTAGTACTCAATGTAGGTTCATTCTCTCCAAACTGGCCTAAAGGTCTATGTATTTTCAAACAAAGTCAACCTGTAGAAACTAACTTCTAAAATTATAATTGAATGCAAAAACATTTTTGAAAGAGGAAAAATGTAGAGAACTCACAGTATCTTATTTCATACTTACTTGCTTTTGTTATTAAGACCACATAATACTAGTATAACTTTAATCAACTAGATCGATAAGACAAAAGCTCAAACACAGACCTGTAATTGATTTCCAAGAAAGACTAAAACAGTTGTAAATCAGTTGGAAAAAAAGAATTATAAATAAACAGTGCTGAACAACTGGAAATACACTTCAAAAAGGGAACTTGCAATTTATTTTGGTGAAATATTGGACACTTCATTGTAATGAATATTCTTAATACTTACATTTTTCATTTTGATGTTTCCCCAGTCATCATCCTATTTAAAGACAAACAAAAATGTTAAACCACCTCTGCGTAATTAAATTCAATCCAAACCTGTTTAATTTCTACATTACATGCTTTGGTGCCTTTTAAGCTCCTGAAGCTCTGTTCCCTTAGTTTTAAAATACAATATACAGTTGAAAAGAAATGAAAAATCATCAAATTCTGGCATAGAAGATATATGTAGTAAATGTTAATTATTAGTCAGTTTTGTGTGACTAGTCTTTTCTGCTTTATTCCACAGTGTACCATCAGGACACAGCTCAGTACAAACTAGTTATTCAAGTCCCTAAAGGTCAAAGGTTCACACAATTTGGAAGTAAACAAATTTTCATCAACATCTGTATCTATAACCAACAAACAGGGCAGGGAGTCTTAAAGTTAACTACTGTTCTTCAGGATGTCACATCAAACCCGACAAAAATGTTTTTGAGCTATCCTTATGTGAATAAAAAAAACTTCGTCATTTTTGTTGCCTTTCATCAGGGCTAAGCTTGAACTCTTACTATAAGCAATGGTTCTTAACCCTCCTAATGTTGAAACCCTTTAATACAATTCCTCATATTGTAGTGACCTTCAACCATAAAATTATCTTCACTGCTTACTTCATAACTGTAACATTGCTACTGTTATGAGTCATAATGTAAATATCTTATTTGCAAGATGTTCTTAGGCGACCCCTGCGAAAGAGTCCTTTTACAAACCCAAAGGGGTTGCAACCCACTGGTAGAGATCTGCTGCTATAGAGTTTGTGTGATCACACCAAAGGAACAAAAAGGAAAAATGAGTTTTCTCTCCTTTTAAATAAACATTTTTCCTTCCATCCCTAGATAGGAGTTAGACAGCAATTACTTTTAATTTTATTTTTTTTATTTTATGTGTATTGTTGTTTTGGCTGCATGTATGTCTGTGGGAGGGTGTTGGATCCCCTGGAGTTACAAATAGCTGTGAGCTTGCCATGTGGGAATTGAACCCAGGTCCTCTAGAACAGCCAGTGTTCTTAACTGCTGAGCCATCTCTCCAGCCCTAAAAAGCAATTAGTCTTAAGAGAAAAAGATTTGGTCTGGAAACATGGTTAAGAGCCCTGGCTACTCTTTCAGAGTACTCAGGTTCAATTCCCAGCACCCACATGGTGGCTTACACTGTCTCTAACTCCTGTTACAGGAGATCTGACACCCTCACACAGACATACATGCAGGCAAAACATCAATGTACATAAAATATTTTTAAAATGCTTTAAAAAAAAGATAGAAAAAGATTCTTCTTTAAAATGTAGATTGTAAGGAAGGGGGAGGGGATATATAAAAGTGTTATCAATATTTGAGAACCAGGACTTTTCATTAAATGTTTAAAAAACCAATTTTGCCAGGCAATGGTGGCACATGCATTTAATCTCAGCACTTAGGAGGCAGAGGCAGGCGGATCTCTGTGAGTTCCAGGCCAGCCTGGTCTACAGAGTGAGTTCCAGGACAGCCAGAGTTACAACAGAGAAAGCTTGTCTAGAAAAACAAAACAAAAAACAAAAACAAAAACAAAAAACCCTCAATATCAACATTCAAATTTACATAATTAAAATATATTCTGTGGTGTTTTTAAAAAACAAGTTACTCCTATTGATGCATTTTTATTATTCTGTATTTTGTGTGTATATGGTGTTTTGCATGTCTGGTGCCCTGGACCAGAAGAGGGCATCAGATCCCTGGAACTTGAATTATAGAGAGTTGTGGGCCCCAAGTGGGTTCTGGGACTAGTCTTCTGCAAGGGCAACAAGTGCTCTTAACTACTGAGCCATCTCTAGCCTATTGCTGTATATTTTTAACAGATAAAATTTTACATCCCTGTACATAAAATTATTAGATAGAGAAATCCACTTTATTAATCCAAACAACATAAAATTAGCATAGAAAAAAAATTCAAACATTCCAGATAATTATAACATGCTATGCTCCTGACCATTATCTATTGAATAAGATTTTAAGTGACACTTTGTAATACTGTATTTTGAAATAGGTATGATGTTCCTCACATATACAACATCACTAGAACAGTTTAAATAGAAGGTAGAAGCAGTCAGCTGTGAGTTTAAGGCCAGCTTGATCTATCTAGGGAGTTTCAGGCCATTCAGGGCTACTTTGTGAGACCATGTCTCAAAAAAAAAAAAAAGCTACACTAGCAATAACCATAGTTTCTATCATTAATTATACAAGCAGTATTAATGAAATTTTAGATCAATTTTACCTTCAGTGTTCCTCCCTTCACCATAACTTTTTGTCTGGCTGGCTGGACTCCAGTCAATGCAAACAGCTGGGCCTTGAACACCATTGGAGGTTCATCAGTATTCAATTCTACACCTTCAAATTTCTCCTTTCCCCATTTCACTGTAACTGCAAACAAAAACATAATTGTTTTTCATTTTCATAATTTTTAAATTTATAGATCTCAAGCTTAGAAAAAAGCTTAGAGAATAACTCTTAAAGTATGCCAGATCCTACCACCTGGGAGGCAGAGGCAAGCTGTCTCTGTGAATTCCAGGCCAGCTAAGACTATATAGAAACTTTGTTTCAATCCCACCCTAACCCCTCCAAAAAAGTAAAGTCAAAATATGTCCTTTTTGTTTTATTCCCAAAATGAGTAAAGTACATGCAATGGGTCCAAAACAAAATTTTATTGGGTCAAATTCAGTTTCCCATTACATAAATACAAGTGTGCTGAAAACATAGCTCAGTGGTACAGCATCTGCTTAGCATACAAATGGCAACAAGTTAAATTCCCACTACTGCAGGATAAAGAAGGGGAGGGAAAGAATAAGGAGAAGGAAAAGGGGAAGGAAAGGAGAAGGAAAGGGGAAGGGAGGGGCGAGAGATTGCTTTGAGAAATTGACTGATCCACTAATGTAACAAAATTGGTTAATAAATACCCAAGTCTTCTAAATCATACTCCAACAATCTGTAAACTAAGGTGAACCTCTGATCACACTAAACTTTTTCCCAGAATTAAATTCCTGGCCTTCTTTATGGGTTAGCCTAAGAACCATTAAAAGCAATACATACTATTGGAACAGAGGAGAAATAGAAAAATAAGAGAGTTTGTGGGGACAAAAACTGTGAGGGAATAAAGAGCACTGAGAACAGGTTAAGGAATTATAATAATTCAGGTTGGGTAAGTGGTTGTACACCTTTAATCCCAGCACTCAAGAGGCAGAGTTATATAAATCCTGTGAGCTCAATGCCAGCCTGCTCTACAGAGACCTTGTCTCAATAAAAAAAAGATGGGAAAAAGTTGTAACAATTCTTGGGCCCATGAGATGGTTCCATGGATAAGAGCTTAGCACTCGACGCACAAGCCTGATTGCCAGAATTCAACCTCCAGATCTCACAGTGGAAAGACAGAACCAACTCCCAAAAATTGTCTTTTTTTTTTCTTCGTTTTTCGAGACAGGGTTTCTCTGTTGTAATTGGAACTCACTCTGTAGACCAGTCTGGCCTCAAACTCAGAGATCCACCTTCCTTTGCCTCCCACATGCTGGGAGTGAAGGAGTGCGACACCACTGCCTGTCAAAAAGTGTCCTCTGACCTCCAAACTTGTGCCTGCTCATGCACATGCACTAACACATACACACACACATACACAAACACACACATACACACCATTTGTTTTGAAAAAGTATTATAATTCTAAATTATAAGAAAGGTGTGGAAGAAATGAAAAATTGCTTCTCAAGCAAGAGGTACTCAAGTATAAAGAAATCCAAAGATATGTTGGCTATAAACAATAGCTACAGTCTTTTTTCTCTCAATTATCTGGGGGAGGAAGGTGGGGTTTAAAGTCTTACTATACAACTGAGACTGGGCTCAAATTAGCAATTCTCTTGCCTCAAAACTTTCTGAGTGCACATGCCTGCAGGCACGTTATTAAAAAAAAACAAAACAAAAAACCATGTCTTTTAATTTTGTATTGCATTTATTATTACTTATTACTGAGTAATACGTATATGCATGCACATACCATTGCAAACATGTTGAGGTCAGAGGACTTGCATGAGTTGGTTCTCTCCTTCCACCATGTGGGTGGGTACTGGAGATGCAACTTGGGTTGCAAAACACCTCACTGGCCCCCAAAAAATGTTTCTTACAACAGAAAACAGCAAGGATTGGTAAGGATGTAGAGAAACTAGAATCCTGTGCACTGCTGGTGGGAACATAAAATAGTGGTTGCTATGGAAAACAGCATGACATTACCTCAAAAACAAAAAATTAAGCAAAGACTTACATTAATCTCTTCCTAGAAGTACAAAAGCTTCATGTATATATGTATACTCATTCAGAAACGGCTACATGTATACTTGTTCAGAGAACCATCATTCAGACATAAGTTCAGAAAAAAGTGGGGATGTGGCCAGTAGTAGAGCACTTGCCTTAAAGTGTGAGGTTCTAGGTGTGATCCTTATGACAAAGGGAAATGGTAAAGAATAGAAATGGAAAGGGAAAGGAAAAAGAGAAGGGAGGGAGGGAAGCATGCTGGGAAAAGCCCACCCTGAAATATTATTCAATTTTAAGTAGAAATTTCTTACATACACAACAACATATATGAAGTGTGGAGACATAATGTAAAATGAGACAAACAAACCATAAAAGGGCAAATACTGTGTGATTCTGTTTTATGTAAGGCACTCAAAGTCTTCAAGACTAAGACTAAGAGAATGCTGGTTGCCAGAGGCTAACAGGGTAAGCATAAATAGGGACATGTTTTTATGGCTAGAGTTTCATCTTGAGAATGAACAGATTCTAGAAATAATGATTGTACAAAAATGTGAGTGAACTTAGGTGACGAAGAACTGTATACTTAAAAACTTCTGTGACATTGCCAGGCAGTGGTGGCGCACGCCTTTAATACCAGCACTCAGGCAGAGGCAGGCAGATCTCTACGAGTTCAAGGCCAGCCAGCCTGGTCTACAGAGTGAGTTCCAGGATGGCCAGGATTAGAACAAAAAAACAAAACAAAACAAAAAAATCTGAGATATGACATGTGCCTGTTATTTCAGCTATCCAAGAAATTGAGGCAGAAGAACCCTTTGTACTCAGGATTTAGAGCCAGGCCACACCAAAAGGAAATGGTCAAATCTTACCACAATTAAAAGGCCTTACCCAGCTTCATCAAATAGTTAACTTTTGTAATAGGTAAATAGTAAAACTCAAGCACATACATTGAAAACTGTGTCTTTTCAAAAACAGGAATTTCAAAATAAAGTTCCTACTTCTAGGATCAAAATTTTAATTCTTGACCCAAACTCCACATTTCAACTTTATCAACAGTTAACTGAATGTGTCAAATCCTGATATAATGGGTTCTGAAAGATGGCTCGGCAGGTAAGGGCACTTGTTGCTAAGCCTGACAATCTGGGTTCAATCACATAACCCACATGGTGAAAGAAGAAAACCAATTCTTCTGATCACTGAACACATTCTGCATGCACACACCTCTTATACACGTAAATAAACAATGATTTAATAACAAGCACATAATCCATCTTTAAAGAGAATCTAATATAGTCTAATGAAGAGAGCATGTGGTAGTTATAATAATGTTTTTTATACAGATTAAAGACTCAATTTTTTTTTTAACATGGTCTCACTATGTAACCCTGGCTATAATTCAAGGCTGGCTTTGGAACTCTGCCTCCCAATTGCACCACCACACATGGCCAAGCAAAGATCCTGAGTAAGAAAGCATTTCTATTTGTGGGCTGTTCTGTTTGGTCTTGCTTTCTCGAACAGGGTCTCCCTTGTGTAGCCTACATTGTACCAAAATATATGATGCTTCCATCTTAGCATTTTAAATGTTGAGATTAGAGATATGAACCACTGTAACCCAACCAGGAAAGTACTTGGAGGAAGTATTAACTTTTCAATTATCACTGCCAACTTTGAGTTGAATCTCAAAACAAAAATATTAGCCAGGGAATAGAAGTATTATAAAACAGATAAGAAAACATTTAGCATGAGTTCTGAGAGAGCAGAAATTCCTAGAGTGAATTAGACAGTAGCAGAAAAACTGCTACTGGATGCTAGTTAGTAAGGGTCTAGTCAGAAAGGTGGCATACAACATACTAAAACATACACATGGCCTTTATGGTATAGGCTATATGATCCTATACCATATTTATACCATATATTTATACTTTCTTGATGGCTTTCCCAAGGTATTTAAATCTTTAAAGATTTAAATAAAGGCTGCTTGGTCTGTCTGATTATTAGACAATTCTAGCAGTAGCAGGAAAATAGATTCAAATGTGGCACAAATTCTAATCATAAAGAAACAAAGGCAAAGGCACTGCCTTTGGGAATATATCTTAGTGGTACAGTTTCTACTCAGCATGCACAAGGTCCTGAGTTAGATCCTCAATACCACAAGAGCAACAAGTTGATTTTTGTTTGTTTGTTTGTTTGTTTGTTTTTTCCTGGTTTCGGGGGGGGGGGGGACAAGATTTCTCTGTTTCTCTGGACAGCCCTGGCTGTCCTGGAATTCTATCTGTAGACCAGGCTAGCCTTGAAATCAGAGCTCTGCCTAACTCTGCCTCCAAGCGCTGGGATGTGGGCAGTGGCAGTGCACATCTTTAACCCCAGCAACTAGGAGGCAAAGAGAGATCTCTTGAATTCCAGGCCAGCTAGGTCTACACAGCAGACCCTGTCTCCAAATAAATAAATGAATAAAATACAAGATTAACTAATATTCTTGGTTCATATCATTCTTTAAAAGAGATCAATCTCTTATAAAGGAATTTTGTATAGCAAAATGGAGTCAGAAATAATCAATAAATCACATATTCATAGCCAATTGGAATCACCATACACATTTTGGAGGCCATTTTGACTAAGATTAGGAACAGTTTAATCCATTAACTAAGGAAACCCGTGATCTTTGGTCAATACCTTGGGAAGGCCATCAAGAAATGACTCCTGCCAAAAGTCAAAGTAAAAAGAAATGGCACTCGCCAGTATTTGAATTCATCTACCCTTTGAAGCTAACGCTTCATCTTTGAAGTTGAAAACAATGTATGCCGAAATTAAAACGAAGCATCAAGAAGACCGATTTGCAGTCGACTTCTAGATATAACTGATTAGATATACATATAGATATAGATAGAAAGAAAGAACTGAAATTGGTACAAAGGGTGTGGTAGAACCAAAGGGATGAGTGAAGGGAGCTGTGGACAGCAATCCCAATCTGAAGGAAGGCGAGCAAACCTTATACCCGAGGCCAACTTCCTTCATGCTCATCCCACTGTTATCAACCAAAAGCTCAAAGCACTCACACTCCAGCAGCCTGGTCTCCCGAGCCCCAGGACACACCCTCACCTTCCCCCCAGCACACTGGGGCAGCGACAAAAACTATTCTGCAGAGTCACGACTCTGGAGATTCTCTGTGTCTCCACTCTGACTCCCAGCCCACCCACTCTGAGACACAGCGGACAAGCTCCCACGCGTCGCTGGGCTCCAACTCGCGCGGCCGCCGCTCCGCACTTCCCACCGTGGCCCTCGGCGGCTGTGCCCGGCGCGCGCCTCTGCAAGCTGGGCCTACGCGGAGGCCTAGCGTCGGCTGCGAGGGCGCGGCGCGAGGGAGGACGGAGCTCACCGGAGTAGAGTGGCATGGCGGGGCAGGAGGGAGGCAACGGCGCGGGAGGCTAGGTCTGACAAGCGCGGCAGAGGGATGGGAATCCGCTTGTGGAGCCGGCCTAGGAGGAAGCGCGGTGGTGCTGGCGGCAGCCCCGGTGCGACGAGCCTCATTCAAACCGGCCACTGGCGATGACGCAGCAGCACGCTGTTCGCCCAGGGAGCCACTGCAGGGGGGAGGCGCAGCACGGGGCAGAGGCGGGGCCTGGGGGAGGGGAATGAAAGGAAGGGGGCCGGGCCAAGTGGAGGAGGGGACCGGGGATGAGGGGAGGGGAGGCGGGGCCTGGAGATGAGGGGGACGGCTCAAGTTGTGGGGGCGGGGCCTAGGAGAGGAGAACCGTGTCCTGGGGGATGATGGGAGAGGATGAGAGGGAGGAGGCGGGGCCTGAGTCTGAAGGGAGGGAGAGGAAGGCGGAGGAGCAGCGGCGGGGGCCTGCAGTAAGGAAGCGAAGCCTTAGGGGTGGGCGGAGCCTGGGGGTGAGTAGCCGAAAACCCGAGGGCATAAGGAGGGAGGAGGAGTCTGGGGGTGAGAGAATGGCGGAATTAAATTGGACCCTAGAGGAACTGAGATAGGAACGGAGTGGAAGCGAGGAGTGGAAGTGGGGCTTGAGTCCCAGCAGAAGGGAGAGGATGGAGGGGGGCTGGCGGAGCGCAGCCTGGGAACACTTGCCCTCTTGCTTACTGTGGATTTACCGCCTGACAGCCTCAGGCACGTGGTCCTTGTTCTGCCACCAGTGGAAACCTGGTATTCCCGCTTGTAGCTGGATCAGCCTCTGTACTGTGCTTTCATTAACCCATCTGTTACCTTTTACTAACTCAACACATTTCTATTTCTTGAACATGTGCTCAGGCATTATTTGGCGCTGTGACAACTGTGAACAACAAGTATTATTAAGATTCCATCCTGTAGATGGCCAGTGAGTTAACTACATCAAGTTTGTTTACAGTACCAACTTTAGTACCACTAACTTCTTCCAGCAGCTCTAGGGACCTGCTCACCCATATTTAAAACAAATGGGATCAACGGCAGTCTTTAGGAGCACATTAGCAATGGAAAGGCAGCTTTAAAAAAAAAAAGAAAAATGTTTGCAAGGCTATTCTTGCTCAGTGGCAAAGGGAGACCAGGATGATAGCAGCCTCACCATACATTGCTAAACCCTAAATCCATGCATTTAATGGATAGACTTTTATGTTTAAGGTGGGTTTCCTTACATAATAAATTTATTGGTAATTATTGGTATTATTATTGGTATTAACCAGCATGTTTATGAATAAACAAAACCTGAGGGATATGACCAAATATCAGGGTTGTTATAAGCCTTGTTAATGTACCCAGCACAAGAGATCAAGGCTTCTCAATAACATTTGTTAAGGGGACTTTATAAAACGTACCACTGTTTAGGATGCTTTCTTTCTCTTCTAGTCAACATGAATTCTGTCCATCTTTAAGATCCTCCATTTATTGCTAACTCTTTCATATAAACAAAGCCTACTCTTACAATTCCTCCTTTCTTAGCAAGTAGTATTACATTCATAGCTATTGTCTCCTTTTCTTCCAAGAGTTGATGTGAATCTTAAGCATTCAATATAGGATACAAAGTGAATCAAACACAGATCCTGTCTTACTAGGACCTAGAAAGACTCTATGAATGCATTAACTCCAAGGCTCTCTAAATAGTGCTCTTTACTGGAAGCTCCAGAAGTCAGAGATAGCCAGGGATGAAGGAATCCCTCCAAATGCACTGAAGCATGGAGCATGGACTTTTCCAAATGGAAAAGTCCCCTAGTAGTTCCCTATAGTTCCTGGAGCCAATGGCCACAAACTCGGTGGTTTAAAGCCACATAGATGAATTATCCTACTAGTGCTGTAGTTAGAAGCTTCGGAAGCCTTAATCTTAAGGTACTGGCAGGATCACTTCCCTTCTAGAGGTACCAACGGAGAAATATAGTCCTTACTTTGTCTAGGTAATACAACCTGTCTGGGTACTGCCTGCTAGCTCCATCTCTGCCATGGTTATCATGCTATCTTTGCCAGCTTCTGACTTTGACCACTGTCTCCCTCTTTGTTAAACACTCATTGATTACCCTGGTTTCACTAGGATAATTCAGGCCAATTTTCTCATCATAAAATCCTTAACTTGCTAGGCGATGGTGGCACATGCCTTAATCCCAGCACTCTGGAGGCAGAGGAAGGCGGATCTCTGTGTGGAGGGCAGTCTTAGAGCTAAGAGGGGGTTGAAGTGTGCTTTGAACCCCAGAATTCTAACCCTAAGAGCAGTAAGAGTTTGGTCACTCCTTCTCCTTGCTCTGGCGCCAACAAGACTCCAGCTAACTGGTAGCAAAGCTCCTCCAGTGCTGCCATGACACGCAGCACCTGATGAGATGCCTCTCCAAAGAATCTGGTCTGGTTGCTACTTGTCTGACCACTGTAGCTGGAGAGCCTCGGGCTGGACTCCTCCTCTCCCTATATGACCTTATAAGCTCTCTTCTTCTGACCCCTGTGAGACCTCTGCCTATGCAAAGGATGGCCCAGGATTTTGACCCCAGCCAGTGACAATACAACCACCCAGATCTGATTGTGAGCCCCACACATGCAGATGGAGCTACCCTAATACCACTGCCTTAACCAATGACCTATCATCACATAAACATCCCTCCTTCGTCTATACCGTAACTCCCCTGGCTTCAATTAACTGAGCTGTTCAAAATGAAACTGCTTCCCAGAAAGTCTGTTCTCCCATCAGCTCTTCATCTCTGCCCAAGACCTTCTGGACCTGTACGGTTCCTGACTACTCCACTTCCTCTCCAATTGGCGCACAAGGCTCTGCTGCCCTGGGGAGGAAACAGAAAGCATGGACTCACCTTTGTGAGTTCGAGGCCAACCTATCTACAGAGTGAGTTCCAGGACAGCCAGAGTTACAACAAAGAAAACCTATCTCGAAAAAACAAAACAAAACAAAAAATCCTTAATTATATCAGTAAGTCACTATTTGAGATAGTATTCACAAGGTCAGGATTTCGATATGGACATCTTTGGTGAAGCAGTTTTTTATCTGCTAGATACTTCCAGAAACAAGTATGTAAAAATAACATCTGCTATCCTTTTTTATAACATCTATTATTTTTATTCCAGTGTTTTACTCTCTGCTATATAATATTTGGAGAAAAAGGCTTAGCCTTAAATAATTTAGGAAATATATAAGGTCTAGGACAGTGTTTTCAGCAAATATTTCCTAAGTGTGTGCAAAACATAGTTAGAGATCAATAGAGATGCAGGTTATACCAAGTAAACACATGCTTCTGAAACATAGACGACTCAAAATTCTGATGTTTGAAGAAGGTAGAAGGTTGTGGAAGAGTCAGAGAAGAACAAGGTAAAGGTTGTTGAAGGACCAAGAGTTAATCCATAAAATTCATCTGTCACCTATTAAAGAAATACATCTCTAGCTGAATATGAATAGGGCCTGTCAGACGGCTCAGTAGGCAAAGGTACCTGCTGCTAAGCCTAAGGCTTTGAGTTTGATTTCTGGAACCCCTTGGTGGAAGGAGAGGCTGACTTCCACAAGTTATCCTCTAAAACACTAACAAGTTCTCAGAAAACACTGATACTGTCTAAAAATCACTCATTAAGGAAGAAGGTGTTAAAAAGCTTTTCTTTTCTTATTTTTCCTTTGGCTTAATAGGTTGCAGGTATATATATATATATATATATATATAAACTTCAGCCCAAAGGAAGAAGCAAGAAAAGAAAGTACCAGATAGCAAACTTTTAAAAGATTTATTTATTCATATGTGTACACGTGTTTTTGCATAGATATATGTAAGTACATTGTAGTAGTACCCTATGGTGAGTCTCAGCAAGAAGACAAGGAGTTCTCATACATGGAAGCCCTGCTAGACCTCAGTAGAGGGAACCACCATCATGGCCAGCATCATACTCAATAGACAGTGGAACCCTGGGCATCTGAGCTCAGGTATATTTATTCATTCAGAACTCCTGAGATGTTCTACTGATAGCACATGCAAATCATTAGCAATCAAACATCCCCCACAGACATCCAATACCTGCAAACAATACAAAACATCCTAGACAGCACCTTTACCCAACAGTATATAAAACAATTATTTTAAACATAACTAAAAATAAACTTCCAAAACATTTCCCTTTTTCTATATTTAAAAAAAAAAAAAACCTTTACCTTTACAACACAATTTAACACTATAACACTAGCAAAACCATTTACACGAGGAACAATTATGAGGTTTCTAATGTACATGACCAAATGATACCAAACATCTATCAAGCTTTTCACAATGTCTTTGGACAGCAGTAAAACATTATCAATGTCAAATTATTTGGAATTCACTCACAATCTTCTGCACTCCTCCACAGGGCTTGGGTCACTTTTCTGGCTCTGCTCTCTGCAACACATACAGCTTGTCCTCCAGATTCTGGTTGGCTCCACTCCACTGCTGCTGTTAATGGTGGTCATCCCATGGTACTGGCATCTCAAAAACTGCTGGGGTTCCCTTGATGCAACTGGACTGCACTTTCACCAATAGCCTCTTCTGGGCACTTTTCATGGTGCCAAGCCTCAACTTCTCTGCATGACCACTTCACTCTGGGCCTTCAACTGCTACTTTGGCTGCACCTTCACTAATGTCCTATCTTGAAATCTTACAGGTGTCAAGCCTCAGCTGCTCTTCTTGACCCTTTCGTGCCTTCAAATTTAGCACCACCTGGGTAACTCTTACAGTACCAAGTTCAGCTGCCAGCACGAGATACAAATTTGGCCAATTCTAGAAGACAGTTTCTGTATGCTGACCTTGAGGAAACACTTTCTAGGTTTTAAGATAGAGTCTGGTTTGCTGGAAAAATAACTGGTCACATTGACTGCAGGAAGGGTTCCCTCGTGGGATGGAGTTCTTATCACCATAGCAGATGTTTCTTATCAGGACCTCTTATAGACAGGTTTGCAGGAAAAAAAACCAAAAAGCCAACTGTTCAGTTTAACTAAGTGGCTTTTTGGCTCTAAGTTGCTGCATCCACAACAGGGGATCCTGGGTCAGTGGGAAGAATCTCTGGTTGAAACATTCTGGCCATTTGGAGTTCTTTATCACCACTAAAGGCAAATATACACCCCCTTTTATAGATCTCAAACACAACATCTTGAGCTTCACATACATACAATGCAGCTATCAGAAAATTCAGTTTGTGAAACAGCATACTACCACCAGTAGCAGGAGGGAGTGTTGGCTCCATGATCAAAAGAACCTTGCTTTTCCCTGCTCCCAGCTAAATTCTTTATCTCTAAATGTCTCCATTCTGTTTTCTGCTCTCAATTTTGAACCCTCTTTCTCATTTAATTTTCACAATTTTTCTTCATAGAGGTTTATTTCCCTTTTTCTCTCTCCTCTTCCTTCAGGAACTTTCAATTAATACCTCTATCTTCTGGTAGCTTCTCTGAGCGTGCTGGACTCTACCAGGTCTGGAATTTCTTTTTCTTGTCTCCCCATTGGATTAGCTGGTGTAATGTCAGTGCTCCACATTGGTATGCCATTTGTAGTAGTGTGCTGCTGTGTGGACTCAGCAAGAGAGGCATTCTCATAGACCTCAGCAGAGGAAACCACCATCATGGCAAGCGCCATCCTTGACAGTAGAACCCTGGGCATCTGAGCTCAGGTGTATTTATTCATTCAGAACTCCTGAGGTAGTCTACTGATAGCACATGTAGATCATTAGCAATCAAACAACCCCCACAGACATCAACACCTGCAAACAATACAAAAGACCCTAGACATCCCCTCATCCAACAGTGCATAAAGCAATTATTTTAAACATAACTAAAAATAAACTTCCACAATAGTACACTGTGTGTGTGTGTGTTTACATGCCACAACATGCATGTGAAGGTCAAAGGACAACACCGTAGAGTCAGTTCTCTCTTTCTACATTTATGTGGTTTACAGGGATAGAACTCGGGTTGTCAGGTTTACGTTTCAACTGCTTTTACCTGATGAGCCATCTTGCTATTCCATCTTCCAGCTTTTGCTCTCCATTCCTACCTTGAAATGCCCCCACACTCCAATTTCTCTCTACTTATCTCCTTGCAAGCTAGAAAATTTTCTCTGCCTTTTTGTTTATTTGTTTATTTTGGCTGTTAAGTTTTTGTCTTTTGAGATTATAATATAATTACATGTCCATATGCCCCTCCTTGCACTCTTTCAAATTCATGGCCTCTTTTTTCATTAATTGTTGTTACATGCACATACATACTTCTAAATACAATATGTTAGTTTGTATGATGTTACTTGTATGTATGTTTTAAGGATTACTATTTGGCCTCAGATAAGCAGGTAGTGAGCTCTTCCCTGGAGAAGTCTATTTCTATCACTCTCACCATTCCTTAGTTGCCTGTAATTCTTAGTGTAGGTTTGAGGCCTTGTGGGCTTTTCCCATCTATTTCATCATGTCTATTGGTGTCATCCTTGTTCGGCTCATGTTGGTGAGACTTCATGGGTTTAGCATCTGGTATTACTAGGAGACAATCTCACAGTAAACTCCCTGGTCCTCTGGCTCTTAAAATCTTTCCATCCTCCTTTCTGAAATGTTCCCTGAGCCCTAGGTGCTGGAGTGCTTGGGACTGGGCTCCACTGAGCTGAATTTTGATTGGTTATGATTTTCTGTAATGGTCCCTGATTGCCTTTTTATTTTTTCAAAAATGTATTATATGTATGGGTGTTTTGCCTTCATGTATGACTGTGCATCATGTGTGTATCCAGTGCCCCCGGAGGCCAGAAGAGGATATTATATTCCCTAGAATCAGAGTTAGCACAGTTGTAAGTCACTATGTGGGTACTGGGACTCGAACCCACATTCTCTGGAAAAGCAGTCTTGAGTGCTGAACCAGATCTCCAGCCCCTTCTCTGCCTTTTTAAACAACTTCTGTTTGCACCAATTAGTTCTTAATTACCCTTTCAATATTTACTATTAGCAGTTAATGATATGTAGTTCATATTTATGCATATATATAACAGTTACGTTTTCTATTCCACATAGACAATGAATAGTTCATTCTACCTTCTTCACAAATTTTTGATGGCTGGTTCAACTGGAGCTTTCAGGATTGTATCATGTTCTTAGGTGCTGTAATATTTATATCTGTAGGGCCAGCTAGATGACTCAGTGGATAGATGTGATTGCATGCAGGCCTGATAACCACAGTTCAATTTCCATACATCACCAGATGGCAGGAGAGAACTGACTCTTTAGAGTTTTTTGTGACCTCCATATGAGTGCACAGACACATAGACAGACAGATAGACAGACACACACACACACATAAATAAATAAATAATGTATTGTGATCTGTATTATCTGTTTCATGTCTGCACAATGATTATATCTAACTTGTCTATCTGTGTATTCACTAGGGCTAGCACAGACCACCATGAACTAGGCATTCTATAAATATTACTACATAAATGTTGGTAATGGAATTCAGAGAAGAAAATGTTGGTAGCTATGGGTCACAGTGGCAGAAGAGAGAGGCGTACTTCAGTGCCTGTGCTGGGCCAGTACCTCAGCCTATAGCACATGCATGCATGGCCTTTAAATGGC
This sequence comes from Cricetomys ansorgei, assembly GCA_026225945.1. Classification (NCBI taxonomy): domain Eukaryota; kingdom Metazoa; phylum Chordata; class Mammalia; order Rodentia; family Nesomyidae; genus Cricetomys; species Cricetomys ansorgei. The sequence goes on along the minus strand of JAMJFZ010000242.1, from coordinate 45,224,919 downwards.
GGGTCCTTGGTACACTAGTTGAAAAGCCCACCAGAACAGTACCCACTTCTGTCTTTATGAAAACCTTATTAACCAATATTGACTATTGGGCCTTTTCTGACCTTTACCCATCCCTCTCTGATTAACAAGTTTTAGATAAGCTGATTGAAGTGTCTATTAAGTATAGACCAATGCTATTGGACATCCCCTTCTGCAGCACCCTACTTTCTCCATAAAAACCCGCTTCCCTACACAGTAAAGGGACTCCCATCATGGAGGCATTCCCCAAAGTCTGTTTCTTGGGTTAGTGACTCTGCACAACTCACTCCCTCAGGAACTGTGCACCCACTAAAACCCACAGAAAGAAACTGAAGAATATTGAAGACATTTGGGGTCATCAAAGCTCTAGATAACTACAGAAAAAAGCAAAACCTTTAGGCAATCAAATCCATTAATTTGACAATTATTTGTTAATTATATATTCATGAACCCCTACATTTCAGCAACTCACAGTCCATCAGAAAATATTGAAACAATACCAGGCATGGTGACACATGGGTTTAGTCCCAGCACAGGAGGCTGAGGCAGGTAGATCTCTGTGAGTGTGAGGCCAGCCTGGTCTATGCAGTGAGTTCTAGGGCTACATAGTGAGATTTCTTCTCAAAATAAAATAATATTTTAATGTGGCCACAATAATTAATATATGGCCAGGAATGGTGGCTTATGGTTGTAATCTTAGCATTCAAGAAACAGAAACAAGGAGGTTGTGAGTACTGAACTGTCCTGGCCTATATAGTGAGAACCTGTCTTGAAAGTGAAACTATTAAAATATGTAATAGTGGTGTATATGGAGGTTTGGAGAGAGGATAGCTAGACACAGCAGAGATGCATGGGTGGACTGTGGAAATAGATAAGGCAGGGTGGGCAATATGGGACATGATTATAGAGTGCCTGGGTACCAGGGGGAAATGTTCAGTCTCAGTTTGATGGAACTCCCTTCTTAAAGTCACGATTCATCGCAAAAGTAATATCAACAGTCTCACATGCTGTACTGCTCCAGATTACTCAAAGGATAACCTTTAAAGAATGACAAGACTCTTCTGTCTCCTATGCCTCAGGTTCACGTAGCACAGGCAGCTGCATTTTGACTCTTTCTGATTTCATATCACCTGGTAATTCTATATAATACAATAGCCTTGTTTAATTTATCAAATTCAATGAAATATTTATTGAATTTACACTGTAAAATATGAGAAAGTATCTGTTATGTTGTACCTACAATCTATCTCTCTCCTATCTTCCTCCATCCTATATTTTTAATTGAAAATATTTTTCTTTCTTTTCTGTTTTTTTTTCACCAGATAGGGTTTCTCTATTGTAACTCTGGCTGTCCTGGAACTCACTCTGTAGACCAGGCTGGTCTCAAACTCATAAATCTGCCTGTCCCTGCCTCCCAAGCACTGGGACTATAATTGTGCACCACCTCCATCCAGCTGAAAATACATTTTTTCCATACATTGCATTTTGATCACAGTTTTCTCTCCCTGAACTCCTCCTAGGCACCAGATATTCCCCATTTCCCACTCACCCAACTTCACACCTTCTTTCTCTTTCTCTTTGGAGAATAAACAGCAGACAAAAAAAAAAGCAAGCAAACCTGAATTTTTAAAAAAGAAGAAAAATGCCTTTAATCTCAGGACTGGGGAGGCAGAGGCAAGCTGATCTCTGAGTCTGAGGCCAGCCTGGTCCACATAGAGAGTTCCAGGACAACCAGTGCTACACAAAGAAATCTTGCCTTAACCATTCCCCAATTAAAATAACAGAGAAAACACAAATAACACACACACAGACACACATACAGGCACACACCATAAATACAAAATTGGAAACCAAAATATACAAACGAGAGATCGGTAACATGAAAAAATTGTCCAAACAAAGCAATATGAGACAAAATATCTATGGAAGTACCATTGAGTTTATTTTGTGTTGGCCATGTACTGCTGGGCTAGAGACCTACCCTTAAGTGTGGTTAATATACCTAATAAAATGCCATTGGAGAAGTCTAATTGTTCTTTTGCAAGTGGATGTCAATTGGAGATAATTTCTTCTTGGTTAGGAATGGGAGATAATATCCACTCCCCCCTCTAATTGTTGGGACCCCTTCTGGCTTGAACCTATGTAGACTGTGCATGCTGCCACAGTCTCTGTTAGTTCATATGTGCATCAGTACTGTTATGACTGGAACACTTTTTCCTTGGAGTCATCCATCACCTCTGGCTTTCAAAATCTTTCTTCCTCCTCCACCTATAGCTCCCTGAGCCCTGAGGGGAGGAGTTTGATGAAGACATCCCACTTAGTACTGAATGTTCCAAAGTATCTTACTCTCTGTATGTTGTCCAGTTGTGGATCTCTCTGTGTTAGTTACCATCTACTGCAAGAGAAAGAAGCTTCTCTGATGATAGCTGACTGAGACACTAATCTATGGGTATAGAAGAATGCCATTAGGGGTCATTCCTTAGCAGAAAAATAGTATTTGGTTCTTCCTAGGCCCATGGCCTTTGTAGTCTCAAGTCTTGGTTACTTGAGCAATGTTGGGCATGGGTTCTATCTCATGGAGTGGGCCTTAAACCCAGAGAGTGGTTGATTGCTCCCACAACAATTGTACCAGCATATCACGCAAGCAGGTCACCATTGTAAATCAAAGGTTTTGTTGCTGGGTTGGTCAATTACCTTTCTCCTCTGATAGTATGCAAGAGTACTTTCCAGTACCATGAACAGTAAGTAGGAATGAAGGCTCTAGTTAGGCCCCCACTCAACTTCTCCATGTTTGATGAGGTATGTTAAGTGTTGTCTTTGGCAATTAATCCTTACCATCAGTTTGTGGAGAGCAACCAATAGTCTTAGCAATAGCCTGAGTTATTTCAGAGTTTCCTTGGGGCTTCTTTGGCCAATGACTAAACTAGATGTAACCCATTCCTGACACTAGAGGTTTCATTTGGTGACAAGAGATATCTAGTTTGGGCATTATCTCCCCTATTATTTGGTGACTCCATTTTGATTTCTTTCAAATATGTATATTTATTTATTTTTCTCTTTTTTTTGTTTTTTTGAGATACTGTTTCTCTGTTATAACTCTGGCTGTCCTGGAACTCACTCTGTAGACCAGGCTGGCCTCAAACTCACAGAGATTCACCTGCCTCTGCCTCCCAAGTGCCGGGATTAAAGGCATGCATCACCACTGCCTGGCTATATACTTTAAAGAAGCTTCTACAGTAGTAAGTTTTCATATGACCCCTCAAATGGCCTAGTGTTAGTTGTCCCTTCTCATATTCCATTCCTAACCCCCCTCTTTCCTCTTTTCTACTCCCATTTAATCTTCCTGTTCCAGTCTGCCCCCTGTCTTTCCATAACTATGTATTCCAGTTTCCCTTCCTTAGGAGATCCCTCCCTCCCCCATAGATCTTTACTCTATACCTAGCCTCTATGGTTATATGGATTGTAGGAAGCTTAAAAACAGCACTTCTCAACCTGTGGGTTGCGACCCCTTGGGGGGTCACCTAAGACCACCTGCATATCAGATACTTACATTACAATTCATAACAGTAGCAAAATTACAGTTATGAAGTAGCCACAAAAATTTATGGTTGGGGGTCACTAGAACATGTGAACTGTATTAAAGGGACACAGCATTAGGAAGGCTGAGAACCACTGACGTAACAGCTAACATCTACGTATAAGAGAATGCATACAATATTTGTCTTTTGGGTTCTGGGTTACCTCACTTGGGATGATTTTTTTTTTCCTATCTCTACCCATTTACTCACAGATTCCATAATTTCATTTTTAACAGCTAAATAATATTTCATTGTGTAAATGTACCACATTTTCATTATCTATTTATTTGTGGATGGACATCTAGACTGTTTCCAATTTCTGATGCTCTATTATAAATAGAGCATCAATGAACATGGTTGAGTGTCTCTGTGGTAGGAAGAAGCATTCTTTGGGTATATGCTCAAATGTATAGCTGGATCTAGATTGACTCCCATCTTCCTGAGGAACCACCACACTGTTTTCCAAAGTGGCTGTATAAGTTCGCACTTCCACCAGCAACAGATGAGTGTTCCCTTACTCCACATCCTTGCCAGCGTGAGCTGTCATTTGTTTTATTGATCTTGCCCATTCTGATTGGTGTCAAGATGCAATCTCAAAGTAGTTTTGATTTCCATTTCCCTGATGACTAAGGATGTTGAGTATTTAAGTGTTTTTCAGCCCATTTTGTCTCATTTTTTTGGAGAACTCTGTTTAGTTCTATACCCATTTTTAATTGGACTATTTGTTTTCTTGATGTCTAGGGTTTTTTTTGTTTTTTAGTTCTTAATATATTTTAGGGCTAACCCTCTATCAAATGAGTAATTGGTAAAGATCTGGTAGAGTATGCTTCTTCAGGTTGGTGGGTGGCATGAGGGAACAGAGCTAGGCTAGGAGGAAAGGAGGAGAGGAGCTGTGGGAAAGAGTTAAGGGATCCTGTCTACACTAAGAGGCAGAGTTCCCAGGGAGTTGAAGGTGCGGTGGGAGGAGGGGTTCTGAAAGTAGATTACACTAAAACAAAGAATAATCCTGGATGGAGATGAAAGGTTTAGGGGGACTCCTAAGAGTTGGAGTTGGGTTGGAAGTGGGGGTTGCCTGTAAACAAGTTGTTGGAGGGCTGAGGGTGGGAATGGAGAGGTTTTTAAAGGTAGTCAGGGAGGATCATGTAGATCACCTGAGTCCCAGCCAGGTGTGGACACTGGGGGTCACAGGTAGAAAGTGTATCTAGACATCAGCAGCTGACACAAAGGAAAGGGAATGCTAGAACAGAGGGCTGAGAGTGTCCACAGGAGGAGGAAAGCTGCTTCTGCACCAAGGTTTGGTGGCATCCTTACAGAGTGGGGGCAGAGTGGAGGAAGAGGCACCTGCAAGCAGACTCCTACAGGGCTGGGGTGAGACTGGAGATACCATTATGGAGGACAGGAAGAAGAGTGAAGAATGCCGACATGAGTCCGCATTTGGTGTTGCCAGCAGATGTCCCAGGTAGAGAGTGTTTCTAGGAATTGGCCACTATTCCTCAGGCCTCACCAACCCAACCACCTTCAGGGATCTCCATGTGGACTGGGAAGAATCCTTCCTATTGTTTTTATCACTAAAATTATTAGTGATAAAATTGTAAACATACTGTCCTAGTTAAGGTTTCTATTGCTGTGATGAAATACCATGACCAAAGCAACTTTAGGAGAAAAGAGTTTATTTGGCATATGCTTCCAAATCATTGTTCATCATCAAAAGAAGTCAGGACAGGAAATCAAACAGGGCAGGAATCTGGAGGCAGGAGATGATGCAGAGGCCATGGAGGGGTGCTGCTTGCTGGCTTGCTCTCCATGGCTTGCTCAGCCTGCTTTCTTATAGAACACAGAACCAGCAGTCCAGGGATGGTCTCACCCACAATGGGCTGGGCCTTCCCCCATCAATCACTAATTAGGAAAATGGCTTACAGGCTTGCCTATAGCCCTATCTTATGTCAACATTTTCTTAATTTGAGATTTCTTCTTCTCAGATGACTTTAGCTTGAGTCAAGTTGACATAACTATCCAGCACACATACTTAAATCTCAATTTCTTTGTCTCTTATCTTACATAGTTTCTTGCCCCATTACCCTACACTGCTGCTTAGGTAAGAATAACAGAATTTATATCTTTTCCTTCCTCTTGTTCCTTCCAACTTCTTCCAGCCATACAACCTGTAGGAATTGCAGCCATTCTGAATCACAACCACCTTGACTGACCCTGAGCAAACCTATCTGTTTTCCAACTAGTTTCCCAGAGTACTATAAATAAAGAAAACTCTTTTGGAGTGGTATGTGAAGCTCTGTGAGCAGACATGAGAGACTTCAGAGCCTAGAATGTGCTAGGCTCTGATATTCACTTGAGTATAACACAAATATATTCCAGCCCAGACGAAGTCATGCTTGTCCTGACTTTTTGACCCTTCCTCTGACTCAAAATATGGGTATCCAGCTGTTCTGCTGCCAACAAAGACTGGTCTGTTAGTAAGCCCCCTAAATGGTCCCCTGAAATCGTGAACATGCCCGTCTCTTTCTCAGGGCTCATAGAAACTTGCACACGATTCTTACTATGCTGTAACTGGGTTTTCCCAAAACACCATTACTGGTTAGCTGATTCTGACCAAGATACTTTGGAAAAATTGTTTTATGAAACTAAAATAATCTTACCCTGCTGGGGTTTGCAAATTGCTCCTGAAAAAATACAGGAGGATATTCTATTAACTATCTAGGTTATAAGATAAGTCAACAAAAAATTCAACTGCAAAAGTTACAGATCAGAGATCAAGAGATCAAAGAGATATCAATTGGGTAAGACCCACAATTGGATTAACTACACAAGAGCTAAGCAATTTGTTTCAAACATTACAAGGAGACTCTAACCTAGATAGTCCAAGACACTTAACTGCTGAAGCAGAGCAAGAGTTAACTTTGGTAGAAAAGAGACTACTACAAGATGCATAGATGGATCACATAGATCCTCATCTGAGTTGTATTTTGGTCATCATTCATTCAAAACATTCCCCTACTGGAATTCTGATGCAGAGAGAGGATAATATCTTAGAATGGATATTTATGGCACATAAGCAGAGTAAAAATTAAAGACCTATATGGAAAAAGTTGCTGACTTAATTATAAAGGGAAGAATAAGACTTCGTCAGCTGTCAGGAAGAGATACAGCAGAAATAGTGGTGCCATACATGAATGCTGAGATTACATCATTACGAGCAATCAATGAATATTGGCAAAGAGCTTGTAGCAATTATTTAGGAGAAATTAATAACAAATACCCTAAAAATATTTAATAAAAGGACTGAATGGTTATGCCCTTGTATAGTGAGAGAAAAATTTCTGGAGTGCCTACACTTTATACTGATGCAAATAAATTAGGAATGGCAGGTTCCAAATCAGAAAAAAATAAGTAAAGTCAATCAAAGCCCATATGCTTCAGTTCAAAGATAGGAGTTATATTCTTCTGTTAGACTTTCCTGAATCTCTCAATAACACCACTGATTCTCAGTATACAGAAAGGGTTATTTTTCATATAGGAACTGCTGAATTTATTCCTGATGATTTAGAATTGCCATCGTTATTTATGCAGTTGCAACAAGCAATTCGAGACAGGAGTTGTCCATTATATATTAAACTCATATTAGATATCATACAGAGTTGCCAGGCCCATTGGCACAAGGGAATGATGAGATTGATCAGTTATTAATAGGAAATGTGTTAGAAGCCTCACAATTTCATGAAAAGCACCATGTAAACAGCAAAAGTTTAAAAAGGAATGTCTCCATTACTTGGCAATAAGCTAAGGAAATTGTTTAAAAAAAAATGCCCAATGTGTTCCTTGTATAATCAAGTCCCATATCCTGCTGGAAGTAATCTTAAGAGTACTAAAAGAGGAGAAATCTGGCAAATGGATGTGTTCTATGTTGCATGCAGAATTTGGGAAACTAAAGTTTGTACACCGTACTATTGATACTTATTCAAGAGGTACTTATTCAAGATTTCAATGGACTTCTGCTTTGAATTCTGAAAGGGCTGATTCTGTAATTACACATTTACTGGAAGTAATGGCTATTATGGGAATACCTTTACAAATTAAGACTGGTAATGCCCCTTCATATGTCTCCAGTAAAGTGAAGAAAAAAATGTTGCAGACTATGGCATAAAGCATATTACCAGTATACCACACAATCCTACAGGACAAGCAGTTATAGAAAGTTCTAATCGGACATTAGAGGAAATGCTTGTTGGGGAAATTTATTTTTAGTTATGTTTGAAATTGTTTTATGCACTATTGGGTTAGGGGCTATTCTAGGTGTTGGCATTTTGTATTGTCTGCAGGTGTTGGATTTCTGTGGGGAATGTTTGATTGCTTATGATCTGCACGTGGTGTCAGTAGAACACCTATGGAGTGCTGAATCAATAAAACACCTGAGCAGAGACACTCGGGGTTCCACTGTCCAGGTTGGTGTTTGCCATGGTGGTGGTTCCCTCTGCTGAAGTCTGGAAGAGTTTGCACCAATTAATATTCCTCCTTGTCCTGTTTGGGGAGCTGCCACAGTGGCGTTCTACTACAAATGCTTGCAAGACAAAAAGGAATAACAAATAGCCCCAGAGATAGACTACATAGTACACTACTAACTTTAAATTTTCTGAATGTTAATGAGACAGGAATAAGAGCTGAAAGGCATTGGACTATAATAAAATCTTTGGAGTTGAGTCAACCCATATATTATAAAGATGTATTAACATCTGAGTGGAAATCAGGACAGGTTTTATGATGACGGAAGGGGGATGCTTTTATTTCCAGTGGAAATGAGAAGTTGTAGGTACCATCAAAACTGATAAAGATTAGATTTGAGCCAGGAAGATCTCCTGAAAACCCTGACCACTAACCTGAAAAGCATGATTATGGAATGAAAAGTTCTTTTAAAAAGGCAGAGCCTTCTAAAGATTGTAGTAAAACTACAAAAACTAAAAAGTATAAAAGTATAAAAACTAAAAGCCACAATCAACCTGGGTTATGGAGTAAAGTTTCTGAAACCTAAATTTCCACATGACTCCAATACCAGTGACAGAAAAGAGTATGAGGAAGATGAAAAATATGAAGCCTGGATGAAAAAAATGTCCCCTTGTGAATCTCACTTTGGCTGATTTGGAACAGCTGGATGGTGGTCATCAGAAGGTTCCAATTAAAGATAATGAGAGCAATGGTTCATCACTGCAGGTTTGACGCAACCTCCAGAGGAAGAAAACACAGCAAATAGAGGAAAACGTCTTAAAGCCAAAGTTCTGGTCATTCAAGGGAATAGGTTGTCTCTTGAAGTAGACTGTTGCCTTTAATGATATCAGTGAACATCAGAGTTCCTTGAAACATGAAGATTCCCTAGAGTAATTCTATAGATAATGAATTACTGCAAAGAGTCACAAGACAGAATTTGACAGAGACATTTGCCACCTGCCTGGAAATAATAGCCTGAGAGAAAGAGGACTAATTCCAGCAACTTTTAACCCCTGGATTTTTACTGTTAGTAATGCATTATGCATGAATGCAAAAGACAAACTCCTAAAGACTAAAAGGGGAAAAGTAATTAATATTGTACAACTTGTATCTTAGTAGAAAGGGGGAAATGTAGAGAGAAGCTTTGACAGGGAAAAGTCCCTCCCCCTTGTAGTTGCATGCCTCTTGGACTTCTGGGAACAACTGGGAGAGAGGTAAATAACTGTCAACTAAAGCAGTTGACAGCAGTTAGAGTTAAGAGATACCGCAGAGTTACAGCACAGATGAAAGACAGCACAAAAGCTGACGAGAAGCAGACAGAAATAAAGCTGATAGGGGAGCAGTAAGAAATAAGGCTCAGACAAAATGAACTAACTGGGGTTTTAGAAAGTTACAATTTAGATCTCAGTAATTGCTATGCTGGGAAAAGCTGAGCCAGAGTGGGATAGAGTTAGTTCAGTTCCCCAGGCTTAGACAGATTAAGACAGTAAGAAAAGGGCTGTAAAGGTTTCCCTTCCCTTTCCTTTCCTTTCCTTTCCTTTCCTTTCCTTTCCTTTCCTTTCCTTTCCTTTCCTTTCCTTTCCTTTCCTTTCCTGTCCTTTCCTTCCTAACCCTATGAACTAACTGAGGTTTAAAAAACGTTACAAGAAACGTTAGAAATCTAGCAGCTGGGAATAGAGGGGCAGAGTCAAGTTGCCAGTGAGAAAAGCAACAGTTTTTGAGAGCCCAGATTCAAAGGGCAAAAACAGCCAAACACACACCCCCTTTTAGAAGAAAAACTGTTACATTTTAAATATGTTTTAAATGACAATTACAATGGTGAAACATTTTCAACAACAGAAACTGAACATATTACAGAATCAACAAGAAATGAACCAAGATTATGGAAGTTCAAAGGTCTGGGTAACAAGAATGATCTCCTGGAGGCTGTAGAGATTTAGCAGTTAGGACGGCTTGTTGCCTTTCCAGAGGACCCAAACTCAGTTTCTGGCACCCACTTCAAGCATCTCACAACTACCTATAACTCTAGTTCCAGGAAATCTAACACCCTCTCCTGGCCTCTTGAGGGCAGCCAAATGCATATGTGCACATACATTTACAGAGGCACACACACATAAATAATAAAAATTTAAAGCAAAAGATGACTTACTGACAGTGTGCCTAAAAGTCTCAGATGAATTATTTTGCCATATTATTGGTTTCACTGATAGTACCTTTGGTGTAAGTGTGGAGGCCATGAACTCCCCTACATAAGAATGATGTGACTTTTGTTTTGTTTTGAGACAGGGTCTCACTTTGTAGCCCTGGCTTGCCTGGAACTCACTATGTAGACCAGCTTAGCCTTGAACTGCCACTGCTTGAGATTAAAGGCATGCACTTTATCCACCCTCCAAATGTCTGCAAATATTTTTATTTTGTTTAGATTTGCAGTGCTGTGATCCAACTGAGGGCCACAAATGTACTAGGCAAGCAAGCACTCTACCACTGAGCTACATCCAACCTTAGTCTTGAAGATGATTTGTTGCACAGGGATGAGTACAGACAGATCATTCTTGCATTGTTGTAACTACTTTTAATTTACAGGCAAATTCTTTTCTTGCTGGTAACTTGAATTCTTCTGTTCTTCATAGTAACTCAGTTTCATTGCAGCATGTCTGGGTGTTCATTTAACAGCCTTCTCAGGACTAGTCAGAAAGTTTGGAGCTAAGACTTGTTTTTGAATATTGCTTATTTTGTCTTTGGAAATTACAATTACATTTTTCAAGAAGAATTTAGATTCTCTTCTCCGTCCTTCATCATTTCCATATCATTAAGTCTGTGCGGTCAACTCATTCACACATCTACTGCTTTATATTATTAAGGATTATGTTCTACGTTTCCAAGTTTGCTCTTGGTTCTTTTTGATAATTTTCTGTCTTGTTTTGTATAATATTTGCCTATTTTGTTTTCATAATTTGACACAAAATTCCTTCACATTTTTTTTTGTTATTGCTATTTTTCTGTTAGTGGTGGTAGTCTCAAACACAGGGCCTTGTACAGATCAAGCAAAAACGAAAATGTGATACTGTGGATTATTTTTGTTAACAGCTAGATTTTGGGGCCTCCAGCCCCTACTCCCAGCCAAAAAACAAATCTTCATTAAACCAGGATTTGGAGCAGAAAAATAAAAGCTGCTGTCAGCCTTCCTTCTCCTGCTCCTTCTTTCTCTCCCACCTCTTTTCTTTTGGTGCTGGGGGTGGAATGCTGATCTAATTGTTAGTTGTGTTTAAAATATTGTTTTGTGCACTGTTGGGTGAGGGTCTGCCTAGGTCTTGGCATTTTGTATTGTCTGCGGGTGTTGGATTTCTGTGGGGGGTGTTTGATTGCTCATGATCTGCACATGAAAAGTTCTGTATCAATAAAAACACCTGAGCTCAGATGCTCAAGGTTCCACTATTGAGGATGGCACTGGCCAAGATAGTGGTTCCCTCTCCTGAGGTCTGGCAGGGTTTCCCCTTATGAAAACACCTCCATGTCTTTCTTGCTGAGCTGCAGCAGCAGCAAACAACTATAGAACCTCACCAGAGACTTCTTAAAAATTTAAGTATATTGTCTTATATTAACCCATTAGCTTTTTAATGGCATGACTGTTTTCATCTACATTCCTTATAAATCAGCCAAACTTGGTTAGATTTTTCATTTGTCTTTTCTATAAAAACACCCAAATGTATTGTAGCCCGTGATACCAAGTGGCTGTTAGACATTTACCCATGATATGCTAAGCTTGAATGAGGGCTTCAGGTGAGGCTGTCATATCTCTCCATTGTTAGGTTCCCTCAAAACTCACAGTGAAATGGATTCTTTCTAACACAATTGTCCCTCTAAGGTTGTAAAGTGGTTTCTAACATTCATTACACCTAGTTATTTTTCTGCAGAGAACTTTCTTTCCACACAACTATATATTAGCCCGGAACATGCTCACATAGAAAAGCAACCTAAAGGGCTGGGGAGACTGCTCGCTGAGAGCCTGAGCTGATTCCAACATCCATGTAGAAGCCGGGCACAGCACTGCATGTCTGTAACCCATGCAGGGGGCTGGCCAACCAGTCTAGTTGAAGCAGTGACCTCCAGGTTCAGTGACAAATTCTGCCTCAAAAAATAAGGTGGAGAGGGATAAGGGAACACATTACTCATTGATCTCTGGCCTCCAAACACATACACACACACACACACACACACACACACACACACACACACACAACCAAAAGCAAGATATTTAATGATTTTTTTTAAATTGCAAAAATCTCAGTGTCTGATACTGGCACTTCAGTTGTTAGTAGTGTCCAGCCTTCCTGCTCATTTTCCAACAGTACAATGAGTTCATTTTACCAATGATGGGGTTTAGTTCATTTCAGGAGTAAGAAACTCCTCTGGTTAAACCCATCTTCTGGGTTTGGGGTGGGTTTTTTTTTTTTTGTTTTTTTTTTGTGTCTGTCTTGAGATCTTGCTCGGTAGTCAGGCTATCCTGGAACTCACAATTCTCCTGCGTCTGCTTCCACAATGCTGAGATTATGGGGATATGTCACCATACCTGGATTCTGGTTTCTATTATGCTCATGTTCCCTAGCCCGGTGTGGGGAACATGGTGTTTTATGTTGTTATTTGTACAGTACAGATAAAGTCACTAAGCAATAGCTCATTCAGCTCAGTTAATGCTTACATGACTCTGTTACTCTCTATAATGGTTATTCTTGTCAACTTGACTACATCTGGAATTAACTAAAGCCCAAGCAACTGGGCACACCTGTAAAGGCATTTTTCTTCAGTGTATCATTTGAGGGAGCAGACCCAATTTAAGTCCAGATCATTTGAGATTGGAAGACCCACACCCTAAATCTGGGCCACACTTTCTGGTGTCAGCCTATATAATCTTCTAGAACATGGAAACAGTGTTGGAAAGGTTTTTTTTTTTTTTTTAAATTAAAAAAAGGTGGAATAGATGGAAAGAGATCCAACAGAGATAGAAGATAGATGGAGGAGTGAAGCTCTTTTGTGATGGTCTGGGAACCACACAGCGCCAAAGGGAGAAACCTCCCTGTAGAGGTGATGCAGTCCTGAAGGGAGAATTTCCCAACAGGACTGATGAGTCCCTCAGCCCAGCAAAGCTGAGGTGACTGTCCAGCTCTGCTTCGCCTCGGTTCGCCTCCTGGACATGATGCAGTCCTGAAGGGAGAGTACCCCATCAGGACCGAGGAGCTTCTGGCCAAGTGTCTCCAAGGCTGCAGCTCTGTAGGGAAATATCCCAGGCGAGCTGTTCTTCTGTCTGATGATCTCAGCAGGCCAGTGACTGCTTCAGCTCTGAGAAGAAACAGCAAAACCTGAGGCTTACTCAGTCCTTTTTAAAGGGTTCTGGAGGGGGTGGTGGTGGTGGAGCTATCAATATGGCCTGCGATTGGTGGAATTCTCAGTCCAGAGAGGGTGGAGAGGCAGCTCAAGGCCATTTGTGTTAATTGGGACCCCTTCTGGGCTGTTCTGTTAGGTTGGGGCACCTGGCAGCCAGCTGGGAGTGGGGTCCCTGATAGTCCCAGGAGGGAAGCTTTCTTATGAGGGGTTTCAAGTCCCAAAGCTCCCCAGCCTTGCAGAGCTAGACTCCCCCAAAAAGGAAATATGCTGGCTCCTCAGTGGTCCGTGGCACCATTTGGGGTTCCTGGTGGGCACATGGAATGGTGGCTGGGTCCCCAGAGTCCCCAGCAGGGTGGTGAAGGAGGCAAGTGTTAATCTTGACAGGACTGGACAGCAGGAGGGGATAGGTTTGCTGGTAAAGTCAACTTTGCTTTCTGGAAGAAACAGATGGCTATGAGGGTCCATCTTGGAGGAGGGGGGTTGTCAGCCAGGAACGCTGATGGCTGTGAGGTTCCATCTGTGAGGGGAGGGGTCATCCAGGAGCGAGCACAGTCCTCAATCAGGTCCTCCTGTTTGATAGACATCTAGGGGTTGGGCTTGGCAAGGGGATGGAGCTAAGGCTGAGCTTCCTTCATTGTGCTGTGAAGGCTGATCATAGATCAATGTGGAAAGGCATGTCAGAGCTCCTCACAGAAGTGGGAGCCCTATGCTGTAGATTAGGGGGAGGGGGCAGAACGCTTCTAGCGGGAGCCCTGGGCTGTGAGCTATGTCTGTGATTAGAGGTAGGGGGCAAAGCTCTCCAGCGCAGAGCCCTGCTGTGGGCTCTGTTTGTTGCAGAATCCTAACAAACAGGAAGCTTTTGTTCTTTGCCTGCTTGCACCCACTCTCGCTGCAAGTTCATTTTTTGACTGGTATTAGAGCTTATTTCTTTGGGATTCTGGCGTACACTGAAGAACAGCTGAGACGTTCAGCCTGTAGACTGAACAATTATTGGATCCTTGGATTTTCTGTCAGGTGACAGCCACTGTTGGACTAGCCAGACCACAGCTTGTAAGCTCTCCAGGAAATCCTATTTTTGTACATATAGATCCATTCTATCAGTTGTTTTTCTAGAGAACCCTAAAACACTCTTCCACCGCCAGTCCCTTTCTTCCAGGAAGGCAAAGGCTTTCAGGGTTTGTTTCTTAGGGTTCTATTGCTATGAAGAAACACCATGACCATGGCAACTGGCTTACAAATTCAGAACTTTAGTCCATTATTGCCATAGTGTGAAGCATGGCAGCACGCAGGCAGACATGATGCTGGAGAGGTAGCTGAGAGTTCTACATCTGAATCTGCAGGCAGCAGGAAGAGGGGGTGACACTGGGGTTGGCCCAACCCTGGTGACTCTCTTCCTCCAGCAATGTCACACCTACTCCAACAGAGCCACATCCCCTAATAGTGCCACTCCCTATGAGCCCGTGAGGGCCATTTTTATTCAAACCACAATTTATTTTGCTTATTTTAATCCATTGTTTCCCTTACCTGTTTCATGAGTGGTGCAATTCTTCCTTTGCCTCTAGCTTAAAAATCCACTCTTGAATTTTCCAAGTTGAGTATTTTAGTTTCTTAGTTTGCAAAATCTAATATATTGGTCTCCAATGCCTGGTCCCAGACTTAGAACCCAGTACAGTTATCATCTGACTTACCATTTTGATGAGTTGTTTCATTTCTGTCTATATATTTTTTTTTAGTCCATATATAAGTTTATGTGATATCTTTGTGTGTGATATGTGTTTAGAAGGTATTTGGCCTTTGTTATTTTTAGTACCAAGATTATTTTTTAGTTAAAAAATATTTTCTTATGTGCATTGGTGTTTTGCCTGTATGTATGAGGGTGCCAGAGCCCCTGGTAATGGAGTTACAGACAGTTGTAAGTTGCCATGTGGGTGCTGGGAATTGAACCTGGGTCCTCTGGAAGAGCAACCAGTGTTCTTAAATGCTGAGCCATCCCTCTAGCACCTTAATTTTAATTTTTAAAAGATTTATGTTTACTTGAGACGGGGTTTCACTATGTAGCTGTGGCTAGCCTGAAACTCATTATGTAGACTAAGCTGGCCTCAGACTTACAGAGATACATCTACCTGCCTGTGCTTCAGGAGTGCTGGACTTAAAGGTGTGCACCACCATGCCTGCCAAAGATTTTTTTGTTTTTACTCATGTGCGTATGTTGCAACTCTGTGAGTGTATACTGTGTGTGTGTGTGTGTGTGTGTGTATACGCGCATGTGCACGTGCCTTCTAAGACCAAAAGAGGGCATTTGAATTCCTGGAGCTGGAGTTACAGGCAGTTTTAAGGTTCCTAGTATGGTGTCGGGAACTAATTCAGGTCCTCTGAAAGAGAAGTGCTCTTACCCACTAAGCCATTTCTCCAGCCCCTTAAGAATAATTTTTAAAAAGCAGTTTTAGAGTCACTAAAAAGCTGTGTACAAGAATTCCCATATAGGCACCTCCCAGGTCCCCACACTACCAGTAATCCCTAACAAGAGTGGTGTACTTGTCATTATCCATTAATCAGAATTGACAGAGCATTAGCACCCATGGTTTATGTTGGCTACATTATGCCATGTAGTGATTTGTTTTTTTAACCATGATCATAACATGAAGGGTAATTTTATTGCTATAAAAATCCTCAATTCTCCAAGTATCCATCCCTCGTTCCTCTAGGAATCTTACACTATGTTGCCTTCTTCCACTTAGCAATATGCTACATTTCTTTTATATTTTTCATAGCTTGATAGCTCATTTCTTTTTACTGCTGAAATGTATTCCATGTTAAGGCTGTATCACCAATTCAATTAAACTATCTTGAAAGAGGGAAACTCACAAAATATCAAGGGTCTGCAGGAAAAAAAAAAAAAATCAGACAGACCCCAAGCAGCATGCCAGATATTACAGGGAGTTACACAGGGTGTGTGGGGGGGGTCAACATTCCTAGTGGGAACTCTAAAGAAATGCATACAAGTTTGACCAGCATTTGAGATATCACCTGACTGGATTTGTAGAAGACAGACTTGTCCATCACAAAAGAACTCCAAGGGTGATTCAAGTTTCTAGGAGCTGACAGTGTTTTGTTTACATTAAAAAATCAGAGAGAATTAAAATAAGTAACTTAATAATGCACATTAAGGCCTTGAAAAAACAAGAATAAACCAAACCTAAAAGGAGTATACAGAAAGAAATAATTTCAGGTCAGAAACTGGGCTAGGGAAATAGTTTACTTGGTAAAGTGTTTAACATCGAAGCATGAGGACCTGAGTTCAATCCCCCAGCACCCATGTAAAAAACTAGGCACAGTGGTACTGCCTGGGACTTGATGACCAGCCAGTCTAGCCAAACTGAGCTAGACTGTGAGCTCCAGGCCAGTAAGAGGCCATTTTTACATAAATGATGTAGGGAGCAATCAAGAAAGACACCCAACATCAACCTCTGGCTGCTATAAGTCCCCCCTCCCCCATCTCTCTTGTGCAGACTGCTGAACCTCCATTTCATTAGTGTGTCTCCCAGGAACAAAATGGAGAGAAATCTAGAGGCTGTACTACATTTCTCAGACAACCTTGATCTAGGGTCCTGGAAAAGACAAAGTTTGGCCAAAGAAGTGGTTTTCTGAGGCAGGATGGACATTGATTCACATGTGCAGATGTGAAATTCCTAAGTGACAAAAAGTATAAAGATTGGTCTGTAGATGTAGCAGACACCTGAGGCACTGCCAAGCCCCAGATTCTTGGCCCCAGCATGCTCTGGCCATCACAGTGCTGGAACATGCTGGGAGTGAGCATTTCCTGAAGGTAGAGAAAGCAGCACTTCTGCAAGGCAGCCCTATGAGTCCTTCCTTGAGACAGTTCTCAGCGATGTGATGCTCAGTATTAACTGTGCTGGCTGCTACTCAACCTTGACACACTACTCAATGGGATTTTTCTAAGAATCTAGTAAGTAAACTGTCAGGCGATAAAGGATCAGCAACCCCTCCCCCATCTGCAAGTCACAAGTTAGTCTGTCACAGTTCATAGATCTTGGGAGATAACACCAGATGCAAGGTGAGAAATGAACAGTTAGAGCACAGCAAGTGGCATGAGCTTCATGTTCCACCAGTTCCCAGGGGAGGGCAATGCATCATGGCCCAGGTGGGTGCTGAATTCACGATTGCTTTGTGTAACAGGTAAGGAACTGCAAGCCTAAGGAACCAGTCTTTCTGTTTTTAATCACGTATACTACCTTTGTGCTGGTGCTCCAAGAGACCAAAAGAGGCGTCAGATCTTTTGGAGTTTGAGCTAGAGGAGGTTGTGAGCTACCTGACACTGGGTGCTGAGAACTGAATTGGGTCCTGTGGGAAAAGCAAATGTGGTCTTAATCACTGACCTCTCTCTCCAGCCCTGGAATCTAAATTTTTTATAATGAGGAAGACACTGGCAGTAAAGAGGCTTCTATAGGGAGTCATTCTATCTTCTAAGGTTGTTGATTATACATACACTCTGGTTGTTTGTATGGTATTTGTGACAGTCGAAACAGTAGTTACCACAGCCTCTGCACAAGATGTGCAGAACTGCAAGACACTGAGCGGCAATTATCTTCCAACAGACACTGGCCATCGTTTCACTTCAACAATAGATTTCTTGTTTTAGAGCACAAGCCAAGTTTTATCTTTAAAAAAATAATTTTAATCTATTCACAAAATTTAGCAAACATTTGTATACAATCATGTAATAATTTTTAGTATGCCATCTATTCATTCCAGCCATGAGAAAATACTATAGTAGTCAATAATAAAAGTATCCATCCATAAATTATTTTATTTCTCATTAAATGAGCACAGAGTCATTAGCATATTAATAACAGATATGTTTATTATTACATATCCATCAGTGCGGCTTTCAATACCACTTGAAACATGCATATCACCCTAGAGACGATCGGTTTTCCAGTGCTTATTTGATACACATTACTGCAAAGCCATTATAAATTACTGAGGAGGTATTTGGTTAAAAAAATAAACAATAAATCACACTGCCCATACAAATCAACTCTTGTTACCAGAGGAGAGTTCAAAGTATTTATATGGCAATTCCTATGTTAACTGGAAAACATCATGGATATATTCATAATTCTTTACTACTGGTGCAACTTTGTATACTTTTTTGCAGATAGTTTTATAGCCTTTCATTATTGTAGCAGGTAGTTTGGTGCAAAGATTGTACTCAATTTATAAAAGTCCAAAAACCTCTATATAGTTTAAATTAAACCAATGAAACCCACTGACACACATAATTTTTTGTAAAATCTGTTTCCTGAAAAGTCTGTACTTATGGCAGTAAAAAAAAAAAAAAAAAAAAAAAAAAAAAAAATCCTCTCAAATTAAGGCACTAAAAGGGTAATGCAACTCCCACTGAAAGTGTTCTAAGAATAATTTACATTTCAAACAGTGCATACATTTTTATATGTTTGTTAACTTAATGTCTTTTCACTTAAAACCACAAAGAAATACATTATATAATTACAGAAATGATGTACCCCACAAAATGCTTTTAAACTTGGTTCTCTTGTACAGTTAGTTCTTAATGTCTCTAGTAGTAAAATAACTCAATATGGCTTGGCAAAAATGCATAGATTAAATGTAATTCTTTTGTCTTCTCCCAATCCCCAATCTACAAACTTGCTGAAACATATACAGTATTTTGTAAAGCATAATGTAAGATATTTAATTTCTCCATAGAGCCCACTGTGGGCAATCAACAGTAAGGCTTTTAATTCTACAGTGAGGGCACTGAGCTTCAAGTGGCATCACTGTGTTCTTAAAATAGTTTTGTATAATCTTGCAAGAGCACAAAAACTTAGTCATTTAAAAAAAACAAAAAACTTGTCTCATTTTGAGATATTTTCTTTACTCCTTCCATGAGCTGATCTTGATGGTGACGGCCATTCCACTAAAAGTGAAAGTTCCTTCCTCTCACTCATGAGGAAAACTGTTCTATCATGACTGACAGGCATTTTCTTATAAATTCAAAAAGGCAGCACCTTAAAAGAAACATATCTAGCTAAGCTTTCCCCAACTGTACTTGCATTACATAGTAATAATCTAATCTACCTGCAGGCAAACCCGAAAGGGAAAAAAAAAAAAAAAAAAAAAAAAAAGGAAACAATCCTCAGTGTGCTTTTTGTGCCAAAGCAAGGACAGAATAACAGCAATCTTAACCCTGAAAAGCCTGTGGTGTTTGTGTCAAAGAAACAGCCCGTCTGCTCAGCGTGGTTAAACAGCCTGGTTTATCAGGTAGTATCCCACACGACTCCGACACAGCAGTAGGTCACATGGTTAACTGTTGGAGAAAAAACAGAAACAAAAAACAAAAAACCCATCTTAGATGCTTGATTCAAAAATACAAGAAGCAACAACTTGAAGGAAGGGTGAGAGCATGGCTCAGTGGTAGACTTCTTGGCTAGCATGTATGAGGCCCTAGGTTCAATCCCCATCCGTACCACCCTAGGTCTTTCTATAAAATAGGGAAAGGAAAATATTTAGATTTACACAAAAGACTAAGAAATGACAGAGTTTAGAGAAAACAGGGAAAGGATATAATATGATTTCCTTTTGTGTTTCTATTCTTTTTCTAAAACATTTTCTTAATCAAATGCTATTTTAAATAATTTTAGTCTTTGTTTATACCTTATATCCAGGTGGCTGAAACAACATTCTACAGAGTTCAATTGAACTGTGACATACTGTAATAGTATAGAGGCTTAATACTAAAGAAGAAAAGAGCATATATCATTTCAAGGAATAAGACTTGGTTAGAGACGGCAGAGTGAAGAAAGAAGTGAATCAAAAATAACTTCAAGTGGAGGGTAGTGGCCCAGCCTTTAAATCCAATACTTGGGAGGCAGGGGATCTCTGAGTTGGAGGTCAGCCTGGTCTACAGAGTGACTTCCAGGACAGTCGGAACTGCAGAGTCACCCTGTCTGGAAACAAGAACAACAACAACAGAAAAGAGTGAGAGAGCATCAGAGAGAGAGGGAGACAGGAGAGAGAGAGAGACAGAGAAAGCAAGCTTCAAGTCTGTTTAAAAGATGAAGGTGACTAAGGAAGCCATGTTAGGTGTCAGCTTTTTGACTCCAATGGCCGCCTCATCTAGGGACCAGAGCTGAAGGAGGATAAGCACTGGATCAGGAGGAATAACAAGTTTTAGATCTGGATTATCTAGCTGAAAGTTGCTTAATTTCTCTGAGTTCCATTCATTCATTTAGCTTCCTTAAGAAAAGATTTAAGGTTCTGTAACTGTCATAGCATATAAAATATTTTTGAAAAAAAAATCCTCTCAAAAACTTGAAGAGGGATTTAACTAAGTTTATTTGCAATACAATACTCATCAGTAATAACAAATAATGTTGATTTTTCAAAAGAATCCAATTTTAACAGAGTAGAAGATGAGCATTTAACAACAACATTTGCATTTAAAAATGTAATGAAGGTCAGGTTGTGGCAGTGCACGCCTTTAATTCCAGCACTCTGGAAGCAGAGGCAGGCAGGTCTCTGTGAGTTCAAGGCCAACCTGGTCTACAGAGTGCTACAGAGTGAGTTCCAGGACAGCCAGAGTTACACCAGAGAAACCTTTTCTCAAAAAATGGAGGGGCAGGGGGGGAAGGAGAATGAAATGAGGGCTAAACAACGTCACCTATATCCTAACCTATGAAAATGGATATGGAATGTCCTATGTACTAATTCCTAGTAGCAATCGGTTAAACTAATTTATAAAACCTTGCAAGCCTATATTAAGACCTATCTATAAATGATGTTCTTTGTAGTGAAAACAATTCACTTTATGATTTTAGTATGTGTGCTGCTTAAGCTACCACAAGGTTTTAATTATTATTATTAGTAGTAGTAGTATCTGTTTGTCGAGAGAGCCTATTTAGCTCAGGATGTCCTGGAACTCGCTCTGTAGATACTCACAATGATGTGCCTTCCTTTCTACCTCTGAGTGTTGGCCTAACGGTGTGTCCATCATGCCTGATGAGGTTTCTATTTTTATAAAAGTTTCCAACAATTTTTATATTAATAAAAAGGTTAACATTTTAGTCTTTACCTAGTTTTTCCAGATGTATTTTTGACCACTTTCCTGAAAGACTGATTTGCAGTGGATCTTGTTGACAGTGTTCGAGGAGATGCACGAACAAAGCCAGATGGTGGGTTCTTAGGAATCTTCTTTACTAGATGAGTTACCCATTTTTTTTGTTCATCCTGAGAACATGCTAACAGCAGCATATCTCTTGCTGATGTTACATCATAACTTACTGCATTAAAAACAAAACAAAAACCCACCAAACTTATTAAAATCATAATACAATATTTAAAAAGACTATTGAATTCATAATTTAAGTTTTAAAATTTAAAGATATTATAGTTAATTATACTTGGACATTATCTCTGTCTCAATTGACTAAAGCTGAAATTTTTTCTAAAGACCAATAAGATCACAACCAATAGTCATAAACAAAGGAAAAATAGTGTTAAAGTAGAAATATAAAAAAATAAAACAGTAAAACAAACAAATGTATTTGGAGCACCTACACCTCTTACTTAAAATAGACTCAGTCTATGTACTACTCCTCTGCCTTGCTGGAAGGGGCTCTGTCTGTGAGGAGCACACATGGGAAATAAGGAAAGGTGAAAACCCAGGAGGCTCAGTGGGACTCACCCAAAGTTCTCTGCTAGACTTGGTCCCTCAGGTGCCGAAACACTACACCTTAGAACCCACCTGCAGAAGCCGCAAAAGTCATCTCACACATAGCGCCTCACCTTTGCACGGGGAAATCAAGTCCTCTTTCTTGTCCAGGTGATCCCTGTGGCACTTAACATGGCATCTTCGACATTCTAGGGCAGGGGGTGGCTTAAAGACATGCCACAAAGGTTTGGCACAGGCCTCACAGTTGGCAGGGAAGTGGTAGAGAGTAGGAATGAATTCATGGCCTTTGTGATTCTGGAAGTTAGTTTTTTCACCTTGTTGAACCGGTTCCATTTCTACATCTTTTCTACATTCACCTTCATTTGCATATAGTATCTACATTAAGGAGTGGTAGAGAAAGTTGAAAGTTGAAAAAAAATCTTAATCTGTAAATAAAATTCTAAATGCATGAAAACACTGATATATTTTATATCTACTTCACAAACACTAATGACTTAGGAAAATGAGCCTTTAGAATTATAATGTAATATTGTACCTGGAATATTTTTGGAATTTCTTCAGTTTCAGCTCTGTACACATCTCCTTGGGTTACAGGTCGGACATGAAACAATTTACTAAGACAGAAATAAATGATATAAACCTATTATAAAAATCTCACTGGTAACAAAAGGCACACATTTCACTGAAAAGAACATGTGAGTGGCAAAGAAGCAAATAAAAAGATGTTCAGCATCAATAATCATTTGGAACATAAAAAAAACCCAAACTGTCACTATACAGCTTTCAGAATTTTAAAAGAAACTATAGAGGCTGGAAAGATGGCTCAGTGGTTAAGAGTGCATACTGCTCTTCAAGAGGACCAGAGTTTGGTTCCCAGAAACCACATCTGGTGGCTCACAATTGCCACTAATGCCAACTCAAAAAGTTTCAAAGGCATCTACACTCATGTGCACACATCCCTACATATACATCATTAAAAATAATAAAAATAAATCTTTAAAAGTAAAACCAGTAACACTAAATGTTGACAAAAATGTAGAGAAGTTAGATCACTCCTATGATGCTGGCAGAAATGCAAGAGTGCATATCCACTTGTAAAACAACATGACCATTTGTTTATAAAACTAAACTCACTCTTATTTTTGTGTTTTACTCCACACAAGCTCAACATTCCTAACTAATGCTTTAAACAGTAAGAAGTATTACTAATACTCGTTCAATTTTGTTTACATTCTAACCAGTACCAACTCCAAAAGTATTTATTTAACACAAAAACGTTTTATGTATGGGTGCACATGCCACAGGTGTATGTATTCAAGCTAGAGAACAAATTTCTGGAGTTCATTCTCTTTTTCTACCTTGTGGATTCCAGGGATCAAATTCAGGTCATCAGGCTTCAAGCAAGTCCCTTCACCCACTGAGCCATCTTGATGGCTCTTCATTTAATTTCATTTCTTGAATAGCACTTACCAAACCTCATTTTGAATTTATATTGTATACTTAAAAACTTTCAACTAGCTGTCTGTAAGCCTCTTAAATATGGAACCTATGACAGTATATGTATGAGAATGAATAGAGGAAAAAAAAACCCTATGCTTAGCAAGTCTAATATATTACTAAAAAGAACAGCTGTTTGTTTATATTTCTTAGCATATGTAACACCACTGATGATGTTAGTATGACAATCAAACAATATTATACTTTTAAAAAAAGGATTTAGCACTTGGGAGGTAGAGGCAGGTGGATCTCTGTGAGTTTCAGGACAGCCTGGTCTACAGAGTGAGTTCCAGGACAACCAGGGCTACGTAGGGAAACCCTCTCTTGAAAGTACAAAAAAACAAAACATCCCCCTACCCTCCCAAAAAAGATTTAATTTTCTGTGTATGAATGTTTTGCCTGCATGTATATGTGTGTGTGCCTGGTGCTTGTGGAGGCAAGGAAAGATGTTTGAGACCTTAGAACGTCAGTTATAGTCACGAGCTGCCATGTGGGTGCTGGGAAACAAACCTGGGTCCTCTGCAAGAGCAGCAAGTATTCTTAACTGCTGAGCCAACTCTACAGCCCCCAATTTTGCTTTTTGAGATGAGCAGGGAACTCAAAATCACTAAATACTTGAAATTTGCTTTTCAAAGTACGTAAGTCTTGTATATAAATTTTTCTTCTCACATTTTACTAAGGTTATACTTTATTAATTTGTACGTGTGTGCTTGTTTGTGTCAACGTGGGTGCCTGCATGCCATGGTGCATATATGGAGGTCAGAGGACAACTTTTGAGTGTTGGTTGCCATTTTTCCATTTTCTTTGAGACAGGGTCTCTTTGCCACTCTGTAGGCCAAATTGGTTGGCTTTTGAGCTTCTGGAGATTCTCCTATCTATCTCCCATCTCCTTGTAGTGGTATGCTGGGATTAGATGACTACCTTAATGCATCAACCTTTTACATGGGTTCTGGGATTAGAACTCAGGTAGTTAGGCTTGTGCAGCAAACATAAATTTTACCCACTGGGCCATCTTGTGTAGAAAAATAGGTAACACTGTTTATGAATAACACAAATGTCAAGCAGTTCTAAAAATAACTCATAAGTAAACAGTGAAATAACTGAAAAAAAAATTCAATAACAGACAACTTACTCTATGTCCAACACCATAGATGGACTGGATTGTTCCTTATCTTGTTCATCATTATAGAACAAGATTTTTTTGCTGCTTACCACAACATACTGAAAAGACAAAACACAAAGAACAAAAAGACCAACATTAACTTGATTTAAAGTGACTAGCATAATATTTTCCATTTGTGTCTATATTATACTGTATTAATTTAAAACCAATGTTAGTAATAGGGCAGTTAATACAAGTTCTGTGTTTTATAGAAAAACATGTAACAAAATATCAATGAGAAGAAATTAGATATATGATACCTGCTTCTTCCAGCCATATCTTTTGATATTTCCTCTATTTGGTACAGAAAGCCAACCTTCAATTCTTGACTCTAAAGAAAAAAATAGGTGTAGTAGTCAATCTTAAATTATAAAACCAAATGAAAAACTACAAGTTGTCTGACAGCATGCAGTAACAGGCAATAGAAAACAGCTAAATGAATAAATGCTGTATTTTGCTCTTTCATGCTTCAATCACACAAATTAACTTTAATGGCCAAAAAAAAGACTGCAGAAAAAAAATCCCAAGCCACTTTCCCCATAAAAATTAACATTTAGTACTCAATTGAAAATGTATGAAGTAACAATGTCTTTTAAGAGCCAGGCAAAACTGGATGGATTGCAGCTTAAATAGGGTATGATATACAATACTTTAAATATAACATTCATATAATAATACTCAGCAAAAAAAAAAAAAAGAGAGACAAAAAAGAAAGAAAAACAGAAATGCAGCAAGTCGAACAATTCAGAGCCATGATTTACACAAGAGCAGGCAAAAGTACTGAAGTGTCCTATTACTCACAGAAGACAAGAGTAGAAGATAAATAAATAAGGAATGCAGGCAGAATCAACTAGATATAAAGAATAAGAGACAGGCATTTTATTTGATTCTCAATAAAATATCCCAGTTTGAGTAAAACACTCAACAGTTTCATTAAAATTGCTCAAATTTGGTTGGGAGGCACTTAATTCTATAAATGAGTCTAATTTCCAAACCTTCTCAAACTAAAGAAGTATGATCTTTTATGCTTATTTAACTCAATAAATGGTTATTTTATGCTTATTTAACTGAAACAGAGAAAGACCATAGAAATCAGTAGGTTAATTGCTAACATTTATACCATAAACTGCTGACTATAATCAAAGTCTTTTATCGCAACTGTTGCCACTTATTACATAATGGTTATTCCTTTTGTGGCGCTATAGACTAAAATCAGGGCACTGGGCATGCTAGTTCTATCACCAGCTTCTAATTTTTTGAGAAGGTCTCACTAGACAGCTTACTTGAACTTACTGTGTAGCCTAAGCTAGCCTTGACTTTGAAATCTTCCTGCCTCAGCCCCCTGAGTAGTGAGATCACACGTGTGTAGCACCACATTGGGTTAAATATATCTAAAGCTTATTAGAAGAGTCCTGGGAATAAAGATGATTCCTCTAGAGATGTTATATCAGGTTGAAGATAAGAAAACTCAAATTAAGTTCTTCCTATATTACTCTCATATTTAAAGCATAAAAAAATAGAAAGGTAATCAATTTTAAAGAACACTGCTATAATGTGATCGATAAATTATGGCTGAAATTATAATCCTAGTGGAAATATGCGTTCTTCCTCTTCTCATAAAGCTGACAGCTCAGTCTTAAAAGTAATAAGAAAAGACTGAGAAGTTGACTGCCAAAATGCTTTATAAGTGATAGTTCATATTTAAGATTTGTATTATCTTAGAATATAGAATATCATATTCTTACATGTCACCCTCCACTTATAAATTATGAAACCAAGGCTTAGCAAAAGTGATGGACTTTCCAAAGCCTCTGTATCTACAATGCTAGCCCAATCTCAAGTCTCACAGTATTAAATTACTGGGTGTAATATTCCTCTTGTTACTACTTCTGTCAGTTAATTAACACATTCAAGTTTTTGTTCATATTAGTCGCCCTTATGAAAACTGTAACTCATTAAAGGAAATTGTGATAAGTTAAGTTTTCTCTATTTTCACCTGGTATTTTCTTAACTGCTACTATGTACTTTGTCAATGATACTTTTTTCCTTAAACAGTTCCCCTCTTAATTCTTGAGAGAGCACAGACCATACTCTAACACTTGTTTCATATAGCCTATGGCATCTGATACACAGAAAACATAGTTGACAATATGTATGTTTTATTATTTTGCTATTCTGCCATTTTTCTAAATTAGCCAAATAATGCTAAATAATAGTTATAATTTAAAAACCAAACAAGCAGTTTCACATTAAATAATATGTGGATGACTGCTCATCATATATTGAATATTCATAAATATTTTATCTTAGAAAAGAAGAAATACTATTAAAAAAGTTTCCACTAATTGGCAAAAATGGAAGCTCTTGTTTTAAAGTGTGGGTTACAGTGTCTAATACTAGTAATTCTGCACTAAAATAAAAGCCCTTGAATCTTGGCATTTACACAAAACAGTATACACTAAAATACTATACCCAATCCATTTTAGTAATTTTTCTACATGAATAATTGCTTAAAAACAAAAAACAAAAACCCATGTTGTCTGGTTTTACATTTAGGTTGAGAACTGAGCTAAGATCAGTGATTATAGATTTAAACACACACATACACTCACACAGAAGAGATGGCTCCGCTTAAGAGGCTAAGCTTAACAAAGCATTAATGACACCAGCTTCTTTGTTTCCTCTCGTTATTAATATATCTACTAGTTCTAAATGCAGAGTCACTAAAAGCCACAGCTAACTGTGACCTAGGTGCAAGTCAAGTCCTGTAAATTCTATCTTTCATATCACATACAGAAGTTAGGTTCTCTAGAAAGTAAAAGAAACTCAAAACTTATAGATTTTCATCAACAATTTGCCATTTAAATACAAAAACTTGATTTTATTCGATATATTTACGAAGTAGTTTTAACTTAAAAAACAAAACAAGTCTGTAGTATTGTAACATCAACAACTGACTCTTTGACCCAAATAACAGATTGAGCCCAGTTGGATATAAAGTAACAGCTAACACAAGCAATTTAAATATCAAGGCCAATCTTTTAAGGCTACTTAAAGTTTGGTTGTGCATGCTTTAAATCCAGCACTTGGGAGACAGAGGCAGGGGAGTTTCTGAGTTGGAAGCCAGCCTGGTTTACAGAGTGAGTTCCACATAGAAACCCTGTCTCGAAAAACAAAATAAAAAGACCACTACAGCTTAATATACAACATACAATTTAACAGAGGTAGAACACCACTGTGCAGTGTTTTAGTTATATTCAAAAGTGACATTCAAAGCAAAGGCAATCCTTGGAATGGCTTCCAACTCATTAACTGGGTAAGGCCATATTCACATACTTGGAAACTCACTCAGTGACCCACTACTCTCAGGCTTAAGTTCCAGAGCATAAGATCAAAGTGAATGAAAAAGAAAACGATACAGATAAGAGATGAGTATCTTAGTAGAGGGCTGACATCAAGTGCTTTCCTAATGTTTATCTCCTACATTTTCTTTAGAAAACTAAGTCAACAATTCCAAAAGGTGAGAGAAAGAATGAAAAAGAGGCCATTATTACACGGAAGTTACTTTGTCATTTGGGCATAAGACAAACTGTAACCCTAAGGCAATCTTCATATTCACAGTGTGCCAGAACACCACCTGCTAGAGAACCAGAGGGAGGATGTAGCATTAAAAGAACTAGGGAAGAATTTCTTTAGAATTTCAGTGATAACTCAAAGATACAACATGCTTTTCTAAGTTTTCAGAACTGGGAAATTTAGGGGAAATCTTATCTGATTACAAAATACCTATGAAAAGTATTATAAAGGCTGAGCACTGAACGTCTAAGTTAACATCTATGTTAGAATTTCTATATTAAATGATATTTTAAGCTGGACGGTGGTGAAACACGCAGCACTCAGGAGGCAGAGGCAGGCTACATAGAGAAACCTTGTCTTGAAAAACAAACAGATAAATAGGTAAAGAAATAAATGGTGTTTCAGAGAAACCAAATCATTGAACTAAAAGTATAGCCTGTACTTAAATAAATGTCATTATTTTAACTGCTGAATAACAATCCATTCAAAATTCTCCATTTATAATGGAGATGCAAGTTCATTTACTAATTTTCTTTTTAGAAAAGGTTTATTTATGTATATGGGTGTTTTGTCTGCATGTATATCTGTACACCAGAAAAGGGTATCAGATCCCATGGGATTAAAGTTACAGATGGTTGTGAGCCACCATGTGAATGCTGGAAATTGAACTCGGGACCTCTGGAAGAGCAGCCAGTGCTCATAACTGCTGAGTCATCTCTCCATTCTCCATTTACTAACCTGAAGTAAAAATAAAATTTTGGTCATCTTTGAGAACTTCTAGGGAAGTGAATGATTAAGGATGAATATTAAAATACTTTAAGGATTTTCTCCAAGATATTATTATAATAAAACCTTATTTCTTATTTGTCAAAGACTATTTTTAAGCCATCTAGTACATGGCAAATTTAGTATGAGTTTTCAACTGAGAAGAAAAATATCTAATGCAGAGAGGAGAAAGCAATTTATAATATTTTTTAGGTATATGTGTTTTTGTCTGCTTGTATGTAAATGTACTATGTGTTCAGTGCCAGAGGAGACTGGAAGAGGGCATCAGATCCCTTGGACTGAAGTTATAGATAGCTGTGAGCCACCATAAAAATGCTGTCCACTAAATCCAGGTCGTCTACAAGAGCAAGTGGTCTTAACTACTTAGCCATTCTTCAGCCTCCAGGAAAAATAATTTTAATAAAGATTATCCTTTAATTTCTAAATTCAATAGGGAAGTCAGGGTTCAGCCTGTATTTTTTAATTCCAACACTGACATCACAGCGATGATAGAGAATGAATGGGCAAGAGTATATTTGATAGCCTCAAAAAAAAAAAATGTCCAAAAACAAATACTTGAAATAAAAACCAAAAACCAAACAAAAGTTCAAGACAGAGCCAGTAAAAACATTTAAACCCCTTTAGAAAATGACTCCCAAGTCAAGGATCCTGAAAACCAAAGTGGATTTTTAACCTGAACCTGCCAATCAAACCACCTTACGTGTTTG
Organism: Cricetomys ansorgei; assembly: GCA_026225945.1. NCBI lineage: Eukaryota > Metazoa > Chordata > Mammalia > Rodentia > Nesomyidae > Cricetomys > Cricetomys ansorgei. The sequence continues at coordinate 45,195,006 of JAMJFZ010000242.1, read as the reverse complement.
GCCAGTCTGAATCTCACCAACTTATCTTTTGATTCAAGTCTAATTATCTTCACTAATAAGGTATAAGTCTCTGAAATGTCAAACATCATTTAAACCAGCTGTTCTCACTCTGTGGGGCCTGTTCCCCCCCTTTTTTTTGGGGGGGCGGTGTTGAACAACCATTTCCTAGGAGTCACCTAAGACCATCTTGCGTATCAGATATCTGCATTAAAACCCATTAACAGGGCTGGTGAGATGGCTAAAAGGGTAAGAGCACTTGGCTGTTCTCCAGAGGTCCTCAGTTCAATTCCCAGCAACTACGTGGTGGCTCACAACCATCTATAATGGAATCTGATGCTCTCTTCTGGCATGCTGGTGTATATCCATAAAAAAATACATTAATCCCAGCACTCGGGAGGCAGAGGCAGGTGGATCTTTGTGAATTTGAGGCCAGCCTGGTCTACAGAGTGAGTTCCAGGACAGCCAGAGTTAAAACAGAGAAAACTATTTTGAAAACAAACAAAACAAAACAAAACTCAAACAAACAAACAAACGACAAAGCACTGGTCAAGATTTTTGATTGAAATTAAATAAAATCCCTTTACCCTGAAAATATCCTGTAGTTAACAAAAAAAAAAGTTTATAATTTCAGTTCAGGAACTCAATCGCTGTTAACTATCCTGGCTGTCCCTGATCCCTTTAACTTGATATAAGCCAGAGTTATCTGCGAAGAAGAACCTCAGTTGAGAAAATGCCTTTCTCAGACTGCCTGTATGTAGGCAAGTCTGTAGCACATTTTTCTTAATAACAGATGTGAGAGGATCCAGCTCACTGTGGACAGCACCACCCTTGAGGAGGCAATCCTAGATTGTGTAAGAAAGTAGGATGAGCAAGCCATGGGAAGCAAAGCAGTAAGCAGTGTTCCTCTGTGGCTCCTGCTTGAGTTCCTGCCCTGACTTCCTTCAGAGATGGAATGTGACCGGAGAACTCCAATTTACCCTTCACAAACATTTTATTTATTTATTTAATGTCTATGAGTGTTTTGCCTGCATGTGTATCTATGCACCACACGAGTGCCTGGTACTCATGAAGGCCAGAAGAAAATGTTGGCTCCCTTGGGACTGAGGTGCTTGTGAGCCACCATGTGAGCGCTCTAAGTGGAGTCCAGATCCTCTAGTGCTCCTAACTACTCATCCATCTCTATGGATCCAAGTTGCTTTTGGTCATGATTTTTTTTAATAACAACAAAAAGTTTTAAGGCAATAGTCAAAGACCTCTAAAAGTTATATTTTTTACTAAGTCTGACCTCAGAAGTCTAAAAGATGAGTCTTCTTAGCCCACAGCAATATTCCTATGATGGAAAGCTACAAGTTTCCAGAGGCAGGAGTTTTATGAGAGAGGCAAAAACTGAAAAACAGAAGGAATCCCTGACCTTTAGAACAGGAAGTACTCTTTCCTTCCTTTTACCCTCCCGGAAACCTGATTTGGGCAAGCAAAGATATATACGCATGAGAGCAAAGATTACATGACATTAAGTACACAGTCCTCTGAGTACCACTTTCCTGAACAAGAAAAATTTTCTAAAGTAGTCCATCAACTTTATAAAAATAAAAGTGTTTTCTGCTGAAATATATTACTTGTCTGGCTTAATAAAGTATCTTTTTATTCATGTTTTATTTAGAAAATATACTAACTAAAATCTATTTTCTATTACCTTTTTTAAAACACCAAAGAAACGCTTGTTAAACACTGAACTAAGAATGTTTGGCACAGCAAGTATATGTAGTATATGTAAACGCATGTTTTAAATTTTTTATATTTATGTTTTTGTTTTGTTTTGTTTTTTGTCTGTATGTAAAATGGTCACAGATGGTTGTGAGCCACCATAGGTGCTGGGAACTTGAACTCAGGTCCTCTGAAAGAATAACTGCTCTTAACCACTGAGCCATCTAACCAGCCACATGTTTTAATATTTGTAACCTATTTACCTCATTTGAACTCTAAGCCAAGAATGTGAATTTATTTCTTTATATTTACTTTCATTAGGGAAAGAGAGAAAGGGTAAAACATAAGGCATTTACCTCTACTTGTTTTTTGTCAGCGCCCCCCCCCACTTCCTATCCATCACATTTTTCTCTATTTCTCCATATTTACTGAAGGTTTCTCACTAATACACTAGGGCCAGACTTCTGCATATAGCTGCCATGGTTCTGCTTATAAAGTGTGGATATTAGCACCAGAATATATAAAACATAAAGCAGTGAGCACTCATAAAAATACATTAAAGACAGACATAGTGCTGTTTATCTTTAAGCTTAGGGTGTGTGTTGGTGGGGAGAGACAGGCAGATTGCTTGAGTTTGAAGCCAGCCTGGTCTACAACAGAGCAGTTCCAGGATAGTCAGGGCCACACAGAGAAACCTTGTCTTGAAAACAAAAATTATTTTATTTCTTTAAACATCTTCAGGGTTTTCCTCAGGTAAAGCCTCTTAGTACATGTGAATAACCTGCTTATGACTGGTTTTATGTTACAAAATGCACATATGTAAACAACCATCACATGTCTTGGCTATTAAAAACAATTCCTTCTTGCTGGGTGTGGTGACACATACCTTTAATCTCAACATGGGGATGCAGAGGCAGGTGGATCTCTGAGTTCAAGGCCAGCCTGGTCTACAAAGCAAGTTCCAGGACAGCCAAGAGAAACCCTGTCTTGAACCTCGCCCCCAAAACAAAAACAAAAATCCTTCTTAAAGAGTCATGGACAAAATAACAAAAATGAAAAACATATCCATGACATTTGAGCAAACTTGGGGTGACAGAACAGAATTCTTACCTGGAAGGTTTCCATCAGTCTCATCAGCACTAGGAAAACTAGCAACACTAGTTGAATCCGAAAGGTCCAAAAGTTTTGCACGCAATTGCTCAATATCACTCTCTTTGCTAGCCAGCTGCATTTGAAGTTCATTTCTATGTGTACATTCTTCTACCAATTGCTATTTTTGAAAAAAAAAAAAATCAAGATTATAAAAAAAAATCAGACAAATAAAATTTCAACAAGAATTGAAATGTAAACAAGTAATTAAATTGCAAGTGTGAAACATTCTGTACACCACAGATGCTCATTACTATGGTTGGGTTTTCTTTTGGAAACACAGTTGGCCAGGCCGGCCCAGAACTAATTCTTAGCATGAGCAGTCTTCCTATCTACTCCAAGTAGCTGGGACAGGAATGTGCTACTGTACTTGGCAACTGCCACAGATGATGATGTTCTGAAGAAACTGGGTATCTTTCTCAGTAGTAGTTCAGTGCTAAAAAGCAAGTTCCTCTCCTGTCCCCTTTAGATTTATTTTACTTTTGGGTATGCATGTCTATTTACTACCTGAAAGCCTGTTAGATTCCCTGGAACTGGGGTTACAGATGATTGCGAACTACCATATAGGGGCTAGAAATTGAATCTAGGTCTTTCTCAAGAGCAACAAGTACTCTTAATCACAGAGACATCTCTCCAGCCTCTCAGTTTACTTTGTTAAGACAATTTTTCTTGAGGAGTGGTGGTGCATACTTTTAATCGTAGCACTTGGGAGACAGAGGCAGGTTTCTCTGAGTTTGAGGCCAGCCTGGTCTACAGAGTAGACAGCTGGGGCTACACAGAGAAACCCTGTCTTGAGAAAACAAACAACAACAATTTTTTCTCTGTTTTGAAATTTTTGAAATTTCAAACAGGTATGAAAAAGCACTTAAATTATTTTCTGGCTCCAAACAAATTAATTTTAACAGTATAAAAAACTCAGGATAAAATCATAAATGACAGAATTAAAGGTTAGATGTAAATGTGTCTTGAAACCATTCTATGTTCACAATTTTATGTTACTGACATGTCAAGACGTATAAAATATTATTGGTATTTTGATTTTTAAAGAAGTAGATACTAAGTAGAAAAATAACCACACATCAATATAACAGCCACATTCCAAATTCAGGTGCAAACTAAAAACAAAAACCCTTGAATGTCTCTCTCAAACCAGGGTCTTTGATCAAGCAGCTGCTAATTAGTAAAAATTACTCAAGCCACAACAGTTAAGAGGTAAGAGAGCATCTTTGACATTTTTCAGGAGAGATAATGGTATTAGAACATATATGATCAAAATGTGAAGACTATAAATCAAAATTAAACTTTTACACAAGTAAGTCTACTTTAGGCAAGACAGCAAGAAGAGACTGACACAATGGAGGAGATAATCTCTACATGCTTGCGCACATACACAGACCTTACCGCTTGCATGTCGTTCAGCTCCTTCTGGTGTTTCACCACCATTTGGTTAAATTTCTCTCTTTCTTGGTTAAGTTCCAGTTGTAGCTTTCTATTCTCTTTTTCTTTTTTTCTCAAATCTTGTGTATTAGCTTTCTTCCTATCAATTTTAAAGTCTTTGCGATTCATTATTTCTGCCAATTTGTTAACAGCCTGTTTGAACATTAAAACAGTATTTGTAAGAACTTATATACTGTATCCATTCAATTTTAATGTCTATTAAAATGTATTGGTTCTCAAAGTTATGCAGAATTTTTTTTCTTGGTCTCTGTGAGTAAACTTGTTTCCTCAGAACAAACTAATCAAGGCTAGGGTATAAATGGCGGTTCTGATAACTAATACTGATATGCTCATTTACTTGCATGCCTACTTTGCATGCATAGTACTCATGGATGCCAGACAGAAGTCATAGATTTTTTTTTTTTCTAAAGGAACATAAAAGAGGAAAATAATTTTTTCCCTATTAGGAAAAAAAAAGTCCTAATTTAGTCCTTATCTACATTGTTTAGGTTCCCTTTAGGATGAGACACCCTGAGTAACCACACTCCTCAAAGACAACCTCTATTAAAGCCCTCTCTGCATTTCTTTCAATCTTCTGAGTGTATATTAACTTCTCAGACTTCCCATGTAGGAAAATAGAATGGACTTGACCAACCTAAATTATCATGTCTAATTTAAATTTACGACTAAAAGATGGTCAAAAAGATACCTCATTATTGTTTAATTTAAAAAGATTGCTATTTTGTGCATATATGTGTCTATGTGTGGTGCCTGTACAGGTCAGAGATGTCAGGTCCCCTAAAGCTGGAGTTGAAGGTGGTTGTGAGCCTCCCAATGTGGGTGCTATCTGAACCCAGGTCTCTACAAGAACAGTACGTGCTTTTAAGTGCTGAGCTGTCTCTTCAGCTCTTGTTTAGTATCTGTTTCTTGGTTTATTATTAAGGTTAAGTACTTTTCAAATGTTTGCTAGAAAATGTTTTTCTTATTTATAAATATTAACGCTGACAAGTATTCTCTTTTGATTTGTCTTAAGCTGTTTGCTGATCTCTTCCACAGACATATGAACTTTTATGTAATAAATGTGGATCTTTTCTTTCATAGTCTGTTTTGTACTAAAAATAAATGAAATCTGCACTTGACAGACTTTAAAACGTCAAGTGCATTTTTGAAAAATTACTATTAGTTGCAACATGCAAGACTGATGAGAAAGAAAAGTTAATACCAAGGCTCCCCTTAGGGTGTGGCACCCCTGAATAATTTGAATGCATACTTAATTTTTTAATAATAGATCTAACATGTATTTACTTAAAAATAAAAAACATTACTGTCTGTCCTCAATTGTTCAACTGAATTAAAAGTAGAGAAAAACCATTACTGTAAAAAACCAACTGAAGCACTTAGTTTATGAACTAAGGTAACTTAATAAAATGACAAAACACACAAGTTTTTCATCTCTCCTTCCCTTTTTGAGATAGGGTTTCACAACAAGACATCAAGTTTAAATGACAAAATCAAACAAAAACTGACCTAGACAAATAATCAAATGCAAAACAAAATGGTAAGCTACCCACTCCTACTTTCTTATTACTTATTCCCAAACTACCTCTCTGGCTTTCAGTCTAATTTATCTTCTCTTCATGTTTCCTACTGTCAATAATAGGTTTTCAATACAGTCCACATCACATTCTTTCTTGGAGTGCTGGGTATGGAACTCAGGGACTCATGTACACTAAGCAACTACCCTAATACTGAGCTGTGTCATCAAACGTTTACTAGTAGAAAGTTAACTTCTTAACTGAAATTCTCATTTAAGTCTTCTATATTTACCAGGGATTCACTTTATTTGTTCTAATGAAAAGCTAGGCCCTATGACCTCCATTTAGTAAAAACATGCATAAAGAATAATTATTAGTTTTTTGATTTTGTGACACTCAAATGCAAACCAATGGTAAAGGCTGATGGTACATGTACCTGTGTTTTAAGGGTCCGTTCAGTACTGATATTCTTTTCAAAGGCAGCCTTAAGATTATTTATTTCTTCCTCTTTCTTCAATTTATATTCTGCCAATAAATTTTGTAAAATGTCATTGTAAAGCATTGAGTAATTTTATCTGTATCCCAAACTAGCAATGTCCTCAATTATTGAAATTACTGTATACTACACAGTAATACATACTACCTTTCAGTAATGTCATTAAAATATCTAGTTGGGTTTGTTTGTTTTTAAAAACATGTAGCCCAGCCTGCCCTTGAACTCCCAATTCTCTTGCCTCTACTTTCCAGGTGTAGGGATTGTATGAATTTGCTTATTGTCCAGCTCATTAATGTAATTCTTAAGGTTACATAAAATAATTAATATATGAAAACAAATATTTTGAGACCAAATATAAAACATACCTAAAGATTAATCTTAGGATTAGCTTTACATTTTCTTCCTTATTTATGATAGGGTCTCACCAGGTTGACCCGGAACTCACAGAGGTATGTCTGCCTCTGCTCCTGAGTGCACCATGCCTGGCTACATTGCTTCTTTTTAAAAAAGTGTGTGTGTGTGTGTGTGTGTACAAAGCATTTGGAGGCAACCAGAGGCCAGAAGAGGGCATCAGATTCCCTGGAGCTGGAGTTACAGGGGTTGTGAGATGCCTGATGTGGTGCTGGGAACCAAACTTGAGTCTTCTGGAAGAACAGCAAGCTCTCTTAATGGAAGAGCCATCTCTCTAGCCCTCATATTAGCAATTAAAAAGAATTTTTTAAAGTTATTTATCACAAAATTGTGATATCATAAATATCACAAATTTGATATTTATTAAAATATCACAAAAATTTATCTTTTCTTTTTTGAAAAGATTTATTTTTATTTTATGTGTATGAGTGTTTAGCCTGCAGATGTGTACCATAGGTATGGCTGGGTGTCGGATCTCCTGGACCCGGAGTTACAAAGGACTGTGAGCCACCAGGTGGGTGCTGAGAATTGAACCTAGTCTTCTGCAAGAGCAGCAAGTGCTCATAATTGCTGAGCCTTCTCTCCAGCCACACAGTAACATTTGTTAAGGAAACTCTATATACCTTCTTCTGCTGTCCTCATCCTTTCACTTAGCTCTTCATTTTCTTTTCTTAGGATTTCAATGTCTTTAGTTAGCATGCTGTTTGTTTCTTCAAGCTAAAGAAAACACACAAAGGTTAAGTTACAGATGCTTGGTTTTCATTCTGTAGGTGAAGGAGGTCTAACATTGCTTAACAGAAAATGCCTAGTTTCCAGTTCAAAGTATATGAATAAGCTGGGCATGGTGGCACACACTTTTAATTGAAACACTCAGGAGGCAGAGACTGGAAGATTTCTGAGTTCAAGGCCAACCTGGTCTACAGAGCAAGTTCCAGGACAGCCAGAGTTACAATAGAGAAACCTTGTCCCAAAAAACCAAAAAGTGAATATATAATAAATTATAAATGTTTTAGGAGAAATTACCTTCCAAAAATGATATGTGTTCATATATATATATATATATATATATATATATATATATATATATATATATATATATATATATATATATATATATATAAAAACAATAAAGTCAAAGAGCATGCTGTAAAGAGAACTAGATTGAAGACTAGGAAATTTACACTTATTTCTACTCTACTATTAACCTACATGACCCTGGGTAAGTGATTCTCCTGTGTCTCAGTATCCACATCTGAAGATGATGAAACTATTATGTTCAGCATTAACTATTCCATGTATACTATTTAATCATACATTATTTATGATTTATATTATATTCATCACTGTAATTAAAGGCCTTATATTTAATTATAATTATGTTATTATATAAATATGCTATAGTTATAATTAAAACATTAATATATTAATCAACAATGATTCAATAATATTATTATTAAGTTATCTGTGCTATTAATGAATTAATCATAATAACAAATGCAAAGAAGAAGTATTATTTCTGTTTTTTCCCCCACTTTGATTGGGTGAGGGAGGAAGTGGGGAGAGGATTGAGATATGACCCAGTAATGTAGTCTAGGTTAGCCTGGAACTATGCCTGGAGCTATGTAGCTGAGGTTGGTCTTAGACCTAATGATCATTCTCTAAGTGCTGGGATTATAAGCTATCCACTGCCATGTTCAGCTTATTATGTCTCTCTGTGTGTGAATATGCTGGAGCACATCCATGCAAAATCTAGAGCAGGACATGGGATATCTTCTTCTAGAGCTCCTTAAGACCTTGAGCAGAGGCACGGTCTCTTATTGAACAGGAAACTCACTATTTTGGTTAGCTTAGCTGGCCAGAAAGCTCGCAGGATATGCTTGTCTCTTTTCCAACGCTGGAATTACACATGTGCATCCATGTCCATGTTTTTATATGGGTATTAAGAGAGTCAAACTCTGGTCTTTTGCCTCTGAGAAGTTATGTATCTTGAGAGATTAGATTCTCTAAGCCTCAGATTTAATAAGATCACATATATTCTCAGAGGCAAAGCCAGGATTTGAACCCAGGCATTCTTATATCAGAGCACTTGTTAATTTCCAAAAAACAGCTTATGGAACTCCCACTTATCCCTCATCACTATATAGACTACAATATAAACTGTAAGAATAGGGAATTTGTAGGATTGGTTTTTATCACAATGGATTAACCAACTATCAAGAAAGAGTTTCTTACCCCAGAATGGTTTCTTTGAATTTCAAAGATATCTAGTCCATACAATCACTCTCAACATAGTAAAAGAATAAAAAATGAGTTTAAGATAAGTATTTCTTCACATAAAATGTAAATTAAATCTATAGTAGGGGAAAAAAAAAGCCCAGTGAATTGAATAAGATTTTCTATCATTATCAACTGTTTTAGATAAACACAAATACAGAAAGTTCACTCTATAAGAAGCATAAGTAAATATGCATGCACACACCCCCCAATACTTTAAAATGTGACCTATTTTGATTTAAATCAATTTCAGCAGATATTCACTTATCACTTACCCGATTAACAGTGTGATCTTTATCTGTAATCTCTTGTCTATTTCTTGAAGCAGCTTTCTTGCTTTCTTGAGTCAACTCAAAATATTGTTCTTCCAGAATTCCTCGAGCCAACTGCTCAGACTCAGCTTTTGTTTCTGCTAGATCCAACTGAGTAGAAAGAGTTTCTCTGCAACACAGTTTTATGTGAAATGAATAAAAACAAATTCAGTTCATTCTAACTTACCAGAATGTCAATTATTTTGCTAGATATGGCAGCCTACATCTGTAATTCCAACAACTGAGGTCTCGAGGTGGAAGGATTCAGAATTCAAGGCCAGCCTAGGCTATATACAGTGAGATTTTCTCTGGAAATAACAACAAACCAAAAAGCACAAAAACAAACCCCCACCCCAAAAAAAAAGACTCCACACAATTTTCTCTAAATGACAGAACCAAGGATTTTACTTCTTAAAGTAAACTGTAAATCCACCTCAAAATTTTTACAAAAATAATGACTTTAACTTCTTAAGTCATCTACTTTTAGAAAAAAAGATGTTGCTGTGGGTCTAGAATGTAAGACAATGGTGCAAAGGGGAAAAGCCACTGTCAGACCAAGAGTTCAGATTCAAGACACTTATCCTCATCATAGTCATCCCTCTTTCTACTGGGCAGAAACTCTGGGAAAGTTCCTTACAATTCTCAGAGCTTCATTTGATCAACTCTGTAAACCGGGAGAGTTAAACTAGATTATCTGTGAGGATTCAATGAGATTATGAAAACATACAAATTATAAACCACTATAAACTATTTGGAAATGTTACTAGAGAATACACTTTGAAGCTTTTCAGAATTGCCTGAGTATGGTGGTCATGTCTAGAATTCTATCACGTGGGAGGTGAAGGCAGCGGGACTCAGTTCAAGGTCAACCTTGGGTATAAGAGATTCTGTCTCAAAAAAATTAACTTTTCAGAACTGCCATTTAACACTAAAACTAGATTACTCTCATTTGTCTGTCTGTTCCGAAAATCCTTAGATAAGTCATCTTGGTCAGCTGTATACTTCCTTTTTTTTTTTTTTGTAGATTCTCAGTAAGTTTCAGGAATGAATTATTCTTAATGATGACTACTACCACCTCTTCCTTTTCTGTTATTTATTTGTTGTGTATGAATGTTTTGCCTGCATGTATGTTAAGTACACTTCTTAATAATGACTACCACCACCTCTTCCTTTTCTGTTATTTATTCATTCATTCATTCATTTATTTAATGTATATGAATGTTTGCCTTCATGTATGTTAAGTGCATGCACAATATGTTGCCTGTAGCTCAGTGACGAAGAGAGAGCCAGATGCTCTCAAACTGGAATCTAAAGGAGACTAGTCTGATTTGTTAGAAATTAGTCCAATAAAATGAGTTATACTATTCCTATCAGAATGATGGCACCCCTATTCCCTATCTTTCAACTTAAATTTATGAATGCATTTTCTGAAGTAGACTCCTGTTCTCTTCCAAAGCAAAAGGGGCATACTTTTCACTTTGCAGCTCCTGTATTTTCCTTAAATTTTCTCTGTTTTTTTCTTCAATTTCTTCTTTAAGTTCCTTTACCTGGGTTTTATAAAGTGTCTGTAAAAACAAGTGATAAGAATTAAGTGTGAGTTATAAATCCTTCAGCAATTTCTTTAAATTATCTTAAGTTAAAACAGGTTAAACTGAGGGGGGAAAGGTATGGGAGATGGTTCAGTGATTTAAGAGCACTGTCTGCTCTTCCAGAGGACCAAGGTTCAATTTCCAGAACCCACACTGCAGTTCACAACAGTCTGTAACTCCAGTTGCATGGGATCCAGTACCCTCACACAGGCATACATGAAGGTAAAACACCAATGCACAAAAATAAACTATTAAAAACAAACAAACAAAAGACTAGTTAAATCCATGCATTCTATTACAAGGAATAAAGCTTGCAGGAAAGATGCTATCAGGGTAATAGAGGGCACAATTTGATAAATATTAAGTTGAAATGAAATGGCAGAACACAAGCTTTGCAACCAATGAACTTTGCCCACCAAATTAAAAAAAGCCTCACACCAAAAAAAAAAAAAAAAAGCAAATAAAACAAAACAAATTCATATAAAAGTATAGATTGAACTAAACAGGAAAAAGTCCTTAGGCATTATTATTTCTTCAATCTATTAAATATGTTCATGGACACACATATTAATTAGTGCTCATAGGCAAGCAGAGCTCCTAACAAAGTCTTTTTAAAATTTTTGTTTTTACTTTTTTGGATATATATTAAGAGTTTAGACTGGGCTGGAATTCCCTAGGTAGCCATGCTGGACCAGAACTCAAGATATGACCCTCCCCCTCTCCACCTTAGCCTTAGCCTCCTAAGTCCTGGGCACTAGAACTTGCCTAGTAACAGAAGTCTTTGACACAAAGTCTTACTCTGTAGCCCTGGCTAGCCTGGATCCACCTGCCCCTGCCTCATAAATGGTGAGAGTATGCCCAGCTAATAACAAAGTATTAGACCTGTAATTTAATTTGTAATTTACAGCTGTAATTTGATGGCAATTAATTCATGAAATATTTGCACAAAAATGATCTTTTTTTCCTTCATAATTTAAATAAATCATGAACCTTGAAAAGAAATACAATTTGCAGAAGTCAGTTTTTAAAGTCTCTATAATTTAAAATGATATCACTTACAGAGAAATACTGCTCCGCTTCAAGCTGATCTTGTAACTCCCGCATCTGACCTTCATTTCCTCTGTATTGCCTTCATCAGGTAAAAGAAAATTAGTAAATAAAATTCTCTATGATAGGTTTCATTTAAGTTGCTAAAATACAAAAAGGTAAATAAAATAACTTCTGTAAGAAAAACATTTCAGCATCATGCTACTTTTCTAACTCATCTAGTGAGGTCACACTGCTTGGCTCCATCTTGCACCTTATAAAATGATGCCGTGCAAAGCATAGACCCCTCCTAATGAAAGCCTTCTTCAGAAGCACATTAACTGTGGGTCTCTCCAAACCATAAAAACAAAATTAACTCTGCTGTGGTTTGTTTTTTTCCTGTAAACATTTGTAGAAAAAAGCAGAAATACACTTTGTAGGCAGAAACGGTCTGCATTTTAAATGTTTTGTGTAGTAAACAATTAAAAGCAGAGGTCATAAATCATTTAAATAAGTAAAAACATAAAGTATAACATATTTTGGCATTTAAACACATGAAGGGGTATAAAAAGTAATTACATAGGGAATATAAAAGAAAAGAGTGAGCTATTAATACACTAGTATACACAAATAAACACACCTCACAGGAAAAAGGATATACTCAAAAGAGGAACAGACTCAAACGCAGGAACATAATGGAACTCAAAGACCCAGATTAATAATCAAGGATTAATATTTTATCCCAGGTTGCTAGGCTTTCATCTTAGATCACAGTTAACAGAAAGTACATTATAAATGTCCACTAGGTGCTGAGTGAGAATTACTTGGGGAAAAAGTACCATAGATATTAATTGGTAAAAATGGGGCTTCTAAATGAAGAAAAAAAAAAAACCTGCCAATATAAATCCAACTTAATAAAAACTAACATTTATCCAGTGAAACAGAACTAAAGGTATGATAACATACATCTGGAGGAAATAAAATCACAACTTGGTATAAGGAGTTCCTGTCTTTCATACTGTATTTTTAAAGCACGGAAAACAGTGACAATCTGGCTTTGTCCCTATCTCAAGTGAGCAGGCACATAACATCTCAACATTAACAGAAAGAAAAAGGGCTGCGACTGAGATGAAACAACAACACCATCCCACTCTCTAACTGTAATCTCCAAAATAGAGAGATCTGGAGCACTTCCTGTCATGCAGGACAGCCTTCATTTTTGTAATGCTAGTTTGTCTTGAGATGTGATGGATGTTTATAGACATAAAAAGCTGGTATTTCCATCATGAACAGACTGAGTGTAAAGCCAGCAGCCTTGCTAATCTATGTTTTTTCTTTAATACCTTTAATTTTAACTTAATAAGCCTGCCCTTCCAAAGCCTGAACTTCTTTGCAAACTTTTGTAATTTCTTTAATCACAATATGGGTTTTTTTTTTTGGGGGGGGGTTCTTTTTCACAAATTTTGAGATTATCTGAACATACAAAACATCAAGCACATCAAGCCAATGAAAAACACAAAAATATTTTCAAGACTTACTTTGTAAGCTGAGCTAACTCAAATTCTAACAATCTCTTTGCTTCCAATAAAGTATTTATTTCCTGTTTCATCTGTTTTTCTAAACCTTTTAAATTATCTGCTTCAAATGCTTGAGTCTTCAATTCATTCTGTAACAATAGTCGTTTATTGGATTCCTGTTCCAGCTGCAGGGTGAGATTCTTAACCTATGGACAAGAAAAATGACTGGCATCTTAATCGCTTTAGTAATTTATTAGATATTTGAAACGATACTAATCAAATCTCAGGATTTGATTTTTTTCTAATTTTCTAATTCTTCCTTATGTCTATTTCTGCATATTTACTAAGTGAAAACAATATCTAAATTTTAGATATGAAATCTGTGGGGGGGAAAAAAAACACCTTAGTTTCAACTAGTCTGGAAATTCTGGAAAATAATGGTAAAAATCATGTCTGAGGAGACATGTCAAATGAGTATTTAAAGTTACCCATTCATCCACAGTGTTAATGTATTTTAGCTTATATTCTCCTAAAACTTATTTAGTATTATTAAGTACTTATCAGCATAAGAGCCAATGATCTCAAATTTCTTGCAGTAGTTTACAACGTGTTCATTATCTGCTGTCCGCAAGGTGATAATCACAGATAAAATTAAACAGCACAAACTCCTTCACTACCATCGTGTACATACATTCCCCCTATCTGTCCCTTCCCTGGAGGGCTGGACACTACAGCATGTTCAGATTTAATGAATAATCCCAAGCCATGTTTATTCTTCAGCTACCGAATGTCACACTCTTAGAAGGTTTTCCTTAACTTTCTCAGAGCCACAAATACGTTGCTGTGATTCTAAGTACAACTGGTCTTTCTAAGCTGTTTGTTCCCCAGAAGTATATAGACCATCACCTTAATAACCCCAACTTTGAGAAAAGAGGCCTTTCCTGGAAAAAAAAAATTTTCATTTTTTTTTTTTTTAACTTTATGTGTACGAGTGTTTAACCTATATGGTATGTCTGTATATCACTTGCATGCCTGGTGCCTGCAGAGACCAGAAGTGGGTGCTAGATTCCCTGGAATTGGAGTTACAGATGATTGTGAGCTGCCATATGGGTGCTAGGAATTAAATCCAGGTTTTCCTGAAGAGCAGTCAATATCAGATGACATCTAAGCCACCTCTAACTCCATCTCCAATTTTTTAGTATACAGTTATCCTGCTTGCTAGTTTATTTCTAATCTCTTTTTAGTCAATTTATATATACTAATACTAGATTAATTTTCCTAAGACTGTTTTCACCTATATCATCTCTGGAAATGTTAAAAGAACACCAGTTACTTTAGAGCCCAAGTGTTCCCTTGACTACTTACTTCACATGTCATTTCTTCTCTGATTTTACTTTCTTTTGCCCATGACCTACCTACTACAACCTTCTTACCAAGTACACAATCTGGACTGACAATGTTGCCTCCATCAAGCCTTGGAAAGCCTTTCCTACTTTAGATAATTTCTTAAACACATAAAGTAACCATCAACATATAACTTTTTATCTTTTTATCAACAGCATTATAAATATGTTTTCTATCAATGTAAGCCACTCCAAGTAGCAGTTAATTCTCTTTTTAATGCTTTCTAGCTAGCACAGCAACATTTTGATAGTCTCCTTTAAGGAACGTTTCTTCTAGGAGGAACTAAAACATTTTGATACAGTTGCATGCACTGCTGTGATACACAATGAAACAGGTCCTATGGAGTGAATGTTTAATAGCTATTTGAAATAAAACTTCTAAGTGCTAGGATGACATATAGCAGTGAATAGACTGCATTCAAACCTCTGTGTTTCAAATATAGATAAGTTGTCCAAGTCATTAAAACCTAGGATAGTTTCCTCTGAATGGATAAAATCAGGACTGTGTCTTACTTCATCCTCCATCCTTTCTTTATTTTCAGTCAGATGTTCTAGTTTCTGCTGAGATTGTTTCAGATCAACATCTAGCATAGAACACTGTTTCTCAGTCTCAACAACTCTATTTTCAGCCTTCTCTCGAGCTTCTCTCTCTTCCTTTAGTTTTTTTTCCATTTCTGCAACAGAAAAGTTACAAACATACATTTAAAGAGCACCTTAATATTTTTCACTTTAAATGGTCTGGAAATTGGTCTTTAAAATCTCTACTGATTCCAGGTGGTGGTGGTGCATGCCTTTAACCTTAGTATTCAGAAGGCAGAGGCAGGCAGATCTCTGTGAGTTCACGGCCAATCTGGTCTACAGAGTGAGTTCCGGGACAGCCAGAGTTACAACAGAGAAATTCTGTCTCAAAAAAATAAAACAAAAACAAAACAAAAAAATCTCTATTGACTTTATTCTGGAACTTTAATAGATATTAATTATAAAGTTCTAAGGGCATTTGAGTAATTTATATAAAAATATCCGAAGAGAAATTTATAAAATAATAAAATTCTCATTCTAGCCCTTGCCCAACGGAGAGAAGACTCTTCACTATCATTTACACTAGATGATAAAGGTTGTGGTTGGAAAAGAGTAGAATAATAAGGGGTGAAATGAAGGTAAAGAACAGAAAAACATGACTGCAATCATTAATCTCTATCTTGAATTAGTCTGGAAAAATTTCAAAGAAGGTCTTAGGATAGGAACTCTGTGCAACTCAATGATAAGATTCCACAGTCACAGAACACCTCTTTGATTATTATCAGAAGATTCTAGCCTCTACCGGGGTACCTTATTTTGGGATATGATAAGTCAAGATCTGAGAATTTAATTTTTCCATAGTCGTGCCAGTAGGAAGTTGCATTACTAAGTCTTTTTGCTATTCTTGGCACCTGTCCTTGAGGTGACATCTTTTCTCAAACTTTACAAATAAAGCAGTACTAACATAATCATTACCTTCTAATTCACTTCTCTCCAATTTAACAGAAATCCATTTCATTTGTTTTGACTTCAGATACCTATTTTTGAGTTCCACACTTACAGACCAATTGGAGTAGTTAATATATCCATCTAGATATATAACAAAATTATCCAGGGATGTGCTGAAGTTTGAACTCAGGACCTCAAGCAGGCTAAGCATCTGTTCTGCCACAGAACCATATCCCTTGCGTCCAAACTCAATATACTAAAATAGTTACCTTTCTCTCCCATTCCCAAATAATTTCTACTACATTTATATCAATCTCTGTATAGGATATAATCATTCATTCAGCTGTCCAAACTAAACGCTTGAGTCTTTCCTCACATTTTTGTCCTTTGTGCTTCTGCTTCCTTGCTTTCTGCTACAGTCAGTGCACAGATCCTGTGAGTCTCTAATGATCAGCTTTCTTCCACTGTTCTTTTTATCAAAGCAGTCTCCAGATAACAACGGTAGTCTTTTAAGAACATAAATTAGAACTGTAGTTGGAGATAATACAACGGACTAACATTGATCTACATTTGAAGAACATTGGAAGCAATGATAAAATGAGGCAACTGGTTGGTCTCAACTAGAATTGAGACTGGAAGCTATAAATAAAGCAAAGCAAATATAAAGAAATTTAAAAAACTGGGGCAAAAAAGCAGCTAGGTAACACTGAGATGCGGAATGAATCATGATGAAACACCAAGGGAGAAAAGTGAGTCCATTAACTTTGTTTTGTTTTAGACCCAAGCCCTAAACTCACAATTGTCCTGCCTTGGCTGCTCCAATGCCTTGATTACAGGTGGGGGCCACCATCCCCAGTATGACTCACTAACTTTTATTATACTTATATAATAATTATAATATTATAATTACAATATGTCTATATAATAATTATTATATATATCTATATATTTGTGTAAAGAAGATATAGTAAGTAAGGAAACTATAGAAGGTAAAATTGTGATAAAAAGGGAAGATACAACAAAAGGTATTCTCTTCTTAGATAACAATGCTCACTTATACTCGCTATCATAAAAATGAAGTTTTGATAAAAAACAAATTTGTGTTAAGCATTACTTAAAACAAATCAAAGAAAATATTCATGTAAGTGAGACTTACCACACATGGCAACAGACTTTGCTTCTTCAATAGACTGGTGCTTGTCAGTTAAGCGTGCTTTAGTTACTTTGTGTTCATTCACTTCTTGTTCTAACCTCTGCTGTAAAGACTTGAGCTTGTAGTTCAAATCTATCTCTAAATTATTCTTTTCCTAAAAAATTGGAATGAGAGCCATTGAATATAATAAACTGTGCAACAGGCACACAATTAAATCTTACATTCCTCAATACTCTACAGGAGATAAACACGTTACTATTCACCCTTTTTTTGCCACTTCTCTCCATCTGGAGCATTCACCACGGCTGATGCAGAGCATATTGTGCTGCTAGTTATGTTCAGAATGGTTTACATTAGACTCACAAATGAATGCAACAATCTTTCACTTTGGTATTCAATTTTTGCTTTAAAAAAAAAACCTTTTTTAAAATGTAAGAAATTCATCTATATCTACATTAACATTTACTTCCTTTCAAAAAGTAAAGCATCTTGGGATAAGGTAGTAAAAACAGTAAGAATGTATTCCATTCTTATGTACCTCTATTTTTCCTTATTTCATCCTATTTCCACACTTATGCCAGCATTGCTATCAAAAACTACTCTGGCATAGAACATGCGAAAGCAGCAGCTTTTTAAATCAATACCTGAGGGAAACACTGAAAGTGAGACCTAAATCTGTAAAGTAATTGTCTGATCCTTTCCTCAGCAAGGTACTTAGCAGTGAAATTTTTGATAAAATTTTCAGTAAATGCAGGGACCAGCAGGATGAGCCCATTGAGTAAAGACACTTGTCACTAAGCCTGACCAGCCTAGTTAGATCCCTGGAACTCATGATAAAAGGAGAGAACTGATCCCCACCCCGAGTAATTGTCCTGATTCCAAAAGCGTACCATGATCCTGCAGGAGGAAGACAGGGAGGGAGGGAGGGGCAAAGAGAGATATGCAAAGGCCAATTACTTTGGTCTTTTTATTTTACTTTTTACTAACAACATGGAATAAGCATTCATGGTCTGTTAGGGTCCAGTCCATTATTTTCTCTCTTTATATTATTATTTAACAGAGCAAAGATTAATACATTCCTCCTATCCAGGTACAAAGTAACTAGGAAAGAATTTTCTTATTTAAAATTATTTCCAAACTAAAGTAATATGATTATCTACTAAACATCCATGGCTTTTGAGAGTACAAAAAAAAATATATGGTAACAAGATGTCAAATATATTACACATACTCTCTCATATACCCAGAAACCAAACACACAATAAAATACAAGCATTATAAATGTTATAAAACTACCTTATATAATTAGGAAGAAAGTCACATACCTTTTCTGAATGATTAAGCATGTCTTGAGCTTCTTTTCTTTCTCCTTCTACTCTTTCAAGATTATGTTTGAGATGCTTCACCTCCTCTTGTAAAGATGTAATTCGTGCTATGAAGTAAGAAAAAGGTTAAGTCAAAAGTAATTTATGGTTTTATAAGTCATAATTGTGATTATTTGGGATTGAGGAGGTTGGTGATGAAGGAATTCCATGGAGCTTCTCGGTGCTTTTTAATATTCAATTTTGAATTTTTACTTTATATGTACGAGTGTTTTGCCTGTATGTATGTTACGTGTCCCACTTCCGTGTAGTGCCCATGGAGGCTAGAAGAGAACTTCATGTCTGCGGAAACTGGAGTTACAGATAGCCACTAGCTGCCAGATGGGTGCTGTTAACTCATGACCTTTACAAGAGCAGCAAGTGTTCTTAACTGCTGAACCATCTCTCTAGCCCCTAAGATGTGAATCATTTTCTTTTTAAAAATAATTTATTTTTTATTTCTTTGTTTAACTACATGTATGGGTGTTTTGACTTCACAAATGCCAGAGCACCATTTGTGTGCCTGGTGTCTGCAAAGGCCAAAAAAAGAGTTCATTGGAACCTCTGGAACTGGAGTTACAGACAGTTGGGAGTTGTCATGTGGAAGCTGGGATTCAAACACAGCTCATTTGGAAGAATAGCCAGTGCCTTAAACTGCTGAGCCATCTCTTTAGCCCATAGATATTCTTAGTATATAGCTCATCAACAAAAGAATTAAAAATGAGTGAATTGGCAAAATATAATAGGAAAACACACATTAAGAAAAAAGATCACAATGTCAGGTGTTTTAAATATCACTTAAAATACAAATTCCAGTCCACCAAGAAGATATGCTAGTCATAAATACATGTTGTTAAAAAAATTAAACAAATGCATTAAAAATACACAAAGCAAGCTGCATGAGGTGATGTACATCACTATATGCGGTAGGGCTGAAGCACGAAGTTCTTCAATTGTAGACACAGTTGCACAATAGGGCCCTGTCTCAAAAACAAGCAAGCAGCAAAGTATGTATTATATACTTTTAGTTTCATGGCTATTAAACAAAAGACAATATAACCTCAGAAGAATGATAAATAAATGGAAATAGCCTGTGTTCGTAGACTGGAGAACCTATAAGATGACAAAAACTATCAGAAACAGTCAACAAAGCATTGTAGCACTATTAAAATTCCAAAAGTATGTTCTTCAGAATAGAAAAGCTAACTAATTAGGAATTGTAAAGAACAGGTTAAATAATATTGTGGAAGAACAAGAACACTGGACAAATCAAACTTCCATATTTCAAACATGCTATAAAACTAGTGATCAAAAAATGTGGTATTGGCAAATGGCAAATACAAATTAATAAAACAGACTTGAGAAAATAGAAATAAAGCCATATACTGATTGTGTGTGTGCTGCACGTGCAATCTGTGTGCAGGTGAGGTAGGTCACAAGTTCGTACCAGGTGTCTTCCTCAATAGCTTCTCTAAATTTTTAAACAGGCCTTTAAACTGAGCTTGCAGCTCTTCCCACCCCCGACTCCCTCACTAGACTGGCAAGCCAGTGAGGGCCTGGAGATTTGCTTATCTCTGCTCACCCCTAGTACTATGTTACAATATGCACTTTCCCTCCTGGTTTTAACATGGGTGCTAGGGATCTGAACTTAGGTCTTCATACTTGCACAGAAGACACTTTACCCACTGTGCCACTGTGCCACCTCTCCAGCCAAACCCTACCTGAAATATATTGAGTCACTAGATCAAGCTTCTAGATCTAAATCCCAATTTACAGTACAATGAGGGTGGGACAACATATTAAATTATAGTGGCAGGTGAAATCATCAAATTCAAAATGGGGTATCTCAACACAGAGACAGAGGCTGAGGCCAGAGGCAGAAAGGGGCAGAGAAGGGGGGGGGGGCTGCGCAGAGAGGCAGGCAGATCTCTGTGAGTTCTTGGGCTGGTCAGCCAGGCCACATACTGAGATGTTTTCAGAAGAAATAAAAGCAAAACCCACACAATGGGATATTTACTAAGTAAAAGAAAAAAACAAAATAGGTAATGAAAAAGGACAAGCATGTCAATATATCATACTATGAATTTTTCTTAACTTTCACCAATATCTAAAAGATTCTATTAAAAAAAAACCTAATAAACATGATTGTTTTAATCTTGAAAGCAAGTAGTTCAAAGCGTGGTCATAAGCAAAAGATAATAAGCTTAACAATTTTAAGAACTGGAAGGATTTATGAAATTAACCTTAGAGCAATGAGATTTTCATATGGCTAATTTGCTGTATAAAAGCAGTGAGGAAAACTTGACTTAAGCAAGAATGAAGACTTTCCCAAAAAACTACAAAGAGGCTAATTTCTCGGTTATATCTAGACCTATTTTAAGCGCAGTGTCTTAGAGATAAGACTGCATGACTCTCCTCAGCTATGAGCCAATGGGATCTCCTAATTTGTTTCCATAGTCACAAAACTGACCCTGACTTCTCTCCACAGAGCTTTAGCTAATCATCAAGCCCCATGAGGCCCAAAATATGTTCCCTTCCATAACTAAGGTTAAGACATACTTCCCCCGATCCTCTAGTCTTTCCTGAAGGCCTGCCAATTCTCACATTTGTCCTTTGTGTAGATAATGTGGGTGCTGCTACTGAATAGCAACAAAAACTAGACAACTGTCTGGGAAGTAAAGGTGGACATCTTAGGAAAACAAATCAAATGGTATTTACCTTTTTAAACTGTTTCTTTTATTCACTTCTACTTATGTTTAATCTACTGTTTAGTTCAGCAAAGAATGCTAATAACTCTAATCACAACCTTTCCAAGTACCCAGATATTTTTTTGTAAGGGGTCCTGTTTCCAAAACTGAGGAATTCTCAAGATTAAGCAGTGATAACCCTTTCTGCCTTTATTAGGTGCATTGCAAGATTCCTAAAAGTTAGGCAAGTTTTTCAAGCAAATATTCAAAAACATGGCAATAAAAATTGCTTCACAGAAGTGCCTGTGAAGGAGGATCACAGTGTCATACAAATACAGGCAGATGCTAAATCTCT
The DNA here is from genome assembly GCA_026225945.1 of Cricetomys ansorgei. NCBI lineage: Eukaryota > Metazoa > Chordata > Mammalia > Rodentia > Nesomyidae > Cricetomys > Cricetomys ansorgei. Next base: position 45,173,131 of record JAMJFZ010000242.1, on the reverse strand, counting down.
AAGAGAAAGACAGTTTCTGGTTTTACCAAAGTTATTTTCCATGACAGCGATGATATAAAAAGGTTTATATTTAAAAAGTTGCTAAATTATGCTCTTTACAGATTTTAAAGCACAAGTTAAAGAATAGGACTAGAATTATAGCTTAAGTGGTGTAGATTAGCATGAATAAAGCCCTAGATTTGATCCCTAGCCTGTAAAAAATAAAAAGCAAATAAAATTTAAAGATTAGAAAGTAAAAGGTAAAAACTGTGTACTTCCACTTATATGAGGAGTACAGAGTAGTCAGGCACAAAATAAGGATGGTGGTTAGTGAGCACTGCAGGGAGGGAGGAACCACAGTTACTGTTTGACAGACACAGTTTAGCGTGGGATGGCTAAAATGGTCTGGAGATCTGTGGATAGATGCACACATTGTTAGTGGATAGATGCACAGTAATGTTAAATGTATTTAATGTCATTTTAAGTATACACTTTAAAATGCTTAAAATCGGTCTGGCAAGATGGGTCTGTAGATAAGAGGCTTACCACACAAGCCTAACAATATGAGTTAAATCTCTAGAAGCCAAATAAAGGTAGGGAGAACAAGCTACTCTATCAAGTTTTTCTCTGACCACCCATATGTGTCCCATGGCAACACTTAGCTCTCTCTACCATGCATCACACACATAACAATAATAATTAAGATAAAATAAAAGCTTACAATGGTAAATTTATGTGACATATATTTTACACGAGAAAAAGTATTACCTTGAAGATCTCCAATCATCTCAGAATCATGCCCTCTGTCTCTTCGCTCAGCTTCCAACACAGCTTGCAGTTGGTAGTAATCCGTGTCTGCTTGTGACTTGGAATTCTCTAAAATTCTGTTTCTCTCCTGTAATTCTCTGTTCAGAGACTCTAGCTGACTAATTGACTTGCTCATCTCTGTGTGACTCTTCCTTAATCTTACAGCTGTGTCTGATTCTGTCCTAAGTAAGTCATTGGCTTCTTCTAACTATTAAAAAAGAAAAAGAATTTTGATCAAACAGAATCATGCTTCTTATAATTAACTATAATTTTAAAGGGATCCCACAGAAAAACTGACCTGTTTTTGTAACTGTGCCAGCTTCTCATTAGCAAGCTGTGAGTTCTGACTCACTTTTCTTAAGTCTTCCAACTGATCCTTTAGTGTAGAAACTAGAAAGCCAAAGAATATGTAGAAATGACAGATTTTTATTAGAAAAATACATACATTTTTAAAGATGAAATTTATTCTTAGACCACGACACAGAAATTAGGTCCATTCCCAATCCCCAAACCAAATTCTATTTCTTACATTCTAAATCCATCAAAAAGGAGAGCACAGTTTTATAATATAGAGTAAAACAGCTTTGTTAGTGTTACTGTAACATTCCAAATTCCCTTATTGCCTTCATGGAACCAATCTATTGATGTAATAATAATTGCTGAGATTTCCCTCCCACCCCGCTTTGAGATGCGATTTGCTATGCCCTGCTGGCTCTTCTTGAACACAAGAGCTCAAGAGACTCTCCTGCCTTAGCCTCCTGATATGAGATTAAAGGAATGCACCATCACACTTAGTAATAAAGCTAGTTTTCTTGTTTTTGAACAGTAAAATTATTTGACTAATTTAACATTTTTAAAATGGCACAAAAATCAAAAGATTAGTAAATGGTAGAAGAATGTGGATTCTTCCCCTGTTTCTTCCCCTTTAACTGGCTCTTCTCCCACAACTACTATTAGTTCTTCCTTCCTAGGGCAATCTATGAATCAATATCCTAAGATGGAACCAAATACATCCTATGTATGTTTTCACATGCATACCTACAGAAATACATACCCATTTAATGATATAAGGACATACTCTTTTCTTTTGTAAGCTGTATATTCTTCTATGATACAGATATTCTAACATCAATTATATCACATTTATGTTTATACTTTATCAATCCTATATGAAGAGCCTTGCATCAGACTGCATACATGTAAGTACATTCATAAAATAAACTAGAAATAAAATCACTGTTATCAAATGGCATAAGAAGCCTTTTAAATGTAATACAACTGCAACACAGGCATTTAAATATAAAAAAATTCTAGCCAGGGGTGGTGGCACAGGCCTTTAAATCCAGCACTTAGAGACAGAGGTAGATGGATCTCTGTGAATTTAAGGATAGCCTAGGCTACTATGTAGCAGGAGAGGGAGGAGGGGGAAGAGACAAGATGGGACTCTAGCTTAACAGTTCTCAAATGAGGTTGCTTGTTTTAAATGTCTGAGGAGTTTACGGAAATATTGACGCCAGGTCACATATTCATACCATAATTTAAAAAGAAATTTCTGGAGTTTAGGTATGAGTATTAGGTACGTTTTTAAAGTTTTTTTTTGTGTATGGGAGTTTTGCCTGCATGTATGTGTATGTACAGTGTGTGTGTAGGCCAGAAGAGGGCGTTGGATCCCCTAGAACTGGAACTACAAGAGGTTGTTTGCCACTGTATGGGTGCTGAGAATTCAATCTGGGTTCTCTGGAAGAACAATGAGTGCTCTTACCATAGCCTTGGTATTAGTGCTCTTCAATGCTTCTCAGGTGATTCTGGTATGCACATAAATTGTAACAACCATTATCTTAGCTAAATATCACTTATAGGCTTTAGTAAATTACAAATGTAACTTGAGATCTGGGTTATTTAACTCATGAAGTAATATACTGATTTTATAGTATTATAACTTCATCAATCTATTAAGTGAACTATACTTTAAGACAACCTCATGATAAAGACAATATAGACAGAAATTCTGGGGATTGCGGTTATAGATAGTGGTAGTGTTTGCCTAGATAGTCCAACACTTCAAAAGAACAATTTACCTTCATTCTCTACATTTCTTCTTTTCTCATTTTCCTGTTCCACTTTTCTTTGGTACTCATTAATTCTATGTTGCAGCAACATCTTTTCTTTCTCAATTTGAGACACTGTGGATTCTAGATTTCTTCTTTGATTCCCCTAAAATTATAAAGACAGCAGTTACAAATGCAATCTATACTAACTGGCACATACTTGAGGGAGTACTTTGCTCTTTATTTCAGATGTAAACCTTAAGATTAATTTTTAGTTTAAAAGCACACAGTATAGTCTATTCTTTTCAGTTGTTTGTATGCGCATACAGTACATGTGTATATGTGTGCATGTGCACACGTGTGTGGAGACCCTGGCAGTCACTGTCAGATGCCTTTCTATCCTTGAGATGTGGTCTCTCATTGAACTTGTGGCTCACCAACTGGCAAGACTGGCTGGCAGTGAGTTTTGGGGCCCACCTGCTCTACACTGCTTTCTCATACTAAGGTTACAGTAATGCTCAGACATGTCCTGAGTCCCAGGTTCTAATGATAGTTTTGCAGTAACAGATAAAGCATGCCTTACAAAAATGTAAGACATTCTTACTTGAGCTAGACACAGAAATACCTTCTGTGTCTGAACCACCATCTCTAGTACTACCAGTGTTACCAGGTTTTTGTTGTTTTGTTGTTTTTTAAGACTTGATATCAGGAAACTCTGCTTTACTATGTGATTTTCTAGATGTTCCCACCTGTAAATAAACACTATCTTCTAAGTAAGATATTATCAGAGAGATATATAGATTTGTAGAGGTGATACAGATCTCCACAGTACTTTCAACTCTAAGATTTTTGCCATTTTAACTTTAAAACTCACTGTGTGTGTGTGGAGGTTAGAGGACAACTCTCGGGAATCCATTTTCTCCTGCCACCTTATAGGATGTGGGCTCGTGCTCAGGTTATGAGACCTGCAAACAAGAGCATCTGCCTACTGAGCCACCTCTTTTAACTTTAAATTCAACTTGAAGCTGGGCATGGTGGCACATGTGTAATCTCAGGAGGCTGTTGTAGGATTATAAGCATGAGTTACCAAGCCAGGCTCTAAAAAATTTACACTTATTATATTTATATTGAAATCTACTAACTATTAAGTTAATGGTCACAAGGTATAACACATTAAGGTTCAGATCTTGGTTCATAATTGTTCAGTATCGTTTGTTGAAGCATTGCCCTTCCTCCACTGAACTGCTTTTGCAACTTTGTCAAAGGTCAGTTGGCCTTTAATTGTGTGGGTTTATTTTTGTTCTTCATTCTATTTTCCTAATCTTTAGTCTTCAGTCAGTATCATGCAGTTTTGATCACTATAGTTAGAACTTCTCTAAACAAATGACTGTGTCTCCTGCATAAGACATTTGGACAGACACAGCTCCTCCTTTCTGATCCCTCTTTGATTATGTGACTTATTTTTCTGACTACAACTTCTAGTACTAGCTGAATAGTGATGACAGCCGATGAGGAAGTATTTACTCCTTTACAATTAGGTATGACGTGAACTATAGGTTATGTACATGCTGGTAATCAACCTGAGTTTTCTGAGAAATTTTACCATAAATGGTTATTGTATTTTGTCTAATGCCTTTTCTGTATCAATTGATAAGATTAGTTGGTTTTTCTTCTCTAGACTATTAATATGATGAATTAAGCTGAATGATTTTGTTAAAGACTTTTACAATTGTGAAAATAGTGGCCTCTAGTTTTCTCTACAGTCTATGATTTGTACAAGGTTATTAGTCTAACAAAATGAACCAGGAAGTGTTCTTATTTTGGAGAGCTGTAAATTATTTGGTCTTTTCATTAAACTTGGCAGAATTCTCTAGTCAGGTTACCTGGTCATTGAGATAATGTTTTTTGTTGGGGTGGGTTTCAAAAACATGGATTCATCTTCCTTACAGATATATATAGCTACTGAAACTACCTATTTCACATTGTGTGCATTGTGGCATGTTGGGTCTTTCAAGCAATTAATTTAATTCATTTAAATGACATGTTTAGAATTGTTCACATCATTTCCTCACAGCTTTCTTTCATTCCTGATGGTGGTTCTATCTTTTTCCCTTTGTCAGTCTTGATGGAGACTTGGCATTTTTGATGATCTTTTCAAACAAGTTCTTTTGTTCCATTTTCTTCATTGTCATTTCCAATTGCATCGACCTCTGCTTTTATCCTTTTTAAAATGGCTTTTAAGATTAGTCATTAGCAATCTTTCTTCTTCTAATATAACATGTACACTATAATCTTCCCCTTGGGCACTATGTTAATTACATCTCACAAATTTTGATTTTGCATTTTCACTTCATTATGTAAGTATTTTCAATGATGAAAACCTTTAACAACATAAAAGCTTAAAGATATAATCAACATTCCAATGTATTTTTCATTCCCTTGAGAGTGCCTCTTCTTGTCATTTGACTTTCATGTGTTTGGTTTTCCTGTTATCTATCTGTCACTTATCTAGCTTAATTACATTTTGGTTAGGATACACTATTGTTCCAGGTTTTTTTTGTTTGTTTGTTTTGTTTTGTTTTGAAGTTTACTTTACGGCTCAGGACAAGATATGTCTTGGTATGTAGTCCCTAAGCACTTGAAAAAAATGTATATTCTGCCACAGCTGAATAGATGCTATTCATAACGTAGTTGTGTTCTATAAAGTCTGCTCTTGTCATTTTGTGGCTAGGGGAGGGGGGACACAGTATTCCTACTATTTATTTTATTATCTGAGACAGGGTCTGTTGTGTTCCAGGCTAGTGCTGAACTTGCTATAAATCTGAAGATGACCATGAACTTTTGTTCCTCCAGCCTCCCAGGTATTAGGATTGCAGACATGTGCTATCATCCCTACTTTATGAGGTCCTAAGAACTGAACTCATGCTACACAAGCACTCTATCAACTGAGCTGTAGCCTCAGCCCCACATCTCTGTCGTGTTTCTTAGGACTCCTTCACACCTTTTAGGACCTCTTTGCATTTGTTTTACATTTAATGCATAGAAGTTTTAGCTATACTTATTGGTAGGAAGAGGGAACAGTACTTTCATTCTTTAAGTAGAACCATGCAAATTTAATAATTAAGATCTTCCTCTCAATCTTGAATTCAGAAAGACAAGTAACTTGGACCTAGATTATCTGAATTTAGGATTGATTCCTTAAATACTCACAATAAAATATACAGTGCCAGCTGAGATTAAGTTCATATTGGCTAATGGTAAAATGTTGTCAAAATCTTTAGATGACTACATTTATATCTTAAGCCACAAATTAAAGGGAAAATATCACTAACAGATACAATTATCCCAGGGAAGAAAAACAGGACAAAATAAAATCTATCAAAGATATCAAATATTAAATCTAAAAAGAAATCTTATATATTTGCATACAAACATCTATCAGGAAATAACTGTTTTCTCTGTTAATGAAACTTGGCTGGTAGGAAATCATAGAAAACATGAATACTTCTAAATCCAATTCTAAGCCCTACTAGTCATGTGGTATTATGTCTGTATCAATCATTTTGAAATACTTTATATTTTTCTTCCCAATCTGACTCTTTCTGACATAGTTGTGGATTCTATTTTTGAGCTCTTGCCTTTTTTTTTTTTTTTTTTTTTTTGGGTTTTCAACTATTAAGAACCACAAAACTGAAATCTATGTATAAAATTTCAACATAGTTATAGAATAAAGTTGTACAAAGGAAACTAAGTATAATTTGTACACTTGAACCTGGAGTCTAAGGTAAAATTTTTATCTTAATTTTTTTGGCTGTTTTGTGATCTTAAATGAAATTTTCTCTAGAAATGAACCAATGTGAAAGTAAGGGAAAATAACAAGGAGGAAAACTACTTATACTTAGTAAATTAAAAAGTACCTCTTCATCCAATTCTTTCATTATCTTGTCTAGTTTTATGTTTGAAGTTCTGTAGAAACAAAAACAACACAGATTAGAAGTATACTTACTTTCACTGCAGGTTTCAATACCTAAATTCTTTACTTTGTCACTTGATTTTCCTAAAAACAGGGTGGGGTGTGTGTGTGTGTGTGTGTATGTGTCTGTGAGATACCTCTTGGCTATTTAATGAAGATACATGCTTCTGGAGAAATATATTTTTAAAGGCATACAAATTATGTAAGATTAAAAGAAGCAATTATTTTGAAACACAATTACAAAAATTTAAAAACATGTATGGTTCAGTAATATACGTGTTTTCTTATTAATATACCAAATAGCATGGTATGGTAGCAATAATTTCAAAGTAGTGTTGAATATGAGTGATATGCAGAGGTAGTGCAGCAATAGCAATACTAAAAAACATCTCGACTTCTATTGGTAAAAACTCATAGCTACTGTCTACAATCTATAGATTGTTGCTTGGGGAAAAGAAAAATAAAACTCTGTGGTCGGCAAGATGACTCGGCAATAACAGTGCTTGGTGTACACATGATCTCAGCTGGGTCCCAGTCTAATACGCTCCACACACAAAGGTGTCACAAACACATGCCTCTGCTTTCATATTGCACAATAATAATACATTAAGGAAAAAGGCAACTTTTTCTTCTCCAAGTTTAAAGACTTCAATTATACATTTAGACTCTTAGTAGAGGGTCTATGGATCTAAAGTTAAGAATTTCTCAATGTCCTAATATAGTAATTACTATCTGTCTTAAAAGAGTAAGAATGACAGGAAAGGTGGCATACAGCAAATAAGTAAACAGATCAGTGGGCAATGTAGGCAAATTTCTGAGATTTACTCTAAGTGTATTTTCTCCACCACAATTTGTTTTCTTTGGCTCTAAGCATAATTCTGACCTTCTAACGTATACTGTATATGTAATGTGCTCATGTGAATGTCCCAAACACTCATTCTACACATCCCAAACTAACCTGTTCTTTTTAACTCCCTTCAATACTAATTTGCTTATCTTCTAGAATGTACTTTATATCAGCAGGGAATTATCCTTGACTTTTTTTTTTTTCTTAACCACTTAGGTGAAAAATAAATAAAAGGCCAAGTGTTGCCAATTAACTAAGGGATTATTTTTAATCTGTAGGTCTGCATGTTTGTGGGCACATGTGTGAGGTATGCAAGTGTGGGTTTGAGTGTGGAGTCCTGAAATTGCTTTAAGGTGTCTTTCCTGACTACACTACACTTTTTTTTATTAAGGCAGTGTGGGAAGCCAGAGCCTGTCAATTTCGCCCAGTCTAGCTAGTCAGCTTGCCCAGAAGATCAATCCATCTCTGCTCTGGTTATAGAGTACTGGGATTACATGCAGCTGACATGCTCATCTGGTATAAAAGCCAAATGAACCACTTTTCACCTCTTTAATGACTTTCAGTGTCTTTCAACCATACTTAAGATAAATTCCAAATTTCTTAGCTTGTCAAAAACAAAGTCCTTTAATATCTTGACTCTGCCTACCCTTCGAGGCTCATCTCTGGCTTTTCTTCATATCTAACAGCTAATCAAGTTCTCTTATAAGACTTCTACCTATTTTTTAAACCCACCCAATAAAGTAGTATAAATGTTGTAAATATAATCCTACTTTATTCTACTGGGGGTTTTGTTGTTGTTGTTGAAGGGTACAGGCATGGCCTTACACATGTAGTTCAGGTTGGCCTTCAATTTGTGATCTTACTGCTCTACACCTGTTAAGATTACATGGCATACTTCTAATAGATTCCTGGATCATTTTATTCTCCCTAACTTACCACATAACATACTAATTTATAATTTCTTACATTAACTTCCCTGATGTTTACAAGCTCCACATAAATAGGGACTATATGTTCTTTTATTTAGTACTATATTGTGGGATGCACATTATTTGGCACAAACTAAAATCTTTGTGGAATGAATGTAATTAAAATGATTCCAGTGTCTGAGCTAAAAACTTAATTCTCTCACCTCAGCCTCCTACTGGGATTAAATCTGTTGTTTCCATTTCCTTAGGCTATAAATTTTCATATGCTTATCACCCACTTTGGCCATTCTGACTTCTTCCTCAAACTCTGTATCATCAACACTATCAGTTACTTTTTTTTGTTTTGTTGTGTTTTTTCAAGACAGTGTTTCTCTGCTGTAACTCTGGCTGTCCTAGAACTCACTCTGGAGACCAGGCTGGCCTTGAACTAGAGATCCACCTGCTTCTGCCTTTCAAATGCTGGGATTAAAGGCGTGGGTCACAACCGCCCAGCTACCTTTTTTAAAATTTTAATTAGTTAAATAGCTAACTAGTTAATAAATTAGTTTAAATAGTTAATTTTGTTAAAAATTCTTAAGAGATTTATTTTGTTTAAAATACGTGTACATGTATTCCTATGTGCAAACTTGAGAGTAGATGTTCATGGAGTCCAGGAGAAAGTGTTGGATCCCATGGAACTGGAGTTACAGGTGGTTGTGAGCCACTCCACATGGCTGCTGCAAGAACATGAGCATTCTTTAACTGCTGAGCCATCATTCCAGATCCTAATATTTTTGATGTAGAAACCTCTCAGTATTTATATGAAATTGTACCTTCTTTTTTCTTCTCTTATTTCTATTCTTTACTCTTAGAAGTTCCTGCCAAATCCTGGTTTTAGTTGTTTGTTCATTGCATTTTTTAAAAATTTAAATTATACACTTAACAATAAAATGTCCCAGGAAAGGTAAGCAGAGAAAATCTTAATTATTTCCTGTGTCTCCAGTACAAGTTTTCCTAATTCCACTTATGAATACTAATCTGTTAAATTATATTTCACTTATTACAATAAATCATAAAATGTAACTATAGCTATTATGTGTAGTTAACAAGTACCAAAATTATGCTAGATTATTTTAAAATACCTCAATCTATCATCCTGTATTTCACAAATACAAATGTTTATCAATAGAATTTGATTTAATCAGAACAAAAATCACAAATCATGCTTTAGAAAAATCTCAGGGGAAGTATGAAAATTAGTCATTTTAGTTCAGAAAATTACTCTGCATTTCATAAAGTCCTTCAATTAGCTAATTAAAACAGGACAGAAACATAATGAATGAGGCAACTTTTTTTTTTTTTTTCTTTTCAAGACAGGATTTTTTTCTGTGTAGGCCTGGTTCTCCTGGAACTCACTCTATAGACCAGGCTGGCCTTTAATTCAGAGATCTGCCTGCCTGCCTCTGCCTCTGCCTCCTGAGTGCTGGGATTAAAGGCATGTGCCACCACTGTCTGGCAGAGACAACTAAATTAATTAAAACTAAACACACTTTTAAAAAGCTAACGTAGCAAATATAATCTGAAAAACTAATGCCAACACAAATGTCTCCTTCATCTTCTTTCTGCAGTGCTGGGGAGTCAAATCCAAGGCCATGTGTATGCTAAGTGCCCACTTCAATGTAAACCTGAATTCTAAGTCATTAATATTACTTTCAATTCTAGCCAGGACACTTTTTATGGATGTGCCTAAGTAGCAACTTTCATATCTCATTTTCCACACATCCCAGCTATTTACAAAGTATACATTCTTTAATATGTACAAAACTTCTGGTATGAGAACATCATTCAAAGTCTCACCTGCACTTCTGCTCCATTTCATCTTTTAATTGCATTTCATTATGCAGCTGTTCTTCAAGCTTATAGATTGTTTTCTGTAAACTTTCCTGCTTTAATTAAAAAAAGAAACTTCATTCTGTTAATGTTCAAAGAAGTTAAAAGTAACGCCTTTTGTTACCATTTTATGGCTGTTTAGAATCTTTCTGAATAATATTAATTGATATCTTAATATAGTTTGGCATAATTCATTCATCCATCAAAACACTATATATTAGCCCAATATGTATATTTTTGTGTTTATGTACCAGTTAATAATGTACAATGATCCAAAGACATAGACACAAAATGTTACAATGTGGTAATATAGTACAACATGGTGATAAGACAACTGTATATAGAGTGTCTAAAGAAAAGAAGGAGCCACTTCTAATTTTATTAAAAATATAAATGCGTTGAGATGGTCCTAACAGAGACAAAATAAGCCTAAAGGAGAAGGGAGTAGAAAGAAGGCACGTTAGCAGGAACGAAGAGTCTAGAAGGAGAGAAGACAACATACTGGAAATCAAGCAAAACACAAGATAAAACATCACAGAGGAATTAACTCATGTCAAACCATAAGAAGTAAGTAGGGCCATGATCCTTGTATGTACATAAAACTTGAAGACCGAAACTTACAATTTGTGACATAATACTGACATCATTAAATAACATCCCAGGTTAGGAGTTAGTTGATTAAGTAGTGCTCGCCATCCAAGCACCCACATAAGAAGCTGGGCATGGTGATTAAGACTGTAATCCCAGTGCTAGACAGGGAAGAGAGAGGATGATGCCTGGGGTTGCTGGTCAGCCAGTCTAGCCAATCAGTGAGCTGCAGGATTAGTGGGTGACCCTGAATCAAAGGAGGAGAGCAATAGAGAAGATACTGAATCTGGTTTCTGTGTATGTGTACACACACTGCAACGTACACATACAAATGCCCCAGTTTCAATGTAGTAAGATGAATAGTTAAAGGGCAGTAGACTAGGAAAAGAATCCAGGTAAGAAGTTATTGAAACAATTCAGGGTTAAGAAAATGTAGATCTAAGCATGAAGAGGAGAAAACAATCAAGTATGTTAATTAGATGACAGATCTAGAAAACTAATTAAAATAAAAAAGAATAGCAATACTGTAGGCTCTCACCTCCTCTCTCCTCCCTCAGTGGGTATGGGGGGGCTTTGCTGCCTGCCACCCCCCCTCCCCAAAACACTGTATTGCCATCTGAGCTTCTGCCATGGAGCAAAACCAACTTATCCCAGCAGCCTGGTTCCTCTTGCTGCCAGCTGCCTCTTGGGGCTGCTGCTTGGCTCCCTTGCTACCCTACTGGGGATCCTGGGGCCCCAACCACTACCCCCTGTACCTACCATGAGCCCCAAACAGTGCCAAGAACCACTGGAGAGCAAGCACATTTCCCCTTTGCAGGAATCTGGCTCTGTAAGGTTGGGGAGCTCCTGGGCTTGAGAATCCCTGTAGTTAAGTTCCTCCCTGAGACTATCAAGGACCCCACTCCTGACAGGCTGTGGGAACCCCTGAACTGGCAGAGTGGCACAGAAGTGGCCTCAACTAACACACACGGCCCCAAACTGACCCCTCAACCCTCCACTAGACTATTAGAATAGGGTAAAAAAAATCCCACCAATCACAGGCCACTCTGGAAAACTCTGCCACCCACCCCCATCCCACTATATAAAGAGCTGTATTCTGCTCTCTGCTCAGTAGGGGGTGTAGTTTTGGCTGCTGCCTTCCTCCCTAGTGTAGGAAGAGAAGAGTAAGAGACGAAAAAAATGAAGCGGCTAAGAACACCTCAGCTCAGCTGGGGTTATTTCCTCTCAGAGCTGCAACACTGGGGAAACCTCCAGAGCAAATGAGCAGAGCAGAGCAGAGCAGAGCAGAATGAAATTGTTACACTATAACCCTCCAGCTCAGGTGGGGACACCTTCCCCAACTCAGAGCCATGTGGTCCCTGTGCTCCCAAGTGCCAGGGCACCTTCTTGTCAGAGCTGTGTGGTTCCTGGGCCCTAGAATGCTGGGACACCTTCCCTATGTCAGAGCTATGTGGTTCCTTGGCTCTCGACTGCTAGGGTATCTATCTCCATCAAAACTGAATAAAAACACTAATATATACTACTATTATGAAAGGCAAGAAACACAGAACACTGCCAGTGGAAGGTTTGGGTAGAGGAAGATGGTGAGTTTAGCTTTGGTCTAATTTGATGTATCTGTTAAGTACCTAGAAAATTCAGGCTAAAAGAAAATAAGCTAAAAGAATTAAGATGGGCATGCATTCAAGTACCTTTGGATATGAAGACAGACAAGATTACAACTATGAGAAACATTTAATATTAATTGAGCAATGGAAGACTGAGCATTGAATGAGGGTTGAAAATGAAATTCAAAAAGTTAAAATAAAAAGAAAAGATGAGAAATCAATTATAAAAGCTTAAAATTACAATAGCAAATGCAGCAAAAGAGAAAAATAAGGCAAGTCAGTATCTAAAGCATTAAGGAAAAAAACTGTTCATTATAATTGGCCTTGCAATGTTCATCTCAGCTAAAACCTTCAAGGATGATTTGGATATTAAATCAGTACATTTTTGTAGTTGGTTCTATACTCACATAAATAGCAAAGGAATAGTAATAACTAAAAAATAACAGTCACTAAAAACTTCACACAACCAACACACACACACACACACACACACACACACACACCAGTGGAAAAAAAACAATAAACAAACAAACAACTCAAAAGAAAAAAGTGACTAGGGGCTGGAGAGATGGCTTAGATGGCTCAGCTCCAGGGAATCTGATACCCTCTTCTGACCGCCAAAGACACCTGCATACATGTGGCTTACAATCACTCATACACACACACACACACACACACACACCTAAATAAAAATAAATTATTAAAAAAATGACCAGAGCAGAACAGGTACTTGTATAGTTCCTTCCTCCCTTTACTCACTTTCTATTTATCACATGTTCTCTTATTTTTAAGAGGAAATATAACAAAAGGAAAAGAATTATACCTGCTTTACTAATATGGCTGCTGTCACTTGGGAGGTGGGATCAGAAAGATCAGAAGATCAAGGTCATCACAGATAGAGGCCATCCTAAGCTAGTACCTCAGGAAACCAAATCAAGTTATTTGGGTTTTTTGTTGTTGTTTTTTTATTTAAAGGACTGGGGAAATGGCTCAATTGGTAGACTGCTTAACTAGGATGCACTAAGCCATGGTTTCCATTTCCCAGCACCACATAAATTGGATATAGTGACCCATACCTGCAATATCAATACTCAGGGTTGAGGGGCACAAATATCAAGTTCATGATCATCTTTGACTAGACAATGGTTGAGGCTAGTAAGAGTTAAATAAAACCTTTCCTCAAAACCAGCAAAGTGGCTCAGAGATCTTACAGAGGACCAGAATTCAGTTCCCAGTACCCACATTGGGCAGATCACAAATACCTATAGCTCTAGTTCTGGGTGACCTGATGTTCTCTCCTATCTTTCACATGGTGCACCTATATACACCTAGGCATACACACATACGCATAAAATCTTAAAATCTTGAAAAAAATAAATTAAAAAAATTGCTACTTTTTTGTGCCTCGGTTAAAAGCATGTAAGCAAGGTAATGGGGATATAGCTCAGTGGTCAAGATTACATAAAGACACTGGCTTTGATTCCCAGTATCATAAAACACCCAAACCCCAAAACAAAAGCAAATTAAAAGCATCCAATGTATAGAAGGTATTTTAATAATTCTTCAAGGATGACAAGGTAACTATTCCTAAAAGTAGGAATTTCCCCAGCAAAGTCCTACTTAACTCAAAGGGTCTTCTTACACTTAAGGAAGACAGGCGTGTTTTCAGCCACATGAACAACAATTCCTACTACAACATACCAAGTTCCTTAATAATATACTTCTTTATCATATACACCTAATTCCAAAAAAAAGTGAACAAATTAAGTTATGTTCACAATACTGGTTATTCTCTATTTTCCCAAATCCCTTTCAGTCTTGAAGTTCTACCTTCTAGTTGTCATAAAACCGCAGACTATATTACCTGGATTTGTTGTGCTATGATTAGCCTCAGATCATAAGGGAAAACAACAACAAAAACCCAAGTAAGGTAGAGATAATGAAGTTACTCTCTCAACACCCTTCTTTGCTGTCTTTGGTAGTGTTCTACATTCTGTATTCCTTTTCTATGATGACAGGCTTTCTAAGAGCTATAGCAACAAAATCCTCTATTCTTGCTCCCAGAAGTATAGGAGCAATGGCTCTCCACTGCTGTTAGTCCAAAGGTGCTTTCTCACCCTTTATTGTTATGTGTAACATAACAGTACCTTTATTAAACTTTTTTCACTTAATATATGTATACACATAATATAGTAACATGTCCACTGAGATAATATTCAACCTTAGAAAGATTGGAAATTCTAATATATACTGCAACATGGATTAACTAAGCTAAATGAAATAATGTAGTATCTAATTCCATTTACAGTAGGAGGGTAGAATAAATTCACTGAGAGAAAAAGTGGAATCGTGGTTACTAGGGCCTGAGGTGAGGGTGATAAAATGAGTAGCTATCACTTCCTAATACAGTTTGTAGTTAGGAATGATGAAAACGTTCAAGAGATGTCTATTTAGCAAAACTATGTGATGGTTCCCATTGTCATTTAACTGTACACTTACATTAGTAAAATGATAAACTGTGTCATGTATATTTTTCAAACACACAAAAAAATCTCTTCATCCATTCAAAACATTTTAATGAGTTATGTGTTCCTGCTAGTAATCCTCACGCCCACTATCTTTTTTTCAGACAAGGTCTCCTTTCATTGTAGCCCAGGTTGACCTGGACCCCTATACCCAGGACTAGCTTTGAACTTGTGATCTTCCTACCTCAGTTTCCAGTGTGTTAAAATTATAGTCATGTACCACTATGCTCAATTTCAACTTCCTTAATGATAAACTCATCATTCATTCTTAATTCAAAGATTTAAAAGATAATAGCCAACCTGTAGCAATTTATAATTTATTAACTATTCCAATATATATTATTCCATCTGATATTCAGATAAGAAATCATCCTGAAGAATAAGACAATAATTTAAGTATCATAAATATCTAAACTCACTAACTGCACATTCACAAACAATAAATATGCTTTCTCAACGGCATGCACACAAATACATTATCTGTGAATTTAAAAATAAAAACCAACCTGACGTAAGAAATACTTACCAAGCTTTTATCCACATTGGAGCTGGTTCTATTCTCACTGGGATTTGCTGAAGGTAAGTATCTACAGGGCGAGGGTAAGGAATTTAAAAACAAAACAGATCTTTAATATACAACAATGAACATGTTTTATGTTTAGTATTACACTACCTAATTTTTAAAAATTAGGTATAATTTTAATTTTTGTTTTAGAAAGAGAAATGATATGTAAATTAAGTAGTGCTTATGTAACAACTGATTATACTTTAACATTTCTACAGAAAAATATACCAACATGCTGTACGAGATAAATTAAAAATAAATGCTAGTCAAATTTTAAACATACTTAAATGAAAACATATTAATATAATGCATCAACATCAATAAAAAAGTGGTGTGTATTACACAATGTAGTCCAATAGTTGCTGATGAAATTCAAAGAAATCATAACTCAAGTGCATTTCTTCTAATTTTGCTTTTAACTACATCAAAGCTTGAACTTTTAATATTTTTTTATTCAATCTTAACACCATGAGAAAGAGAAGAATCCCAGACATTCTTAAAACATTAGTAACACACTTTAGGCTCTCCTATTCACTTCTATCTTTTATTTTAGATTGGCTATAAAATGGTACAAATAAAAGTGCTTAAAGCCAGGAAGCTCCATAGTGCAGGTACGATTATTGGTATTCTATTTACTTTATTTTACTGAACATGTACACCCTATATTATATTCGTAAACATTTTTAGCGCATACTGATGAATAACACCTATACTGGAGGGAATGAGGGAGAATAGTGTGCTCACTCGCTCGCTCTCTGTCTCTCTCTCTCTCTTTAGGCCACCAAGTATTCTAGCCACCAAGTATTACCAAACAACTAAAAGTCATTCTATTTTTAGAGTTTTTGTTTTGTTTTGTTTTTTGAGACAGGGTTTCTCTGTTGTAACTCTGGCTGTCCTGGAACTCACTCTGTAGATCAGGTGGGCCTCAAACTCACAGAAATCTGCCTGTCTCTGCTGGGATTAAAGGTATGCACCACCACTGCCTGGCTCAAAATTATTTTTAAAAACAACTTAAAATTTACTGTAAAGGCATAAACCACACAAAAATTCATATTACTAAAAGGAAAGCTGAAAACCTTTTATTTATCTATTTTGGCACTTTTTTTGTTAAGTAGACCCAAATGGCCTCAAAGTTACTATGTAGACTTAGCTGGCCCAGATCTTGCAACAGTCTACCACTTTGTTTAAAAAAAAAAAAAAAAAAAAAAAAAAAAACAAAAAAAAAATCTAAGACCTGAGGAGAAAAGAACTGATGTATACAACTAACTCTTCTACATCCAGTTGTCCTTTGGCAAAACATGACATCTTTCTGGACGGTCCCCATCACAAAAAAAAAGTTTTAACCCAAGTCACTGAAATAAAGAAAAAGTCTGAGTGATGTCACTCTCTTTTTTTTGAAAACCATATAAAGGTTTTGAAATGCAATGTAAACTTAGAATTATAAAGACAAGTGATTAACGAATCTTAACGAATATCTTTGTGTTTCTTACGTGATTATCAAACATTATCTAAACAGACTGTGTGGAAAAAATCTAAATTATTAAATAATATATAAAAACAAGACATTGCTGCTGCAGTTGCTGGTAACAGCTTCACCAGCCCACAGTTGTCACTACATATTAAATGTTACCACCACAACCACTGCATTGGCACCTTGATTAAAAGAAGGGCTTTCTCAAAAAGAGATCAAACAGCCGTGTACTTTACAGCTGTAAAATTAGTTATTAATATGCTAAGAATGTAACCGGGTAGTGGTGGTGCACAAAGCTAAGAATTTAAGCACCATTAAACATATATAATGGGACTCTGGAAGCTAAAAACATGTCACTTCTTAGTTTTCTTAGAAAATTAGATTTATCATAGGGTCAAAAATTAAAAGACAGATTTTACAATGAAGTGCATGACAATTTAGTGCTGACAGTTTTTTTTTTAACTAAAGATTAATTTTGTAGAAAGAAACAAAAAATTGATTGCTGGACTCCACACAGAGAATCCAAAAATACTAGGGACTGTTCATCAATATACTGACTGTTTCAGAAAAGCAGTCAAAGTTATTTCTCTAAGATTATAGCCCAGGTAATATAACATAAATTTAGACTTTAGGAAAACCTACCTAGAAGCTCTTCCGTGTACATATGTCAGCAAAAAAGAGCTACAGTATTATGTGCCAGGAAGAAGAGATTTAATAGTAGTTTTTTCTATGTGTTAAAACTCAGGTGTGATGGTGCACAAGCGCCCGTGCAGTTCTATGTACATCTCGGCATAGTTGAGTTTCAGGAGGCAGGACTATGCTGCTTTCTTGTTTTCTACAGTAGACTCAAATCCTTCATTATCAAAGTTTTGACTAAAATGATAAGGCTCTTTAATGTAAAATTAGCTATAATAATTCAAACTTAATAATCACTCCAAGTAAATCAAATATTTAAAACCACACTGTGAAGAAAAAAATTGATGAGAACTAAGTTTGAAGCAATGAAAAATAATGGTGTGTAGATTTAAACCAGAAGTGCTGTCATGTGTTTTGTTTTTGTACTGGGCTAGCACTTTGTTTTTATTAAATAGAACTTATTTATTTATATTGTACAGTGTAACTGAAAGCCTGAAGCCTGTTCTCTTACCTCAACTGCTATTGTGACAGATTCTTAACTTGTAACTGATTCCTAGCTTATAACAGATTCCCAAAGTGCCTTTTACCCTCTAACTCTAAAAAGAGACAGGAAAGAAGAATTCTTCACTGCTCTTCAGCCAGCCTTGAAAGACAGAGAGAAAGAAAGAAATATTCACTGCCCTTTTTTGACTGTCCTTAACTGTCTCAAGCTTGAAGATCAGGAGCCGCTAAAAAAAGAGGACTATTATCTATCAAACCCACCCACCAACTGCCCACTGCCCACTGTCTCCTGTATGTTCTAAGCAATGTTCTCAGAAGTCCAAGTGGCATCCACTCATAAGGAAAGCTGCACAGGATAAAAAACTTATTCAAAATGTCCTGCTACAGTATAGCTCATCCATTTCCTTACTGGACATGTACTGTATCTTACTCTGTACCATAATATTAACCATACATGTGGCAAAGAGCAAATTATCAAATGTAATTGTTGAATGGATGAATGTCCAACATAATGAAATAATGCCAAAGATTAAGCTTATACCTTAAGATCACAAAGATAGAAGCTAACATTAGATGGTATTAGTGGTAATAACAGCTAACACCAAGTGCTTATCACTCCATGCAAAGCGCAGTTGTGCTTACTACATTCTTATTACATAATCCTTAACCCAGAGTTAGATTAAGAGTTGCTGTCATCATTATAGTTATCTGTATTTTCAGAGGATGGAATCATAAAAGCCTAGTCATTTGTCCAACATTACAGTATAGGTACTATTTGATGTTATAGTTCATGGGAATGCTTATTAAATATTTTTTAAAGAATAAATCAATTTTTGAAGAACTAAAAATTATGGGCTTACAGTTACATTAATAATGTGGTGACAATACCAGTACTCTTATATTGTTCTAAAACTTTTGAACCATTAACTACCAATAGTGACTGAAACATCAGTATTAATAGAATTGTTTCATCTGATATTTTCACTTGAAGATATGCCACACTGTTCAATATACATTTTCCTGAAAACTATATTCAGAATTTGAATGAGATTGAAAAAAAAACCAAATATCAGAAATGAAAATTGTTATAATAAAGATTTATCTTTAGATACCATCAAATCTACTTAAAAATATTTAAATATCCTTAAGAAATACAGTGAATATAAAAGAATTATCACTTACCCTTAGCTTATTACTTATTATACTTACCTACGATTGCTGTAGTATGTAAATCCTACAAAAGGTAGTTGATTGCCAACGAAAGCTTTAGGAATAGGAAATGTTTCTTCATCTCCTTTATCTTCTTCTAAGTCATCAAAATTACTAGTATCAATGTCACTACTCAAATCAGGTACAACTGGAGCTACAGCTAAAAACAGGAAGAAAGTAGTTGCTCTTTTTAAACTTCGTATACAAATAAAATGGCACAAAGATCTCATCAGCCCAGCACAGTAGCATGCACCTATAGTCCCACCTACTTAAGAAGCTGGTTAGGAGTACTTGAGTGCAGGAGTTCAGGACTAGACTAGGCAACAAGACAGACTTCATCTAAACCAGGCAAACAGGATTCCATACTAAATACTGAATAAATGGTTTCTTGCTTCTAAATAACTTGTGAATCACAATGAAAAATGCATTACATTCTATAATACTAAGTTTACTAGAATTCAAAATTAAATGCAAATGATTACATACTTGCAGTTACTTATGCTTCAAGCTTAAGTTAAACACTACGAGCATAATTAAGATTTGCTAGACAACACAACATAGTTTAAAATATTCCAAAGCATTTGAGAATATATATATATGTTATTTCCCACCAGAACCTATGGCTTAATAAAGCATACTTAAATGAATGTGTCACAACTTCAACTGGCAAACATGTGCATCATAAGAATTCCAGCAGATGAGAAAGAGAAGCAGAAAAAGTATTTAAAGAAATAAGGTTCAGGGCTCCCCAAATCTAATAAAACACATGAATTTACACATCTAAGAAGCTGAATAAAAACAAAGACTCCAAAAGAGACACATGAACACGCATACAGTGTCATCACAGCCTTATGAGAAAAAATAGGAAAGATAACTACACAGATAAATGTGAAAGCCAGAATTATTTATTTATGACTTCTCTTTTAAACATGTGATTTTAAAAACACATATAATAATGATAATTAGAAACAAAAACTGATTCAATAAAAAGGGCAAAAAACCTTAAATTTATACAGATGGCCAATAGCACACATGAAAGTGTTTAACATCAGTAGTCACTAGGAAACTATAAACCAAAACACTCTGAGACATCATCAGGGTGGGTAGTGATTGATTCTTCAAAACCCTAAACACAGAAATACAAACGATTCTTCAACTCCACTTTGTTGATAGATAAATAGAAGACAGGAAATTTCTGGAAGTATCCAAATATACTTTACATGAGTATAAAATAACCATAACATAACAAATATATTTCTGTACTAACATTAGTAGAAGATAGCTTATAATTGCTGGAAAGTGGAGAAATCTAAATGTTTAATGACTGATAAACAGATTTAACAAAATGTGGTGCGCATACAAACAAAGGAAACTATGCCTGTTGGTGCAACAGACACGAGGCACATATCTGCTAGGTCAAATAAACTAGTCACAGAAAGGTAAAGGTAAGTACTATGGTGTTTTACTCAAATGAGGTGCCCTAAATAGTCAAATTCATTGAAACAGAAAGTTATACAGTATTTAATGAGGGCCAACTAGGAGGGAAGAGGGAGAATTAGCATTTAGTGAATAAAGATTTTTAATTTGGAATGATTAAACTTTTGGAAATACAGTGATGATGCTCATATGGCAATGTGAATATACTTAATGCTAGCTATTACAAGTTAAATATGCCTAAAGTAGAGAATTTTGTCATGCCACTTGACTCTCCAAAAAAGAAAAAAACAAATCCATTACAATGTCATGAAAGTCTACACTTTTAAAAAGCCCTGATTTGCATTGTAAGCCCTAAATTCCTTATTAATGAAGACCACATTATTAATCTTTACCATGAGAATGTAACATTCTAAGACAGTGCACTAGTCTTAATAAATCCGTAAGACTCAGGATAAAGTGCATGTTTGCTTTTCACTCAATTTATAGGACATAAGCAGATAATTTGTCACTGACAGTATCTTATATATTTCTCATCAGCTACAGGTAGGTTTTAATTGTTTAAAATTAAATTGCCATTAAACAATGGCAATATTTTATTTCCAATGAGATGATGACTAGGAAAATGTTTCGCAGGTCACCACATTATGGGTAACAAAGCATTATCAACACTATGCCTTTATGTAATAAATATTGGATCATAGAAAATTTAACTGCTAACATGTTGATTCCTTACATTTCTGATAAATATTATTAAATGGCACACAACATTACAATGATCAAAAGCTGGAAAGTCACACAGATTTAGATTTGAATCCCTGCAATGTCATTGGCTTATGGTGAGCTTGTATTACGGAAAGGTGTTTTTTGGGAGAGGGATTCTTTTCATTTCTTTAGTCTTCTGTCTTAATCTCACATTCCTGTCATTTCTTCAACTCTATCTCAAATAAATGTAAAAGTAATTTTATAATCTTAATATTTTATGTCTTTATATAAAAGATGAAAGTATTTATGCACAACCAAGAAAAACAAGTTGACTAGGAGACTAATTGTCATGAGGATTTTAAAACATTTAAGTGGTAAAACTAGATTGTTTGTAAAAGAAAGCAATTTTACCAAAGAAAAACGGAAATTGAAATATATTAAAAGTTATAATAATAACTGGAATTGGAGAGATGCTCAGCCACTAAGAACATTGGCTGCTCTCAGGGAGCCTGTTTGGTTCCCAGCACCCATACGGCAGCACACAACTATCTATAGCGTCTATTTCAGGAATAGATGGCACCAGGCACACACATATTGCACATACATACATGTAAGCAAACATACACAAAATAAAAATAAAGAAATCTTTAAAAGAAATTTTAACCATTACATATTTAAAACCTAGGTCAGTAAGTTCAGTTCAGAGTAAAGCATTCTTGGTATTTTAGGAGAGGGTCATAAGGAGGGTAGGAAGAAGGAAGGGGAAGAAAATGATAGTAAGCTCTACAGTTTTGGGCTTTTTAATAATCACAAAGCAGAACCTATTAAGTTTAGGAAAAACTATAAAAATGCTCTTAAGTATGTTGACTCTAACTAAGATTAACAAAACCATAAGGCTAGGCATGTTGACTCAGTGGTAGAGTGCGTGCCTGAAATGAATAAAACCCTGAGCTTGATTATCAGTATCACCAAATAAACAAACAACAACAACAACAACAACAAAGCCTCTAAAAAACAGACAGCAATGCAGCTCTTTAAAATATAAAGAAATGACAATTCTAATAAAATCACAAAAGTATAAAGTTAATTAGATTTAAAGTTATAAGCTCACTTTTTTCATACGTAAAAGCAGTTTTATTAAGGACATGTAGGGTTATAATAAAGTGATATGAATTTGGACCCCAATTTCCACACAACCATGAACTGCACAAGGGAAAACTTGGTTTGACCATTGTTGTTCTTCCAAGGCCTAGAATAAAAAAATCATGCCTGGCCTGCAATAGGGGTTCAAATATTTCTCTTCTACTTAATATCAACTTTGCAAGCCAAGAAAGAAATATAACTTTCCTATTTTTACAATTGGCTTATTACATGATTATTCTAGTTATTTATATATTTCCTAAACAATTCAAAAAAATTCTAAAGATGCCTTTCTTTTGTTTCCTAATACAGTTTTTTAGATTTTTATTTTTTAGCCTTCTTAAACTTTACTAAAAGCTTACATGAATAAAAGAATAAAGCTTTTCAATATATCCATTTGCCTCATTTCCTGCTCACTGATATCTAGCAAAATTTACTTTGCCCCCTAAGAACAATATTGTCATCACATTTATTATTATTTTTAGGTTTCTTCCTGGATGTAATTGTTAAAGACTTTTCCCAAGGTCAATCTGTTGCTGAAGCTTCTCTAATAAGCCTGTAAGTACACAGTCAATGACACTCCTATTCTTCTCAGGTAATTTTATGGCTTAGGACAATATATGCTGTACTGTAGGTAATGTAACTGGTTATTTTTTAGTAATCTTTAATAACTAGAATACATCACGAAAACTAGCAAACCTACATCATCCATTTTTCAAGATTAATTTAAAAATTTCCCTTTTGAGTAAGAACTTCACTCACTGGCTCAATGAATTCCACAGTCCTAATCTTCCTAACAGTATCCAGGAGAATTCATTCCCATTGCTGTTCACAGCTGATGACATAGCAGCATTATCCTTTTTTTGATTAAAAAAAAAAAGTTCTGAAATTTCGATAGGAAAAAAGATGAATCCTTAGTCTTCCAAGTCTGGGACATCTTTGGTGCTATTGTATAATTTTAATATAACTGTATATGTAAATTTTCTTCAGATCATCTTGTAATTTTAACTTTCTTTTATCGAAAACTAAGGAAATGTTCTATAATGACTAAAATTTTAAATTCTAGTATACTATGTATTTCACAACTGCAATCTGCAAAGCCCTAATAAAATCAAGTAGAGCACAACTTCCAATGTCCACATAAATAAAAATGAGTTATATGAGCTGGAAAGCTGGCTCAGTGGTTAAGAGCACTTGTTGCATAGGACCTAGATTCAACTCCCAGCACTCACATGGAGGCTCACCACCTCTCTCAGGCACCAAGCACAAATGTGGTGCACAGATACACATAGAGGGAAAACACATAAAATAGTAAAGATAAACCTGAAAAAAAAATTAGTTATATTCTGCACTTAGCAGTAATACAGCCTCCTTACAGCTTAAATTTTAATTAAGAGAAAAATTTGTCTTTTCAAAAGAGAAAACATTTTGATTCCCTTTGTTCCTATTTACTAATTTTTTTCATATAGAAATAACTAAGCCTAAATGAAAATCAACCAAAAAATGCTCAAAAAGCAACTATGAATGTGGAGCCCAATTCCATTTCCACCTGTATGATATGTGCAAGGGACATGAGAAGGCATGAGTTACACAAATGCTCTAGTATTACCAAATATTCTTTTTAACTAGGTTTAGACAATTTCCATACAGCACTGTGAATCCATTTTCATCAACTGTGCACAAATATTTAGTGAGGTACTTTCAACTTACTACAACTACTTCCAAATCCATACTCGAATGTTCCGGGAAAAATAACTTACTGTCTCGGAGCGTTTCCCAAGCCCATTGATCATTTTTGAAGAAGAGATGACGTTTGATTTCCTCTACACCATTTCTGCCCAATCTCACTTCTCTGAATAGAGAGGGAAGGAGAAAATTAATCCTTTAAGATCTCATTATAACCTGTATAGGTTTCTTTGTGATACAACACCAAATCTGAGCAGATAAGTCACCTTAAAAATCTATTATCAGCAAAATTTTCAGAAAATAAGATGCAGATCGACAATAAAGAAATTTGTTAGCCAGTCAGCGGTTGAACATGTCCTTTAATCCCAAAGCATGGGAGACAACAACAGGATGATCCCTGAGTTTGAGGCCAGCCTAGTCTACAGTGCAAATTCCAGGACAGCCAGGGCTATACAGAGAAACCCTGTCTCAAAAAAAAAACCCAAAAAGAATAAACAATCTTTTAAAGGAAAAAAATATATATAAGCACAGCCTTGTTCCTATTTCCTATTGTTAATGAAAACCCAGACGAATAGATTTACATGAGTCAAACACAATTGACTTTTCTTGATAGCTTTTAAAATTTGTGGTAAAGTTACAAATTTTTTTTGTATAAACTTTCATTCATATCAAATTCTACCAAAGATTCCAGAAACACATTTAAAAATTCAATTTCCACTTTATTTTTAAAAACTGTTCGGCATTCTAAATCAATTAAAACTCAATAATGGCAAAGCAGGGCATGGGGAACATGACTATATACTATATACTAACAGTATGTGTAGAGGCAAGAGGATTACAAGCTCAAGGCCAGCTGGAGCTACGCTGAGACTATAGTTCTGTGGCATAGCACTTATTCAGAGTGTATAATGTTCTGGGCTCAGTCTGCAGCAAAATAGTCACTCACACCTTGAAATGCACAAAACAAAACCCACAACCACCACTAGTTCTCCTCACCTTTGTCTGTTTGTTTGTTTTTTGAGACAAGGTTTCTCTGTTGTGACTCTGGCTGTCCTGGAACTCCCTCTGTAGATCAGGCTGGCCTTGAACTTACAGAGATTCACCTGCCTCCCAAGTGCTGGGATTAAAGGCATGTGCCACCACCTCCTGGCGCTAGTCCTTTTTTGATGAGCATAATGAACTAAAACTTGCTTTCAATAGCAGTGAAAAGAGGAGCTTGGTGCTGCATGTTCTCTAGCAGGGCTTAATTGGAATACCATCAGTTCCAAGTTTCTCGAGAAGTACAAACATTGTTCTATATGTGTAACGCTTTGTTAGCAGCTTTCAATGACTCTCAGGCCAGATTCTCTGGCACACAGTACTTATCTCACTGTAATTACTACTGAATAATGTCTAATTTGCTATTTTCTCCCAAAAGAGAACTATGAGGTTACTTGAGGCAGATGCCATGTAACTTGCTCACTTCCATATGGCTAGCACCAAACACACAGAACAACAATTCTTTACATTAAAATGTAAAAACCTGAAAACTGTGCGTTTCAACTCTAAAGGACATACTGAAAATAAATTAATTTTAATTAAAGTAAACCTCAAACTGAAATATATGTACAAGTACTAGGCTTCTACTACTTAAATTAGCAATATAAAATCAACATTGAATGTAATCTTACAACACCATTATCATTTCGTTTCACTCATTAAAAATAATTAAATCAGGGCTGGAGAAATGGTTCAGTGGTTAAGAGTACTGGCTACTTTTCCAGAGGACCCAGATTCAATTCGCACCACCCATATGGTGGCTCACAGCTGTCTGTAACTCCAGTTCCAGGGGATCCGACACCCTCACACAGGTATGCAAAATCCAAGTTCTTATGCAAGTACTCCATTGAACTAAATCCCTATTTCTCTGTCCTGAATCGTAAGTGTTGGATGCAATTCCTGGCACTGAAAACATAAATATTACAGTAAACTACAAATGTCCCACTTTTTGTTTAAAAAAAAAGCATAATTTATAAGCACTTGTTGCAGCTGGCAAGCACAACAGTCACAACTATATCTATAAGAAAGGCATTCATTTTAATACTATTTATCACCAAATCAAAATTGGCATAAATTGAAGGTGTGTCATCACTTTTATATAACTAAGGGGAACATACTTTCATTAGTGCAAAACTGTGATGAAAGATTTCAGAGATTTTAATGCATCAAGAAAAAAAAATCTACCTGGCCAGTGTTGCATAACTTTAATCTCAGCTCTCTGAAGGCAGGGGCAGGTGGATCTCTATGAGTTCAAGGCCAGTATGGTCTACAGAGTGAATTCCAGGTCTTAGTCCACAGTTTAATCTCAGCTCTCTGAAGGCAGGGGCAGGTGGATCTCTATGAGTTCAAGGCCAGTATGGTCTACAGAGTGA
Organism: Cricetomys ansorgei; assembly: GCA_026225945.1. Taxonomy (NCBI): domain Eukaryota; kingdom Metazoa; phylum Chordata; class Mammalia; order Rodentia; family Nesomyidae; genus Cricetomys; species Cricetomys ansorgei. Next base: position 45,146,204 of record JAMJFZ010000242.1, on the reverse strand, counting down.
ATTCCAGGTCTCGTACATATTTTAAAAAAACACAAAGGGGATGTGGGTTTAACTGGCGGCCCGATAAGAAGGTGGGTCAGGAGTTTGTCAGTGTTCCAGAGAAGTAATAGTGATGGAACATTTACGATAGGTATAAAAATCCAATTTGTAACAGTAATCTAGATGAAGTGTGATTAGGTGTAAAACTTTCGATCGGTGTGTTACTTACAAATGGAACGTATACCGAACAAGTTACTGGGGATCATCCATCAAAACTTCGTACCGCGCTAGTGCATTTAAAATAATGCTTCTTACTCGTTCAGGGCAGGTGGAATCACTTATTAGTTCAAGGCCGTATGGTCTACAAGTGAATTCCAGGTCAGCTAAGATGATGTGGGAAGAAGAGAAAAGAGAAGATAAGAGGGAAGAGAGGGAGAAGAGAGAGAAGGGGAAGAGAGGAAAAAGAAAAGAAAGAAAAAAAGAGAGGAGAGGAGGTTCAATAATCACCAGTCTGATAAGTAATCAAGTAAAAATATTATCTGGCCCTCAGCCTGACTGCTTATGTGCACTAAACTGACAGCCAGAAAAGAATCAGAATACCCTAAACTTATCAGGCTTCATTATCATAAATAATTTTCAAGACATCAGCTTTTATATTCTAATAGTTCACACATAAGAGGTCGAGTACGAACATTAAAATCTGAGGAGCAAGATGAGAATGCCTTAGAATTTAAAAAAGTTTGTATAAGCCGATGAGATGCAGGCCTGAAAACCCGGATTTGAGAGAAAGGCTAACCTATATGCTGGGGTATGAGCACGCACACAACAGTAATAACAAAAGGAAACTCAGTGTCAAAATTATTTACCTGTCAGTAAGGAAGGCACAAATGAGATTTTTTGCCTCTTTTGATATGTCATTATCATCAGGGAAAGTAAGTGAATTTTTATGGTTCATAATTTTACTGTAAGTCCCAACCAAAGAATCTGCATAAAAAGGTGTATCACCTGAAAAAATTTGACAGAAAAATGAAAACTAGAGAAATGTATTTGCAAAAGTACATATTTTAAAGGAAGAATCAGTTACGTGGTAAAACAAACAAACAAAAAAACAGTATTTGTTAAGTTAAAAGCACATCCATATAGAGAAATTAATACATCACAAAATTAATCTTTAAACAGTTTTTAAAATACAGACAAAATAAGTAAGGGATCATGTTTATCGCCTACAAATTAACACTGCTTCATATAATAAATATTTTATGAGAGAAAGCCAATGTTGAGTTTGGGTTAAAAAACATTACCTGCTTAAACAAAACAAAGCAAAACAAAACAAAATGGGAGTTTGAGACATATCTCAGTAATTAAGAACACGTGCTGCTCTTACGTAGAACCCAGGTTCTGTTCCCTACCGTCTTCTGGACTATGCAAACACCAGGCATGTACATGGTACACAGGCAACATGCAGACAAAATACCCATACACATAAAATAATTTTAAAACACACACTGACACATGCAAACAAAACATCAAAACCCTCCTTTACTCACCTACAAGCATTTCATATAAAAATACCCCAACTGACCACCAGTCACACTCTCGTCCATAATAGCCATCACCGCCTTGGGATTTTAATACTTCAGGTGAAATGTAATCAGGCGTCCCAACTGCTGTATCACATCGTACCATACCTTCCTAAAAGGAGCAGCAAGCCTATATTAGGATTTAATCATTTTCACTGGTTTTCTTCTTAATATAACCCAAAGAAGAACTCAGTTAAACTGTACCAAAATTTAACACATTATTCACAATAAAAAATAAGCTAAGAAATGGAAACAGTTTAAATATCCATTATTAGATAAATTGAGACAATGTGGTACATAAACATAATGGGATTTTATCTAGCTCTTAAGAAAAACTAAATCATGGCATTTTCAGGGAAATGAATGACCTAGAGGTCATGTGAAGTACAGTAAGTGAGACTTACAAAGACAAATGCATGTTTTCTCTCGCATGTTGGATTTGGGTTCCTATGTGTGTTGTGTGTGTGTATATATAGATATACACATATATCTAAATATATATGTATGTATACATATATGCACATATATATACATATGTATGTACCCATACACACTCGTATGTATATCTGTGTGCAAAGTTAAAGCAGAAAAGAGACTGAGAAGAGAGTAATAGATATTAAGGGAGAAGGCAGGGGGAGAAAAGAGTGATGATAAAGGAATACTTATGACATGAAAACAGAAGAGGGGACTATTTGGGGGGAGGAGGGGGACCAAAAAGGAAGCAGAGAGTGTTGAGGATGAATAAGCACAAAAGATAATATATGGAAATAGCAAGAAAAACTCACTTCTGCATACTAACAAAGTATTTCTAAACTACAAGCTTGAAGAAAACTAAACGTTTATCTAAATCACAGATACATATTACATATACAATATAATCACATTATGAAAACATATACTGGAAAATGTGCACAAACTCATGTTTTTTGTTTTTGTAGTATCATTCACTAAATTCTACCATTTCTTATTCTTCTAACTGCCAATATAATGACTGCATATTAAACTAAGAGACCAAATCAAGGCAAACAGATTGAGGGGATTATAAAATGAAGCATTTTAAAGCATATAAAAACTGATTTCATTATTTTTTAACCAAAATATCTAACTGACTTAACTATGCGAGGAACTGTGATACAAACATACAAAAGCTCACTGTATAGGCATGAAATGGAGCAGCACATGTACGGCAAAGGGCTTGACAGTGTTAACATAAAGTAACTATCAAATTTGCATTTTAGTGTCCTCACCCCAAATTATTTAAAATCCTATTTTATTAGTGCAACTGAAGTGAAACTAAAAGCTGGCACAATAGTTCTCATGTAACATTTCCTTTTAGTCAGTAGCTTTCAAAATAATAAATATACATTTCTAACTGTTCTGTTGTAAAATTAAAAATATATTATAAAGCATTACAGTCAAAAAAAGTGGCATTATTTCCTCCTTCAGTTATATGTATAAATTATTATTATACAAATAGTGAACTTGAGTTTCTCTTACAACTCACTTTTAAACTGATTCACAAAATCTTATATATGTTAGAGAAGGCAACTAAAGTATTCATAAAATATTTCTGAAGCATCTGAAATTCTATTTTTATGATAGTTCCAATTTTAACATTTAGTGATATTTATACTAATTCCATTTCTAGTTACTAGTAGCATATATGACTGAGTGTGTGTTAGGAAGGATTTAGTAAGTCTCAATATGTGCATTTGCCCTAGAGAGTAAAAAAAAATCACTGACAAGTTACTAATACAACAATGAAACTATGGTTGAGAACAACAAATATGGTCACATTAATTCTGGACAAGTCCAGATATGGTTAGTGAATTCTTAACAGTATTTTTTAAAAGAAATACTATCTTAAATTAGCAAAACTAAATTAGAATTTTAAAATTAACCTTATTCATCTTCATACAAGTACCAAAATCTGCTAACTTCAAATGTCCAGACTTATCCAGCAGCATGTTATCAGGCTTTACATCTCTGAGAGAGGAAAAAACAAACAACAGAGTATTACTGCTGAAATAGATCAGACACTTCAGACCAAGTATTCTTACTCTCCACGAGGCAACCTTCAATCCGAACATGTTCCTTTAACTGCACCTAGAGATTCAAGTGCACCCAAACATTCCTTTCTATATTATCTTTTTTTTTTTTTTAAAAAGCAGAGCTTGATTTTTATGGTAAGAAAATCAGTGACTTCAGATATTAAGCACAAAAATATGTATCATCTAGACATAAAAGTCAGATGAAACATTACAAGAGGACATAGGAATAACCGCAGGATAGGGTCTAATTCACTGTCATCTGGGTTCCCTAATAAGCAACATAGCAATTGCACATAAGACCCAAGAGGTGTTTTCAGAACAAATTAAATTATTGTAATGAATATATTTTTAATTATTCACAATTTTAATAAACTGCATTTAAAACAATTAAATCCCATCCTCAGCCCTCTGAGGAGCTACTGGTAATTAAATGTTTGCCTGGGAAATAGAAGACATTTTTTTCAGTGGTGTTACCACTGGTAAATGCTTATGTTCCTGAAAATACCTCCTCAACCACACTCCTGTAAGCAACCCCAATTAAATTAAATTCATAGAAGGGTAAAAAAGATATTAAAGTACAAGGGAGACTAGTTGGATACAGAAAGATCAGTAGGAGAGAGACGTGAAAGTGTAATGGGTTGTGAACATGATCAAAATACAATATATACAGGTGTGAAAATATAACAAATCTATTATATATAGTATGTAGTAAAAATTAAAATAAAAATAATGCTCATCACATAACTTTTAGAGACCACTTCATAATTTTCATTTTTTAATATATGATATAAAAGCTACAAAATTAGGCTAAGATTATTATTAAAAAATATATTTACAACAAGATTAAACTAAATGCACTAGAATTCTAAAATGCCATCTGTGCCACAGGGGAGGATATAAGGTAGGCTGGGAGTAGGAAATATTAATCAAATGACATTTAAGTTCTCTTTCACTATTCCTTTAAAAAAGTAAGAAACTGAAAGCACTGTTATCTTTACCTATGAATAAAACCCATGGAATGGATTGCATCCAATGCGAGAACTACTTCTGCAGTATAGAAGCGTGCCCATTTTTCAGGCACATCATAGTTGCTCATCAGGTTTACAAGGTCTCCACCAGGCATGTATTCCATCACCATGTAGAGATACCGGTCATCTTGGAATGCATAAAAAAGCTACAAAAAAATTAGAATGATTTTTATAACATTTTGTTTTCAAATAAAAGCTGCCAAAATACTAAAGCAAGATGGATGTAAATGGTTGAACTGTAGGACAGTTGTTAAGCGCAGGCTAATTCTAAGCATAAACACCACAAGGACCTTTAATGCGTGCCAGAGAGTTATAAACTGAATATTCTAAAGAGGCAACTGGAGCCACTTTCTCTTCATAGCTCTCATTAGTACCTGAAACTTTTTTATACTGAAAGGTTTTTATTTATAATAGTTTCAATAAAGAACATACAAATTTCTTAAGCAAAGAATCATTGTACTTCTAGTTTTTAACACGCACATGTGAAGCTGACTGTTATACACTCTGAAATCTGATAACCTGGGCTTTGGCTTCACTATTCTGTATTAGCTGCCTGGCTCTGGAAACCTGCCTAACCTCCATGTCTCTCACTATTATCTCTTTGACAGGGCATAAGGAACTAAATTGTTTTGACTTTCAAACCTGCTATTCAACTATTATCTAGATGTCTAGCAGCTGGCAAAGGTTTAACAAATTTTTAATCAACAAAATAATCATTAACCTCTAACTTGCAGAGCACCTAACAGCAACTGTCTTTCTACACTGATAGAAGACCAAAATCATTAGCAAGAAACTGTCAAGAATATCAGGCACAAACCTGTTGTGTGTTCAGAGCTGAAGTAAAAAATCAAGCAATCTTTAAGTAAACACAAATTTAGAACAAAACTAAAAGCAAACCCCAGGGAAAATACCAGACTTATATAGATGGTTTAAAGCCTTCATGTCTCATTCTAAATAGTTTTCAATTGTTTTAGATATAGGCTTACTTTAATTGATTTTACTTATTTGTGTGGTGTGTGTGTGTGTGTGTGTGTGTTGGATTCACATTAAGTATGCTGGGGTCAGAGCAGGATACTGGGTGTCTTCCTCTATCACTCTGCCTTACTGCGCAGAAACAGGGTTTCTCATTGAACTGAAAGCTTTCTGTTTCACCTACGCTGGCCAGACAACAAGCTCTTAGGATATGCCTGTTTCTGTCACACAGTACTAGGGTTACAGGTACATGCAAGCTACACTGAGCTCTGTGTGTGTGTTTTAAAAAATGTATGGATTTGCCTGCTTGTGCACAAACTGTGTGCCTAGTGTTTATGGAGGCCAGAAAAGGGCATCAAATCCCCTGGAACTAGTATTACTGATGACTGTGAGCTGCCATATATGTGCTTGGAATTGAATCTGGGTACTCTGGAAGATCAGCCAGTGCTCTTAACTGCTGAGCCATCTCTCCAGCCCAATGTCCAGCTTTTTACACGGGATTTGAACTTAGGTCTTCATGCTTCAAGAACAAGTGCTTTTACCCATCGAGCTGTCTTTCCAGTCCCACTTATTCTAATTCGAAAACTAAATAGGGACAGATGGCTCAGTTGGTAAAGCACTTACCTTTGCAAACACAAGAACCTGAGTTTGATCCCTAGAACTCATGTGAATGCTGGCATTCACTTGTAATCTCAGGGTTGGAGAGATGGAGACAGGATAGCTGGGACTTTCTGGCGAGCCAGTATAGACTAACTGGTGCACCCCATGCCACGGAGAGATTCCTATCTCAAAGGAGGTACACAAATGGTCCTTAAAGTTCTTGTCCTGTCTCAACAAATGCACATGCACCTGTGTGTGTGCACACATACAACACATGCCCACACAACATTAAATTAAAACACAATTAAATTTATGAGTAAAGATAAGAAATGAAGTATCACTTATGACTACCCCAGACTAAATGTATAACTTCTCACTTGAGCACCAAAATTACAAAAGCATTGTTATTCTGGTGACAGTTTAACCTATTTATATACAATGTAATAAGTAAAATAGAATTGTAAGATACTTAAATGCAAAGTGAACAATTGTGACAAAACTATTTAATTTCCAACAGAAATGATAATAAGCATCCATTTTTCAGGAGTAATCAACCAAAGGCAATACTGTCTCCCTGCTCTCTTGTTCCCACTTATACCATCAAGGAATATTCATCAATGTCTAAATGCATTTTTAGTTATTACAACTGGTATGTAGAATGGGAAGAGTAGCCACTGATAGAAGATATGAATGTTGTCAAACATAATAAACAAACACTAGTAACTGGAGTAATACATAGGATAATTGTGGTGGTTTGAATGAGAATGTCCCCTCAAAACTCATATATTTTGAATAGTTGGTCCTTAGTTGATGGCCATTTGGAATAGCTTAGGATGTGTGGCCTTCTTAGAAGAAGTATGTCATTGGAAGCAGGCTTTGAAAATTTAATGACTACTATCATTTCCAGGTTGCTCAAATCTGTTTCATGTTTACAGTGTGAAGTATGAGCTCTCAACTTTCTGTTCTAGCCATCAGGCCTACCTGCTGCCATCCTCACCACCATGATGTGATGGACTCATCCCTTTGGAACCATAAGCCCAAATAAATCCTTCCTTCTACAGGTTACCTTAGTCATGGTGTTTTATCACAAAAACAGAAAAGTAACTAATACAACAGTTCTTCATAATAAATAATTGTCTAGGGTCAAGTATGGTGGCACGTGCCTTTAATGACCAGTTTGAGAATGACCTGACCTATAGAGTTCCAGGCCACCAATGTTACAAATTGAGACCTTACCTCAAAAACAAAAGAAAAAGGACAAAAAGCATTACCTGGCACACAAGGTAGTAATACTGAAGCTAAGGAACCCTGATATACAGGATGACAAAAAAAAAATGAAGACTTCAAGTTGAAAATGTGGGGGGGGTCTAGAGAGATGATTCAGTGGTTATGAACACTTGTTGCTCCTGCAGAGGACCTGAGTTTGGTCCCCAGCACCCACATGGTGGCTCACAACCACCTGTAACTTCAGTTCCAGGGGTTCCAAAATCCTCTTCAGGCCTTCATGGGCTCCTGCAAGCACGTGGTACATATAATATATACTCAGATACACACATTACAATTTTATTTTTAGTTTTGTTTTTTTAAAACATTTATTTATTTATGTATGAGGGCTCTGTCTGCATGTACACCTACATTCCAGAAGAGGGCATCAGACCCCATTATAGATGATTATAAGCAACCATGTGGTTGCTGGGAATTTAATTCAGGTACTGGAAGATGCTGAGCCACTTCTCCAGCCCTACATAAAAAGAGTTTAGTTTAAAAGGACTTCAAAATTAAAGACAAATAAGAAACTGAGGTGCACTAGTTGAAGCATAGGAAGAAAACTCAGAATAATTTAGTGGGGGCCATGACTTCACTTCACAAATTAAATAACCAATTAGCCAGGTGTGGAACGTTCCTATTATCTCAGCACTCAGGAAGTAGAGTCAGGAGAATCAGAGTTCAAAGCTACATAGCAAGTGTGAGGCCTAACATAAGACCCTGTCTCTATTAGCAAAGCAAAGCAAAGAATAACAAAAAAACAACCTAAAGACAGTTTCATATTTATAAGCAAGGAAATTATGTCCCATGAACTTTAAATAATTTAGCCAATGGCAGTCAATACTACTAGGACTTAGGTATTAGAGATAGGGGCTTCCTAGAACTCCAGACCCTCATGCTTCTGCCTCCATAGTACTGTGGCCATGGCTGGGCTATACTATGTTGACCTCAGGGTAAATAAGTTCCTTGGTAGTAAAAATTTAAGGCCAACACAGGATTATTTGTTGGCTTAGTGAAACAATCTTCTAATTTCCCCATTCTTTTACTTCAATAAAAGAGACACATTTACATGACTAGGAAGTTTAAAAAAAAAAAAAAAAAGAAGAGGGCTCCATGTTTATACACAAAAAGTTCATTACTAAAATTAAAGTAAAAATACTTTCTTTAAATCAAAGCAGATTAAATTCTACAAAAAATATTTATTCTGACCTTTCTAAAGATAATTCAACAAAATTAAGTTTTATGACTTTAAAAATGACATGTAAGACAATTTTATAATTGCCAGCCAATAAATTATTACTGTTCTAAAAAATAAACTAAATTTCTTGATGTTCTTTACAAAGTAGTACAGCATTAAGAAAACAAGATCAAAAACATACCTGAACAACCCAAGGACTGTTGGCAAAAGCCATGATGTCCCTTTCTTCCCAGAAGAAAGCAGAATCAGATCTCTTAATCATTTCAAATTTGCTGAGAAGCTTCATAGCATATACCTTCCTGGTAGATTTATGCCTTACCTTTAAAATTGGAAACAAACCACTGATTAACATTTAAAGCTCAATGCTTCACTGAACAATTTACTTTAAATTTTTAATACTTTAATAATAATGCAGCTATTTTTGTTTCTTCTGCTTCTTTAACCCAATTAGCTAGTGTCAAGACTCTACCAGAAGTAATGCTACAAATAAATAAACAAACCTTCTACTCCCTACATTCCTTGAAGACTGTCCCATATGTTACCCTGTTCATTAAACTTTATTCCATAGCATTCTACATAAAATAGTATTAGGAGCAAAGATTTCTGTGAGACATGAGATGTTGATTGAAATGCTTGGAGAAAACACTTCCCTACTATTTTGGGATCTGGCCCAAGGTTTTCATGACTTAGGCAAAAATGCCAGAGCCATGTAAAGAAAAGGTTATATGAAAACAATTATTTTCCCAAATATTACATTAAACAGCCAAGTGTTGTTTTTTTCCTTAAAAAAAAAAGGGGGGGGGGGGGGGTGTTGTTCTTAAAAACCGAGGTAAGTAACCTACCAACTGAACTTCTCCAAATGCACCTCTGCCGATCACCTTTACTACTTCATAATCTTCAGCTTTCATCCGTAAATCTCTAATTTTATTTATTGTGTCTTTATCTGTATGAAAAATATTAAGTCACTAAAGCATTATAATAAACATTACTTATTTCACAATCAAATTACTGAAAAAAACACAATAAAAAACAACAACAAAGAAAAAAGCAACAATACTTCATTATAAATTTTACAAATTAAGACTGGGATATACAGGTCAGTGGTGAAGTTCTTGCCTCATGAAGCCCTGGGTTTAAGCCCCTGTATTCTATCCCTCAAAACAACTGATATTATGTGAAATATAAAAGTTATAAAATACAGAAATTTTTAATATGCTAAGAATTGTTTCAAATAAATTCTGTAATGGCTTTACTATCATACCCAAGTGTTTATAAAAACCTAATGACTTAGTGTTAAACACAAACATTGCTTTGCTTTTTATTTTTAGACAGTGTCCCATGTATCCTGGGTTATGTGATGCTGGGCAAATCCAGGGCTCTGCTTATGCTAGGCGAGTGTATCTTACCAGCTGAGCTACATTCCCAGGCTAAATATAAATGTTGCATTAAAATAATGATAATTAGATAATTTATTCCTCATATTTTAGGTAAATATCAGATTTGATTAAGAAAACACAGGTACATATTTTACATCAATGAAATAATTTGTTTGTCAAGTCACTTATGATGATTCCTCAAAAAAGATACAAATTCAATATATCAAAGACACATGTACTTTATAAAACATCTGATTCTCAACCAGTGGATTACAAATGACCATTTCACAGGGTAGCCTAAGATCATCTGCATACCAGATATTTATATACTTCATAACAGAAGCAAAATTACAGTCAAGAAGTAGCAACAAAAATAATTTTATAGTTGGGGGTCACCACAGCATGAGGAACTGTATTTAAGGGTCTTAGCATTAGGGAGGCTGAGAACCATTACACTAAAGAATTCTACCTGGCAATCTTTGTATGTATAGCATTAATCTGAAGCTAGACTTTAAAACACACAGTGGGGATCACTGCAATTATTTATATAAATCTGTCATGTTACATTAGACAATAATTTACAAATCCCCACTAGATAGACAGTCTAGCTTCTAATTTGACCATAGATTAAAATAGGGCTATTTTAGTCCATATGTATCAGGTATGAGATTGCATGGAAAAGCTTCAAATTTCGTGTTGCCCACACACATAAAAAAACCTATTGAAGTTCTAATTCCTAATAAGAGCAGATATAATATTCTTGCCTTTCTGTTAAAATGTAAGTTTGAACTTAAATATTTATATAACTTATGATGACGAAGAGACACATGCAATGTTAACAAATTGCTACACAAGAATGAATATATTTAATAACTTCCTAGCTCACAGTACTGCAATAATATATAGACCATATTTAACCAATTTATTACACAAATAATTTGTGTCTCCTCTAATCAGGTTCTAAAGTAATCACTGGAGATTATTGAAAGGTAACTGGAAACACTATTACTGTTTTTAAGTCATCAAATTCTAGTAAATGAAACAATGAAAAAATCTTAATTCAAAACAGTATAAAATAAAAGAGATAAACAGGGTTTTTCAAGTACTAATTAAAATTAAAACTAAAGTCTGTTCTGGAGAGAGAATTAGCAAAACTTTCTAGGGACAATGACACATGAAACATCTGAAATGAAAGTAGTGGTTGTTAGCCACATGAGAGCATGAAGACAGAACATTAAAGTGATGGAACCGTGGAATTGTGTACTCAGGACTCTGCTGCTAGATGTGCATGTTTGTGGTGAAGTGGCAGAAGAGGCTAGGAAGCCCCAGTCTGGTTAAGGAGGCTGAACTTCAAGTGTAAGTCAGTAGATCGAAAATTAGCATGTCTAGATAACACATAAAACCACATTATTATTCAAACTCATAACCATATACATAAAGCCTAGCTTTAATTCCATTTGTAAATCATGTATTTCCCTAATCTTTCAATATACATTCTAATTTCTAATATTCTCCCACTCTATAGCATATGTGCTAGCAAGTTCTAATTTTTTCAGTAAGATACAAGAAATTAGCAACAATTTTATACGAAAAACTTCCCAGTTCAAAGAAATGGAGTTCAGTGGAAGAATTTTTATTGCACAGAATGGTGCAAAGCTCTGGGTTGAATTTTCATCACTGAGAAAAAAATGATCCCAAATCAGAATTTGGCACAGAACTCCAGAATAAAATTACAACTGATTTTTTTTTAAGAAAAATCTTACAAAGTACAAAATAGATAATTAAAACTTACTGTGTAGAAATAATGAAAAGAAATTACAACAAAGAAAAAATATAACTATTTTGTATCAATATATTAAGGCTTAGGAAAAGAAATAAATGGGTAGAAAGAATTTTATAATCTATTTCTTACTGCTAGTTCTTTAAATATCAAATTCTTTTAGCTTAATCATATTTTTAAATAATTTCAAAATCTAATAAAAGTTTTAGAAAAGAACAAACATCTGTAATCATATATAAAACAGCCATCAAGGAGAAAACCCTTTTATTTTATGATGTACTGTCATATATAATCAATTTTTACCTGTGCATTTCCAAATGTAATAATTCTTTTTTAAAGAAAGATAGGGATCAAATGTAGTATTAAAACTTAAATATGCACATACATGCATTTTAAAATATATATTCAGTTTTAGTTATTTACTTTTCATCCCCTTTCCACAAATCACTTGGTAGACTTGATAGGCACCTAAACTATTCTAAAATATAAAATTTCATTCATAAGGTGCCTTGTTAGTTCAGCATGTAGTGCCAGTCTTTGTACTAATATTACAAAGAATTCTCTGATGAAATACTAACAATGAAACAGAAGAGGGTAAGGTGGCTTGAATAATCTGATACATAATTACATGCTCAGTAACATTAAACTCTACTTACATCTGCTTAGAAAGTTGTCAATATTTTTGTTTTTTCTTAAGGCAGGAAAATCCAAATCATAAACCAAAGCATCCAATCCATCCTAAAGAAACAAATAAACAGGTAGTATTAACACATCAGAATGTTTTCTGGTTTTAATATGTAATGTTCTCTCTTCAATTCATCTTGCGTCCATTTAACATCCTTTACAAGATTACATAAAATGGTAAAAGTTTTATTTTTATTTCATATACAGATTTTTTTCCCTCGAAATTTCCAGTAAGTGGAGCATAAAAAAAAAATCACAAATGATTTATATATTCTCTTTACAAAAATATGAAATTTTACATTTTACCTTTTTTTTATTCTTACTACTACATTTATCTTCATCTTCCGGGTGTTCATTAAAAACTTATATTTGTGATTGTGAATGTTCTACAGGGTAATAGCTAAATATATTTTAATGGAGCTTAAAATTTTAAATCCATCATACATAATAATATATGCAAGTTGGGAAGAGTTTAACATCATGACCTAAGTTTACTCTTAAGATGTTATAACCAGATGACTAAAATGCATACTTTGTCATTCCTAGCAGTAGGGAGACAAACTATAGACATAATAAAAGAAAAGTGGGAATATTCAGGGCTTCACACACTTAACCTATTCTCACAAATCTGATACTAATGCAGCAATTCCATCTGCCCTTTGTTTGACCACTGAACTTGGTAGTGTATGTATTAATGAAATCTGGCCACCTCCACCAGCTGCATCTGGGCACTAGAATGCCTGGACCTACCACCAAATATTTTAACTCTATAACAGGATGGGATGACCTATGCTTTTCAGTGCCAGCCACAGGCAAAACTCAAGGTGTTTTAAGTCAAAGAAATAGAATTAATGGAAAGATAGTCTAGTGTAATCAAAGCATACACCAACTACGGCTAGGGGAAGTTAAGACGTCAGAGTAAAGATGAGGGGGGCTCAGGCTCCAACTTCGATATAGAAGAAAAGCTGTACAATGTGAGTATTCAACCAAAACCAGGGCAAAAAATCCTCCAAAGTTATATAAAATGAAGAATATGGGGCTCCAGAGATGGCTCAGTGGTTAAGAAATATCTTGCTGCTCTTCCAGAGGACCTGAGTTCAAGTCCCAGCACCCACACAGGTCTGTTACTGTAGTTTCAGGAGTCCGTTTCAGGAGTCCTGATGCCCTCTTCTAGACTCTGAAGGCACCTGCACATACATGGCGCACATACACATAAATAAAAACTTTTAAAATTTAAAATAAAAATTTCTTAAAGGTCACATTGTAATCACAAATCAGTCTTCTTTTCTGTGGAGAAACTGGAGAAGAAAAAACAAAACAAAAATTTCTTGCCTCTCAGAGTTCCGAAGTAGGGCAAAAAAGTAAATATAAAACACCAAGTATTTTAAGTAGAAACTACATTAACAAAAAAGACTGTATAATTTGGGGTTTTTTTAAGAAAGGGAAATATGAGAGCTGAATTATAAAGATAAAACCTAGCAGGAGTAAGATGAAGACAGGGTAAAGAAAGAGAGAGAAGCAAGGAGTTAAGAGGAAAAAGAGTGTTCCTTACTGGAAAGAGTAATAAGGACGTGCAGAAGGTAAAACTGTGAAAAATGGTTAGGAAACATTAAAGTATGAGATACCAGGCTAGGAATTTGATATTAATTCTCCCATACTCTGGGAAACAAGGGTTTAAGAGGAAGGAGGAGAGTGGCATACGATGTCTTTGATACAATAAAGTCTGGCAATAAAATAAGATGGTAAGTTAGAACTAGAAGACATAGATGGAAAAGGAACAATTAGGAGTGTGTTGTAAAATACAGGCACAACCAGATAAATGATTGAACTAAACATTACAACTTAGTGGATACCAGAAGCAAAAGAACTCATAACTAACAAGGAGCAGGATGAGCTGAGAATGATTATGTGTGTCTACAAAATGATTATACTCTATTTTCTAGCCTATAAGAATGATGGCTTCATTAACAAACACAAAGAATATAAACTGAAAAAGAAGTTTTGGATATACTAAATTTAAGGTCCCACAGGAGCTTAAGTTATGAATAACAAAATGGCAACTAGCAATTTGAGTTTTACTTCAAAACGATTTTCACATACATTGGGACTCATGAAGGTACATGAAACCCCTAAGAACAGATGCAGTTATCCAACCAGAGCAAATAAAGAATGAAAAGGAGTGAAGAATAAAAGCCTGGGAAATGGTGGCAGCTGAGAGGAAAACAAGGCAAAATTTTATAATGGGAAACACAAACAGGAATGAAGATAGAGGACCCTTGAGGAAACTCAAGAAACATCTAGAAAGAACTTATGAGCAGGTAAAATTCAACACTAAGGTCAAGTAGAACAAAGAATGAAAAAGAAGCCAAGTCACTTGGAATTAGATAGCACTGCAGACAATTGTACATGTTTGAATGACTTGATGCCAGCAAACTATGTACATTTCAGAAATAATCAAAATATTAAGTATTTATACATATATTTCACTGTTTTGTTTTTCAAGCTTGTTATTTTTGAGATAGGGTCTTACTATATAAACCAAACTGGTCTTGAACTTATGATCTTCTTACCTCATCTTCCCAAGAGCTGGGATTACAGGCACATGTCACCAAACCCTAGTTCAACGTATGTTGAGTTTTGTTCAAGACACTTTAAGTCAACAAACTGGGGAGCTCTAAGTTCCCCTCTCCCCACAAATATTATCAGTAAGCCAATACACACATAAATACACACACTCCACTGGTGAGGCAATTTTGTAGGAATTATGGAAAACTAAGGTTTAAGGGCAAATGTACATCTAATATTAAAAAGAAATTTCCATCCAAACAGCTGAAGACAAACATTAGATGAGTACAGTAATAACTAACAAAATGATACACACTCATAAAACAAAACAGGACTAGCAATGTAGTTCAGCTGGTAGAATGTTTATCTGTCATGCAGGAAGCTCTAGGTTTGATTCCCAGAACTGAAAAAACTGGCACAATGGCTCAAGCCTGTAGAGAAAAAGGACTAGAAGTTCAAGATCATCTTTCATCTACAAAGCAAATGCAAAGCCAGCCTAAGATACATGAAACAGAAGTGACCTTGTCTCAAAAGGAAATACAAAAATAACACAACGCTTTGAAAAATGAACAAAATCTAATTACCATACTGTAACAATGCTGGGAAGTGGTGGTACATGTTTTTAATACTTGGGATGCAGAGGCAGGAGGTTCTCTGAGTTCAAGACTAGCCTGGACTACAGAGTGAGAGTTCCAGGAGAGCCAAGGCTAACACCAAGAAACCCTGTCTTGAAAAACAAAACAAAAGAAAAAAAATACTGTAACAAATGGCTAATTTTTTATTTAAAACTCACAAGATAGACAAAGACACATAAAAATGTGCCTGAACCCTGAAGAATAAAATAAAAGGAATCAAAATAAAAATAAAAGCATTCTCAAGGAAGCCCAAACATTGGATTTACTAAATAAAGAAAAAAGAAATTCACTTCTAATGTAACATACATTAAACTGAAAGGTTAAAAAGATGAGAAATTACTCACCATGCATGAATTAATCAAAAGGAAGAGAGAAAAGTAACACTAGCATCACTTAAGGGTTGTCCTCTCTTAAATGTATATGCCCATAACTACAGAACTAGGAATGAAGCAAAAACTAATGGAAATGAAAATTAATACACAGTTTTAATTGGCAACCTAAATACTTCACTTTCCACAACTATCTGATAAACCTAGGCAGAAGAACAGCAAGAAAAACTCAACATCGTAAATCAGGATCTGACATGATCCTGGGGGGTGAAATATTCCACCCCCAAACAGCATATCTTTTAAAAAATGATGCATTTACTTTATATAAGTGTTTGCCTGCATGTCTGTGTACCACATGCATGTCATGTGCAAATGTAGGTCAGAAGAGGGTGTTGGATCCTCTAGAACTAAGTCACAGATGGTTGTGAGCCACCATGCATGTGCTGAGAACCAAACTCAAGAACAGAAAGTAAGCACTCTTAAGCACTGAGCCATCTCTGCAGCCTAGTACTCGCATTATTTTTAAGTGCTCACAGGTACTTACCAGGCCAGTCTGTCTTCTTTGCATAATAACTCTCAACCATTTAGAAGAATTAAAAGCTTGCAATATGTTCTCTGATTAAACAAACTGTAATGAAGCCACAATGAACAAAAAGATAATGGGAAAACATCCAAACGTGGAAAAATTAACAGATTTCTAAGTAATTCATCAAAGGAAGTTTCAAGAGAGATACCAATATTTATTGAACTGGGAGATACAATGTAACAAAATATGTGAAATGCAGCTAAAGCAAGCTGGAAGTGAACTGTATACTACTAAATGCTTTTGTTGGAAAAGAGATGGGCTGCAGAAAAACTCAGGTGTAGCATACCAACTTGCTCAAAACAAAAAGAATAACCATTTTTAATTAACAACTTGAATTCCTTTTTCAAATAATAAAAGAAAGTTAAGAAAGAAAAGAAAACTAGACAAAGAATTAAGTAAACCTAAAGCAAACCAGAGGGAAAAAAACCACAGAGAACAAATATTACCAAAAGCATACACAGAGGAAACTCAGTGAAAGAGAGCGGGTTCCTTAATAGTAACAACCAAACTAACAATGTAGCAAGCTTATCAAAGAAAACAAACAACATAAAGTATTAGCATTAGAAATGAAATAGATGTGATCACAAAAGATCTTGAAAATACAGGAAACATGACACAAACAGTAATTTTAAAAAAAAACCACACACACAAACTGCCACCAATGTGGCAATTCTGATGAAGTCAACGGTGCCTTAAGAAGGACAAACTAACCAGGTAACTCAATATGAATGTATTAATTAGTATAACTCCTACCAAAAAGAAGAGAGCTCTCTGCAGCTTGATGATTTCTCCAGAGAATTCTATCAAACACCAATTTCACACAACCTCTTCTAGAAAACAGAAAGAATAATATTTTTAACTCATTTTGTGTAGCCAATAGTAACCTGGTATCAAAGCCAGATGATGTACAAAAGAAAACTATAAACCAGTATCTTTTGGGAATATGACTAAGAAGTATTAACAAATGTGCACCACCACCATCAACAACAAAAGAACAATAAACAAAATCAGCTAGAGCTTATTCCAAAAATGCAAGACTTACAAGGTATTTAAAAAGGAAAACTACAGGGCCTGGCCCGATGTCTCAGTGCATAAAGGCACTTAACACCAAGCTTGACAACCTGAGTTCAATCTCCATGACCCAAATGGTAGAAGGAGAAAAATCATTCCCCACAAGTTGTCCTATGACCTCCACACGTGTTGAGACATGGCTCACCCACACACATATAAAAAAAATTTTTAATGTAATTTTAAAAAGACTTTTTTAAAAAATATAAAACACTATAATTCAATGCATGAACAGCCCAATCCTGGCATTTGGGAGATGGATTAAAAGGATCAGAAGTCCAAGGCTAGCTTCAGTATCCTTCATGGACAGGGCCTGGAGAGACGGCCCAGCCAGCAAGAACAATTGTTCTTGCAGAGATCTTGGATTTGGTTCCTAGAAGCCATAAGGTAGCTCACAACCACATGTAACTAGTTCTAAGGGATCTGACACCATCTTCTGACCTCTGTAGGCTCCTGCATGTATGTGATGCACATACATATGTACTCAGGCACACACATATACACATTACATTTTTTTTTAAAATTCAAGGCTGTCCTGGGCTACAGTAGACTTTGTCTCCAAGAAAAAAAATTTTTAAAGAGAAAAATCACATGGTCATATTAACAGATACAGATAATGCACTTGAGAGGATCCAATAGTCATTGAGAAATTCAGAAAACTATAGGGACTTTCTCAATATCAATTTCTCTATTTGATAAAGCATACTTTAAAGAAAACTTAGCACAGTTCCTAAAACTGTATGGCCCATTCAATAAGGCAGCCCATAAAGGGAGTAAAAAGCACACAGACTGAAAAAGAATAAAGCTATTCACATTTACAGGTGACCCAAACAAACAACACTCAGAACTAGTGGTCACAGAAGATCATCATGCAAAACCTAACTGCATTTCTAAACATTCACAATGAACATCTGAAATTGAAAATGCAACACCATCTATTATACTTCTGCTCACACAAGAAGGGAATACTTGGGTATTAAAAAAAAATTCTAACAGGCAAGAGAGATGGCTCAGAGGCTAAGAGGACCAGTTGTTTTCCAGAGGACCTGGTTCAGCTCTACTCCCAGAGGATCCATGCTCTCTTCTGGCCTCAAGGGGGGCATTCCATGTGCACAGTACAACATACATTCAGGAAAAATACCCAAGTACATTTTACTTTATTTATGAGTGATCTATCTGCATGTACATCTGTATGCCAGTAGAGATCATCTGATCCCATTACAGAAGGTGGT
Organism: Cricetomys ansorgei; assembly: GCA_026225945.1. Lineage (NCBI taxonomy): Eukaryota > Metazoa > Chordata > Mammalia > Rodentia > Nesomyidae > Cricetomys > Cricetomys ansorgei. Next base: position 45,127,275 of record JAMJFZ010000242.1, on the reverse strand, counting down.
GAAGCTACCATGTGGTTGCTGGGAATCGAACTCGGGACTCTGGAAGTATTATTAACAGCTGAGCCATCTCTCCAGCCCAAAAGGTTAAATTTTTAAAACTTAAAAAAAAATCTAACAAGACATATGAAGGGATTTATTCTAAAAACCACAAAACACCAATAGAATAAATTTTTAAGTAAATAAATGGGAAGAATAAATATGGTATTTACAGATCAAAGAGGAAACAGAGACTTCAATGCTCCCCAAATAGGAATGAATACAGATCGATACAATTTCTACAAAATCCTAACAAGTGGTTTTTTCTTTTTCTTTTTTTTTCACAGCTATGGTCACATTTTAAAATTAATATGGAAAGGCAAAAGAACCATACAGTACAATTTTGAAATCACTTTAGCCAAGTTTGAGCCTCATTACTTAGCCATAATAAGATACTATACAATTCATAAAGAGACAAAGCTATAAAACAGATGTGGGTTGGGAAATGCCAGAAAAAGACCAATAAAGCACAGTCACATAATTTTTTCAGAAAAATAATTCAATGGATAACTCTGGATTAATGATGTATTCAAAGGAAAAAATGAACTTAAACTTCACAATTTATATGAATTTACTGGTTTAAATGTTAAACTAAACCTTTAGGGAAGAAGTAAGATAAAATCTTTGAGATCTACAACTTAGTGGAGAATTCTTAGATATCACAAAAAGTATGACCTATAGAAAGAAAAAACAAAACCAATATATCATCCTAATCAAGATTAACTCTGCCCTTCCAAACACCCAGGTTTTGTTAAAGTGATTTGAAGGAGGAAATGGGAAAGGAAGGGCTTTAATTAGGGAATGGAGAGATAAATCCAGAAGAGAGAGGAAGAGGCTAAAATAACAGTAAAGATGTCTGGGGAAGAAAGTCATAAGGAATCATTATCTATATATCTAAAATTTCATATAATACATGTAAGTTTGTATATACACATAATTTAAATGAAAATTTCCCATCTGGAGTATCAATGCTGCCCTCAAAAGAGTATCTAACAAAAACCTCAGTACCAGGCACAAGAAGCCTCCTTTTGAGTTGTTTATCAGGGTTGTCCAACATACTCCCCAAACATAAGCTACTGCTGCTGCCTTTAGTTGCCTCCCAGATATTAAAGGTCAGTCCCAACCGCTGAAGATACCATGCACTTCAGACACAAGACCCAGTAGATACTGGCTTGTTCTGATCTGAAAGCCTTATCCCTGAGGACTAGCTTATTATCAGAAAGTGCCATTCAAGAGTCCAAAGGAGGGAAGAAAAGAATAGTCTACCCAGCTCTGATGCCTATAAACCATCAAGGCACCATAACCCTAAGGGTTGCATGCATACCTTGGTGATAATCAACAGTTCTCTAACTGGATACAAGGTATGCTCAACAAGAAGGAAACCATGCCTTTTACTGGAAACCTAGCCAAGTACTTGGGGCTAGTAAAGTCACAGATCTTGGAGGAGAACCTATAACCTCCACTTAACTAAATCACCATAATTCCTAGCTATACTTTAAAATATTTGTCCTTAAACCAAAAGATAAGTAAGTATAGGTCTCACTGCCCCTATTTCTCCTCCCATTTTGGTATATATGTGCGAAGATCTGAATCCAGGGCCTTGCACATGTTAGGTAATCACTTTACCACTAAGCTAAACGCTTTAATTCTTTAATTCTCAGCTTAATAGAAAACAGGAGTCAGACACCCGGGAGTCGGAGGCAAAGGATCCCTGGGAGTTTGAGGCCAGACTGGTCAACAGACTAAGTCTCAAACCAGAGAAGGCTACATAGTGAGACTGTTTCTAATTTTAAAAAAGAACTTAACAAAAGAAAAAGAAAAGACAGATTCTCAATATTTACTTCCACATGTAATCTGCTACAATACACTGTCTTGGTTGAAGCATGAAAATGCAACTTCATGAACATATGTAGTTAGAAAAAATATTCTAATAGTATTTTAAAAGCCTTTCCAGATTATTGTGGAAAATTCCCAACTTCCATGTCAAACTGTAGCAAATGGCATCTCTTGAAGTAAGTTGTAAAGACTGGCTTGTATCAATAAATGTTCAAAACATTATTGATACAACACTGAAATCACTGTTCCATTCTGTACTTTGAATGAATTATTTTATTCAGAAATAATTTTATAATATCATTCATTTATCAAAAATATGGCTCTTCTAAAATGTTGATAATATTTTATTACACAATGGAGACAAATAATAAAAATAAAAACCCCAATCTCACATAGAAAAAAACGATAAGCATCAAAAACAGTCAAGGCTGTGCATGGTGCACATTGTGGTGCACACCTTTAATCCCAGCACTCAGGAGGCAGAAGCAGGAGGATCTCTTACATATATTCAAGGCCAGCTTGATCTGTATAGCAAGCTCCAGGATAGCCAGAACTACATAGAGTGACCCTATCTCAAATGAACAAAGTCAAGCTCATAGTCACAGATGAAAGTTTTCAAAATACTAATTTTCCACATAATGGCTCTAAATTTTATCACTGTCCACAATATTACCAATTGCTTTCTAGACATCATACTTTAAGATCTAGCCAACATTGGTGTTTCTAAACCGATGTTTAGAAACAAAAAAGCCAACACATAAATACATTCTTAATATTCAAAGGCAATGCTGTTAACTGTAACAAATAAATGTTCAGTTCTGTCTTAGGACCATCATCTCTTCCTCAAATACACATCTTTTCTTTATACTTGAATGACCCCCCACCCCAAAATTTCTTCTTTATGGTGAATCCCTTTCCCTATTCCAAGACCCTGATAAATGTTCAGTGTAGGATAATAAACTCTTCACCAAATAAAAGAATATTAACTCTTCACGTAATCATTCCCTGTGCTTAGTTTTTTGTCAACTTCACACTAGCTAGCATTATCTGGGAAGAAGGAACCTCAATTGAGAAAATGGATCTATCAAACTGTCCTGTAAGTCTGTAAGGCAACTTCTTGATTAATGAATGACTGATGTGGGGAAGGCTCAGTCCACTGAGGCAGTGCCACCCCTGGGCAGGTGGTCCTGGAAGCTATAAGAAATGTATCCAAACATGAGTCTAGAGAGCAAGCCAGTAAGCAGAGTTCCTCCATGGCCTCTGCTTTACTTCCTGTCTCGAGTTCCTATTCTGACTTCCCTCAATGATGGACAATCAACTTTAAGCTGAAATAAACCCTTTCCTTTCCAAGTTGCTTTTGGTCATAGTGTTTTATCATAGCAATAGAATGCAAACTAAGGTACTCCCTATCTTATTTTACCCAAACTGGTAACACGTTACTATTATTTAATAGAATATATATTGGTATGCATACTATTATTGGTATGCAATAGTGGTATGCACAATGGTGTCATTAATTATCACCCCATAACAATTCACCTTTATTCTTCAGAACACCATGCTTCATAACTTACTTTACTGTCTATCAGACACTACAATCCATGTTTTAGTAGGTAGTCTGTGAGTGTGTGTGTGTGTGTGTGTGTGTGTGTGTGTGTGTGTGCATGAGCATGTGCATATGCATGCATCTGGGTATTTAAAGGTCTATTTGCCTTATCCACAATAAACCGGAGGACTGACCATGCTGGTATTCATCACAGACATCTTACTAAGAAGCAATCATCATCCTGAATTTGAATTTACTGGGTGAATAAGGCATACAATACTTCTTCAGCAATAATAGTCATGATCCATAGCCAGTATCAGAGAAGCAAATGATGTCAACAAATCATAGCAAGATCATCACTTAATTTAATAGAAAATTCCTCCTCCACAGTCAAAGTCTAGTGATGGCAAATTTCCCAGGCCTACATTCCAGAAGGTAAGTTCTGCAGATAGCAGATCTATCTACTTTCCTTGGATTCTATATCAAATTTGATTCTCAAAGAAAACAAAATAGAAAAATAGATCTTCCAAGCAAAATGAAACAAACCAGTCATTTCTGTCAACAGAAAATGCTAATCCTCTCCAACATACCCTAGGGATTAACTACTTTTCTCCCTTAAAAAGAGTATCTTAAATGGGAGGCAAGTCTTATCCTATTTAGTCCTACCTTAATTTACTCTGATTTCTTAGAGCTTCCCAAAAGAGATGCAGGAGGCATAATATCTAGCAACCCATCTACAAGCAAGTAAGCCCTACTAAAAGTACAAATTCCACTAAACTACCTCTGTTGGCACTAGTTCTCACACGGTAAATGTATTTGGTTCTGAGGTAGCTGATCAATGAACAAGCATTTGGATATCCTTCACTACGCCATCCAAAGACAATGATCACAGCAAAGCAGTTTAACCATCCCAGTTGGTAGTCTTCAATTCAGTCCTTGGAACTAATTAGGAATACTTATTCTAATGTCAGAAATTTTAGTAATTACATTTTCAAAAAATCATTTCCAAAAATATAAAAAATAACGGACAATCACTACTTGAGTTCCTCAATGACAGTCTTTGGAAGGTACTTGTTTGAGATTACCTAGCACGAGAATTCTTTTTCTTGAATTCCAATTTCCATTCCTCCCTCACAGACCTCTAACATGACATGGTGTAAGGTGGTTCATCCTTTGATGCTGAAAGTGAAGGTCTAAGTTCACATACTGGCACATGATCTGAGTTGGCCAGATCAGTTAGAAACTCCACATGAAGGTTAAAAGAGAAGAATTTTAGTTTTCACCATATAAGCAATTTGGAAGCTAGTAACAATCATCTTGCAACTCCAAGTTGTCTACCTGTGAAAGGAGACAAGACCAAAGAAGCAGATCTAGAAAACCAGTAGCCAGTCACACCATCTAAGCTCCAAATCAAAGGCATTAGCTGAAACTGGAATCTACCTATGACTTATTCAAGAGCAGTATGTTCTTTATTGTTTATATGAATGTGAGTTGAACTTTCAATCCTTTCCAATTCAAAGATTACCAATGGTAGGTAAAAAGTCTTTACGATAGGCCCTTAGCCTGCAGTTCACTACATTTCAGCAAGTTATTCTGTGACTACTGCAAAATCAAAGAGGAAGTGAATAAGCTGAATGATGTCATTATAAAACAAGCCCATTGTTTTCACTAAGGTAATAATCTAAAACTGTAAGAGCGACGTGAGATTAATAACTTCTTCTACTTTAGTGGAAGGATGGAGATGGCTTGGGAGATGCATTCGAGTGAGGTATTACCAGAAGGCCAGTCAACAACTTGGAACAGCAAGATAAACTCCATAGGTAAAAAATCCTTTGCAACCAGGCCAGATGAATTGTGGCGTGTTGGTAAAAGGAACCAAAAGTCAACTACTTATCAGGTTACAGCACTATTTTTGTGAGGTTTCACTGCTATGAAAAATGTTCAAAGCTTACCTCATATTCTCCTCACAACCTATGAAATACATTCTTTTAATTCCATTTTACAAACTGAGGAAATTGCAGTTCAGGAGAGTTTAAGTTACTTAGCCAACATCTAGGAATATATACAATGAACATCTATGGCATCATCTGCCTTGCCCCGCTGCTGTTATTTTCCTAGAAACTCTTTGGCCATCACCATAGTTCTCATGTGATCCTCACCTTAATTATGAAGTGGGCAACCAAGTTAAGTATAACCAATCAATCTTTTCTTTCTGAGATCTGGACTTGAAGTTAGTGGTCAAAGCTAGAGCTGTTTAGATATGAAGCTCTGGTGCTCTGGGCAGTGGCATTTTCATATGTAATTAAACCCAGTCTACTGAGAAAGAATGATTCCAGTATAAACAAAGAGTGAGAAAAGACAGAAAGACCTATGAATCTATAACTTCATTTTGCATACAAAAATTCAAGTTGGGTTTCATCAACTACAAACTAATTCAGAGAAAGAAAGAAGGAAAACTGAAGACTCAGTGTGCAGGATAGTTATTTACAATAATGTGCAGACATTAATAGAATTAATGTTTAGAATTCAGTTGAGACCTAAAGAAACTCTCATTAAAGGCAAAATTAGCACACAAAACAGTACATACAGAACAGTTATATGGATGAGTTCTGAACCACTCAAGAAGTGTGATAAATACAGTAAGAGGTCAAAACATAAAAGTCCAACACAGTTATGATGGATGCTGAGACTAGAAAGATGAGAAAACTGGTCACAGAACTCAAGGCAAGAAAAAGACAGGCCTTGGAAATATGTGAGCAAAATGGTAAAGAAAGAAAGAAAGGAAAAAGAAAAAAAGATGAAATACTATAGAAAGCCTGGAAAGTAGTCTGTTCTGGGGAATGGTGGAAATGATAACGAAGAAAACAGGTAGAACTGCGATTAAGAAAAAAAATAGTATTGATTATAACAGGCAAACTGCTAGACTAGCCATTAGTCCTAAAAGAGTGAGTTAAAATTCAGACTTCGATGGAGGAAACAATAACAGAAAGCAAAGCTCACGGCCAAGGAACATGTAAAATTAAGTACCTAGCCATTGTGGTGGCACAACCCCTTAATCCCAGCACTTGGGGGCAGAGGCAGGCAGATAGAGCTCTGTGAGTTCCAAGCTAGCCTGCTCTCTATAGAGACTAGAGAAAAGTAACTATTGACACCTGTTCTTTTCATCTGCATAATTAAAACCTATAAAGTACTACCATGGTTCTCGTTTACAAAATACATATATTCAGTCTCAATAAGTTAGATAATTTGCCCAAGATCACACAACTAAATAAGAAGCTGAACTGTGGAATGGGGAGGTAGATAATAATTCACTTGATCAACCCAAGTTCTTTTCTGCAAGGACAAAGTAATGAAGATACATAACATCATGGATGATGACAATGATAGCTAATATTGACTTAGTAACTATACAAAGTACTTTCTAGGCATTTTGTTTTCAAACATTCCTAACAGTCCTAAGAAAAACTATACTTGAAGATGATGTGTCTGAATAGGAAAACTCTTTAAGAAATTTTCCCAAAGTACATGGCTAATAAGTGGGTTCAGAACCAGTCCTACTCCAGAATTCATGCTTTTTCCCACTGTACAACTATGAGCCAATTTCAACTGAGTAAAGAAAACATAAGTCAGATGAGAAGAGTAACCCCTTGATAGGGCATGTGCTGGTCAGTTATTTATCAATTGACACAAACTAGTCATCTGGAAAGATGGAATCTCAACTGAGAAATGTATCCATAAAACTTACCTGTAGGCAAGTTGTGAAGCATTTTGATTGTTGATTGTTGGGGGAGGACACAGCACATTGTGGGCAGTGCCACTCCTGGACAGGTGGTCCTGAGTCATATAAAAAAGCAGGCTGAGCAAGCCATGAGAAACAAGCAGTGTTTCTCTGAGTCTTTGCTTCAGTTTCTGCCTCTAGGTTCTTGCCCTACTTGAGATCCTGCCTGGGTTTCCCTCAGTGATGGACTGTGATCAGGATATGTAAGACAAATGAATCCTTCCCTCCTCAAGCTGCTTTCGGTCATGGTGTTTATTACAGCATTGATATAAGACTGAAGAAACAATATTAACATCCACAAAGTAGGGCACTATGCAACTACAAAAAAGAATCAAGAATTCCATTGCATGGTTTAATATAAGCTATTTTTCTGAGTCAGAAAAGGATAGAAATACAAATACAAACTTATATGTAGTACATGTATATGTGTCTTTATTTGTAAAAAGAAATGCTAGAATAATTTTTAAAGCATAAAAATAGGGGGCTGGGAGATGATTCAGTGGTTAAGAGCACTGGATGCTCTTCCAGAGGACCCAGATTCGATTTCTAGCACCCAGGCAGTGGCTCACAACCATCTTTAAATCTAGTTTTTGGGACTCCAACACCCTCTCGTATCTATAGTCACCATGCATGCACATGATGCACAGACATACATGCAAGCAAAACACATATAAAATGAGAATTAATCTAAATTTTTAAAAATAAAATTAAAGCATAAAATTGAGAAGAAAAAAAAAATGGGATAGAGATGAAATATACAAACGAGAATTTCCCAGCTATATCTTGAAATGAGGGGAGGGAAAGAAAGTAAGAGAAGGCGAATTTCTAAATACTGAAAACAAATTGCACTGAAACAGCCTAAATGATAGTAAGCTGGTTAAAATTCAAAAGTAAAATACTACAGATCTGTTGATCACATAAGGAAAAGAAACAACTACAGGCCAGGAACAATAAGAATTCAAAACATCATTAAATTTTTTTTTCTTGGGATAATAGCTAACTTTCAAGCCTGGGACAAGAAACCGGCAAGATGAGCCTCAGCATCTTATGGAAAAAACAAGGGCTCTGTCAAAAATTATTAGATCACATACAAACATGAGAACTAACATAAAAAGATTCCTAGTAGTCAAAAATAGGTCAAATTGTCCATTTAGATGGATAGCTCACCCCAAGCCTGGCAACTTGAGTTTCATTCCTATAGCCCACGTGGTAAGGAAGAAAACACATTCCTAATAGCGTTTCAGGCAATGAAAAACCATGGGAGACTGTAGGGCTGAGAAGAAGGCCAGGAGACATCCCCTGGGCTCCCATCACTGCCAACTGTCCTATCAAAATGTTTGCTTCTATTTAGAATATGTGGGCCCTTTCCATAGAGCTTCCTTCCTCAGTTTCTCTCTTCCTTTATCCCTTCAGCCCCTAAGACAATGGCAGGTAGTTCCAGGAGTACTACATCACCACTTCACTGAAGGGTTTCCTTGAATATTATCTGTACCTTTGTAAAAACCAGTTTGTCTGTGCCAAGTCTATCACAGTAAGTTTCGAAAAATAACCTTCCTCTAAAAAGTAGCAATTAAAAGCTAAAGTACTCATCCTTTGTATCATGAACTGCACCTCAAGGTAAAAACCATAGGTAATGACAGCAAGTCCACTTCTCATCAGAATTAGTTAATAAATGTGAAAGAAATACTAAAATTATAAAAACCATTATTTTGCTTTTCCTAATAAAATAACTGATTCAACTGAAAATCATCAATGCTGGGGCTAGAGAGATGGCTCAGCTATTAAGAGCACTTGCTGCTCTTGCATAGGACCTGGGTTCCCCACATCAGGAAGCTTACAACAGCTATAATTCCAGCTCCAAGGGATCTGATGCCCTCTTCTAGCTTCCAAGGCACCAGGCACACATGAAGTGCATATACATAGATGGCAGCACTTACACATACACATATAAAATAAATAAACTTAAAAATTTTTAATCACAATGTTGAAAGTTAAAGACTGTGGTCGCCCAACACAATAATCAACCATAACCTCATTAAGGATGGACCAGGCATAATGCATTTTTTGCTGTGAAACAAAACAGACACATCTATGGAATAATTTACAAAAAACTCCAACATAGTTAAATCAAGGTTTCAGATTTATCAACTTATTCAAGAAATACAGTGAGTATAGGAAAGGAAAAATCCAGATGGTAAAACAAATATAGTATCACTGCCCTGGTCTCTTCAAAAAAGATATTAGATGACAGGTGATATAAGGAAGACTAAACATTTAAAAGACTTTTTTAAAAGACCAAAACAAAACAAAACCAGCAACATGTAATGTAGACTCTTTAGTTTGCACAGACCCAGATTTTAACAAAGTGATTGGATTAAAAAAATAAAACAAAATCTGTTTTAGATACTCAGAGAAATGTAAATGTAACCTGGAAACTAGTGGTAACAAGAAGTGTTTGTGTTAGATATGATAAAGTCACTGTGATTATAAAAAAAACTTTAAAAGATTTAAAACATCTTAAGGATGAAATAATAATACATAGAACTTAATGCATTTGTGGAAAAAATAGGGTGAATGATGGACAGGTGAAGCATCACAAAATTCTAAGAAATGCAAACTCTGGGCAACAGGGGTACACTATCTTACACTTCTGTATATTTGAAATTTTTCATTATAAAATTACCAAACCAAACTCAAATATTGTATCCTTCCCACACTATAATTACAGTTTTGCAGCTTGAGTGTGTCCAAGCACCCAACATCTCAAGCAAAATTGTAGGAATTATCCCAAATAGTGTGATTTTTGTTTGTCTGGGCATAAGCCTAGAATCCATTTTTAAACAAGTTCTGAATCTGATTCAGAAAATCCAGACTCATATATGAAAATTATACACTCAAGACAACTTTACCACAAGTCTTTAAATATATCCCAAACGTTAAAGTAAAAGCACAGTTTATATACCTTAGCTGCCCTTCAAGCCTTACCCCAACATGGCTTAGCGTGATAGACATTTAGTTAATTCCTTCCTACAATTATGAATTCCATGAAAGCAGGACCCATGTTTGTTTTACTACCATGGTGTCCCCACTGCCCTTTAGTGTTCCAATCACAGAGTATATACTAAATAAATATTGTTGAGTGAATGTATGATGGCAAAAAGAAAAAGGAGTTAACATGCTCCACTGTCTCAAAGTCAGTGTCAGACAACAATCGGAGAAAAATTTCCATCTCTTGCTAAAAGTTAATATAGGAAGTATTACAGGAGGTTATCCAACCTTTTAAATTATGGCAAGAGTAAAGACAACCTCTTGCCTCTATACAATATCAAGCTTTAAGTATCTACCCTCCTACTAATCGCTTAGCAATTTTAAGAAAAGTATACTTTGTATTTCATAATTCCAAACAGAAAGGGGCTATGTTTAAGAAAAATAAACACATACACATATTTTATTCATTTAGTTACTGGGAGGGTTTTTTATTTTTTATTTTGAGATAATATCTCCTATAGCCCAGGCTGACCTTAATGTAGCTGAGGATGACTTTGAACTCCTGATTTTCCTGCCTCTACCTCCTAATGTAGAGATTACAAGTTCGTACCACCATTCAGGGCTGACACATATATTTCAGTGGATATAAAAGCAAGTATCTTGACAATCATTGTTGTTCAAAAAGCACAAACCCCTAGTATTATAAAAATAAGTTACAAAATATTAAACCAAATGTCATATACAATAGTTAAAATCAGTTTAGGATCCTGTTCCAAAAGCAGCATAACCCAAAGATAGTATTGTATTTCTACCCCACTATCATTTAAATTTGTAAACTTTATTTCTTATTTTGAAATACTTTTATTAATAATTTGAGTTTCATACAATGTGTCTTGGTAATACCCTCTTCCCATTCCTCCTTGTTCTAACTCCCACTCCTGTGCCCTCAAATTTAAATCCTTAAATAATAAATCAATGATAAATTTTCATGTTTTTAGATTTATTTAATGTGTATGACTGTTCTGCCAACATGTATATGTACCACATGTGTGCCGGATGTCCTTGGAGGTCAGTAGAGGCTGTCACATCTCTTGGAACTTGAGTTACAGACGGTTACAAACTGCAATTTGAATGCTAAGAACTAAAACTGAGTGCTCTTGAAACTGCTAAGAGATCTCTCCAGCCCTAAGGATAATTAAAAAACTATGATTCACATACTGTACAGATACAAAGGACACCAATAAAACTATTTGATCCAACTCTGTGTCATTCTAAAAAAAACAAAAAACAAGACAGGAAAAATCAATTGGTTACAAAGCGTTATTAAATAACTGCAGAGGGAACCAGCCTTTTCTGCAGATGAGTTCGCAGGAATCCACTCAGGAAGGGAATATGGGCAGAAAGGAAATTTATGGCAAACGAACAAGATAGTTCGTTCTTTATGGCAAATGAACACAGTAGTTCATTCTTTTATAGGACTCAGATATGGCACGCTCACATGCTTTAAGAAAATGACACTCACAATCACACTTTAGAAATAAAAATGCAGAAGCATTTTTAATAAGAAAATTTAACAGTGTATATATTAAGGGGAGAAAAACAGGGCACACTGCTAGAATGGAGCTGCACGGGGGGGGTGGGCTTGGGGGGACAGAGACAGAGAGTGTTGCTGCTCACTGAAAACTTTAAGGGCCAGTCTCAACAGGGGCCTTCCTGGTATATAAGTGTGATGGAGCCAGGCAGTGGCCTGCAAACCTTGAGGTGATGGCCTGGCAAAACTTGAGGTGATTTCAAAGAGGATTTGAAAAGAACATCTGAGACAATGAGCCGCCAATGGTTGGAGGCTCCTGCTGGCTGAATTTAGCTCTTCTGGTGCGGATTCATTTTTTGGTGTGCTAATATTAAAGGCTATCTATTTTTTCCTGGAGCGTTAACACCTGTCCGGGGGATGCCTATTATGATATACTTTTTTAAAAAGTTTATTTATTTTATTTTTGAGATTTTAATGTAATTACATCATTCTTTGTAGCTATAACATAAGTCCTATGTCTAGTTTTTAAAAAGTGAGAAATGTTAGCTATAAAGTCCAATTATTGATATGTGCAGAGATGCTTAACAGAAGGGGAGAATATATAAGAATACAGACTCCCAGAGATAAAGCAGGGAATGTGTTATATAGAGGAAGAGGTTTTGCTTTTATTTCTACAGGAGATGAAAAGCTGTGGGTTTCATCAAAATTGATAAAGATTCGATCTGAGTAAGAAGCACCCTAGAGACCAACTGCTAAAATGAGAGGCATGACTCATGGAAGGAAGAGATGCAGAAAGACAGCAAAGCAGGCAATGCAAAAAGCTGATCCTCCTACATGGAGACAGCTCAACAAATGAGCTGAAGAAAGAGAGACTATAGTTTGTCAGATGGGAAAACCTTGATGCTGAAATGGACATTTGCTGACTGAATATTGAAGAGAACTCGACAGATGATCAGGACTGGTGGTTGCTGCAGTTATTGCATCGAGGACTGAAATGGATCTTCATAAGGACATTCAGACTGTTAAGTTTGTATGATTGATAATTAATTGCTCCTATTGTAATAGTCAAACTGTGTTAAAGCTACTTTCAGCACAATTTACATCTTAAATAGAAGGGGAACTATGTAGAAGAATATTTAATCATTTAATCCAGCAACATGGCTGCTCTGGGAAAGGATCACATCCAGGGGTCTTTATGAAGAGATCAAATCTAAGGGTCTATATGAAGGGATCACATTCAGAGGCCTGTGTGGCCTGGATGGAATATAGAAAGAATGTTAGTACACATCTTTAATCCCAGTATTCAGAAGACAGTGGAGGGGCACATCTTTAAGCCCAGCCCTTGGGAGACAGGAAGCAGAGCTTAGAAGGAGTCAGTGTCAGACAGAAAGTGATGTCTGAGATGAGTCAGAGTGACAAATTAGAGGAGGAGTTAGCAGAGTGAGTCAGAGTGAGGACATGCTCAGCTCTCATAATATAAAAGCAGGCTCTCAGCTCAGAGGGCAGACAGAGGCAGATACACAGAAGCAGTCTGAGGAGTCTGAGGCAGAGGCACAAAGGTAGTCTGGCAGAAGTCAGTATCAGACTGAAGAGTGAGTCAGTTTGAAGCTGGCAGAGCAGTTCAGTCAGAGAAATTGGGGGAGTTAGCCAGGGACTGCCAGAATCAGAAGAGTTCAGTCAAAAACAATCAGCTGGCTCAGAAGGTCAGTCTGAACCAGTAGCTTGGAGAAGAGTTTGAGCCAGAACAACTGAGTTGAGTTTAATACAACTCTGAGTTCAAAAGGAGCTAATCAGAGTGGCTCAGTCAGCAGTAAGTCTTGGAAATTTAAATATTCTAGATTGTACAGAGGCTGAAGCTGAAGCCTTCAGTTCTAGGCTTAAGATAAGATTGCATGGAAGCTGAAAAGCTCCAGAGCTCCAGAACTAAGGACTAGTGATTGAATTAGGCAAAGAATAAACCGCCTTTTGCCCTGAATAAACAGCTCCACTTCTGAGTTAAAAACATCTCTGATTCAGATTTAATGAATGGCAGGATTCATGTCTTGCCTGTCACTGTGAGCCACCTCTTTATACATCCACAGGATACTTGTAGTGCAAAAGGGCCTATTTACAGAAGACATACTGCAAATACAGAAAACATACATAGAGAACAAGATAACAACTAAATCTTAACAAATTAGCTTCCAACTGCCTTTCGTACTAACCTAAAATCTTAGTAAAATTAGGTTATTATATTAGTCAGTATTCTGCTGCTACAAAGAGACAGCATGTCCTCAGCAACTCTTAGAAAACAAAGCCTTTAACTGCAGCTTGTTCACAATTTCAGAGGTTTAGTTCAATATCTTCATGGCAGGGAGCATGGTGGCATGAGGGCAGAAATGGTAGCTAAGAGTTCTACATCTGGATCCAAAGGCAGCAGGAAGACACTGGCTTGAGCATGTGAAACCTCAAAGCTCACCCCTAGTGATAACACTTACTCCAAACAAGGCCACACCTCCTCCAAAAAGGTCACACCTCCTAATCCCTGCCAAGTAGTGCCACTCCCTAATGATCAAGCATTCAAACATATGAGCCTATAGGGCCCATTCCTATTCAAACCACCACAGGTATATTATAAATCCTGACTAAGAGGCTGGAGATGTAACTCCAAGGTAAAGCATTTGTCATGAACATTCAAGGCCCTGGGTTTTAATGTCCATAACTACAAATAACTATAAAATAAAATACAATTGAGTGAACAGTCTCCAAAATCCCCTCCCCTAATTGAATCCACCCTAAATGCTGCATTTTCCATTATATTTGGTTTGAATGTTTCAGCAACACACATCTGGATTATAGCCATGTCAGGAAAATTACTTGTCACCGAAAGAAGTCCATGTACCAGTAATACTACAATATATGAATAATGGTTACCAATTATCAGGTTACTAATCACCATAGACTATGATAATTTATTTAATTCTCATAACAAACTAGTACAATAACCTCTCTGAAGTGTTTCCTGAAGCTAAAATGAGCTTTCAGCAGTTAAGATAATTCTCCTAAAATCCTTTAGCTCACACTTGACAAAACCTAGATTTGAATTCACATTTAGATGTACAGAAACACTTACTAAATGTATAAATAAAATAGGCGACTAGTTTGCGTTTAAAATATCCTAGCAATAAATCAGCAATCAAAATAGTCTGGTTTAAACTATGCATGTTGCAAAGCTGAAGCAAGAATTTCATTGCTTGAGGCAAGAAGTTCTTAGGGCTACCTTTAGCATCATAGTGAGAACCTGTGGTGGTCTGAAGAAGAATGCCCCCAACAGACTCATATATTTGAATGCTTAGCTATCAGGAGTGGCACTACTTGAGTAGGGTTAGGAGATGTGGCCTTGTTGGAGGAAGTGTGTTACTGGGAGTGGGCTTAGAGTTTTCAAAAGCCAAAGCCAGGCCCAGCCTCCTCCTTCCTCCCTAACTCCATTCCCCGTTGCCTCTCTCCCTGCTTACAGATCAGATGTAGCTCTCAGCTACATCTCCAGCGAGCCTCCATGCTCCTCACCATGATGATAATGGACTAAACCTCTGAAACTCTAAGCAAGCTCCCAATTAAAATGCTTTCTTTAATAAAACTTGCCTTGGTCATGTGTCTTTTCACAGCAACAGAACAGTGACTAAGACAGAGCCCCATCTCTTTAAAACAAACAACAACAAAAAAGACTAAGGAAAAGGTTTGGTCCAAACCACTCATATGTCCTAACACTAGTAAAAGCCATGAACTTGAAATCATGAGCACTAACAGGCACACAGCTATGGACAACAGTAGGCACAGAGCATTGAAGTCCAAAGACTTAATGATCTCAAATCTTTTCACTCCACCAACAGTAGCATATTTTCAAATGTGATTAATCCAACTGGTAAGGGGATGGAGATTATGCAACAATCTAGATCCTCAAACTCTACTCAAAGTCTTTTGTCATAACTCAAATGCATGGACATGTATAGCCAAAAACTTCACAATAAAATGTCCAGTTTAGTGACAGAGATGGTAGTGATACTAACAACACAAATAAACTTATTTTAATATAAGAAATGTGGGTGATAATATGATGTCCAAATTGGATGTTTAAGATTTGGAATGAATACAAGAATAAATGGCAAACAAGATGGCTCAGACAATAAAGATGCTTACAAGCACAAGCCTGGCAACCTGAGTTACTTCTCCAGCACCCACATAAGGGTGAACTAAAAGACTCAACTCCACAAAAGTTGTCCTCTAACATCTACATGGGAAGCATGGACACATAGACATACACAGATATAATTAATAATTATGTAAATAAAATGATTTACAAAGAATGGAAAAGTAATAAGTAATTGATGCTTCAAATTTGGAATGAATTATATGTAACATTCCAAAAAAAGAGAAAAATCTGCAATGAAAAGATGGGGAAAGCACTTGTTAAAGATACAGAAAAGAGAATTTTAAGAAAAATGAAAACCAACATCCAAATCTTCTTTTACATTTGCCTTCCACATTCTTAAAAAAAAAGAAATTGACTAATAAGAAAAAATAGTAACAAACATGTACTAAGGGACACAACAGTGCTAGAATGTTGTAAGTAATATGGCTTCCTTCCTCTTCATCCACCCACATATCTAGTGAGGCTCTTGAGGGAATAGTTGGACAGACACTTACCAGCGTTTCTTCCAGGTATTATCGTATAACTGGTAACATTATTACTGTCCCAAACAAACAAAAATGTTTTCTGGGTAAAGTTAGATTTAAAGAGATTTGCCAGCAAACTGTTGTGAAATCAAAAGATTTGAAAACTTCCATTATTTTAGAGTGGGTCTAGAAGCAAACAATCTCACAAAGTATTTAATGAGACTTTAAAAGACTAGAATGACAAGTACTACATGTAGCACATAATATGAACATAAGTATCAGCTATATCAATCAGCAAGGGTTAAAGTTATCTAGACAGAGGCTGGAGACCAACTAAGAGCTCTTGCTGCTCTTGAAGAGGACACAGGTTCAGTTCCCAGTACTCGAATGGGTGACTCATAGGTTATCTGACTATCATCTTTTGGCCTCTGACAGCACCTTATGCACATAGCACACATACATACAAAGCTAGAGAGGCAACCAAGGCAAAAGAGGTGTTAAACCTCCAATCTAAGAAAGGTCTAAACTCTACATGAAGCAAAGGCAGACTCAATGAAAAGTCAGCCTGACAAGTAACCTGACAAGTTACTGTGAATAGTGGAGTAAGTGAAGGAGTAAACAAATGATGCTCAATGATAAACAAAATTCCAATCTTTAAAATTCAGAGTGATTTGATACTAAAACTCTAATAGTCGCTGATAATGGAATTTTAAAAGATCAGGATTATAAGATTATAACAGAGAAAGTAACCAAAGCTGTCTATTCATTATTCATTCTCCAAATGTTCCTTTAAAGTCTTGTGCTCCTAACACCTGGCTATCTTAACACTGAGGACCTTGAGTGCTTGCTTCTTGACTTGTCCTCTTTATTCAACCTTCATCTTTCACCCTTAGATCTCAATCTAGGTTATTCCTTTTCATTTCAGCAGTTTCAACTTGTGCATATGTAAATGATTTCCAAATCAATTTCCTTTTTGTAAGTTTAATTCCACATCTCCAACAGTCTACAGGCCATTTCACCACACTCTTCCCACTATCTTGTCAAATACAACAAATTTAAAACACATCTGTAGGTCTATTCTTCTCAAGCAATTTCCAAACCTGATTATTTTCACCATTCTCACTGTAACCCAGGCTCACCATTTTTGGAGTAACTTGACTAATGTCTGTCTGGTTCTCCCTTCTCCTAAACTCTGTCAATCAAGTTCCATCAATTCTTTCTTCCTCATTTTCATGTCCTAGCTCAGTGTTCCAACTGTATCTGGACTATTACGGTAATCTGAAAATTCTCCAACCTCACTTTATCCTCAGTCTTTTTCCATACAAACCTACTTTACTACTACTGGATTAATCTTCTTCATTCATTGTGTGACAGCCCTAATCACACTTAAATCCTCCAAATCTAACTCTATCTATCCTTCCAACTTTATCTTGTTTCCCTAAACATGTCATAGCCAGTCATGGATACATTACCATCTACCTCTATTTATGTTATCCTCAACTTGGTAGCCTATCCATCATAAAGAACACTTTGGCCCTCTCAACTCACAGCACTTTTTTTCCCCTTCAGTTTCCATGATATAGACAGACGGTTGATTAAAAGATACCAAATAATCATTTGGAATTAATCAGTTGTTGTCTCAATCTGCAAACTGTTTTACTTTGTTTCTGTGTGTGTATATAGATTGTTTTCCTAAGTGGATTCAACTCTAAAAAGAATCCATAAAGTCCATTTATTTCCTTGTACTCTCCCACAATTCCATCAGGTTCCTACCAAATGATGCTGTAGCAAAAGACAAAACAAGCAACAAAAAACAAGCTCCTAAACCCTCCTTATAATCCACTTCATAATAGGGGGAGCAAAAAGCGAAGTAGGAAGAACAGCCCGATGGGGAAGTGCTGGGTTCAACTGGAAGGACCACTAACAATAACAACATTAAAATCTAAAGACACAACTTACATAAATATTGAAAAACATATCAGATATGGAACACATTAAATATTCTAATTCCTTTCACTTCTATCATTCAGTAAAATGCTTCAAAGTTATTATACATCAACCTTGCTCCTCAGAATGAAGAGCATCTATATTGTGGGTGAGACACTTCAAACACACTACCTACACACTCATTTCATAGTCAACTATGCCTTAAAGTAATTCTGAAAGCTTTGGCTAAAAACTTTACATACTGAAACTGAACAGGGATGTTAAGTATAACTGAAGTGCACACTAACTTTAATCTACAAAATTTCCTAATTCAATATTAGATTTTAAAATGTTATCTCTCTGGATGGCATTATTCTATTATTCTTAAATCTCCAAACTATAAGTATACAAAGTTAATTCTCTGAAGACCCCCCATGTTCATATAAACATTGAAATATGACTTTAGAGACCACGTGTTTTGTTTGAACTAAAATAGTATTAATATATAATTTTTAGTTGTAATAAATGGAAAAATTCAGTTAGTAACTGTATTGGGATTATTTACGATTATTTGTAAATAACTGGCAAAAATACCAATTATTTATAAATAATTTAATTTTCTATCAATGTCTGGACAATTTTTACGGTAAGATTTTGGCTTTTCATAACCTAAGAATTTTGGAATGTTTTTACTATACCAGAAGTGGTAATAGCGAGTACACCACCACCAAAAAGGGTTATTATATGTGAAATATATTTACTAACAATGTTTTAAAAGCCATTAATTAACCTTTATGCTGGCCTAAGATCAGTTATCTTAGGTGTCTGCAGTTAACGTTCAGCAAAAAGCTTCTTTAGCCTCAAGACACCTAAAATTTTATCTTAAAAATCACTTCCTCCGTATCAATTCTCCATTATCACTTCCTCCAAGTCTAAACTCCAAACCCTTAGGAACTAATTCTGTAAACAGAAAGTAGATTTTTTTTTTTACTACTACTGTCAAATTCATCGGGAAAGTTAATACTAAGATCGTCATTCAACAAACTATGCACTATAAACTTTGACGTGTTAACGTTCTGATATGACACCTCCAATCGCAGTTTCTAAGTATGTTCGGTGGACTGGGGGCGGCTTGAACTACGAGGTTTGGTGGTACTCCAAAATTCTAGCAAAATATAAATCTGGCATCTTCCCACGATGACTATGCACACCTGAGACTCGTTGCAGTTAACCAGACTGCAAACAAGAGGAACCCAGGGCAACCCAGAGAGAAACAGCGGCACTCACCAGCAAACAATCTGAATTCACTTCCGATTTGGGATCCCGCAGCAGGTTGTCGATTTTTTCAAACCGAGTCTCAAAACTGTCCCCAGTCGACATGATGCTGCCGCTTGTGACAATACCTCCGTGCCCGCAGCGGAAAGCAAGTTCAACCAACTTCCTCCGCGGTGGGTCCGCAGCCGCGGGGCAGAGGAGCCGGAACCTCGGGGTCACCAGGTGCGCCCGGTTCCCCCTCCTCCCCCTCACAGAGGGGACCTCCGCTCTCCAGACCCCAGGCTGGGGGTGACAGCGACCCGCAGCCGCCCGGACGCCCAAAGTCGCATCCCACCCGGCAGCCCCTCGCGACAGCCGACAGCGCCGTCGCCAGCAGCCCAGTCGCTCCGGCGAGGCGCTTCAGCCTAGCGGGCCCCGGCAGCATTCGCCATGGCGGAGCCCAGTCCAGAGAAGGGCAGCGGCGGGGAAAGGGAGCGCAGCAGGGTGGAGACTCCCTCGGGGCAGCCAGGGAGGGTGAAGAGGAAAGGCGAAGGCGAAGGGCGGGTGAGGAGCTGCGCCAGCTGCCGCCGCCGCCGCCTGGGCCCCGGGCCGGCCCCGCTCCGCTCCGAAGCGCCGGAGGCGGTCTAGCCCCGCATCCCCTGTTCCACTCGGCAGGGCCCGACGCACCGATCCGTCTCGGCCAAGAGCTGGTCCCCACAGGGCAAGCTCACTCTCTCATTTTATCCGGTCGCTGCTGGGGTTGCTACCGCGGTGTCCGGCGGGGCAGGGCGAGGTCGGCGGCCCGTTGGAGACTCAGAGGAAGACGGGCTGGAGAGCGGGCCAGTGAGGAGGTCGACCGTCGGGTCCGGGCGGCTGTTGATGCGGGAGCTTCTAGGAAGGGCTGCGGTCCGGGCTGGGAAAAGGGCGAGTCGCGGAGGCGAATGCCTGGGGGGTGGGGCGAGGAGGGCCGAGAGGGACTAATATGTCCGCCTTCCTGTTCAAACAAACGGAGACCGCCGGCGTGCAGTACGCATGCGCGGCGCGGGCGTTCGGAAGCGAACGGGCCGGGCCTAGCGCGCGCGCGCACGCTGGCGCCTGCCAGGGCGGGGCTGGTCGGGTCGCGACGGGCGAGGTGGGGCGGGGCTTGGCGGGCCGGCTGCGCGGCGCAGTCGGCGGGGCCGGGGCGGCCCGGGGTGGGCCTTGGGGTATGTGGCTCCGGCTCTAGGGAGCCGCTCTGCTCCGGAGCCTCCTTGGAGGTCGGGGCGGAGGTGGACCTTTCCCAGCTTCTGGGTCGCGGTGCTGGCAGCCGCCCCAGCTTCGCTTCCTCTGGGCCTTAGCCTCTGGTCGGGAGACTTCTGACAAGAAAAAAAGGCGCTTGTGTTCTCTGAGAGAGATACTTTTGTGGAGTAGGACTGTGCTTTTCGTCCGGAGGTACCGGCAAGTTATTTCAGCACCAGTCAAGTTTGCATTTCCCGGAGCACTCTGGCCGGCTCCCCTTGAGCCCCACCATGCTGAATCTGTTTACGATTCGATGGGAAAATCACCACGCACTTAGCGTTCCCAAGCCTTGTGTGTCAAGGGAGCCTTAAAATGTTGACTCTGGAAGATAGAGTCGATAAAAGTCAAACGGCATTGCAGGAAAATTCATAGGAAAATCAATGTTTTCAAGCTATTTCCATTCGTTTTTCTCACGTCGACTTGTAGTCCATCCTGCTTGAGTGATGCTGCCCATTCAACTTGAGGGCATTCGGTATAACCCAGAATTGTGGTTTTTTATCACAACTAACGTGGAATATGAAAATAATGGGCCTTTAAGTTTCTTCATTGAGTGGGGGGGTGGGTGACAGAGGCTGAAAGATTTCTGATAATGTTTTTCACTGCTTTCAGCAGGAGTCCAACCTGTATTTGTTTCTAACCCATCCTTGGGTTTGATTATAGGTCAAAAGAAAGATTGCTGGAGGTTATGTGGGTGTGTGTTACCCCACACTGGAAAATGCTACAGATGAACTAATGTCCCCATATAAAAAAGCAATGCATGGCATCTGAACAACATCAGCATGGCAGCCGGAGGTTAGAAAAACACTACATTGTTTGAAAGTGTTTATTTCTTTTTGTATTTTATTAGGTACAAGAAATGTTTAGCCATAAAAGTCCACTGTGTAAATCAAGATTTGAAGTAAGCCTTCACAGAAAATCATAGCCAAGATGAAAACTAGGGACAAACTTCAGGTATTTCATTAAATGCTTTTGCAGTGACTCTTCTTGGACCCTGTATTTTAAGCCAGTCATGCGAATTAGATTTATTTTTAAGCATAGGGCTTAAAATAATCTGGCTGTTTCCCTGAAATAAATTTCCTAAACCCTGCTTGTCCTTTACTTTTTTTTACCATTTTTAGGTATTCTGCTGATTTTTTTTTTCCCCTCAGAGAACTGAACCTTATGTTGTTTTCCATTTGGAAAACACACATGAAAAAATGCAAGTAGGTAAGACAATAAGACACCAATAAAGGTAAGATGTTGACGATACTACTAAAAGTATATGTGAATTGTAAATGTTTTATTTACCTACAAGACTATTATAATAATTGTAACATACTATTACTCATATTTTAAAATTAGGTATTTGTTTTTGACAGGTCAACTCTACTAAGTAGCCGAAACTACAGGTACATGCCATGGTACCCAGCAAAAAATTTTTTTCATTAAAAAGTACCCACATATAATAGGGTAGAACCATGATATTAACATCTCCATCTTTAAAATTCTATTCAGGGCAGGAGAGCTGGAGAGATGGCTTAATGGTTAAAGAGTGCTTGCTACTCTGGTAAATGACCAGAGTTGGGCTCCCAGCGCCCATGTCAGGTTTACAACTCCCTGTCCTGCCCTCCAGGGGCACCATACATGTATGGCATTTACTAACACAGACATACACACACACACATAAGTAAAAATAAAAATAAATAAATCTTGAAAAATAAAATTCTCTGGCTGGAGAGATGGCTCAGTAGTTAAGAGCACTGACTACTCTTCCAGAGGACCTGGGTTCAATTCCCAGCACCCACATGGCAGCTTACAACTGTCTGTAAGTTCTGTTTTAAGGTATCTGACACCCTCACACAGACATACACGCAGGCAAAACACCAATGTACATAAAATAAAATATTAAAATTGTATTGTCTAAATGTGACTAATCTTTTCAAAAGAATTATAGTGTAAATCACTCTGAAGGATGTTAAAATTCCAAAATGAAATTGCAAAATGCTAATACCATGTATGAATATTCTTCATTGCTTTCAATGTATAAATGTTATAGAATATATTAACTTCTATTTTGCTTTAAGAAGCAAAAGTAATACAGGATGGTGTTCTATTATTAAAACTTAAGAATATATTGAGATGCATACAAATAGCTTACCAAGGCTAGGCACTATTCTACAAACTTTCTATATTGTCTCATTAAAACTTAAACAAAGGGCTAAAGAGACGGTTCAGAAGTTAAGAACACTTGCTGCTCTTCTAGAAGTTGTGAGTTTTCTTCTTATAGCTCACAAACACCTGTAATTCTAGCTCCAGGGGATCTGACTTCTTTTGGCCTCTGAAGGCATGGCATATGGACATACACACATACCCATAGAAATAATGATGCATATAGTAATTTCAAACAAACTCTGTTATGAGGATACCTGTACAGCAGATGGGGAAACAGGTGTCAAGATCATAACAGCTTACTTGCTCGTTAATCATAAAGGAACCAGAATGGAGCAGAAGCATTTCCCAACAGTAGTACTATTGGGAAGACTTATAACTACTGACTATGTTAACACTGTTCGATATGAATGGAACCAACAATGTATTCTATTGTTTACATCAGCACAGATTTAAATAATTTCTTGTAAGAGAAGGATCAATATGATTATGGTCCCTAGGGGAAAATAGAAAATAATTTTGTAGATTCAGAGTAAAGAAGGTCTTGACAGTGTTTAATAACTTTGGATTGGCTAGCCATTCCTAAAATCTGGGACCAAGAATCAGTGGAATCCCTTGGAGTTTCCATGATTTGTAGCAAAGTGAGAAAAATTAAGAAAAGATGTAATGATCATATTAGCAGTGCACATACAACTAAAATTGAAGCAATAAAAGGCTAAAATGACCTGGGTGAAAGAAAAGCAGGAAAATCCATGAAGTATTATATTTTGCAATTTCATGAGGGTTATCCAGCAAAGAAAAAACCTTTTAAAGATGTAGTACGTTTTCATAAACTAAACAGAACTAGTGAAGAGTATCTTTTAATCTGAAGTTTTAACTGTGCTTTAAAAAATTAAACACAACTTTTATTTAAAGATGAAGAATAATAATAGATGGTCTGTGGGTTCTCTTGTTTGTTTGAGTTTGTTTTGGTTTGGTTTGTTGTTGTTACTCAGGACTGAGGCCAAAGCCTCACATGTGCTAAGCATGTGTCTTGCCACTGTGCTGTAACCCCAGCTCCTGAAATTTTTTTTAATGTTCTCAGTCAGCAATTAAAGATTATAGAGTTAGTAACTCTATGAAAACATATAGACTAAGTTGGTCATTTTTTTTTTTATTATTTTTCTGGACTTAGGGATTCAGACATCTGAAAACATTTAGTTTAGGTGAAACTCATGCTAGAACCTAGTGAAGAAACTGCAGAGCTGGAAGAATTGGAATGATGCATGGTTGGGAGAGATCATGGGGAAATTAGATTGGGGTGTAGACTTCAATATAGTGAAACAATTAAATTGCACAAGCCTCTGATTTGGTAATTTGGTAGGAAATACTCTTGTTTGAATGTTTATAGAGTTTCTTTCATAAACATAGGGGGAAAATTGTGAGAGGTAGCCTCCAAAGATGGCTTCCAGTGAATTATGTCTCCTGATACACTCTGATGGAGTTCCCACCCACGCTGAAGCTAGGCTGGGGCTTTTAGTAAATAGAATGTAACACAGTCACTATGCCAGGCCTAAGTTTTGAAGAGTGTCTGGCAACTAAACTGTAAATGTAAATAAAGTTGGGGGGCCTTATGTAACTAAATAAATGCTAACATATATTAACTATTAAATATTTGGTTTTGTAGCTTGTGGGTTTTGTAGATGCTCTTCAAATGTAAAAGTATTTTTTAAGAACAAGGGTATGTGGGTTCCTTGGCTGTTTACCGTTTGGATCTGGCTCAGAACAAATTTAAAATGTCTTTAAACCGTAACAGGTTTTCTTTCTGTCTATTTGACTCCGCGCCTCTGTTCCCGGCTACTAGATTTCTAAATTGTAACCTTTAAACTTCAATTAGCTCATAGGGTTAGGGGGGGAAAGAAAAGAATAGGAAGGAATGAGAAATCTTTACAGCCCTTTTCTCTTGGATGTCTGAATCTCCCCATGTCTGGGAAACTGAACTAGCTCTGAATTAACTCCCACTCTGGTTTAGCTTCTCCCAGCACAGCAGTTAACTAAGGGACTATCTTCTCTAAACTAACTGTCCTCTAATTCTTAACACCCAATATCTCTTAACTATATCTAATATATATATAATGTCTCTTAACTTATCTCTTAACTGTCTTTTCTTATTTCTCTTATCTTCAATTTCTCTTAACTGTCTTCTGTTAAATAACTGTGGCTCTCAAATTCTCTCAGCCAACTGTGCCTCACAGTTTCTCTCAACCAACTGTCCCTCTCAGTTTCTCTCAACCTACTGTTTCCAACTGTTTCCACCCCCTCTTTTTATGCCCTCCAACTTTCCCAGAAGTCCAAGGGGCATACAACTGCATAGGGGAGGAGCTTTTCCATACAACCACACTAGAGAGGGGCTTTTCCCTGGCAAAACTTCACTCTACAACTAACAGATTTGTGCTCTGGAAAATACTCAACTGAAATCATCATGGCACAAGGTTATTAAGCTTATTAAGCACTAGAAGTCATCACATGGAGGGTAATTTTGAGAATAGATACCTCAGACTTGGCTTCTTCCAAAAGCCCAGCTCCTTTCCCCAAATCAGGGTCTTTTATGCAGTTCAGACTGTGCTTGAACTTGTAACATTCCTCCCTTAACCACTCAAATATTTAGATACTTGTCAGCCCTAACTTTTGGTGAGACAGGGAATAAGTGACTGGCTGATCCACCAAGCACTGCTTATATACCACAATAATAAAATAATAAAACAATTCTTTCTGTGATCTACTGTGTCAGGGTAGTTTCTCAGAAATAGAAAACAAAACAGCTGTGTACTAGGAAAAACGTTTTATTCACAAGAAAGTATGGGAAAGAGAAACTGGAAACAGTATATACTTTTTTTGACATTGCCCATAATAATAAAAAAAAAAAAAGTATCTGCCATGGAGCTTTTAAAGAAATAACAAATTGAGGCATGGTAGTGTCTTTTTTCCCAACAGAACTTCTGTACAAAAGAACTGTAAATGTTTTTAATCAAATTAAGGAATGCAGGATTGGATTGTTGGTAAAGTGCTTGCTGTGCAAGAATGAGGACCAGAATTCAATCCTAGCACCAACATGGAAAAAAAGCCAAAAAAGCTGGACATGGTGACGTGTGTTTGTAGCCACTGTGCTGGGGAATGGAAGTAGTCTGGTCCCTGGGGCTCGCTGGCCAGCAGCCTAGCCTAATTGGCAAATTCCAGGCCAGTGAGAAACCTGAAGAATCCAGGTGGGTGGCTCCTCAGGAATTATGCCTGAATCTGACTTTTAACCTTCACAAGCACCTGTACACTCATGTACCCTATACACATGACACATGAACATGTACATACAAATTAAGGAACACTTAAATTTTTTTTTGATTTTCCAAGACAGAGTTTTTCTGTGTAGCCCTGGCTGCCCTGTAACTCACTATGAAGACCAGGCTGGCCTCAAAATCAGATATCCACCAGCCTCTGCCTCTTGAGTGCTAGGATTAAAGGTGTGCACCACCACCACCACTTGGCTTGCTTCCAGATTTTTTAAGTAATGATAAAGTTATTTCATTCCTATAGAAATATATTTTATCTATGTTTTTAAAGGTTTATTTTATTTTATATGTATATGTGTGTGTTTGCATATATGCCTGTGTTCCACATGTATGTCTGGTTCCCAGGGAGGCCAGAAGTGGGCGTTGCATGTCCTAGAACTCAAGTTATACACACTCATGAGCCACCATGTGGATGCTGGGAATTGAACCCAGGTCCTTTGTAAGAGTAGCAAGTCCTCTTAACCATCAAGCCATCTCTCTAGCCCCTTAACTATATTTTTATATTTTCTCAATTTTAATCTTTTTATGTTATCTCCAGAACACATAAAATTCCAAGGACAAACTATAAATTGAATGTCAATTGTAAATCAGTTTAATAAATAACATGTTATTCCAAAAATGCATGCCACAAATGTGTTAAGAATGTGATATAGCTAAGTTTCTATGGAAACCTTAGCCAACATCTCCAGGAATGTATAATACTTATTATGGTTAATATAGCTTTCCAAAAGGCACCATAGTTTTTAAAATGTACAACCTCACTGGATTTTTAACAACGTTAGTAAACAGAATTTAGATGCAGTTCTGTTTTAAGAGGTTGGTTTTACATGATTAATATTTACCCCAAAGTAGTTTATTTTTACATGTTTTTCTAGGTCTGAAAGTGAATCAGGAAGAATATGTTCCTTTTCTTAAGAGTATTTCTTTTTAGATCCACCAAGAGTTGGGCTTTTTTTTTTTCTTTCCACAGAACATTTGGGCTTGGGAATAAGTGTAGTTTGACATTTTTAGATCTACTACAGCCTTTGTCCTGTCTAGACAGAGTTGGGATAGGGGGAAATTGTCAATATTACAATAAGAAAAGTATATGGCAAGCTGTGAGTACACAGGCCCTTATGCTTCTCCTGACTCACCCTGGAATGCTTCCTCTAACATCTGTTTTGTATTTCTTAGAAGCTGCTATTCCATTCAACTGCAAACATACTTGCATTGACCCTAGAAATAGAATGGAGAAATAGAAGGAAAGGGATTTCTACAGACTAGTTACCTCCCTGCTTTATGTCAATGCTGTCTTTGAAAACCTTACTGTTACCACACCCCCAAGCCCAAGCATGCAAATGCCTTATATTCCAATGTACACCAGAGTAGGAGAGTGTATATTTGTGATCCTCCCTAAATAGTCCATCTGTGACCACAGCAAGAAAGAAACCCAGGTCAGGAAAGTGATAGTAACACACATAGCTGGTTACATGTCCTCTCATTTTCTCCCAAGTCTCCAACCTAGATTTCTTCCTCCTGCCTAGAAACACCACTGCACTGAACTCCAAGGCAAAACGCGCTTCCTGATCCATTGCTTTTCAGGTTTTACATCTTTCTCTTTAAGGCCCTTCCTTCGGTGAGCTGTCTTTTTTTGTCAGTGGCCAGCTCTTCACCCCATATTCACTTTGCTTTCTTTCATTATTTCTTTTCTCACACATCAGTCACAACTCTAAACTCACCTTCTAAGCATCTAGAAACAAAAATGTTTTTGACATTTCACTCTCATCATTCAATTATCTCCTGAAAATATCTGTAACTGGAAGAGAACCATTGATTCTTATCCCCCCCACCTATCCATCAGTATATATATAGTTTTTCTTTCTTTTTTTCTGAAACAGGTCTCATGTAGCCCAGGCTGGCTTCAAAATCCCTATGTAGCTAAAGACACCTTGAATTCCTGATCCTCCTGAGTTTGTTAATTTTACCATGCCCATTTTTATTTTATGCATACTTTATTAATGACTACAATATTTTTTGTACTTTATCGCTTTTAATTTGCATAGAGTGTAAATACTCTATTGACTTTATCCATTTGATCTATGTGGCCTTGTCTTTGTTGCTTCATACATTCCTTAGAGCATAAACTAGAATTTAACAAAAGCAATACCATGTTTTTCTTCTCATTATAAAAATAGTACATACTTTTTATGTATATTTTGGAAAATACAGAAAGTAAGCAGAGAACAAAAGCCACCCATATTTTCACCATCCAGGTACAGTCACCACCAATGTGCTTAGGGTTTATCTTCTGATCTTTTCCCTGCAGCAAAAATCTGAATTATACACACATGCCATGTGTATAATTCCTGTATACTGATTTTTACTCATATAATCTTGCAAGCCTATTTACCCTACTTTTAATACCTGCATAATATTCCATTAGAGAAAATTATGATCGTTTATTTAACCATCATCCTACTGGCCTATAGATAGTGCTATTATATACTTCTCTCTGCATGAAAGGTTTTACTTTTTTTTTTCCTTACAGTTTTTTCCTTAGAACTGGTTCTCAGAACCAAGTCAGAATAGTTTATTACCTTGGGGTACATTGTTTTGCCAAGTTGTTTCTCAAAATGTTAATACAAGTATACAGTGCCACTATTAACATTTTTCTGCCTTTCATTCTCTCTATAGCACTGAATATGTCATTATACTTGAGTTCATCTGTATTAATTTATCTTTAATTATGACGTTGTGGTTGAATTTTTCCATACTTAGTGACTTTAAGAATTTTTTTTAGATTTAGTGTTTTGCCTATATATATGCGCATCATATATATATATACATATGTATATATATATATATATATATATATATATATATATATATATATATATATATAGGCAAGTGCTTAGTGCCAAGTGAAGTCAAAAGAGAGCATTGAATCCCTTCGGAGGAGAGTATGGACAGTTGAGAGCTGGCATGTGGCATATTGAGAACTGAATCCAGGTCCTTTGCAAGAGCAGCAAGTGCTCTTAGCACAGAGCCATCCGACCAGCCATGGTTTTTATTTTTCTATGTATTAAATTATGGTTTACACTTATTCATCTATTGGTTTTATATTTTCTAAATCATTTATATCTTTGTATATTCATATATCATTTTAACCTTTCTTTTGCTAGTTGTAGATTTTTACCAATATTTTAAATTTTTGAACATTTTTAGCAACCAATTTTTTTTTTTAAAAATTCTGTCACATTTGTCATTTTTTTTTCTTTAGAAATTCTCCGTTTTTATGTTTAGAATGTCCTTCTGTGTTCTAAATGTTTGTTTATGGGGCTGTCTAAGGGCTAATAGTGAGTCGAAGCTCGCCTTGAACCCTGGACTTTCTCATCCTGAGAGCGAAAGGAGTTCCAGTGCTCCTTACTTTTTAGCCCTGGCCAGAACTCAGCTAAATTATTACATATGAATCTTCACTAGAGCAAACATACTTTGTCTGCCCTGCAGGCTGGAAGGAAACACAGGCTCAAACTCCATTCGGAGGCAAGGTCACGCCCAGAATAGGATGTCCTAACCAAAGGGCATTCTCGGGGTCACTGGCTCCTCCCCTCCCTATACCCTATAAGTGTACCCTTACTCTGCAATTAAAGTTGAGGCCGAGCCCTGACATGTGTTTCCCCGGGTTCCTGTGTGTTCTCGCACTGGCTCATGGAGGTCCGATGAAGACAGGGCCAGGATGCCGTAAACCCACGGCCACCCTTACCGTGTCTCTGCATCCCTCCAGGCAGAGGACCTGTGGTTAGAGACACGCGTGTGGTGGGAGAATCATTAAGTAACTACATTTGTTATATATTTAGTTCTATTTAAAAAATAATTTTCATGTGTGTGGGTTTTTTGCCTGCATGTATTTATGTATACCACTTGTATGCAGTGTCCATGAGAGCCAGAAGAAGGCATTGGATTTCCTAGGACTGGAGTTACAGAGGATTGTTAGCCATAGTGTGGGCGAGGCCTCTGGAAAAGCAGCCAGTGTTCTTAACTGCTGAGCCATCTCTCTAGCCTCTAGTTCTATTTTTCTTTTGTCCCCTTGCTCTTCTGCTCTTCTGCTCTTCTGCCATGTATTGGTTGTATGCATTTTCATTTTAAGTCTAATTGGAATATATCATGATATAAAGGTAAAAATTGTATGTTCTCAAATTGCTAAACAATTTTAAACTACTCATCATTCTTTTATCTGTGGGTGAGTGGGATATGTGTGTGGAGGTCAGAGGGCAATTTATGGAAGTTGGTTCTCTCTAGTATCTGAGTTCTGGGGATTCAACTCAAATCATCAGGATTGACAGCAGGCACTTTTACCCATGGAGGCATCTTTCCAGCCCCTTAAATTGCTAAACAATTTTGTTAAGAGCATTAAACAATACTTTTCTTAATGATTACAACACCATTGTTGTTATACGTGAACATGAACTGTTCCATATAATTGTATATATTCTTGAATTACTCCATTCTAGATGTATAGTTGTACATCTCTTAAACAGAAAATGGATCCAGAGAGATGGCTCAAAGGTAAAAGTGCTTGACACAAAAGCCTGATGACCTGAGTGTACACACACACACACACACACACACACACACATACACACTTATGTTCTGAGAAATGTGTCCTTAGGCAATTATTGTGCAAACACTGTGGAGTGTGTTTAATGGCTATAAATTTCTATGAATGTTGCCAAACCGTGACTATTTAGTGCTGGGAATTGAACTCGGGTTCTCATACCTGCTAAGTGTACACTCTATGAGCCCCATACAAGATAATATTATGAGGACTCTATCATATATGTGATCAATCATTAACAAAAATTTTTCCTCCTTTGTTACTTTTCCTTTTGAAAAATTTCTAAATTATTTTAACCATTTGCCCTTGAATATTATTTATAATATAACTTCAAACATATCCTTATTCTACCCCTATTCTCTTGCAATTTTAGCTGCAGTTGTCTTACTGTATTTATTTATTTGTTTGTTTGTTTGTTTTTCACAAGACAGGGTTTCTCTGTTGTCACTCTGGCTGTCCTGGAACTCACTGTGTAGATCATGCTGGCCTTGAACTCACAGAGATCTGCCTACATCTGCCTCCTGAGTGCTGGGATTAAAATTAAAGTTGTGCCCCACCACCCACCTGGCCTGTGTTGCCCATACTGACCTTAAAGTTCTATACTAAAGTGATCCTTCTGATTTAGCCATCTAAGTGGCTGATACTTCAAACATATACTGCCCTGGTTTGCAAAACATTTAAATGTATAACTAATTTAGACAGAGTTTTGTGACATAACATATTCTCAGTTGTAACTTTCACACAAAATTTAAAATACATTTCTTAGATTTTATCAGCATGGCCATACA
Source organism: Cricetomys ansorgei (assembly GCA_026225945.1). Taxonomy (NCBI): domain Eukaryota; kingdom Metazoa; phylum Chordata; class Mammalia; order Rodentia; family Nesomyidae; genus Cricetomys; species Cricetomys ansorgei. The sequence continues at coordinate 45,095,596 of JAMJFZ010000242.1, read as the reverse complement.
TATTTCTTACTGCAGTTATTCCTAGCTAGTCTATAAATTTTTCTGCCACCCTAGCTGGGAACTTTTTGACTATTTCATGATTATTGATATGAAAATAGAGTATTAAATGTGATATGCTTAATACTTTTACCCAGACATTCTGATGATCTCCTTTGCATCCATAGCTCTTAATTATTTTGAAATTCTTAAATATATTTTAATAACCACTGTAATTCATCATTAATAAAACAGGATCAATTATAAGATAGTTATTTTATCTAATACTTCTTTTAAATTTGTTCTTTGTGCATGTGTGTGGAGGAGTGTGTCCACAGTGTATGTGTGGAGGCTGGACAACAGCTTCGTGGGAGTCTGTTCTCATCTTCAACCATGTGGGTTCTGGGATCAGACTCAGGTTGTTAGTCTTGGCAGCAGGCACCTTTACCTTGAGCTGTCTCAACAGACCCCCTTTGACACTCTCTAATGCTTACTAATCTGTTTTGTTTTGTTTTGTTTTTCCTCAGAAAAGTTGGTATTGAACTTCAAAGCTTAAGCAAGGAACAGTAACAGAATTTTAAAATATTGTTTTGTGTTTTACTTTTATGGCTGCCTTCCCCTTCTGGAAAATAATTTAATTTTCCCACCTTCTGTAATAATACATCTGTCTTTTAAAGCAAAATTTAAGTCTAAAAAATGACACAATTGAAAATATTATTCAAATAAAGATACATGTTGTAATAGGCATATTAATATTTGATTGATATTAATACACCAGTGAGGTGTACACTGTCTTTATGTGAGAAAGATTGTTTTACATCAAAATTAGCATTGCTTTAAGATGAATTATTCTCTGTAAAACTGGCAAAGCATGAAAAGAAATGTTAAAGATATATGCTAAAGCATCAAACTGAAACTCTCTCCCGAAAGTAATTAGACTACAAAGAGAATTGCAATAAAGGTTCTTTACTGTAAACCGGTGGTTTTCTATGATTTTATTTACCAATATAAAACTTACTTGTTATAACAGCCCAAATGTGGGGAAAAATTAAAGCATGGGCTGTTCTAATTGAGGTGGAGGCTAGTAGCAGCAAGTCCACCCACACCCCACTACTTTTGGCACTGAGAGTGCTCCATGGAATGCCTAGCCTAGGGCTCTGAGTAAAATGATTTCTAAGTCACTATCCTAGACACCATGGAGGGATATTTATGCTACCTCCCTCCCCTTGAAGAAGAGTATGAGAAAATATATCAAGACATCACTGCATAACTAGAATGCTTTTGTTTTTACTGCAGTCAGTTGTTTTAAGAATACACTTGATTAGTTGTCTATACATAGCACTCACCCTTTTCCTCCCCCAGGCAACTACTGATGCAGTTCCACAGGACAGTGTAATCGCCAAGAGTTCATTTTATTAATTTTACATATCTTTACAAGTATCTTTGGCATTTCATCTTACATTAAATATCAGAATTTAACTCCCAATTTTGACCAAAACAAGAGGCCTTGACAGTGACCTCAGTCTCCTGCTGATTACAACAGGATAAAATATATATTTAAAACACTATCTCAGGACTTTACAAAGTGAACACAATGGACAGATTGTAGCATTGACTTAAAAATCAAAGAGCAATACAGAGCTGAAGAGATGGCTTTTGCGTTAAGAGCACTGGCTGTTTTTTCAGAAGACCTGGGTTCAATTCCCAGCACTCACATGGTGGCTCACAAACCTTCTGTAACTCCAGTCTGGAGGATCCAGTGCCCTCTTCTGGCGTCTGCAGACACTATAGGCACATGATACACTAACATATACACAAAAACACCCATACTGTAAAACACATAGAAGAATGGGATTTCCCTCTTTTCTCTTATAGTTATTCTCTAAGGGGAAAACTAAACTGCAGACAAAACTGTTTCTGTTTTTCTGTTGAGATAGTATATGGTTTTTCTTTCTTGTGTTTGATATGATAAATCACATTCATTAAAAAATGTTAAGCCAGCATTCTAGTCCTTGGCTAATCCTTCCATTATCATTTTTATAAATTGCTGCATTCAGTAAACTAATTTTTAAAGATAGTTTTGTGTGTATTCATAGTCCGCCCCCCTCACACACACACTCATTTTTCAGTAATGCTAGCCTCAATGAATGGCCTTGGTTGTCTGGTAGATTTTGTGTAGAATTGTTATAATATCTCTAAATGTTTTATAATTCACTAATGATATATGGGATTTTCTTTCTTAGAAATTTTAGAACACAAATTTATTTCACAGATAAAGGGCTTTTAGGATTATCAATTTCTTCTTGAGGGAGACTGCTTGTGTTTTAAAAGGAACTGGTCTGTTTCGTCTAAATTACTGTAGTTTTAGAAGTAAATTTTCATCCTATTACCTATTATTCTTATAACTTTGTGGTGTCTCTAGTGATGGCCACTTTTTTATTCCTAGTATTGATAACTTGTTTTTCTTTTTCTTTGTTAGTTTGGCTAACCATTTATAAATTTCATTTTATTTTCATGAATCAGTGGTTTGTCTCAATGTTTTCTCTATTATTTTTCTGTTTTCAGCTCCATCCATTTTATCTCCTGTATTTAGTAACCCTTCCCTTGTTCTCACTCTGCATTTATTTGCTTTTCTTTGTCTATAATCATAACTTAAAGCTTTGGGTATTGATTTTGCACATTTGTTCTTTGCTAACATAAGCACTCACTTCTATAAATTTCTTCTAATCCTGATGTATTCTACAACTTCTAATATGCCTCATTCTCAAATATTTTTAAATCTCTTAAAATTGCTTCTTTTGCATATGGTTTATTTTGAAGTATATTATGTAATTTCTAATTATTTGAGATTTTTTTATATCTTTATATTGTTTCCCTGTTTAACTCTCTTCAGACATTATACTATGTATGTTTTTTTCTCCCAACTAATTTTTTTTATGTCTAAGTAATTTCTTTTAAAATTGTTAGATGAGAAATCACTTTAGATAATGTTTTTTTAAGTTTATTTATTTTATTTTTGAGATTTTAATGTAATTACATCATTCTTGCTTTCCTCCCTCCAAACACTCCTCCTTCTCTTTCAAATTCATGACCTCTTTTTTCCAACTGATTTCTATTATGTTAAAATATCCACAACATAGAATTTAGTGTCTTAACCATTTTAAGTGAACAACTCAGTAATTTTAAACAAAAATAAAATGATGTGCAACCACCAATACTATCCACCCTACATTTATTTTTCAATTGTATATCTATGGGTGCTTTTTCTGCTTGAATGTAGGTGCACCACATGCTTGCCCAGTACCCACAGAGTTCAGAAGAAAGCATTCATATCCCCCAGATCTAGAGCTATGGAAAGTTGTGAGTCACCATGTAGATGCTGGGAATCAAACCCAGGTCCTCTGAAAGAGTACCAAGTGTTCTTAACTGCTGAGCTATCTCTCTAGCCCCCAACAGTGTTATTCTTTTGCATTCTACTCTTAACGTATGTCAGGTACTGGAACTAAATGTAGGCCCCTGTGTACTAGAACAGCAAGGCAGGTATTCGACCACTGAGCTATATCACAGTTCTCATTATTTTTTAAATTTTAAGACAGTGTCTTCCCAAATTACGAAGAGTGGTCTTTAACTCACTCTGTAAACCAGGGAGGATTTAACTCATCCTGACTTAGTCTTCTAAGGAAATAAAATACAGGCTTATACCACCAGACCCAGCTACTCCATTAGTTTTTAAAACTTAATTGTTCTACTGATTTCTGAGAAGTACCCATGCCTTGTGTGTGTAGTAGGTATCTTTATGTTTTCTTTATCTCCGTTTGGCTTTGTTTCATATATTTTGCAGCCCTGTTGTTAGATATATGCACATTTAGAGTTATTACTTCTTTTGGTGGGCTACCCATTTGTAATTGTGTCATGTCTCTTTTTCTCAGTAATAACACTTCTTTTCCTAAGTCTTCAGTGTAAGCTGTCCAAATTCATGACCTGGAAGTATTCCATCTCACATTCCCAAGTCACATATCTTAATCTAATTTAGTCAGAAAATCCAGTAGTTTACATGTTTCTAAAAACAGAACTATTGGACTTAGGACAGATTGAGAATTGTGTGACTAAGGCATACAACCCCCACATACAAGTCCATCTCACACTACCAAAACAGTTTTAGAAAGCATTCTGAGAACTAGCATACTGAATGTAAATTGAAATGTTATATGGAGCCCTCTGTTGTGTTTTCCGCTACATTTTAGGACCTCTAGCCTGCTTCCTTATTTATACTTCCTCAAAACTAACCTCTTCCCAGAAGATTTCAGGAGAAATAAGCATCTCAGTAACCCCCCCACCCCGTCCCCATGACAGAGCTCTCACTCTCGCTCTCGCTCTCGCTCTCGCTCTCTCTCTCTCTCTAAATGCCAACCCAAATTCCTGAGGGGACCAAGATCTACTTGATATCTATTTCTGGATCTGTGGGTAGAGGAGAATTTTGTCAGGTTGTTTTTAGTCCTAACAAGGCATCATACGCCAGCATAGCTATCTGTCAGTGGTGGGGGAAATTGTATCCCCTCACTACCTACTCATAGCTGTTATTTCCCTTGCATGGGCCTTTCCAAAACAACAACAACAACAAAAGCCACAAACCAGAAGACAGCCCTTGTGGTCAGAAAGAGAACACCATCTTTAGTGAGATTTGGCCTAGAGGTTAAATTATAAAAATGGGAGCAGCTGAGTCTCACATCTCTCTTCTGGGATATGAGGATTCTAACACCTGCCTCAAGGGGCTGTTGTGAGAATGAACTAAGATTAATGATATGGTTCAGTAGTTTAGGCCATTTCCTGCCAAGCCTGGAAGACCTAAGTTCTATCCCCAGGATGCACAAGGTAGAAAGAGAGGGCTGACTCCTTCAAGTTTTCCTCTGATTGTCACATGTATCACAATACATAAATAAAATTACTAAAAATTAAATAATTGATTAGAGTCTAGTATGCTATAAAATATTTGATGCTAACTATTAATGTTCATTTCCCTATGTACCAACAAGATTTATCACCTTTACTACTTTAGTTGGAATTAGAAACATTGACAGTTTTAGTTTATATTTCCTTCAACTTTTTTTACTTTAGGGAGAGAAAGTATGCATTTCAGGATTTTCTCCCCGACTGCTGGGTACTGAACCCAGGGCCTTGCAGTATATGCAAGTCTGCCACGGAGCTAACTCCCAAACCCTCAGCAAATTATTTTAAAGCCCTTTACCTTTTCTATTTACTGTTCTGCTTTCCATCTTCAACAAGATGATTAAACCCACCCACATTACTCTCAACGAGTTCATATTAATTTAAAAGTATTTCAAGCATACAGAATATTTTCATGAACATATATAGGGCATTTTATTTTGTAGAGACTAAAATTGAAGCTAGAATTTCCCTGCTCTTTCTAAAATGTATTACCCTAAACACCAGTTCTCAGATAAATACCAAATCTCAAATTCTTGGATTTCATATCCTATCATTTTAAAGTTTACAATAAAATCTGTGTTTTTAAAGTATGTGATAGTAATAAAAATAACTAAAGTATAATTATATTTTAATTGGCACAGATTACTCTGAATTTAAAATTTAAAAAAAAAAACCACTCACCCTCTAATTTCCATATGTGTGCAGTGGTACACACGCACTTGTGCACACTCACTTTATATATACCCATAGCAGTAATAAATAAATAACATTTAAAAATATACACTCTGGAAAGTTGTTTTTTTTTTAATCCAAATCAGTTTCAGTTTGTTTTGTGGAAGTTTTCTTTGAAAATTAGAAAGTTTTCAATTTTTTTTCTCAGTTCTTTGCACCCTAAATAGAAGTTTTGTAAATTTTATGTATTAGAAGAGAAAGTCAGAAATACATTCGTAGTAACTAAGAATTTTCATATGTGAAAGATAAAAACACTTTTATTAAGTATTTTCTATTTGGAAATAAAATTGGTTTCTGAGTGAAATGATGTCAGTATTAGTTTTTTTTTTTTTCACTATTCTATCTTCATGATAAGGAGCTGGAGAGATGGCTTGTTGGTTAAGAGCACTTGTTGATTTTGTAAAGGACCTAGATTCAGTTCCCAGCACCCACATGGTGGCTCAAAATCATCTGTGACTCCAGTTCCAGGGGATCTGACACCTCCTTGTGGTCCCAGTGGGCACTGTGTCTGTGTAGTGTCCATACACACATGCAGGCAAAGCACATAGAGTAAAATAAGTAAATCTAAAAAAACCAAAACTGAACATCTTATGGTAGGGTTAGGTATGGCTATCAGTTGGTAGAGTACTTAACTAAATGATGCCCTGTGATCATCTCCAGCACTAAGTAAACCAGGTATAGTGGTGTATACCTATATTCCCAGAATTCAGGAAGCAGAGACAGAAGGATCAGATGTTCAGGATCATCTTTGGCTACATAAGGAGTTTGAGGCCAGCCAGGGCTAGCTAGAGACTTTGTCTCTAAATAATTACATAAGTAAATAAATAAATAGGGCCTCATGAAAACATTTTTAAATTGAATCAGAGTATAAGTTTTAAATAAAGGTGCTTTTAATATTTATATATAGTATTTTTTAACTTATCCTTTAGAATTAGCTCTAGTTTAGAGCTAGGGATACATTTCAGTGGTACAACACTTGCCTAGAATATGTGAGGCCTTGAAGTCAACCTCCAATGTAACCAACCAATCAATCAATTCTACTTTAAAAATAATACTGTGATATTTTTGGGAGTGTTGACTCATTGTCTTCCAGCATCTAGGTTACTGCTGAGAAGTCCAGTGAAATTCTAATTACTTATCCTTTTGCTATTTCTCCATAGAAGGCTTGAGGATATGTTCTCTACTATTCTGAAGTATAGTAATAATGTCCCTTAATCTCAGTGTTTTTCTTCTTGGACAGTAGCTTTATCAGCCTTTTTGAATTTTGTTTTGTTGTTGTTTTAGTAGATTTTCTTTTAAAATCAGTTTCTGATTTCCAGCAAAACTGAGCAAAAACTATAGAGTTCCCTGCCTCCTCACACACAGCAGCCTCCCTCCCTGTCAACATCTGTTGTCAACAACACAATAGAGTAGTACCTTTGTTACAGCTGACAAACATGCAAATTGTTATCACCTATAGTTTTCAGAGAGACTCACTTTTGATGCTGTCCATTTTATATATAATAGCATGTAACCATCATTGTGGTGTCACACAGAAACGTTTCGCTGCCCTAAAAATCTTCTATGCTTTGTCTATTCCTCCTTATTGCTATTGGCAACCACTGATCATTATTTCAGTGTTTCTTTAATTTTGCCTTTTCTAGAATGCCATGTTCGAATCATACAATTGCCTTTTCAGATTGGCTTTTTCACTTAGTGAGATCCATCCATGGCTTCTCTGTGTCTTTTCTGTCTAGATGGTTTCTTTTTCTCACTAATATTCTATTATCTGGATATATATCACAGTTAATTTTTCCACTCCCCTACAGAAAGTTATCATTTCCATTTTGGAGTACATATGAACAAAGTGACAATAAGCATCTATGTTCCAGTTTTGTGTAGATGTTTTCAACCCACATAACTAAATATAAACCAAAGAATAATGTTACTGGATTGTATGGTAGGGATATGTTTAGTTTTACAAGAAACTTTCTTCATTTGTTGTACCAGTATGCATCCCAACCTGCAATAAATGATAATTTCCATTGCTTCACACCTCATTGGTATTTGATATTAATGTTTTGGATTTTGGCCACTTTGATAGGCATGTAGTGGTATCTCATTTATTGTTTTCACATCCAGTTCCTTATAACATATAAAGCTGCATATCATTTCATGCTTATTTTCCACTTACATAACTTCTTTTGTAGAACATTTGATTGTCTGTGCAGGTCTTCTCAGTTTTGAATTAGGTGGTTTCTTATGCTTAAGAATTATTTGTCTGGGGTGGTGATGGCATATGCCTTTAATCCCCAGCACTGGGGAGGCAGAGGCAGGCAGATCTGAGTTCAAGGCCAGTTTGGCCTATAGATTGAGTTCCAGGACAGCCAGAGTTACAACAGAGAAACCCTGTCTTGAAAAACAAAACAAAACAAACAAACAAAAAACAAAAAACTCCAAAGAATTATTTGTATATGTTTGAATATCAGCACTTTATCAGGTATGTTTACAAGGGTTTTCTTCCAATTTGTGGCTTTGCTTATCATTCTCTTAATAGTATCTTTTTTAAAAGATTTGTTTTTATTCATGTGTATGTTCATGTGTCTGTGTATGCATGTATGTATGCCAGTGGTCATTGAGGTCAGAAGAGGACATCTGATTCCCTGGAACTATAGAGAGTTGCAAGCCATCTGATGTGCTGCTGGGAATTGAACTCTAGTCTCCTGAAAGAGCAGCAAGTGCTCTTAACCACTGAACCATTTCTCTAGCCCTATAACAGTGTCTTTTGAAAAGCAGATGTTTTGGTTTTGTTTGAACCCAAGCCTTTGAGTGCTCACTCTACCAGTGAGCAACATCCCTTTCCCCCACCTTTCTTTAAAGACAGTCTTGATATACAGCTCATCCTGTTTTTGAACTTGTGATTGTTCTGTCTGGACTTCTTTGTAGTACTGGGATTATAAATAGTTGCCATCATGCCCATTTTAGAGCAGAACTTTTTTTGTTTTAATCAAGTCTGTTTTATCAGTTCTTCCTTTTGTTGATTGTATTTCAGTGTTCCCCGTTCTTTTAAGTTTTCACAGTTTTAACATTTTACACTTAGGTTTTTGATTACTTTGAGTCATATTTCTGAAATGTGGATAGATCTGGGTCTAGATTCTTTCACTGTTCTCTGCATGTGGGTATTCAGTTATTTCAGCACCATTTGTTGAAAGATTATTCCCGCTTTATTCAATTGCCTTTGCCTTTGTCAGCAAGAATCAGCTGGTTGCACCTGGGTTATTTCTGGGCCTTCTATTCTATTTTGTCCTGATGACTATTGCTTCGAAGGGTTGATAGGCTTTCTGTTTGTTTTTCAGATGAAGTCTCACTGTGTTATCCAGGCTACCACTGAACTCATAAGTTTAAGTGACCCTCAGTCTCCTGAATGCCTGGAATTACAGGCATGTGCTGTCACACTGGCTCCTGTAAAGTCTTCACTGATATTTTAGTTTATTTCTATGTAATATAAATGACTATTAGCTTAGGTCTTAAATTTGCCATTTTAGTTTGGTTTAGTTTCTTCTGTTTGTTTTCTCTCTCTCCTTTCCCACCCTCACCCACCTTTGACAAGATCTCATAATGTGTCCCAGTGGCTTGCCTGAAATTTATTGTATAGACCAGGCTGGCCTCAAACTCACAGAGATCTTCCTGCCTCTGCTTCCTAGATGCTGGGATTATTGTGTGCCACCATGCCTGGTCATTTATCTACTTTCTTTACCTTGCTTTTCTGTGGGTTACTTGAATATTTTGTTACAGTCCCCTTTGTGTTTCAGTATAACTGGTTTCAATATAAGTAGGTAATCAGCTTTTTAGAAATTACACTAGGAGCCAGGAGGTGGTGGTACATTCCTTTAATCCCAGCACTCAGGAGGCAGAAGCAGGCAGATCTCTGTGAGTTTGAGGCCAGCCTGGTCTACTGAGTGAATTCCGGGACAATCAGAGTTACAACAGAGAAACCCTGTCTCAAAAAACAAAACAAAACAAAAAAATTACACTAGGAATTTACTTTTGTCTATTTATAATTTACTAAAGTGTACTAGTGTTCACAACTCACTAATGCAAATTAAATATTGGAACCATGTGTTCTACATCCCTGTAGCCTCCCCTGATTTAATACAACCAACTTAAGTACAACCTATATACACGTTTAAATCACAATAAGCAGTGAGATAGCATCCTAGATGGGCCTGACAAAATCAAAGGAGGCTTTAAAGGAAGATGAAGCATCAGAGAAACTCTTGAGTTTGTTGCCTGGGAGCCTCTGGGAGCTGAAAGGAATCCTATATCAAATGTAAGCAAAAAAAAAACCAGGATCTCCATCCTATAATTTCCAGAAAGTAAATTCTGTAATGAATTCAATGGCCTTGATAGAGGATTACTTTGAACCTTTCTGAGACTCACAGTCCTGGCCCATACTCCAATTTTAACTTGGTGAGGCCCTAGCATAAGAACCAATTATGGAATAATTTTGTTATGGGGTAAGTTTCGCTAGGTGTATACTGGTAGTCGAACGCAAAGCTTCCTGAAAGTTAATCATTCAATGTACCAATGAACCATATTCATGGACTGCTAGTTTCTGACAATTTGTTCTATAATATGGTGATTAATGCTATCAACTTGATTGGATGAGCTGCTTAAAAGATCAGTAAAGCTCTCTAACAGATATATCTGTGAGCCGTTCCCGGAGATGAATGGCACATGAGATGGCAACTAAGGGGTCAAAGACCTGCCCTGAATGTGAGTGGCACTGTCTACCAGGCTGGGAGCCCAGTTGGAGCAAAAGCATAGGAAACCAGCAGGAATAGGCATACTCTTTCTCATATGCTGCTTCTGGCCGCCATGACACCTTGCTCTCCTCTGCTATATGATGTCAGGCCTCATCACAGACCCAGAAACAATGGAGCCAGCTTACTAAAGACTGAAAATGGATAGACTAGGGTAGTTGTAAATCCACCCTGAGGCAAATTGTTTCTAAAAATTCTTTTGGCATTATAAAGTTTCTCAGTCTAGCTATGAGAAAGAACTATCCCACAACTGAATAGTTGTGAAGACTATTCACGATAAGCTTTGGTTCTTTTCCCAGCCTCAGATATGTGTGTATGTATGTGTATATGTGTGTATGTATGTATGTGTGTGTGTATGTGTGTATGTGTGTATGTGTGTGTATGTGTGTATGTATGTGTGTATGTGTGTATGTATTTATGTATGTGTATGTATGTGTGTATGCATGTATAATTAATTAATTAATAATTAATTTAATCACACATGCACTGCTGAGCACTCAGTGTCAGGCTCGAGAGGGACTCTTCCTGATCTCAGGAGTTCTTTCTCTTTGCTGCTTCAGACTTTTCCTTGTAGATTGTATCAGCCCTGCCCCCACCCCCCTAAACATTCACAACGGAGAATCTTAAATTAGGGAGCTTACTCAGAGAGATCAATGGACTCTGCCTGAAGTCTTTCACCCCATGCCATGGCATAGAAATTCTCCAGGTAAGTTGAGAGAATTCTAAAGATCATCTTGCAGATGCCATCTTGCATCTATCACTGCCCTTTGTTATTTTTGCCTAATAATCCTGAAACTATCATTCCATGTGTATTCCATCTATTCATTTACTTTACTTGGAAAGAGAAATCTAGATCCTGTTACTTCATTTTGACTGAAAGTGGAATTCTACTGCTATACTGTAGACTTGGTGTTTTGCATTTATTCATTGTGTGTGTGTGTGTGTGTGTGTGTGTGTCTGTGTGTTGTATGGGTGTATATATCGGTTCAGTCCCCAGTGTACACACATGTGGAGGCCAGAGGTCAACAAAAGGAATTTTCTTCTATTGCTTTCCACCTTTTTTATTTATTTACTGAAGATAGATTCTCTCAAAGAATCAGCAGCTTACCGTTTTGTCATTTGCTAGACTGGCCAGGAAGCTCCTAGGGTTTGCCAGACAGTATTAGAGTTACAGATGTGTGGTTCCACATTCAGCCTTTTTCTTGGTGCTTGGGATACAAGCTCAAGTCCTCATGCTTGCACAGCAAGCACTTGACTTGCTAAACCATCTTTCCAAGCCCCTCCTCCTAGATTATCCAACTGGGTGAAGGCTGGTTAACTGTTTCCTCCTCTACAGAGCATAATCCTAACCTCCAGAAAAAAAATAATTCTCTTCTTTATGTTTTCATGATTCTCGTTGTATCATAATGCTATTTTATTCCTATAATATAAATAATTATTTGTCCTAATAACTTGATTATATAGATAACTTTCCTGTTGGAATGTGTAAAGATATGTCTTGACACCACTGACACTGGAGAAATTTCACCAAGTCAAAGCCATGTCAGGATTGAGACTAACATGATGAAAAAATATTTTCCTACTATGTCACAGTTCTCTAGGGAAACAGAGGAAATAGGATAAGGATATATGAGTATGCATATACATCTACCTGTGTGTGTATACTTATGACTGTTTTTAATAGATAGTATTGGTTCACATGATTACAGAAACTGAAAAAGTTCATATCTACAACCTACCAGTTGGAGAAACAGGCAGTCAGGCAGAGAAAAATCAATCTCCCCCCTGCCTTTTTATCCTATTCAGATTCTCAATGAATTGGATAGTGCCCACCCATATAGGGGAGGATCAGCTGCTTTATTCAGCCTGTCTATTTAAGTGCTAACTTCATCCAGAAATACCCTCTACAGAAGTCAGCTTTTCAACACCATTATGACCTCCAACACAGGCTACTTATGAAGAACTAGAGGTGTATTTAGCTCACAGTTTTAGTTTAAAGTTAGCACCCTTAGGTTCATGGTAAAGGCTATCACTTGTCTATATCACCTCATGACATGGATAGCTACAGCAGCTGTGTGGCAGAAGTGACTGTCTCTGGAGATGTCCTCCTTTCTAACAGTCCTCTACTGAGAACTCAGAGAAGGGCAAGAACTATCTCATGCCTTCAGTGTCCAAAAGGTCCACCCACCCACCCCCAATCATTATTCTTGGGACAAGGCCTTTAATACATGAACATTTTAGAGAACATAGACCATATTTGAACCACGGCCACACATATAGACCAAGAAGTAATGTTTAGCCAGTATTTGGACATCCCATAGCCTAATCAAAGTAACACATAACTATCATACCTACTTTTAAGGAATTCATAGCTACAATATCATGTTAAAGAAGACTGAACAAGATGTGTTGTTGTGGAAGTTTATATTTAGTTATATTTAAAATAATTGTTTTTGTGCACTGTTGGAAAAAGGGATGCATAGGCCTTAACATTTTGTATTGTCTGAAGGTGTTAGATTTGTGTGGGGATGTTTGGTTGCTAATGATCTGCATGTGCTATCAGTAGAGCACCTAAGGAGTTCTGGATCAATAAAAACACCTGAGCTCAAATGCTCAGGGTTCCACTGTCAATTGAGTATGGCGCTGGCTAGGACGGTGGTTCCCTCTGCTGAGGTCTGGAAGAGTTTGCACTTATGAGTATACCTCCTTGCTTTTTTGGTAAGCCACTACAGCAGCCTATAACTACAATGTACAGTGTGTACAGGAAAAAAAATCAACAAAATAGAAGCATCTGCTGAAGGATTATTATCATTCCAACCTCAACTTGAGGGCTAAATAGGCCTCTAAAGTTGCTATCTGTAAGTAAAAAACTAGTTAAAAGAAATTTGACTTGAGTAAAATATGGTTGAAATTAGGTAAATATGGAAAACATGATTGATTCTTTGGCAAGGTCAAATAGTTTCAACATGATTAATTCAGTGGTTTTCTTTATTTGTTTATATTTGTAAATGCTCAGAAAACGTGATACAAAGCCACTCTATCCCTCAGTATTTGTTGAGTGTGTTTATTCTATACTGGGCTACATCATGAATGAAAAATAGTCCTTGCTCCTATCTCACTAGCTAATGGCCAACATAATTCATGATGACTAATATAGAATGTACATGTAGAATAAATAGCATTTAATCATCATATTAAGATAAGCCAAGTGAATGTTTATGATGCAGCCACATGAAGCAGAAATCAGAGGTGGATGTTTTCAGGACAATTTTAGCTTAGTTCTCATGGTTGATGGCCTAAGCATCTGTTCTGTGATTGGGGATGCAAAATAATATTAATATTAACTTCATCAACACATAGGAATGAAGGGCAGAAGGAAGGAAGGAAGACAAACTGCTGCCCCCAAAGGCAATTAAAAATACTTCTGTTCTACCTCCGGTTTTTGAATCATGATAGTACTCTTTTTATTCTCCATTATATTTAGCTCAGTTCAATACTGGCTAGAGTGATACTGAATCGGCTTTATTTATGCGATGAGTTTCTTGTCTAGCTGTAGAGAGCTGTATTCAAAGAAAGGGAACTTCTATAGGAAGAATATGAAATTTTGGTTAGCAACATAGCTAAGTATGTTTTGAGGGAGGGGAATTTGCTGGACCCTGTTACTAAAAGATTGCTGCTATCTGACCATTGCATGTGCTTCAAAGAGATCTCGGGAAGATTTTGTATAGCATGTTTAAAAGAAGAGAGGCTAATTTTGACACTTTCTGCTCTGATCTCTTTGCTATGCTTTTTTTCCTCTTTCTTTCTTTCCCCCAATTTATTCTTCCTCAAAAGGGCAGAATCCAAGTCTGAGGCAGTATGAGAGAAGGATTTAGTGTGTTCTACAAACTGGTGGAGAGATTTAAGAACTAGCCATTTTAATTGACTAACACATAGCTCACAGCCATAGAAACGCTTGCAAAATTCCTTCCTGTGCAGTCATAATGACCACAGAAGCAGAAGTGAAAAGGAAACAGTGAGATGAGAGCTCTTAGGGATCATTAGCAGGACTTCACATAATTTATTAAACTTTTTTTAAAAAAATGTCATTCAGAGAAGCATTTGGGAGACAGAGGCATGGAGGTATCTGTGAATTCAAGGCTAACCTGGTCTACATAGTGAGTTCTAGGATAGCCAGAGCTACACAGTGAGACTCTGTCTCAAAAAAAAAAAAGAAAAAAAAAGAAAAAAGAAAAAGTCATATGGAGAAATTTTCTTCAGAAAATTAAATGCCTTTCAACAGCATGTCACAAATCAAAATCCAGAAAGTTTGTCTATAAAATAATATCTCTTTGGTATTAATTTTGTACAAAAATGGTGACTTTGAAGGAAACCTTTTCTTTAAGGACTGTGGCTATATCATGACTAAGCGATTTGTAATCTGCCGGAACATGTTACTAAAATAGAAGTTGACATAACTACCCTGCTTGCTCTTTACATTAACCCAAGGCATTGCTTAAAATACTAGATATCTGGATATTTAGACCATCAACAATATTCACATGTTTAAATATATGTTTGAGACAGTGTCATGTAGACCAGGCTGGCTTCAAATTCCCTATGTAGCTGAGGTTGGCCTTGGATCCCTGCCCCTTCTGCCCCTACTGCCTGAATGTTGGGATTTCAGGTGTGTACCTCCTCTCCTGGCTGTTTTATTTTCATCTTTCTTCCTTTTTTTATTTTCTTGATGACATGGTCTTACTGTATAATCTTGACTGGCTTGGAACTCGCTATGTAGACCAGGCTGCCCTTAAACTCACAGAGATCCTCCTGCGTGCCTGTTTCTGAAATGCTGGGATTAAATGCATGTGCCTTCATGCCCAGCTTGTATTCATTTTTTTAAAATTAATTTTAAATAAACTCTTTCTTTTACTATCTTCTTCATGACTCTGATCCTGAATCAAATGGCTTTATCTGTGGTCACTACCTAGTTTCTCCTTATGCTCTACTGAAACATTCATCATGCATTCAGCATCTTTATCTTCCTTGCCAATCATACTCCAAAAAGAATATTCTGTTTGTATGTTCTTTTTACTAATCAAGAATAATCCACTCAAACATCATATGATTTGATTATTGTCTTAATCCCTAAATTGCCTAATTATCTCCTTTAGTATATTTGATTCTAAAAGCTTGAGTCATAACGATGATAGTTAATCAACATGATCTTTGTTATAGACAATTATCTTCTGCGTTACCAAAGTATTTTAAGCAAAATAATTTGAACTTCTACATTATTTTTATAATTTATTTTGCTGCTATTTGTTAGTTTTCAAATAGTTTACTATCAAATAGTTAATTTTTTTTAGTTAAAAGCCTAAATCTCCTTTAGAAACTAAAGATCTGAAATTTATTATTAAAGTAATTGAGGGATTCTTTAATGATTTCTTTATAAAAAAGTCTTTTGAATATTTTGTGTTATATATCTTACCAAGTTATGACATCAACTCATAAGCAGATCAAACCACTCCAAAGATTAAGAGCTTGATTTAAGGGGCTGGAGAGATGGCTCAGCAGTTAAGAGCACTTGCTGCCCTTGTAGAGGACTCAGGTTTAGTTCCCAGGCAGCTCACTGTAATTTGTTTTAGGGGGTTGGCACTCTCTTGGCTTCCACAGACACATGCATGCACGTATACATATATTGAAGCATACATACATATACTTTCTTTTTAAAAATACAACTTTTAAAGTTTGGCTGAAAATTTTAATTTCTTATTATTTAACCCTTATGGCTACTTATATATGTATATATGTGTGGGTGCATACTACACAAGTCAGAACAAAAGGAAAAAACTTTTTTTCTTTTTTAGGTTTTTGAGACAGGGTTTCTCTGTTGTAACTCTGGCTGTCCTGGAACTCACTCTGTAGGCCAGGCTGGCCTCGAACTCACAGAGATCTGCCTGCCTCTTTTGGGATTAAAGGCATGCGCCACCACCACCAGGCAAGGAAAACCATTTATTCTCAATATATTCTATTTACTATATATGTTGACTGTAGATTCTCTTTTATAAATTCCTTTTAGAATAAATTTTATTGAAAAGTTATATTGATTTTCAGTCCCCCTAAATGGTGACACTGAAAGCCCCAGTTCCCCCAGCTTTCTGAGGACGTCGCTAATTTCACCATGAACTTACACCTTTGAATTGAGATTCAGCACTTGGTTATGGGTATCTGTTATTTTATGCATCTCTAGAACTGTAGAGAGAGAATGGGGATTGGCTATGCTTAGCATAATTACTAGTGTCAATTAAATAGATGTAGGAAAATAGAGAAAGGTAGACTTGGACAGAGTAAAGGGCTTTTGAGAACAAGAATGGAGTATAATCCCTATCAAATTGATGCTTTAAGCAGATGCCATGATTAGCATATGCTTGCCTCTCCAACTGGGTTCCAATAATTTGAGGTTTCTTGTGGGCCTTGTAAGATTTACAAACTTATTAGTATATAATAACTGTGCAAAATAAGGTGTTTCACCATGACATTTCTACATATAATTGATTTTAAACACTCTTCAGATCAAAAGTCTTCAACTGAGGATGCAGTTGAAGGAGGGGGTAAGAACACTTGCCTACCCCGTGCAATCTTTGGTACTTGCCCTTCCCCCCACTTCTCCATCATTCACAATTTAGGGATTACAATAAAAAAATAAGCAGAAAAGGAAAGCATAGCCTTCAAATTACCACCAGAATATGTCTTCTTCCCCACAGTCTCTGTGGCTTGAAACACAAGGGAGAGATAACGTGAAGTTTTGGAAAAGTACTGCACATCGAATCCAGGGAAGGCAGGCAGAGAGTCAGAGCCACAAGTCATGGTCTTAGCCACTGCCACTGAATTTTTATTCTTCCTTTAAGAGAGCCAACAAATACAGAATGAGACCTATTTCTAGCTAATCTAGATAAGGAGTAGATAGGAATAAATTTAACTCCGACATTGCTGTCCTTTGGCTCCTAAAACACTGCCTGCTTGGCAGAATTATTTACTTTCTCCTCCGTCTAGATTTACATGTATGAGTGTACCTTTATTCTGAGGCTGAAAGGCTGCCTGCCACTCAAGTTCGATGGATAAGCTCTTTACCTGTGTTGACAGAACTCCACAGAGCAGCCCAAGCAAATGAGTATGCTTGTTGCTAGGACACCAGACTATTTCCATGGTAGCAGGCCACTGCTGTTTGCCACTCTGTTGGCTAATAGCACGTGCACCTGTTCCTTGAGAAATATGTTGTTTTTCTTTATGATAAAGCAAATACTCAGTAGGAAATAGCATAACTTCATGGCTGTGGCTTCTCTGTAGCTTTTCTAGAAGAAATTATCAAATTCAACTCAGATGACAACTCAGTCTTCAATACATAAGAAAATATTTCCATGAGCAACTGATTCACAGTTATGTTCTTAGCTCACCATGCAGCACAGAGGATTTGAATCGACATGGTGTATTTCTGAGACTACTTTTGTCCTCTATGGCGCTCAAGGGATGAGTATGTATTTATGAGTTTTCCAGATACTATGCATGTTTTCTTCTTAGGAAAGCCATGTGTTTTTTGTTTTGTTTAATCCTACTAGTATCTAATTGTGAACAAAATTACCCCCATACTGACAGTGATTATAAACCGAGACTTGGGTATGTAGACAAGAAAAAAAATTTAAGGAAGCCCTCTGTTTTAGAGTCCTTTGCAAGTATAACATCTACCCATACGTGGCAAACACCTGGCTTTAAGAATGCCATGGTCTGTGCCAAGAGCAAAGAAAGCACTAGTTGATACAGTTCTTAACCTCTCCACACAGTTTTAACTCTTTTATCACCTCCCCATTACCCTAAGACCCAAATATAACTCTGTCCTGACTGGGCTGCAGAATTTAATTAATAGATGCTGCCAATCTCGCCTAATACTGACTGTCTAAGCAGGATCTTTGACATCACACACACAATTATTCCTTTCATTTTCTCTTTTCTTTTGTGAAACATAGTGACACTATATACTCAGACTGACCTCAATTTCACAGCTATCCTCCTGCCTCTGTCTCCCAAGTACTGGAATCAGTTACTGCCACCCCACCAAACTTCAGACATTTATGGTTCAGACTCTTTTCTTCCTTGAAACATACTCACATACTGACCTCAGGGTCTAAGAACAAGATACAAATGAGTGATTAGACCTCAATAACACATGAGTGCTACTCTTTGAGAAGAAGTTTCACTGTCTATTTAAAGAAGCATTGAAACTTACTGATTATAAGACAAATATTAGACTGCAGAGAGTCTGACCTAGATGAAAAGATTACGTAACCAAACAGAATAGAACTCGCACAAAAATGATGGCTCACAGTTGCTACAAAACTGGCTTTGGAAAGGAATTATTTCTTTTCAGGCTCTGCAAGGCCTGAAAACAGAGCCTAAAGGGCCCAAGACATGTCAAGGTGGTATTGAAATGGGAGCAAACACTATCTGAATGGTGATGGTGTGGACATTAACTGTTAAACAAAGGACAAAGGTGCTGCCGTCCACAGACCAGAGAGACTGTGCAACAAGGAAGACCCCAGGGGGGACCTAGGGATAGCCCTGGGAAAGGGGAAATAGAACAGAGGGTTCAGGAGGACAGGAGAGGATGGGAATGAGAAGAGAAGAGACCAGGTGAGGGGTGAGGGATGGAGGGAGAGAATATATGGAGAGACAACCAGAATTGATGGACATCTAGAGGAGATCAGGAGACCTAGGGCAGTGGAAACTCACTGGAATCTACAAGAGAGACCCTGGTGAGGACCTCTAGCAATGAGGGATAGAGAACCTGAACAGGCCACCTCTTGTAACCAGGCAAGGTTCCCAATGGTAAGACTGGGATACTATCCCAGCCACAAAATCTTCAACATATACCTATCCTGCCTACAGGATCTTCTGGGACAATAGAAGGGTCGAACCCCATGCCAAAGGAGGGAACCCATGCCTGATACTGCAGGGCAGGAACTAGAGACTAGATAGCCAGGAGATGATTTCTAATGACATCCTGCTCTGCTCATAGATCGATCCTTAGCCCCAATCTTCAACAGAGAGGCTTCCTCTGGCAGGTGATGGGAACAGATGCAGAGGCCCAAGCCATACATTGTGCAGAGCTCAGGAAACCCCACAAAAGAGGGAGAGGAGGGATTGTGGGGACCAGAAGGATAGAAGGGTTCAGGACACCAGGAGAACAAGCCTCACATAGTCAACTGACCAGCACTCTTGGGGGCCCACAGAGCCAGAAGTGGAAGACATGGAACCTGCAGGGTCGCCTATGTTTTGTGTTGTCTGAATTGGTGTTCTTGCAGAGATCCTACAGGCTGGATTGGGATGGGGGGAGGGTCTCTGACCCTTTGCCGGCCCTTGGGACCCTTTTCTTCCTGTTGGGTTGCCTAGTCCACCCTTGATGTAGAGATTAGTGCCCGGCCTTGTTCTATCTTGTGCCCAGTTTGAGAAGTAACCCTGGGAGGACTGCTCTGTTATGGGGAGAGAGGGGTGGGGTTGGGGATGGGGGACATATTTGTGGGAGAGGGGAGATGGGGGGATCTGGGAGTAGTGGGAGGAGGGCAGGAGGAGGCTCGGGAAGTATATGAGAGAAGAAAAATAAAGTAAAAAAAAAGTTCTCATCCAAGAAGGAAGATTTTACTCTCAGAGGAAACTGCTGTACAGCACTCACCTATACTATACGCCTTTGTCCTTAATCTATGGGGAATGTACTCTATGACTTCCAGTAGATATCTGAAATCAAGGTTAATATAGAATTTATATATAACATGTTTTTTTCTTATATGTACGTACATATAATAAAGTTTAATTTAGACATTAGACATACTATGAGATAAACAGTAATAATAAGGCAGAACAATTAAAATAATGAAAGTTATAGAAATGTATTCTTTCTCTCAAAATATCTTCTTGTGTATTCACAGTCTCAGGAAAAGGAATCATTTTACAGCTTCTATTTAGCATATCTAACTCAATTGCCAGAAGCAATCCTTTTGCATTTGGTTAACTATTAGTAAGCAAAAATGGTTTACTTGAATAAAAAGTACTATGGCACCATGACGGTCGGATTAGGTGGTTACTGTAGTTGATAGCTTCTGGGTGGCTCATCAAGAAAGACATGGTGAAGTATTCATAGACACAAAACCTGCCAGACCTCAGTGAGGGAACCACTATCCTAGCAAGTGCCATCCTGGACAGTGGAACCTGTCTTTTTATCTCAGGGCTTTTATTGACACCCAGCTCCTCAGGTGTTCTACTGATACCATGTGCAGATCATGAGGAATCAAACATCTTTTACATAAAGCTGACACCTGCAGATGATACCAAGGCTTAGGCAGCAATGCACAAAACCACCATTTTAAACACAACTAAGAATAAGCTTCTGCAACAGGTTACCAAGTGACTAATGGGAAGGTAGCATATACAACGTAAATATACTGAACAAAGAGATGATTCACATCCTCAACATAATGGAGATGACATGGGATTTTATCAGGATACTCAAAATGGCATGTAATTTAAGCTTTATGGATTGTTTATTTCTGGAACTTTCCATTTAATATGTTTGACATGACTGTATGACAAGTAACTGAAATGTGAAAACATTAAGGAATTTGAGGGTCTATTGTTTTGCCTCTGATTTGTCTCATTCTGATGTAATTGATATTATGATAATCTCCATCCCCCAAAACATGAAGTGAAGGCTAGCGAGATGCCTCAGCTGGTAAAAAAAAAATTAAAATTAAAAAAAAAAATTTTTTTTTAAAGTGCTTGCCAAAGTCTGAAGACCAGATTTTGATCCCTGGGACCCACGTGGTAGAAAGCGAGAACTGACTCCTGAAAGTTGTCCTCTGATCTCTATACTAGCACTGTCACACATATCCACCCCACGAAATAAACAGATAAACAAGATGGAATAAAATATGAAACTTTTTCCTAATGCAGCGTTCTGTAGGCTATAGGCCATGGGTCAGATCCATCCTTTAAATACAACTCGTAAACTAAGAATAATTTTTACAGGTGAACATTTATAATGCACATGTTGATAGAACACACCAACTTTGAACCCTATTTATTTGAGACGGGTTTCTCTGTTGTAACCCTAGCTGTCCTAGAACTCACTCTGTAGACCCTGCTGGACTCGAACTCACAGAAATCCACCTGTCTCTGCCTCCTGAGTGCTGGGATTAAAGGCATGTGCCACCACTGCCCTGTTCTCAATTACTTGTATGGCAGAAATGTATTACAAAAAAAAGTAAAGCATAGCATATTTAGAATTTTATCAGTAAAAATTTACAGAAATTTGGGCTGTGTGGCATGGTGGCACACACTTTTAATCCTAGCACTCAGGAGGCAGAGGCATGCACATACACATATAATAAAAATAAATATTTTTTAAAGGTTGCCAACATCTGCCCTGCCACACTCACCAATAATGCTCAAATACATTATTTTGAGGCTAAAGGGCTTCCCTGGCCTTTGTTGGGCCTATTTATAGTGTTACTCATGACCTCAGCCTCTCCTTTCACTGACCTATTTATTGTTCAACCTTTCCCTGGCCTCTGCTGTTATTTTCCCTTGGAATTTCCCTCCCATCTTTCAATACTTATGTCCTCACTTTTCTATGAGGTCTTCCAAGATTCTGGCTCCAATCTGTATCATCTCCTTGTGTGTTTTCCTCTTGCATGATGTACCTCAAGTCCTCAGCTAGTTGGATGATGAGACTGTGTATGCTGGGACAAGAGTGGGGGTGGAGAAAACAGACTGTCTCAGTCAAACTATGGTTCTTGCTATAGTCTTGCTATGTTGTTCATGCTTATTTAAGACTCCTGGACTCAAGCTATCCTCCTGCCTCAGCTTCCCCAGTAGCTGGGATTGTAAGTACACACCACCACATCTGACTCTCAAGCTCTAATTTGAAGTAGATTTGATGTAAACTTATTTGGCTACAACTACATCTAATGTACACAGAACACATTTCTTACTTGCCTCTAAGAGATCTTTGTATTCCCTAACTGCAGTTGAGTTTTTCATCCTTAGCCTCATGATCCCAAGGAACTCTTACTTTGGTAAGCCAATCAATGCATTTCCTTTGCCAACGTGGTCAGAAAAGATAAGTAAGCTAGGCTGGAGTAAGTTTTTGGACATCTGCTTAGAATACTTGAACCATAAAGTAGAAATATGCAACATAAGTAGTATCTTGCCCCCAAACGGGAGAATTTTCTAGGAAAGAAGTCAAAGAAATGGAGCTGGACAGGAGAGAGAAAAATAGAAATATACTTCTGTCCATTATATTCAATCATGTCTAAGACTGACTCTAGCCACGGACTTCAAGTTCAGTTAGCCATTTAATTTTCTTTTTTGTTTTCCCAGTTAGTAGAAACCTTAAAATCAACGTGCTAGGTGTGGTGGGGCACACCTTTAATACCAGCACTTGGGAGGCAGAGGAGAGTGGATTTGCATGAGGTTGAGGCCATCCTGGTCTACTTAGCAAGTTCCCAGGCGTCCAGGGTTTCCTGGTATGACCCTGTCTCAAAAAAAAAAAAATCCTGATGAAAACCACATCTCTCTTTCTGCTATTATATAAACATCATTGTAAAGTGTGCCTGAAAAAACGTAAAGCAATGGTCTGGGTGAGGGCTTTCTAAATGCGCCATGCAGGATACGGGCTGTGCCACTCCACACCTCCACCATTCTGTAGTAGTCATTTTCTCTTCAGTAAGTAAATCAGCATGTCATTCAAGAGGCTGTTACAAAATGAAAGAGGCTATTTTTACAATTCAAAGCCACTGTCTTGGGTATGTTGGTACAGCTCTGTAGTACAGCTCATTGATCACATTTACAAGGCCTGTGTTCATGACCAGCACCCCCTGCACCCTAAGTTACAACATTACAACTAATGAACCTTTGACTCAATTTTCCCATTCTATGTGAAACTCAAGAGATGTTATTAGTTGATAATATAGAAACTATTAGAGATCATAACATTATATAGAGATTTTCACAGATTTATGCTTTTTCTATATTTTACTTATTTATTTGGTGGGGAGTAAGCAGGTTGATCAGAGAACAACCTGTCACAGCTGATTCTCTCCTCCCACCAAATGGGACCTGGGGATTAACTCAGGTTGTCAGGATGGGAGGAAAGTACCTTTACCGACTGAGTCATCTCACCTGCCCCATTTATGTTTTTTAAATATACTGTTGGGTCGGAGAATCACCCACAAAGACCACCAAAACCACATATGCAAAAAGTAAGAGCACTTTTACTTGGCAGAGCAAACCTACATGTAGGGGTCAGCCACCTTTCCAGATGGCAATGACCCTACCCTGCTGTGTGGACTTTTTAAAGGAAACAGGCAGTATCTAGGGGATCTCTCTGATTGGTCAGGATCTGAATACTGGATTGGCTTGTTATATCTTAGGAGGGCTTCTGGGAAAGTGAGGATTTGACCAGGAAGCAGAGAACCAAGGTCTGTGTAGCCCACGGCTAGGGGGCACTGGTCCTCTCAATACACATATGAGTATATTTAATTTGATTTTAAGACTTGTTTAATCTACCACTGAACTATTGAAAATTAATTGTATTATAAAGAACCAAACATAGGTAGGTAATACAGGGACCAACAAGAAAAATGCCCTCAAAAACAGAATGTCTACTTGTAATTACAATAAAAAAAACAGAATGGATTTACCTTTTCATCTTAAGTAGCTAGAAAAGTGAAAACACACAGCGTTTTGCAAACATTGAACAAGAGGTGATCAGGGCTATGATCTCTGATATAAAGGAATGGGGATGAGGAAAGAATCTTACAGAGACCGTAGCTTATGGCCACAAGCAGGGAACAAAGGCAAAGGCCGGGGGTCTCTTGGGCTGAGTAGATGGAACTGAGAGTTCGGAGCAACTAAAATTTATGGGAAAAGTATCAAAGTACCAAAGAAAAGAGAAGCGAGCGGAGAAACAGTATCTCCCAGATCTACAAAGAAGTCCCCTTGAGTTTTGCTAAGTGCAGGGAGACTTCGGAGACTCACAAAGGAACAGAGAGAACAGGAAGAAAGTCCCCCAGGGGACTATTCCCACAGGACCCACAGTGCATGTTCCCACCAGCACTGGGCAGAGGCCTCAGGAAGGTGCTGTCTCACAAGCCAGATCAAAGTCAAGGGTGTCTTGAGGCATGGGATCGATGGTTACTTGAGATGACTTGGGGGAAAGTGTGGGGGGTTTCCTGTAAATGCTCGCAAAAGGGGGATTTTTGTAGTAGTGGGAATGTTCTAGAATTGGATTGTGGTGATGACTGCACAACTGTACACATCACTAAGATGATTCAAATACATGTGCCTAGTGGTTGTATTTTGTTACTTATAATAATTTTATCTCGATAAACCAACTGAACACACTGTAGCGCTATATATTCCTGAAGTCATTTTCAAATGTTCTTTTTATAGTCTGTGCTGTGATTGGGGTATGTGACCATGTCCCTTCCATTTGATTAAGTTCATTGAGGGTAAGAAGTGAATTTTTCACACCCTTGTAACTTCTCTAGTAATTAGTTGATTTCCCTACACATAAAAATGTTCAATGAGGGGCTAGAGAGATGGCTCAGTGGTTAAAAGTACTGGTTGCTCTTACAAAGGACCCTGGTTGGATTCCCAGCACTCATATGGCAGTTCACAACTGTCTGTAACTCCAGTTGAAGGGGATTTTCTTCTGGATTCTGCAGGCATGTCATGAACATGCTTCACAGACATACATGCGGACAAAACACCCATACATATAAAATAAAATTAATTTTTAAAATGTTCAATGAATTTGGGGGGTGCTTTAATGGCATATTTCCTGTTTCTTAAATCCCTGGCCTTGTCTGTTCCTTGCTAGTTAAACTTTGTTGCATCGGTTATTCTACTATCCTCCATACTAGAGATGTAAAGCCATATTATTTGCTTGCGAATACATTTCTAAAAACATGGCTTTAGAGGAAAGCCTAAGAAGTGACTGAAGCAGTCTGAAGAGCAGATAAATGGAGCAAGCAACAAGGACTAATTCGCATTGCCTTTTCATAAAAAAATTAATGTAGTACAAAGGGAGAGGAGGAACGAGGATGGCGTCACGTAAAAATTTGTGTTTACCTAAACAATTCCTTCCTCTTTTATGTAGAGTACTTTCATTCTGAAAAGGAGAAATGGGAAACTGGGGTGGTAGCCGAGTGGAAACACTTGCTGCAAAAGCAACAAGCTTGACGATCAGTGTTGACACCCCTGACCTGCAGCAGCTGTGGAAGCTTGGTTGAAATCCTGATATTTGGAAAGTGGAGACAGGAGATCCCAGGAGCAGGCTAGCTGAAAACCTTATTGGCAAGCTCTGGGTTTAATTGAGAGACTCTACCTCGATGTGTAAGACAGAAAGACACTGAAGAGGACTTCTGACATCAACCTTGGTCCTACATGGGCAGGCACATACAGACTCACATCTCTCCCTCCCACCCCACCCCCATATATATAGAGAGTGTATGTGTGAAAAAATGAGAAAAAAATGAGAAAACTGAAAAGCTAGCTATAAAACTTGTGAATTATGGCACAGAAAATAAATAAATAAATAAGTAAATAGAATTATTTTCAGAAACTAGAAAGCTACAAAAGGACACACCTTGTTTCAGTGGTATCCCAACAAACACAGAGAAATTCATAAAACCTCTTGGGACATTGTGTTGCTCTAATCCAAAATTCTTGAGGAAAAATATAAAACCAGGAAAATGACTGTTCTATGTAAACTGAATAAAAACAAGGCATAATTTTTGGCAAAAGTCCTTTGAGACACATGGAATTAGTTCAGCTACCAAAAACAAACAAATCTGGACTGGAGTTAGTACACAGAAGTCACAGTGCTGCTTCGGTAAAACTGCTGTGGAATACCCAACGCCTCTTCTGGGTATCATGTCATGAGTTGTTTGGAAGTCGTTTTTTTCCCTCCGTTTTCAGACAACAACTTTCGATATGCCACTCTCTGTTCTTCCCTCCCAGTTTCTCCTTGTGCAAGGACAGGTTTGCCTGATTCAAACAAGTGACAGCTTTTTAAGAAATCTAAGGTATATCAGCCTGTGAACCATATGAAATTTTAATGGCTTTCCAAATGCCCCAATATATATTCTTTTAAAAAATGACAATATTTTGCTGTTGTTTAAATATATAGACATGTATGAAATTTACTTTATATAATTCATGAAGCATTCTAACAGAGAAATATTACTTGTTAAATATTGATTTGAAATGCTCAAGTTGATTAAAGCACATATAAAGTAATTTAACTACTGAATACCTTTCCTTAACAGAAGTCAGTTCAAAATAATTTGTCAGGGTTGGAGAGATGGTTCACATGTTAAGAGCACTGGATGCTCTTCCCAGCACCCACATGGTGGCTCATAACCATGTGAAATTCCAGTTCCAGGGGATGTGACAACCTCCTCTGGCCTCCACAGGCACAAGACATGTAGTATACACACACACAGAGACACACACACACACACACACACACACACACACACACAGGCAAAACACTCACATGCATAAAATAAAATAAAATAAAAAATAATTTGTCTTTGTTTATAGGACACAGTTAAGTTCCTGGCTCCAAACACAATCCACTAGCCCATTCTACTAACACAAAAGCTGTTAGAATGCTCATTCTAGTATGTATTAAGCACTAGCCTTCAGAGGTCTGGTGGAATAGTGCTTTATAAACTCAACTAGCCTTTATTACAGAAGCAGTAGCAAATGCTTCACAGAAGTAATCTCCATGCTTGCCCCATCACAGAGGATTCTGGTAATTTAACTATGTTTTTGGATGACCAAATACATGATCCATATGAGATATGCAATGCTAAATTTGAAACCACCACACAGACAGTTGACTTGGGAAGAAATGTTAGAAATAAGAAATGTTTTATATATCCATTTATATGTTCATTTGTTCCTGTGCTGGGATTCAAATTCAGAGCCAGGCAGGTAGCCCACCACTGTTACATCATCTCTGCATAGATGGAGAGACAGCAGATTAAAGGAGATTAAGTTTCTTGCTCAAGATGGTGAGGTAGCAAGGGTTGGACGTAGGACCCAATTCTAAAGAAGATTCGAGAGCTCAGACAAATATAATTGAGACCGCTCTGTGCCGGACTACCACCTCATGATTTTAATCATCAGTCAATAGCAGTCAAGACCCACTCAGAGATTCTGCCAAACCTTAGACTAGGACTACAAAACAAATAATAGAAATACAACATGCATTTCAGACTAAAAGTTAGTCTCTGTGACAATAGGTTAGAAGATTCAGTGATGTCAGTGTTTCCCACAAACATTCCACCTCTAGATGGAATCCTGACCAAGTGCAATCCCAATGAAAATTATAGCAGACATTTTGGTAATTATGAAGAAGTTGGTTCTAAAGCTGACTGTGATTTATAATAGTCAAAATAAGCGGTTTTTTTTTTAAATTGGGACCTTTACAGACCTGATTTCAACACTTAAACTACAGTAACAAGAACAGTGTGGAAGTGATGGAAAATCGAGAAGCACATGACACATGAAGCAACATGGAGCATCCAGACATCCAGAAAAGTGATGTGCAACTCTTTCAATTACATTCTCAAATGTACCTTTTCATTGAAATTAAATTCATTTTAGTGGGATAAGGATATAGTCAGGAGTGTAGTGTGTGCTTGTCATGCAGAAGGGCCCTGGGCTCAGTCATCAGCAACACACACACACAACTAATTTTTAAACTGACACATAAAGTCATAAAATTATACATATTAATGGAGTACCATGTGATTTTTCTTTTAAATTTGTGTGTGTGTGTGTGTGTGTGTGTGTGTGTGTGTGTGAGCCACATGGATGCAAGTGCCCATGGAGGCCAGAAGAGGTCATTGGATCTCCTGGAACTGGAATTACAGATTGTTTTAAAACACCATGTAGATGCTAGGACTCAAACCCAAGTCCTCTGAAGAGTAGCCAGTGCTCTTAACTACTGAGCCAGCTCTCCAGCCACGCTACCACCATGTGATGCTTTAAAATCTGTATACAGCAGGCCTGGTGGTGCACACCTTTAATCCCAACACTTAGAAGGCAGAGGCAGGTGGAGCTTCATGATTTTAAGGCCAGCCTAGCCTACATATCGAGTTCCAGGCCAGCCAAAGTGACATAGTGAGATGTTGTCTCATCCCCCTCCCAAAAGACAAAACCAAAACAAGACATATACATTTCACAATATTTAAATTAAATTTAAAAAACCTATCTCCTCAAACATTTATCATTTCTTCATGTTTAAACATCTTAAGAATGTTTTCTATCTTCCTAAACTGTAAAATTTTATATTTTTATTATCTTTAGTCATTCTACTGTACAATGATAGTACACTGGAATTGCTTACTGAGATCTGATTTACACAATAGATACAAATAGAATCAAAACATCCTATGCTACCCCATTAATATGTATAATTTTTTATTTTTGTATGATTTAAAAACAAATTGATTTATTATCTATATTCACTCAATTGTACAATGACACACACAAACACACACACACCTTACTGCTATCTGTGTTCAACCAATTTTTGCCAAAGAAGCAAAGATATTCAGGAGACAAAGGATAGTTTTTTTCAGGAAATACAGACTACCAGGCATGCATATGAATAAAATGAACCTCCATCTATACTTGCAAAAACAATAATTTAGTAAACCTGACATTAAAAAAATATATTTGGAAGTCTCTTTAACAGTGTTTTTCTCTGCAATGTAGATGTAATACATCAGTGAGTTGTAAACTCAATTTAGTGGGTTGTGACTGTTATTCTTAAAAGAGCACCAGAGGGCTGGGGATGTAGCTCAGTTGCATGCATAGAATCCTGGGTTCAATATCAGCACCACATAAAACCAGACATATTGGTACAGGTCTGGAATCCTAGTACTTAGTAGATGGAGATAGGAGGATCAGAAGGTTATCCTTGCCTAAATGGTAAATTCAAAGTCAGCCTGGGCTACATAAAACCCTTAAAAATTACATAACACACACACACACACACACACGTAGCACTGGAAACATCAGAGTCATTGCACAGAGTAAAATGAATATTATTAGTGAAGCATTTGCTTCAGTTTCATATAGTATGTTTGTTCTATGTGTTCTATGTTCATGGATCAAGAAAACAAATCACACCAATATATTTTTAACAGATAATTTAAAACAGGAAACTTATTACGCAAATAATAAAAAACTTGAGAAGCTGAATTGGAGATGGCAAAACAAGTAGCTATCAGCGATGGCAGAAATTGTTAATCCGTCAGACTGTTGGGATGAAGAAAGTGGCAGGGTTGTTGGATCCCAGAGCTGGGGTTATCCAACGAGGCTCGAGCCCATGTGATTGCACGCACCCCAGAACCTCCTTTTGAATTTCTCCACTTAGAATTATGGAGCAGAAACAATGTGCTCCAGCCACTATTTTTTTTTTTTTTTTTTTTTTTTTTTGGTCTGACCACTACTTTTTTATTTTTATTGTGGTTCTGGTAATATTGTTTTAAATGCAAATAGATCATTATTTGTTGAGAGGCAGTGAATATTTGCTGGTTGACTAGATACTCTTGAAGACAAAATATCTCAGTTGTAATTTCATCTGGGGTGGTGGAGTGGTCTCCAAAATCGCCTGAGTTATTAGTTTAATGACCACCAGCTATGACTATGCTGCCACCTACTGGTAGCATAGCCTACCTACATCTAGAGAAAGTACTTGGAGAAAAGTGTGCTTTGATACAAAAGGAAAGCCTTGGTTCTCATGGGCCAGAAGCCAGATCCCTCTCCTCAAGGCGGCTGTCCTTGATAAAAACAGCATTTTGTCCTGATTGTTTAACACACTTACAAATAACATTAGCAGATTTTATAAACCAAAGTCGGTAGCTCGCGCTCCAAGCGGCGGATAGGTCCTCTTTGAGGTCTATGTCTACTTACGACCATCTGTGGACCCAGGGTTTTGGAATGTGCTGTTCGTTTTTGTCTTTTCCTGAAACAGAGTCTCACTATGTAATCCTGGCTAGCCTGGAACTCACTATGTAGACCAGGCTGGCCTCTAACTCACATCTGGCTCTGCCTTAGAGAGCACTGAGATAAAAGGCGAGTGCCATCAGGTGGCCTGGACCTGTGAGTTTATTGCTCTTGAGCTTCTGTTAATATGATGACCCTCTTTAGAGGGTGTTATTCTGCACAAATTTATCAAGTCTTCCTTGGTAAAAATTCAAAACACAATTTTGTAAAAATAAGATAGCTGCAAAGTCCAGGGAAGTAGGAATGTAAAGTCAGTACTCCACACAACAATAAACTGCATACAGTAGGAGCATAAACTTAGTACTCCACACAACAATAAACTGCATACAGTAGGAGTGCAAAGTCAGTACACCACACAACAATGAACTGCATACAGTAGGAGCATAAACTTAGTACTCCACACAACAATAAACTGCATACAGTAGGAGCATAAACTTAGTACTCCACATGACAATAAACTGCATACAGTAGGAGCATAAACTTAGTACTCCACACAATGAACTGCATACAGTAGGAGCATAAACTTAGTACTCCACACAATGAACTGCATACAGTAGGAGTGCAAAGTCAGTACACCACACAATGAACTGCATACAGTAGGAGTGCAAAGTCAGTACGCCACACAATAATAAATTATATTATCCCAAGAACCGCCTCAGTTGAAGAGAAGAGTTGAGACTGTGCCAGGCCAGCCTGAAAGGTTAGGAAATGCTTCTCTTAAGGACCCGATGTTTGCTTTAAGTGGAATGTTTGGGCCCAAGCACATTTTCACAGTTGGATGCGGTTCAAGAGTTCACTGGAAAAGCAAGTGAACTCTCTGCACAATTAGACATGAATGAGCTCAGGTGATTTGGGGAGGGAGGAACATAAAGGTCATGAAGAAGGTGAAAGAGCTTTGGGAAACCAGCATGAAATCAGATGTCTGGGGGATGGGACACACTGTGCATCATCTGAGTGGGGATGGCAAGCCCAAGTCAACTGTGATGCTGTTCTTGAGTCACCTAGAACTCCAGAGGTAAAGATGAAAGCATTGGTAAGTTGGCTAGTGGATGTGTGTGGGCTTCTCTTCCAAGGGACCTAGGCCAGGAAGTGGATTATTGACACTACCTATGATGTTAAGTTCCCACTGAAGTGTTCTTTTCCCCAGTTATTCCTGGGAATTTCTGAGATGAGCCAAATAGCATAGATGCCTCCAATTAGTAGGCCTTAAAAAAGGTCTTTAGGAAAATCTTAATGAAACCTCTACCACAAATATAATCACTGACTATACCATCAAAGCCAACGTGATGGCATACTCCTGAAACTCTTGCCACTCTGAGAACACTTGGGCAACAGAGGCAAGAGGACCACCTCCTCAGCCTGGGTTATATAACAAGACCCTGTCTCAAATACACACATAAATAAAATAAGATGTCTAAAAAGGTCAAGAAGCCAGAGTGTAAATTAAGAAGTCTATTAATTTGGGCATTTGATGAGAGCAGACACTAGGCAGGCAGTATTAGGAGTGGGAAAGATTGTTGCTTGAGACAAGTGTTCATTATAGAACAAGGGTTAGAAACAGAACAGGTGTGGACCGGAAATACCCTGAGTGAGATACATGTGAAGGGGGAGGGAAAGGAAGGAGAATTAGAAGGCAGTTGGGCACTCAGTTCTAATCCAGCTTTGTCTCAGCCAGTAGGGAGCCCTCAGGACAAGGTCGCCCACTGGAGGAGCATCCTGCAGCAATGAACCTTTGTCTACACTCAAAGAGTAGTCTGGGGGAACATGGTGCTGGTACAATATGAGCTCCCCATCAACCATCTTCCATGCATTAGGCTATCTAAATGGTGCATTTTCATTCTTTTACAGAGAATTCTTGCACTATTAGAGTGGGTGTGGCCCGCCCCATCTTAAACAGAGCTTTCCAGCAGCTGGCAGGTTCAAGCTGCTAGCCACTAGAGTCTTGGGGAAAGGAGCAGCCAAGTTAATACAATGGCGGCAGGCTAAAAAGAAACAATAAAAATCCTCAGCTGAGAGAAATCCCATAGATGAAGAAAGTAGGGAAGCAGCAGGCCTTCGGAGGTCACCGTGGCAACCGGGAACTATCTTTCCCTGAAGACCTGATTGTGAACTTGTACTAACTTTTGGTGAGCTCAGGGTTTTTCCTCTCCCCCTACCAGTTTTGGCTGCTCACATCTGACTGGTCTTTTGCCCTAATTGACGTGCCCATATTCAGCTAATTTGGGCCAACCTAGTTCACTTGGACCCAGCTTACTTGGACACAGCTGGTATCCTGTAAGTTCAGGCTTTAGAAGGCAGTAGCATTGCTACAGATCCTAGGGAGGAGGGAAGAAGAGGAGGACTTCCAAGCCTGGCTCCTGGCATTCCTATTCTCTTCAGGGGAAAAGGCCTGGAGATTTCAGGGTCTGGCTCCAGGCCGGAAGAAGGAAGACTGTCTTCGAGAGTCTCTGGGAATGGACTTTCTGGAGGCTTCCCAAGCCGGAGACTTTTGCCCCTGGAAATGAGCTTGTGCAAGCCAGCATCCAGGATTTACTCGGCAGCTGCAAGCAGGAAGGACTCCTTCCAGCCTTGGCCTCAACAGAGCAGAATTCATTCCAGCAGCTGCTCACAATCTCCTAGACCTGATGCTCGCATTGTTGATTTGCAGACATGCTTTGCAAGGGACGGCTCTTGGTTGGCACACCAAAGCCCTCCAAGAGTGCTTGAGCTGTAATACTTCTCAGAGTTGTGATGTCTCTCAGCCAGCAGCCTGTGTTCTAAATCCAGTGTGCAATCAGACTTTTAGATGTTTTCTCCAGTTTAAGGTTGTGAATTTTGATTTGACATCAAAACACCTCCCATTTGTACTTTTGGTCTGTGTACTCTGTTATTGAAGAGTGAAATGGGAACCCTGTAGGAGACAGGAGAAGGTCTCCCCTGGCTGCTGTAGCTGGTGCATTTGGCTGGGCACCATGAAGAAGTCAATAGAACCATTGATTCGGCAAAATCACTTCTACAGAATGATGAGAGCAATTTATTTCCCTTGCATCCATTTTTTTTTCAGGAAGGAGTTGGGAGAGCCTCTGTGATCAACAATAGTCCTCTCAGTTGAAAACACTAGGGGTCTGTCAGCCATTAAAACCAACCATAGAGAACTAGTGTGGCTACCAGTCTGAAATCTCAGCGTTCAGGCTTTCTCCACAGCCATTGGCATTGGGATGTTGA
This sequence comes from Cricetomys ansorgei, assembly GCA_026225945.1. Lineage (NCBI taxonomy): Eukaryota > Metazoa > Chordata > Mammalia > Rodentia > Nesomyidae > Cricetomys > Cricetomys ansorgei. Next base: position 45,061,814 of record JAMJFZ010000242.1, on the reverse strand, counting down.
TCCTATTTCAGTTTCTGTTTCCTTCCACAGAAAACCAACCATTTCAAGGGGCTCAGGTGAAGTCCTGAAGAAACTGAAAGTTTCTGGCTTGGATTACACCCCTGCATTACGGGAAAGGTTCATGACTGGACCTAGTCCCCTGACTGCCTCTCAGGGTGTGGGTGGAGATCTGCACTCTGTGCTCTTGCCTGTCTTCTATCTGTCTCTTGAATGTCCTGTGTTGGGACATAAAAGGAGAAGCAAAGAATTGGGGGTGGGGGTAGTAAGAGTGATGGGGAACCCAGGGCAAGGGCCCGGCAGGATACAGGGCGTCCGTAGCGATGAGGGAACAGGCTAGTGCGGTGAGGGATAGAGGCCAGGCTTCAGGAGTAGGTCACATAGAGTTTGGCATGCTTGGAGAGGTCTGAGGGAAACTGAGGAGATGAACGAGGATTCCAAGTTGGGTGCAGGTGAGGGTAGCTACTCGTGTTGGCTATATCCTTGATCGTGAGTGCCAGCTGCCATGCCCCGGCGACCTGTGTGGATCGGGATTCCCTAACCTGAGCGGAGAAGGAGGAAGGAATGAAGGGATGTCTTCACCTTCTCTTTTCAAATGGGTTCCAAACTCGACAGCATATACTCAGCTTGAGCATATCCTGGGGCACTGGTGCCCCTTTGATTCTTAAAACTTGAGGGAAAGTGCCCAGTATTTTCCTGCACCACAACTTGGCCTAACTATGAGCTGGAAAATGAAGAAACATGGCCTCCTGAAGGAAATACTAATCACAGGACAATCTAGTAGTTAGGCCTGTCATAAGCCTGGGAAGTGGCTTGGGATTCCTGAGGCTTTCTATGCTCTGTAGGACAAACCTAAACTTTGTCAATTATATTAAGAAAAAAAAACACAGCCACATTAATTGCAGTGAACAACAAAGCTATCACTAAGCCGGGGAGGACCCAACAGAAAACCCAAGCCCATACTGTAACACTGAGGTTATCTTGGAGCTGAGGTTCAGCGAGTCTCCCACTTGCCAAGTAACTCTCCCTCTTCTTGTATATATTTCCAACTCCAGAGTAAGAAGTAATTATAATTCAAAGTTGCTGCCTGTTTTCCTGAAGGTCAAGTGGTAATAACGCTGCTTCAAGGCCCACTCACCTTGGTCCTTGGCTTGCTCCCTGCTTCAAAACTTGCCTAATTGCATCCGGTCTATTCTCTGGGCTATTTACATGCTGTTGCCCATGTGCTGTCCATCACCTCCTTGATCAGCTGCCCTTAAAACAGCCACCCATGTCTCTACCCACCTCGGGAGTACAGCTGTTTGCTTGTCTGTTTTTTGTGCCCAGAAAGAAACACCATCTCTTTATAACAGGCAACCAATCATTGCTCTCATGCTTTAGTGTGGCACATAGCTGTATCTGTATATTTTGGTTTTTGCTCCACAAATAGCAGCAACTATACATACTACTCTGTACCTTTGTCCTACTATATTTGGAAATTTTAAATTATTTCATAAAGAACTTTATTTCTTATAATGAATAACACTCTTTGTATAGATATACTACTTATTTTTCAAGCAGTTCCTATTGATGAACTCACACTAATCAGGCTTTTACCAATTTGACTATATAATCCTGTAGTGAATATATGTCTTTTGTGGGTGGGGGTGGCACTGGGGATTGAAATTTAGGGCCTTGTGCATGTTTATAGAGAAAGTGCTCCAGCTCAGAGCTCCATCTTCTGTCTAACATTTGTGACTCCCAACGTGTGACATTTGTTAGCAGACATTACAATGGAAGAGATAGATTTCATTCAGTAACTACTGTCCATAGTGGAAAGACTTAAGATCTATTCCACTTGCTACAGAGGCAACTGGGCGTTTGAGAACAAGGGAGAAGCGGACTGAGCAGGGGTTAAGTCTGGGAAGTGAAAATGAGGAAAAGTACACCGGAAGGTTGGCCAATGTAAATGCGATGGGGCAGCTGTGGAGAGTCTGACCTCCCACAGTGGCAGATGGTTACATTTCAAAGGAATGCTTTCACATCCCTGAGAATGACACTCAGAGATTGTAGTCTCTATATATCTCAAAGGGACAAAGGAATGATTTATAACTGTAAAGATTTTAAAACTAAATTCTCTAAGAAAGAGGGGTCAGGTGTTGGCTGGAACAAGCTGAGCTTGAGTGGTTAGGACCACAAGTTAAAGGAAACCTGGGTTGTTCCAGGGACACAGCTGGAAGTTGCTAGAAGCCATACTAAGGTTGGGTCAATCTCTCAGTATAGGGGTTTGGATTCAGGTCTTTAGGGAACAAGAGTTATTTTGTGGTTCTGAGAGTGCAGCCTCAAGGTAAATTGTAAAGATGTAACCACTGGATCAGATTGCCCTGTTAGAGATAGGAATTTGTGCTTCTGCTTAGAATGTAGAATATTCCTCACTTCTCCAGTTCCAGCCATGCAAGTCTTACCATTGTGCACCTTGATATGTGAAGCCATTTTTTTTAATCCATTGTTCTGTACTCTCAATGGATCCTTCTAATCTACAGATTCATGAGTTCTGGTTCAGGGACATCTTATTGAATTCTTTTCTTTGACAGTTCTTGAATTCTTCCCCCTACTCCTCTTCTGTGTTGAAAATCACCACAGGTCTTGTGCATGCTGAACTCACTTCCAGCTCTCTATGAAGCATCTGTTTTCAGGATTTTTTAGGCTTTCTAGCTGAACCATGAATGTTCTGTCTCTTTTCTCTCTGATACCTAGTTTTCCTAACTTCAGGAGCAGGGAACTAGAAAGTTGTCTGTAGATGTGAGGAAGAAGGGAAGAGGCACTTACTTGTTGGATGTGACCTTCATTACGGAGTGATCTGGCCAGGTTGCTTCATTGGTGAATCACCATTAGTGTGTTTAGAGGTGTTTTATTGGACTGGTCAAATTCCTCAAAGAAAGCTTCTGATATTTAAGGACAGGGCCACAGGGGTCATTCCATGGTTAGGTGTCTCAGAATCTAGATATGTGTTTCCTTGGGCTCTGTTTTTGTTACCGTATACTTCATTTTCATTTATTCCTTTTATCCTTTGTCTTTCTGTCCCCAAAGAATAAATTTTCATGGACTTACCAGGGTTAGGGAAGGATAAAGGCCTTGCTGCAGAATGGGGAGGAAACCTTTTATTACTTAAGTAGACAGTCGATTATTCAATCTATTGCCTTTCTTCCAACTCAGCCATCATCTAGTCCACAGGCCGTGTGGCCACTATCTGAGCCTGTTGAGAATTCTACATTGAAACTGGGGTGGGTCTCAGCTTCCCTGCTGCTGACTTAATATTCTGTTTTTAGGGATAATGAGTGGAGTATGTTGCTAAGACATTTTTATCCCATTTGTCTTCTAGCATTAAGAGAAGATAGTTTACTCAGTAAAGTGCTTGCAGGGGGACCCAAGTTTGATTCCCAGCACCCACATAAAAGTCAGGCATAATGATGCAACCAAATCCCAGCACTGGGAAGACAGAGGCAGGATAGTCCCTGGGGCTTGCTTGCCAGGCAGTCTAGCCCAGTCGATGAATTCCATGTTCCGTGGGATACTATCTCAAAATAGATGAAGAGCTGTTGAGAAAGACACTCAACATCAACCTATGACCTCCACATATAGCACACACACATGAACATGTACATACCATACAAATCTTGATTCTAATTTTTAATTGCTTTATTTAACTTAATTATTAAAATGTAATTTCCATCAATGAAGTTTCTATTCACTTTTAAATTCTTTTCACACACCCCCCACTCCCCGTGTGTGTGTGTGTGTGTGTGTGTGTGTGTGTGTGTATAGAGGTCAGAGGACAACTTGTAGGAGTTGAGTCTCTCCTTCCATATGTGTTTTGGGGATAGAATCTGGACACTAGGCTTTACAGCAAGTGACCTTACCATTGAGCCTTCCCACAGGCCTTTACTTTTTAATTCTTTAAATATTTTTGAAGTACAGAAATTAAAAAGTTCTTAAAAATTAACTTTTAGTATATGTTTTTGTTGATGCTAGAATTGAACCCAGGGCTTACATGCTTAGGCAACTGCTCTGCATCTCACCTGCTACCTTCTTTCTCCTGTGGTATCCCCAACACCTCTTAGGATCTCCTTAGTGATACCTGCTTGCTAATGCCCTTAAATAAGGCCCATCCTTTGCCTCTGTGGTTATTTGTGCTTCTTGACTTTCCCATTCTCTTCTTTCATAGAAGAGCTCACCTGTCCAGGATCTTTGTTACTACGCACTGCTCTTTCTTAGCTTATAGAGGCCACTAAGAGCTGCTGGGAGGAGTCATACATCTATTATTGATTTAATTCTGACAACAACGTGGTGTGATAAGTATTATTGATCCTTTTCAGAAGTGAATAAATGGAAGCTGAAGCTTCTTGTTGAAGATGGCAAAGAGATACATCACAGGTTAATAATATAATAACATTGTAATAACTGTATCTACACTTTCCCTTTACTGGATGATATCTACTGTGCTACTTTATACAAGTAAGACTTTAAAATACTTATTTTATTTTTAAATTATGCATATTTGGGAGGGTATGTGTACATGAGTACATGCCTGGAGTCCAGAGGCATCCAATCCCCTGGAGCTGGAGTTACAAATACTTGTGAATTGCCTGACGTGGGTGCCGGGAATAGAGCTGGGTCCTCTGGAAGAGTAGCAAACTTTCTTAATCATCGAACCATCTCTCCACACCCTACAATTAAGACTTGAAAATTCCTTAATGTCTACTCTTGCTTGTTTATTTTTAAGATAGGATCTCATTCTATAGTCCAGTCTGGCCTGGATTCACTGAATACCTTACCCAGGCTGTCCTTAAACTCCCTGCAATTCTCCTGCCTCAGTCTCCTGAGTTCTGGCATTCATTACAGGCATGAAACCCCACACCCCACTTTTAACGACTGTTTTAAGACAATACTTTAGCTGGAACAGGCTTACACTAAGTTTCTCAAACAAAAAAGGTTTTGGGCAACTAGGCCTTTCATTGCTCTATAGGGTTGCTTTTCTTCTTTTCTCCCCCGCAGAATGAAACATCCACTTAGCACTTTAGAAATAATGAAAGATGAAAGAAATAAAGCCATGTGTGACCATGGAGAGCTATGTAGGATTCAAACTGTGAGCTAACACTCTGTGGGGAAAGATGTGTTTTAAACAGTTGGACGTATTGGGTTATCGTAGACACACATTTGAAACCCTTCTCCATTTCACCCCCGAGTCAAATTCAAAGAAAGAATTGTGTTCTTCATAGAAACAAAGAGTATCAAAATCATACAGCTTTTATGATGATTTCCATCTAAGGTTATATAAACACGCAGTATGATTTTGCACACATTTCTTTTCCTTACTGGGCTTTCCAAAGTTTCCAAGAAAAATTAGCAGAGAATTCCAGATGTTCTCCAGAGATTGAATTTTATTTCTTCTCTAATCCAGAACTCTTAAGTTGATCAGATTCTCCAGTTTCCTCTCTGTCTCTGTCTTTATCATCTCTGCCTCTGTTTCTGTCTGTCTGTTTCTCGTTTATTAAAGGATGATGTCTAGGTTATATATACCATCAAAATAAATGAGACAACAGAACTTCTTTGAGTAGTTTATGGTTTAAAGAAAGATATAAACAACATAAGATACAATAAGATACATTTAAAAATTTTAGAATTTTGCTATTTTAGGGAGATGAATTTTTTCTGAGACAATCTTGCTCTGCAGCTCAGGCTAGCTTTGGAGTCTCTTTCCTTATTCTATCAAGTGCTGAGGTTACATATGTGTATCACCATATCTAGATGAATTTTTATGCTTAACTCCCAAAGACTCTGGGCTCTGCTCAGTCAAGGATCCAGAATCTAGGGGCTGGGGAGATGCCCAGTTGGTAAAATGTCTGATGCACAAGCATAAGGACCTGAGTCCAATCCCCAGAACCCATATGAAAAACAAAACAGTGTTTGGTAGTATGTGTTGACCTAGAGTTGGGGAGATGGAAACATAATCAGCCAGTTCCAGACCAATTAGAGACCTTGTCCCAAGAAAATAAGATAGACAGAACCTGAAGCCCAATACCCAAAATTGACCTCTGACCTCCCTATGCACATGAATATATGTTCATGTGTATCACCCACATAAAATACCCACTCAGATACAGTGGCATGCATGTGTGTTCATTTGTGCACATACACACACAAACTTGAATTTTCTCTAACCTGTTTCATTTGCTTTTAAGTAAATAGCAATTCTGTTTTGGAGACCAAACCTGTTGCTTCTAAGTGATCATGACTTCCCCATCTCACTGCCATAAATCAGTTTATCAGAAGATACTGCCATTTATAGAGGAATATTTAATCATTTAATCCAGCAACATGGCTGCTTTGAGAAAGGGTAACAGTGAAAGAGTTGTGTGATAGCCAAGAAGGGATCAAATCCAAGGGTCTACTATATGAAGGGATAACATTCAGAGGCCTGTGTTGTCCAAACGGAATGTAGAAAGAATGTTAGTACACACCTTTAATCTGTAAGACAGAAAATGTGGAAGCAAACACAGGAAGCAGAGCTCAGAAGGAGTCAGTGTCAGACAGGAAATGATGTCTGAGATGAGTCAGAGTGAGGACATGCTCAACTCTCATAATAGAAAAGCAGGCTCTCAGTTCAGTCTGAGGCCAACAGAGGGTAAGACACAGAGGCAATATGAGGCAGGCAGTCTGAGGTAATCTGAGGAGTATGAGGCAGAGACACAGAGGCAGTTCAGCAGAAGAAGTCAGTATCAGACAGAAAGAGTGAGTCAGTTTGAAGCTGAGCAGAGCAGTTCAGAGAAGTTGGGAGAGTCAGCCAGAGCCTGCCAGAGTCAGTAGAGTTCAGTTAGAAACAATGAACCAGTTCAGAAGGTTAGTTTGAACCAACAGCTTGGAGAAGAGTTTGAGCCAGAACAGCGAGTAAGTAGAACCAATCAACTAGGAGAGTCAGAATTCAGTCCAGTCCTGAGTTCAGAAGGAAGGCTAGTCAGAGTAGCTCAGTCAGCAGTAAGTCTCTGAGACTGAAATATCTAGATTGTATGGAGGCTGAAGTCTTCCAGTTCTAAGTTTAAACCTTCTAGATTGTACAGAGGCCAAGGCTGTAGCTTTCCAAGTCTAGACTCAAGGTTAGACTGCATGGAGGCTGAAACGCTCCAGGGCTCCAGGACTAGGACCAGTAATTGAATTAGGCAAAGAATAAACCGAATTCTGCCTGGAACAGGAGTTATGGTATGAGCTGTCATGTGGGTGCTGGGAATCAAACCTGGGTCCTCTGGAAGAGCAGCCAGTGCTCTTAACCACTGAGCCATCTCTCCAGCCTCTCAATATGATTTCTTAATTTCTATTTATGGTATTGAATTATATGCCTAACTGTGATTTTTTTCATTTTCTTTTCTTTTTTTGTAGGTACATGTATGTACACATGTCGGGGGAGCGCATGTCCACATGTGTGCGTTAAGATCAGAGGTCACCATCAGGTATCATCTTCAATCAATGCATTTTTGTTTCTGAGACAAAGTCTCCTGTAGACCAAACTGTTCTTGAAATCATCGTGTATTTAAGGATGCTATTGTGTTCCTGCCTCTACTTACAGACAAACATTTTTGCTGACTAAGTTATCTTCCAAGCTGATTTTCTTATATTTAGCTTGTAACGTATTTAAACTTTTTTGATATGTCAGTAGATTATTTCCACCAAACAACTGGGGAAACGTCAACTATGCTTGCTTCAACTCTCTCTGCTTCCAGTCTGTGTTTCTGTTCTGGGACTCAAATCACACTGAAGCTCTGTTCTTTCCTCCTCCTCCTCCTCCTCCTCCTCCTCCTCCTCCTCCTCCTCCTCCTCTTCTCCTCCTCCTCTTCCTCCTCCTCCTCCTTCTATATTGAAAAATGTATATTTAGAATTAGCCAATTGGAGTCAGTTTAGATTTTTCTTTTTTTTCCTTTCAATCTGCTCCCCCACCCCCACCCACCCACACATTTGCTTCCTTCTGGACAAGGTATCACTAGATAGTCCAGGCTAGCTGTGGATTGGCATCTTTCTACCTTAGCTTGACAAGTGCTGGGATTATTGGTTTGTCTCCACACCCAGCAAATGGTCCCAGTTGTGACTAACTAGAAGCCATCACATATGTGCCTGCCTCCTCACCAGGCCTGATCAGGATCTTGACCGCTTCAGTGTCACAGCTTCTTCACAGCCTTTGCCTCAGGTGCTTGTTGGTCTTCAGAGTCACATTTCACACAAGCATGTTGTTGTCTTCGCTCTTCTTCATGCCAGGCTCAGTGGCCTGGGAGCTTTATGATGGTGTTGCGGCTGGGCACGTTTGTTTTGGAGGGCTTTTCTGAGGATAGACAGGCTGTGGAGTCTGGGCCGCTTAAGGTGGGTGATGTGCTTACGTTTCTTTCCAGCTGCAGACGCCTTTCGGCATTGCCTTTTTGGCTCTGAAAGCTTTCCACTATGCTTAACCTGTTAGTGTAACTTTGTTCATTTTTAGGGTCTGCTTTGAGGAAGTACCTGAGTAATTGACACAGGTAAAGCAGGATGTGGCTTGAGGAAGCAGACAATAAGATCATATCTAGGACTGACTTGTCCACATCCTGGAAGGCGGACAGGATGTTATTTTGTTGGCAGGTGGAGCAGAAAGTTTGTGGGAAATGGCATCGCTTCTGCTTAGTATCTACCTTGTGTTGAAACAAGGAAATAAACCACTAGAGGGCAATATTTTGAAAAGTAAAGTAACAGAATAGAAAACTATGGGGCCGTGGGGTCCAAAAGACAGTGGAACTGGCTGATTATGGCTGAAGTGTTAATGTTCTGCAGAGGAATAATGGCAGATGGAAGGTCAACAATAAAAGCTGAGAGCAGGAGCCAGGTTCTTCAGCTATGGCTTAAGAAGTCCTGCAAATGGCAGCACCTCCAGACATTCAGATGCACAGCTAAAGAAGATGAGCTCTGGTGGGGAAGATCTTGAGGAAAGGTTGTGGGAGTGAGGGTGAGCACTGCCCTGGCTTCAAGAGCAACTGCAACAGGGGCTGCGAGCTATTGCTCCCCTTTTTGGAGCTTTCCCTTGGGAACAAGATCCACAGGCTCATGAAGAGGCTGCTCCCCAAGCGTGTGAAGAAGAATGAGTTGTGGAAGAGAAGTGGCAGGTTACAGCAGCCATGAGGAAACACTTTCAGACCTCCAGCTTCAGTCAAAGTCACTACTCAAGGACCACGGCCACTGGCCTCTGGGGTCCACTACTGTGGGATTTTACATGACATGAATGACTAAGCAAGTCTGCTCTGGAGATACAGGACTCTCCTGAAGCTGGCTTGGCTCAAGGACTTGCCAATTTGCTTTACAAACTTTCCTTAGACTGTGTTGATCATCCATCCATCACATGTACCCTCCCCTTCTCCTTCACTTGGGGCCAGGCTTGCATGACTGATGACTCACGCAGCCGTCCCCAGCTTCTTCCCCATTTTCTCTCATTTCCAGTGATCCTCAAACACTCCATCCCTTCTTAGCATCTACTTCTCAGAAGACATCACTTTTTCTGCTATCCCTAATTTCTGTTAAGCCCACTCAGTGAATGGTTCTTTTTTTAATTTCAGAGCGTATATTTTTCAGTCCTTGAATGTAGGTATGCATGGCTCTTTTTTTATAGTTTCCATTTTTCTGTCAACATTCTCTATTTGCCATCCAGCCATTTTTCAAGTGCTTTTTCATCAGTTCTTTAATAGAAGGGCAAATTCCAATTTCTTGTCGAGACGAGTGTTTTATTTAAAATAAAACTGCACAGTGGCAAACATGTCAAATGTCCTTCACTTTGAGAACGTCAAGATTTAAACCATTTAATTATAAGGAAATATTTTTTTCTAATGAATGCTTTATTCAAAATCAGGATCTCCCCCAAGCAGAAAACTTTTGCGTACAGTTACTCGGTTTAGAAACAGCCAAAAATACAATTAAAAAAACTGAGATTCCAAAATTATGATTCAAAGCATGCAACACTGGTGCTGAACTCTTTTTATCCGGTCACATTTCAGTCGCTCACATTTGTTAAAACAGTGACGGAGACAGAAAGGTTTTATCTGAGTTCTTTCCTTCTGTATGCCACCCTTCCTAGAAGATACAGAAACGGCACTGGCTGGGAAGTTCAAACTTCAACCATGTCTGCTGCATCTCAAACTGGGCAACTTTATGTATTTTCTTATAGTGTTATTTTTTTCAAAGATCTGATTTTTAATTTTTTTCAAAATTTCTTTCAAAACTCTTCAAAAGTTCTACTATTTGTGTTCACAAGCAAAGCCCAGAGTACTTTAAGAGGCAAGACATGTGACTGCTACGAGGTGGCATTTTGGACTATGCCTTCATACTCTGGCCTCTATGAGCAGGTCTTTAGTAGCAGCAGGGAAGAACTGCCTAGAGACCCTGATTTCTGAGCGTGCAGCCATGTCCTTACTGACAGTAAGGACAAATAAAATTCAAAGCCGTGACTCATTCACCTGTTCTATCTTCAGAGACAATCTCACTTTCTGTTTAGGTCTATACAGTCCTGCCCATCCTGCCCAGGAAGGAAATCAAGGAAGAAACTGTGTACTGCTTCTTACTTTTACATTGCTCAATAATTAGAAGACTGCTATAGCCAACAAAGGCCACTGACTTGCAAGTAAAAACATATAACACAGGCTGTAAAAAATAATGGAATTTGTGAAGCCAAAATGATGAACATGATTTAATGAAATGATAGGAACAGTAATTCGGTGTGGTTTCAGCCTACTGTCGGTTCATTTTAAACTATCATTTTTTCTTTGTTTGGATGGGTTAGTGTCTGATACTTTTCTGAGTCATTGCCAACATTATTTTATCTAGGATCCCTGTTGTGGAAGTTTATTTCTGTATAAAATGTTTTATGTGCTGTTGGGTGAGGGGCTAGCTTAGGTCTTGGCGTTCCATGTTGTCTGTAGGTGTTGTTAGATTTCTGTGAGGGATGTTTAATTGTGTATGATCTGCACCTGAGGAGTTCTGACTCAAAAGCACCTCAGCTCAGATGCTCAGGGTTCCACTGTGAGTATGGCACTGGCCATGACAGTGGTTCTGTCTGCTGAGGTCTGGCTGGGTTTGCATCTATGAAAATGCCCCCTTGTCTTCTTGGCTGAATCACTACAGCAGTTAACTGCTACAGATCCCATATCCAATAGGGATTTTCTCTTAACTCCAAAGAGATCTTTTCAGTGGCTTCATAATCATAGGGATTAACACAAACTGCCTGCCTACAATAACTACTTGTCTAATATACTCTGTGAGTACATCTATAAGGAACAAAATGAAGGCAAATTTACAAAGCTCTTAAAACATACATCGACTTTATGAGGTCAGTAATATACGGAAAAGATTACCTATAAGTTACATTGTCACCCAATACAGAAAGTATTATTAAAAATAACAGCCACAGTTCATCTTAAGATCAAGGAATGTGATCATGCCTCAGGGTTTTAGAAAGAATAATGTTCTTTTTTTCTGGGATAATAAGTTTCTAGGATAATCATCTTATTTAATGACTATTAAATAAGAAATCAAAAACCAGTGAGATGGCTCAGTAGGTAAAGTTGCTTGCTGCAAAGCCTGACAACCTGAGTCTGATCTTCAGGAACCAACATGGTGGAAGGAGAGAACTGACTCCCACAAGTTGTCCTCTGACCTGTACACACGCACACCATGGCACATACAAGCACACACACACCATAAATAAAACATTTAAAAATGTTTTTTTTATTTGGTGTATGAGTGCTCTGCATGTACACTTGCATGCCAGAAGAGGGCATTGAATCCTGTTATAGATGGTTGTGAGCCACCATGTGGTTGCTGGGAATTGAACTCAGGACTGGAAGAGCAACCAGTGCTCTTCGTCACTGAACCATCTTTCCAGACCCATAAACAAAATATTTTAAAAAATTTAAAAATTTGGAAAACATTAGAGGAAGCTGGGTGAAGACTCTGTAGGAGTCTTCTGAAGGAAGTCTGTGAAATACTTTTATAATGCTAGTTCTCATCTCTGCTGTGAAGGAATTAGCTTGAGTCATTTAGCAATTCCTTTAAAAAGAAAAAAGTTTGCACTCTTATTTTATGTGGCAAATTAGACATCCCTTATCTGAAAATTCAAACTCCAATGTGCTTCAAATCCCCAAACTTTCAGATTGTTGGTTTAATGCTACAGTGAAAAATATCTCGTGTGATAGATGACTATCAAGATGCATAAGTACTAAAAACATATAAAATTACCTTCAGGTACATACAGATATATCGAAAGCATAAGTGAATTAATTTTGTGCTTGGTTTTGAGTCTCAATCCCATGAAATTTTATTAACCATATGCAAATATCCCAACAATTAAAAAATACGAAATCTGAAGCATTGCCAAGCCCAACATTTTGGATATGAGATATGGTCTCTTCCCTTCCTTGATGAGCCCATCTTGCTCTCATTGTTTCTGCAGCCACTTCTCTACTGATGAGAGTAAGCTCGCACCCCCTGCTAAAACTTTTCCCCAGAGCTTCAGTTGCCTGTTGGCATCAACTCCTCAGTGCCCCATGGACCTTAAGGTCAATTTGCCAAAAATGGAACCAAGAATCATTGCCACTACTTTAACCACATTAGCTGTTAAACACATCATCTGAGGTTGGAGATGGCTTAGTTGTTAAGTTGCTGCTTTAGGATGGGTGCAAACATTTGGACCTGAGTTCAGATCCCTAGACTCACTCAAAAACCAGACACAGTAATCCCATTGCTGGGGGCTGGGAGTTAGGAAGATCCCTGGGGCTTGTGGGCCATTTAGGCAGACTGTGGGATCAGTGAGAGATCCTGCCTCAAAACTAAGGTGGAGGGTTAGGGTGAGGTGGCCTAGCCAGTGGAGGTTCCTGCCACCAAGCCTGAGGACTTGAGTTGCATCCCTGGGACAAACACGGTAAAAGGAGAAAGCCAAGTCTTCACAGGATGTCCTCTGACCTCCACACTCATGCTATGAAACACACACAATAAATGAATAAATGTTAAAAACAAAAAAAAAAAGGCGAAGACTGACCAGGCAGTTGAGCGGTTAAAGACACTTGCTGCCAAGTCTTATCACCTGAGTTTGAGTCCCAGAACCCACGTGGTGGAAGGAGGGAAGTTGTCCTATGACCTTTTTGCCTTCTCCCCAGTAAATGAATGTTTTTTTAAAAAACAAAACAAAACAAAACGAAACAACAACAACAAAAAAAAAAAACCCAAGGTGGAAAAGTGATTGGAAGAAGGCGCCCAGCAAGGCTTCCTGGCCTCCATATGCACGTGTGCACACATGAACTATATGAATGCACACACAAATAGTCTACATTAACTCTGAAAAAGTATCCAGCCAGCAAGTATAACTATTGGTTTTTGTTTTTTATTTAAATACTCCATCCACTTTTCTCTTTGGACTACCATCGTCTGCACAGAAGTATCCCAATTTGAGTCCAATAGCTCCCCCAACTATATTTCCTCAACATGCTGCCAGGGCTCTGTGCATCTCAGAGCTATCTCTTGAGTGGTTTCTCATTATGTAGAAAGTACAAGCTCTCCTTGAACTTGGCTTTGCCTCCATCACCCGTGCCCCTTCTGGACACTCGGTGTTCTCTGCTTCAGTCTCCCACAGTTGAAGTTTGACCTCCAGCCTTGAGTCGTGATGCTGTCTCCTTTGATGGCGGTACCCCTAGCATTCTTGTCACCTATGAATTTCTCTCTTCTGTCAGCTCAGAAGGTACTTCAGGATGTCACATCTTAATTTCTGATGTCAAGATAAAGGGCCCTTCTCTGAACTCTTGGAAGTTGCCAGCCTGATTTTTTTGCTCAGGTTACCATCATGGTTTCTTTAGTTTATCTTATTCATTTTATTTTTTTGTGCTACATTTTGTGTCTTGTAAGAAAATGAACAGTAGTCCATTACAAATACTCCTGATGAACACTAGGGGTCAGTCATATCATTTAGGTGAGCAAATAAATGGCCTGAGACACAGCTGTTGGTCGGGGTTTTGTTTGTGCTTTTGTCTTTTTTCTTTGTCTTTTCTCTCTCTCTCTCTCTCTCTCTCTCTCTCTCTCTCTCTCTCTCTCTCTCTCTCTCTGTGTGTGTGTGTGTGTGTGTGTGTGTGTGTTTATTTTTATTGAGACAATGTCTTATTATGTAGTCCAGGCTGGCCTAGAACTTATGTAGACCAGGCTGACCGCAAACTCACAGAAATCACCTTCCTCTGCCTCCCAAGTGATGGGATTAAAGGTGTGTGTGACCGTGTCCTGCCTTAAACTTAGTTTTTAAAATATTCTGATCCCTGACACCTATCTAAATCTTGGGGTTTTTAATTTTTCATGAACTAAATTTTTATTTTTAAAAGATATCAACTTTTTATACCTACCTAGGTTCAACCAGGAACAGTTAAACCCTTAATTAAAAGCCACACTGCTGGATATTACTTTGCAACTGCTGGCTAATATTTGCTGGGTCCCAAAACAAGGCATGTTTTATTTGAAAAAAATCATGGAATTTGAGGAAAGGGCTGGAAACTGTCATTTAAATTTTTCTTCAATCTTCGCATAAGATATGTACTGTAGCCTTCACTATAAGAGGAGTAAATGTTTTACTATCTATTCACAGTAGACTATGAAAGAGGCTTGACAAATACACACAAAAAACAATTTTACATCAAGCACAAATATTTAGAAGGTGTTTTGAAAATGAATTCTTTGTAATGTTTTAATTATTCTTAAATCTTTTTGTAAAAAAATTATATTATTATCTTATACGTATGGGTGTTTTTCCTGCACGCATATTCATGCATCATGTGCATACAGTGCTTGCAGAGGTCAGAAGAATTCGTTGGATCCCCTGGGACTGGTGTTGCAGATGGTTGTAAGTTGCCATGTGGGCGCTGGGAATTGGATCTAGGTCCCTGGAAGAGCAGCCAGTGCTTCTTAACTGCTGAGCCATCATCTCTATAGCCCCTTACGGTTATTATAAACAGACTCTTAAAAAAGTTTTCTTTTTTCTTTTTCTTTCTTTTTTTTTTGTTTTTACAACCATGCATGGCGGCGTACACCTTAATCTCAGCACTTGGAAGGCTGAGGCAAGTGGACCGCTATGAGTTTGAGGCCAGCTTGGTCTACATATCAAGTTCCGGGTCAGCCAGTGCTACATGGTGAGACTCCATCTCAAAAAGTTTTTACATGCATATATTTATTGTATATGTGTGCTTGTGTGTGTTCCATAGCAAGCGTGTGGAGGTCAGAGGACAACTTATTGGAGTTGGTTCTGTATTTTCAACATGTGAACACCAGGGATTGAAAGGTCATTAGACTTGGTGGCAAGAGCCTTTACCCACTGAGCCACCTCACCAGACCCTAGAAAGACTCTTAGTAACTATCATTTTTCTTCTCAAACATAGTAACTTTCTGGCTTATCAGCATGGTAAGTGGCTCCACTCCCATCTAGCTTTTTAAAACTCAAGTATGATCATCCTTGATGTTTCCTGTTCTCCTAGAATCAATATCCAAGTTATTGGAAAAATCAATTGATTTTTGCCCCTAAAATATCTGCGTAATTTGTCCACTACCCTAGCTCTGTCAACCCTCTAGTGCAAGTCACCTGCCACAAGAGCCTTCTTACTCTCTCTGCCCAAAAGAGAGCAACTCCCTTCTAAATCAGTTCTGTGAGAACTTCAAAGAACACCCTTGGGTAAAGGTCACCTGAAAATGGAAAGAATCCAAGGAAGTACACGTTCTGAAAGGCACTAGGAAACACTTGAGGTGGCCAGTCCTAGGAACGTCCCAAAGCCATCAGTCCTAGCACTTCAAGAAAAGAGAACTGCTGTCCCCTATTACAGCAGATGTGACTGGCAATGTTCTTTTCTTTGTTGGATGCTAAATGTTCAGAACTGCCAAAATGGGGCTACTTACATTAGTGAAAGAACACGGTGTCTTGAAAGCAATTCTCCTGTGGCAATCATGCTTTTTGTCATCCAGTGGCTGCAGCTTTTGAAGATAATTGAAAATGTCATCTTCTTGTTTTAATCAGCTGAACCCCTTTGCAACTCACCTTGGAGATCATTTATTTGGTAACCCCTCCTTCCAGAGAATTTATAGTGATTGAGTTAGAAACAGAGAAGACTTTTTTCTTTTTCTTTAAAGAGGGTAGAACTTCTCCCATAAAATTTCCTGGCTACAATATATTATTGTAGATCAATTGTAGATATTGTAGATCAATATATTAAATCTTCCTGGAAATGTATTTTTATTTAGTAGACCACCTCTAACCTGAAACTAGAATGTGTTTGTACTTTGTTGCTTCATTTCACAGAGAAATGGGGGGATGGTGTGTTCCTGTAGTCTTCAATTTTCCTGGTCTCTGGGGCTTCCTAATTCTAGTTGTTTTTCACTATGTTCTTTGATTGGACATGTTCTTTCATCTTCCATCTAGGACACAGAGAGACTATTAGGTGCATGTAACTGTTGCAAATAATATCCTACTTAACGCTTTTAATGCATAGAAGTGTCTAGTGTAATGCTGGGGCTTCATGCATGCTAGAATTACATCTTCAAATAAACTACATCCTCAGTCTCACTTTTTCCAATATTTTTAATAGTCACATAAAAGCATTTTATTTTATTTATTTTTCCTTTTCCATTTGTGTGTTGCTGGGGGTGTACATGTGTGTGTGTGTGTTTGCATGTGTGTTGGGGAGTGCACAAGGATTTGTCTGTTTGCATGCATGAAGAGACCTGAAGTCAGTAATCAACCTCCATTGCTCTTCTACCTCCTAATGGAAGCCAGGTCTCTCAACCAAACCCAGAGCTCCCTAATGTTGCTAGCCTTGTGAGCCAGCTTGCTCTGGGGATCTCCTGTCTCCATCTTTTGAGACTGGAATTACAAGAAGGCTGTCATTCTCACGTGGCATTTACATCAGTTCTGGGAATCTGAACTCTGGTTCTCACACTTGAGTGCTCAGCATTTCAACCACAGACCCTTCCTCAGCTTAAAATAAAGTAGTTTGAAAGTTTTTATCCTAACAAAAGATATCTTTCCTAAGATTGAATAAAAAGGGATAGAACATCTATCGATAACAGTACCCTACTGCATAAATAGAAATCACTTATATCATTCCTTAATTTAATACGCAGTTAGTAATGTTGGCTGTTATTTATTGAACATTTTCTGTGTCAGTCTCTGAATCAGGCACTTGAATGTTTTCTCATTTAACCTAGGTAGTTTTCACATCATCTCCAACAAGTTTGGTTTACAACTAAAGGAAGTGAAATTGTTAACGTTAAATAACTCCCCAAAGACACAGTCAGCATGTAACAGTGCAGGGATTCCAACCCAGTTCTTTTTGGGACCAAAATGTATTTGTTCACTTGCTTCCAGCCACCCATATTTGCTTCCTTTTATACCTCTCATTCTCAAGTAGATCCTCATAAGAATAATTTTAAAATTTCAAGTACTTTTGGAGATTTTGAAGTTTTATATTTTCAATAAGTTAGCCTAAGATACATTTAAACATAGAGGACATATCTGAGCCAAGTGTAAAGTTTTAGAAAATACTTGCTAGATTGTCTTTTAAATTATATCACCAGACATAGAAAATGCTTCTCAGTATGAGAACTTAGGAACCTTTAAAAAGACATTTGTGTGTGTGTGTGTGTGTGTGTGTGTGTGTGTGTGTGTGTGTGTGTGTTGCACAATGCATGTACAGATCAGAGGACAACTCTTGGAAGTTTGTTCTCTACTACTCTGTGGATTCTGGGGATAAAACTGAGGTCATCAGGCTTGGCAGCAAGCATCTTTGCTGGCTAAGCCATCTCACAGGCTCTGGTACTCCTTTAAATAATAGAAAAATCTGAACTAATATCTGTATTCTATATATAGATTTTATGTATGATTCTGTGCCCACGATGATTGATAGTAAAGCCACAGGCTTGTAGGTCATTCGTGTGTGTGTATGGGGAAGATCCTATAGCTCTCTGGAGCCTAAAAAACCTCAAAGTCCTTTGATCGGATTATCAGAGAAGCATTGAAAGTTTAGAGGGGTGAACATTGCCTCAGTACACTAACATGGACTACGAACTAAAGGACAGATGGCTGGAAGTAAAGAAAAATATTTCTTGAGGCTCAAGATGTTGCTATATAGACTGATGATTAGAACAATTTATAATCACAGCTATTGTTTCAGGGGAGAAAAGGAAGATAAATGTAACTCATGACAGTTAATTCATCACTAATTTCCACCATTTTCCTCTTTCTGCTGATATTTTAACCTATTTTATTTTATGCGTATAAGTGTTTTGCCTGCATGTATGTTTGTGTGCCATGTGTGTGCCTGATGCCTGAGGAGGCCAGAAGAGGGTGCTGGAACTGGAGTTAAGAATGGTTGTAAGCCATGGGTGATCTAGACCAAACCTGAAAAGCATCAAGTTCTCTTAACCTCTGAGACATCTCTTCAGCCTCCACTTTCTGTTAATTTCTAAGAACTTTACTTTATACAAGGAATGCTGGACATGTACTGGGTACAGGAAGCACACACATAATTTAATCCCAGCACTCTGGAGACAGAGGCAGCAGATCTCTGAGTTAAAGCTAGCTTGGTCTACAAAGTGGGTTCCAGGTGAGCCAGCTCCACAGTGAGACCCTGTCTGAAAAAAGAACAGAGTTGCACATGAGATTAAAATTTCACTGGAGACTAAAAATATTGTTCATTTAAACTATGGCTAGAGTTATATAGATGAATAAATTATATTTTCACCTTTATTTTGGTTCCAGAGAAAATGTTAAAAATCAACTCAGTCTTAATCACCAAATATGTATTTTCTTCCTCTTACTATGTTTTGGTCATATGATAAGCTGTTGTATTCACTTGTAACAGGAAAAAATAATACTTAAGAATTAGGTGCCATGCAAATTAAAGGAAATTATTTTGTTTTGGTTATAAAGAACTTATATTTAGAATTTTAAATTATCCACCCCAGGGGTAAAAGCCTAAGAAATCCTTTTAAGTATTTAACTCTTTCAATATGAGCAAGTTAAAATAATTTAAAGCCATCTACTTGGAACTTTTAAGAAGCCAGAGAATTTTAGAGCTTAAATAAGTAAGTTTAACAATAATAGACAGGACTACAGGCTTCTGAAGAGGGTTTGGGTTCCCTTCCTTGTTGATGGAGCGCAGCAGTGCTGTTGAGAGGGAAGTAACACCCACTTAAAGGAGGTAAGAAAGTGAAGTTTTGTTTTGTTTCACACCCCAGCCTAACTTTGAGGCATGAGGTTGGTCAGATGACACCTTTTGTAATTACAGTGGCAGATGCTGGGCTGTGCAGAGTCCCAAGAGAATTTCAGGCTGTGAGCTTAAGATCCCAGTTTCTCTTTGATATGGAAGGGTGGAGAATCCTCCCCTGCTTCCCAACACCCATCACTGTTCCTCTTTTAAAACTTCAGTCTCAGCAAAATACTACAAAAGTGGTTTCTGTTTGTTTGTTTGTTTGTTTGTTTCAATACCTCTTTTCATTAACCCTGGGCCTTCCAACATCATATTTCTTTATTAATAATTTATTCATTCTTCTTTGCCCATTTTCTTTTTTCATGTTCTATTTCTCAGTAACTTTAGCCAACATTTAATTGTTTGGTAGTTATAGAATACAACTGCTATTTAAAGTAGCACTTCTCATGAATCTTTTAAAATTTGTAAGGTTGGCCTTCAGAGGCTGCAGTTTCATTTTCTTGGGGTCAACCAAGCATGAGTCAAAAACACTGAAAACAAAATTGAAACTCACTGAGCATGATCAGGCCTTTTCCTTGTCATTCTCTGAACAATACAGCATAGCGCGATTTGCAGGTATTTATATTATATCAGTTACCATAAGAAAACTTGAGCTGCCTTAGAGTACATGGAAAGACTTGTGTGCTACAATTGTTGAACCTACATTTTTCAGTTCCTGGGGATCAAGCCCAGGGCCTTCTGTTTGATGAAGAGTCTATCACTGAGTTGTGTCCCTAACCTACCTGCCATTTTAATAAGGGTCTGAAAAGCTGCAGATGTTGGTATCCACGGTGAATTCTGGAACCAATTCCTTGCTGATATTGAAGGATGCTTGGAACTGTTATGTAATCATACCCTGCTGAACTTTGTATATGGCTCAGTCTCAATCACTGAGATCTTTTGAACCTTATTTGGAAAGCATTTAGGTAATTGTTAAAAGCTACTTTACTTTTTTTCACCTTATTCTTGTACACTGTTTTCTCAATGTGCATAGCTTTAAATTAAAAAAGAAATATATATATGTGCATATATATACCATATATATGCACATATATGTGGTATATGTATCTCAACCATATATCATATATACATATATATGTGTGTATGTATGTATGTACATATGTATCATACTATATGTACGATATATGGTATAGATACATATACCATATATGTATGTATATATGGTGTATATATATATGTATATGCTGTATATACATATATACATGTATATATGATATACATATCTTTTGTAAATTTAAAGCTATGCACATTGAGAAAACAATGTATAAAATATACATTTTTGTAAAAAATACATATATGTGATATATACATATGGTATGTTTGTCTGCATGTATATTTGTGTACCATGTACATACCTGGTACCTATGGAGGCCAGAAGAGGGTGTTAGATCTCCTGGAACTGGAGTACCAGACAGCTGTGAGCCACCATGTGGATGCTGTGAACTCTGGAACTCTGTGAACTCTGTTCTTACGTGTCCTCTGCAAGAACATCAAATGTTCTTAACTGCTGAGCCATCTCTCAAACTTCTTAATTTTTAAATTACATTTTTATTTGTGTGTGTGTGTGTGTGTGTATGTTCTCTCTCCACCAAGTAGGTCTTGGGGATCAAAATCAGGTCATTGGGCTTAGTGGCAAATGCCTTTACAAGTTGAACTATCTCATTACCCCCTACGATGTTCTTTTTAAATGTGGAAGTTTATTGATTATTGATTAAAGTTTGGGTTTATTTTCCTGCTGTTTTATTTGAAAATACACATTTAGGTAATTTTCCAAAATGACAATCAGCAGGGACTCTGATCATACAAAACAGGTTTACCAGATTGATACCTTAAAAAGAAAAAGAAAAAAGAAAACAAATCTGAACACCATCTAAGATTACCCAAAGAGGACTGACTTGCCAACACCTCAGAATATATGCAGGTGATTGGAGTCTGAAAATGCATCCTACTTTGAACCTGATCCCAGTCTCACAGTTTACGTACCCAGCCTCATATCTGCTCAGGGCTCGAGGACTCTGCAAACAGTGGCAACATAAAAACCTATGTTAGGGTGTTGATGCATGGATTCTTGGGTCCTGTATGCTGCTGGAACGTTTCATTCAGGCACAGTGATAGTTAGGCAAGCATTGCTTGTATGCCATCTCCTTTTCTCACAATTTCAGATCATAAAATCCTGCATTTACAGATTTTATCTGGTATTTCTTGATTTCTAGGAGGACCTAAGTCAGGGTCATTCTCAGTTATTCCACAAATAAATCTGAAGTGTGGTGCATATAATACACTCAGAAGTGAAGGAAACGCTATAAACCCTTGATTGAACAGAAACATTCACAGTCAGCCCTCCCCTTCTTGGCATCCATGAGGGATCCTGCTACATTCCTGTTTCACAGCTTAGCTTCCAGGTAGGAACTAGGCTCAGCGGTAGGGCTTGAATGCAGCATGTACAGGGCCCTGGTTCCAGTCCCAAGCACCAGCGCCATGATCAAACCAAACCAGACAATTCAGCCAGACCCACTTGATTTCCACTATAGAGCTTTTAGCCCTGACCCTCTAAGTCCCCTTCTCATCTTGCACATATTAAACACATTTGGATAGCTCATCCTTTCCTTCAATGAATTCACTTT
The DNA here is from genome assembly GCA_026225945.1 of Cricetomys ansorgei. NCBI lineage: Eukaryota > Metazoa > Chordata > Mammalia > Rodentia > Nesomyidae > Cricetomys > Cricetomys ansorgei. Next base: position 45,039,871 of record JAMJFZ010000242.1, on the reverse strand, counting down.
CAGAATAAAAAATGAGAATTTTAATATTGTGAGAATGACTGACAATTTGTCATCCCCGTGGCTGGGGATATATTTCAGTGGAAGTGTATCTGCCTGGTGTGCTCAATGCCTTGCGTATGATCCTCTGCCCAGCAACCAACACTAACAAGTCAATCATCACTTATTGCAGGCACTGTATCTTACATGCTTTCTCATCTAATCCCTAGAACTACTTGTGAATAACGTATGCTCTCATTGTTCCTGTTTAACACATGAGGAAGCCGAGACTCAAGGAGAGTAGAACTTTGCCAGTTTGAAGCCCAGAAAGTGTGGGAAACTGAAATCTCTCTGGTCTCGCAGTTAGGTTTTTTTCTTTTCTTGCCTATTCCTTCACTCAATTCCCTGCTTTAATTGAAAACGAATGCACACTTTTTCCCATCATGTAGCTTACTAACAAAAAACCACTTACTTTGTGACTTTAAAAAATATACTCCTAGCTTTGTAGTGTGCCAAATTGACACAAAATCGTGAATTGGTTTTAAGAACACCTTTGGTTGTTTATCCACTCAACAAATGTGTGTGAGCCTAAGCAGTACAGCCTTTTGGTCGCCACCCAGTGGACCATCAGCTTATTTCTATTCTCTGTGAACTATAATTTGATGTTTCTTGTCTTATGCTTTCCTTTTGACTTTGGAAGACTCCATTCAAACTGAACTTTTGACTGCAGAACGTTCTAACAAGGCAGCTCTCTTGGTTTGTTGGAACATATCAGACAAGCCCTGTACTGCTGAGCAATGTCCTCAGTTCTCCACACGCAGACATCTGGCCTGTTCGTGATCTATTTGTACAACTGTATCTGATATATATATATATACATATATGTATATATATATATATATATATATATATACTTTCATTCTCCTCTACCATTGATTTCTCCTTTTTCTCAGGTGACAGCCATCAAAGCCATTGCACAGTTTGAATTTAATCTTATGAGATGAGATTGTACAGCGATTCTAGTGTCTAAGGACAGACATAAAATACTGTTTATGGCCTTAGTGGTAAACAAATATAAAAGCTAAACTGTAGTTAGTTGTTCAAATCTATGGTCATTATGCCTTATTACTAAATTTATTTTCCATTTTTGAGTGCTTCTCAGTGTGAATGTCTTTATTCTTGAGAAGGGAAGTGAGAACAAAATGTTTGATTTAATTAAGATGGCTCATACTACTTAATCAGTCCTTTTCAGATCCGCCTGACTCAAAGGCCTGCTTTAGCTTCATAAGTTATGTTTGCATAAAGAGAATAACCTCACTTTCTTAGATGCTCTATTTGTCCCATATATATTTTCACACAGTGCTACAAAAATAAATATGATGTAGTAGATGAAGAAAGTTTGTGTTACCTAGGTATTTGAAAGAGCTTAGCATTCTTAGTGTTCTGAATGGGAGGCAGTAGTAGGAGTAAGTAGGAGGCATAAGCTATTTTTTTTTCCTGCTCAGAATAATTTCTCATCTGTACAATTTATAGTTAGGCACACCACCTCATGCTCATAGTTCATGGCTTGATCGTGTGACTCAGACTATTTTTAAAGTATGTTTATTTATGTATATGTATGGAAAGGAATCACATCCCTTGGAGCTGAAGTCACTGGCAGTTGTGACTTGGTTGCTGGAAACTGAAATTTGAAAGAACTATATTTGCTCTTAATGGCTGAATTTTCTCCAGCTCTGACCCAGAACTCATAAACCCGAGGTAACTGCAAGTGGCTCAGAGGCAAACATATATGATCCCATCCATGTCAAGAAGAGTCAGGTCTGAGTTTTTCTCTATAGTTATAAAGCAATACATGCATCCTTTCTGTTGAGTTACTAAGTGGGTTGAAGTTCTGAATTGTTTTTTTACTTTGCTAATGTTTGGGAAGAATGCCTAATACTTTTAGAGAAAAGCAGAAAAGGGGAAAAGATCCATTTATGATGACACTTAAGCATCTAGGTTCAAATATGCTTCTAAATCCTGCTTGATTCTGATTATTTTTTCATATTAGGTAAACTCTTTTTTTCTTGTACTAATTTGAATTAGGGTTTTGTTATTTGCAGCCAAAATGGTCCTGACAAATACAAAGAATAAAAAGGTAGAGAGATTGGGGGAAGTACATGGTAGCGTTAAGCTGCTTGAAACTTAGTCTCCTTGGTGACAGCCAGCACACATACGAAGCAGATGATGAAATGCCAAAATAGACTCTATGTAATTTTAGCAAATACCGAGATTAATTTTCTCTGAAGTGCCTGGAATAGGAGATCTTGCAGAATGAACAATCAGAAACAGAATAATGAACAAGAAAAACATTTTGAAAGGATAAATAAAGTCTAAGGGTGGAGATTTCAGGTAGGGAAACATTGATAGAAAAAACAACCCTGAGATGTGAGTGCACATGTTGTGGGCAGAGGATAATATACATATGAACCAAGCTAGAGTGGAGGGGTAGTGTTGCTGAAGGTGGAGTTCCACAGGCCAATGGGAACAGATTTTGAAAACCTAGGAAATCAACAGAAATTTGTAGTTTGGAGCCAGCAAGAGTACTCAATGGGTAAAGGCACTTGCCACCAAACCTGGCCTCCTGAGTTTGGTTCCAGAACCCACATGGTAGAAGGAGAAGAACCTATACCTGCAAGTTGTCCTCTGACTTCCACATACATGTGCCCATGTTCTGCCCAATATGTGTGAAAATAAAGCATCTTAATTGTAATTGTCTCAAAGATTTATTTTTATGTGTATGAGTGTTTTTGCCTGTATGTGTGTATGTATGTATGTGTATTGTGTGTGTACAATGCCCATGAAGGCCAGAAGAGGGCTCCAGATCTCCAGAGCTGGAGTTACATGTATGCTGCCATGTGGGTGCTTGGAACCCAACCCTGGTTCTCTGCAAGAGCAATGAGTGAGCTGTCTCTCCATCCCCTAATTGTAACTTTTTGTGTAGGCTTTGAGAAATCACTGTATAAATCTGAATGGGTAGTTAAATATTAAACAGGAATACCAATCTGACAGTGTGGTGAATGGTGGATAAACTGTGAATGTGGGAGATATTGAAGATGGTGTGACTCACCATTGCTGTGCTGAAATATAACAGACTTTGTCATCATACTATTTCTTTTCTTTTCTTTCTTTTTTTTTTTTTTCTGAGACAGGGTTTCTCTGATGTAACTCTGGCTGTCCTAGAACTCATTCTGTAGACCAGGCTGGCCTCAAACTCACAGAGATCTGCCTACCTCTGCCTTTTGAGTGCCGGGATTAAAGGTGTGCACCACCACTGCCTGGCTATCATATTATTTCTTAATATAATTTAAAATCATTTGGCTCACAAGAATGATGAGATGATGAAAAACTAGACAGAATTTTGTTTTTAGACTTGTTAATCAATGGTATAGGAATCAAATGCAATAAAATATACTGTATCCACATGCACAGGCATATACCTGTAACCCCAGGTATACCTGTAACCCCAGTTCCAGAGGCTAGGACAGAATGTCAGAGTTTGAGGATAGCCTGGACTACATAGAAAAACCCTATCTTAAAATGATGTGAGCACATCAGACTTTTGCACCCAGATCAGGATGTTCTAAGGTTTGTTAATTAGTCTAAAAATAAACTGCAAATCAACTGTTTGTCTCCTGGCCTTTAATAGCCACTTAGAGCCACAGGCTCCAGCAAGAATTTGCAACAGAATTTGAAAAGCAGAAGCAAATGTGGTTCTAAAATTCCTTACGCCTAACTACCTCACTGTCCTGCCTCCTAGAGGGGCTGGTAACCTATATCATATTTTGTCATCTAAGAAGTGGCTAGGTCAGTGAACATAAAATATGTTCCTATCTTGTATGTGTCTACTGTGTGAACAACAACAGAATGAATCAGCAAGCCATTTTTAAGTTTGTTTTCTCAAGGTGCTTTCCTCAGAAGAGAAATTGAATTCTCATTTACCTTGTAATGAAATGATACAATTTAAATACCACTATTGTTAAATATTGTTGTTTGTTTGAGACAAGGTCTTATGTTGTTCAGGCTCGTCTCAAACCCTTGGGCCCTAGAAATTTCCCTGTTACCTTTTGAGACAAGTAACTGGGACTATAAGCACACAACACTGTGACTTAGCTTGTTATAATTTGTAACATACTGATAATGTAGATAAATAAGCATAACCCAGTTCATTTGTTCAGTCTTATCTCCCTTTTCCCTCTAAGGATATCAGCTGCCTTGCCGCTCTTTGAACACTCTCTTCCTGGTCCCTCTGCCTTTAGCTACATACTTAGACCAGGACCTGGCCTATGACTTCCTCAAGAAATTTGTCACTGCCTTTCCAATATGAAGTAGTCTTCCCTATTATATGATTTTCCTAAAGCTATCTGGCTTTTGTTGATGAAACACACTATAATTATAGTCACTTCTTTTGGTCTGTCTTCATCATCACATTTAAAGTTTGAAGGAAAAGGAAATAGATCATTTATCCCCAGCACCCAGCACAGGACCCAACATACAATAACATTTTGATTTTTTACCAAAAAATTATATCAATATCATTAACAATCATATATATATGTGTGTGTGTGTGTATATACATACATATGTATGTATATGTGTATATATATATATATATACATACATATACTTGTACATATACATACATATATGAGATAATGGAAAATTGACCAAAATTATAAGCCACTAAACTATCTGTTTAATAAAGGTAATTTAAGAAAAGTAGCTGAGTGATTGCGAATGTGTTTTTTGTTCTTTCGTTTTTGAGATAGAGTCTCAGTATGTAGCTTAGGCTGACTTTGAACTCATAATCCTCTAGCCTCAGCTTCCCAAGTGGTAAGATTCAGGAATGTTCCATTAACCTGGCTGAAAATGTATTTGTTTATATGTTTTGTCTTGCAGTGCTTAAGAATTAAAGGATTTAAGAATTAACAAAATGAGCTAGAGGCAAGAGGTGTGAGCCCAGGGTGGACAGCCTACCTCTTTTGTCCTAAATCTTGTCCTGTCTTCAGTGTTCAATTCCTGCCACATTTATTTTCATTGAATCTTTTATTATTGCAGGAGCTATTCATTGCTTCCCCCTCTCTGCTGAGATTCTACTACAGTTATAAAGTTCCAGGCTCCCAAGTCAACACTGGGCCATGCACATAACCTTGTATTGTTCACAGTTGATTTCAATGCTATTCTTATCTCATAATAGATTGAAAGTTCCTGGAGGGAAGGAACACCACCTTTATAAAGCTTGTTTTATTCCATGGTGCCAAAGCAATGCTGAGAACATGGTGACTGAACAATTAACATTCATGGAATTGTTGCCAAAAGAATTAATTATCTGACAATATTGGCTCCTGTCTAACACAGATACACAGGCAACAACAGCAATGATAATTCCTGGAAGCCATGGATACCACTATGTGGGACCTGAGTTTGTTTAACCTTTTGAGTAGAGTTTGTCCCCTGACCAAAGTCAGCCTGACTCAAGAGGGATAAGGAGCTGCTTCTTTCCTTTTTCAACTTCTCTACAGTCTTGTGTTTAAAGAAGCTCAAGCAGTTCTTAGAGCTGGGGTTCTACTCTAAGATCACCTTCTCTTTGAGAGAGGCAATGTGCTTCTGGGAATGGACCTAAAGACTCAGGCCAAATATGCAGAAATAGTGCCACACTTCTGTCTTATTGTTAAGGCCCATTTGATCTCCAGACATATTCAGGCCATGACAGGTACCTGCTCTGCTGATTTGATGAGCGGATCACTGATTCACTAGAATGTTGGCAGGATGTCCCTCAATGTCCCTCAAGCAAGAGGGGCAGCTTAGCTTTCTGCAGACATCCAGAACAACTGCCAAGAGGGACTGCTAGCCCATGTACAGTGACATAGAGGGAAGGACAGTTCTGCTCAAAAGGAAAAATGAAAGCTGGCCAGGTTCCTTTCCCAATCCTTCTGCAGATCACTGCTCCCCTTTCCATTCAGTCGGTCACTTGTGAGCCATTCAAAAGTATTTCTTGAGATAGAATGTGTATGAGATAGACACCTAGCATGTGTCTAAGGTGACTCTTGCAATCTACTTAGAAAGGTAAGAGTATAATTAGGCATGAGAAGATAGAATTTGATTATGTATTGATCAGAGAAGGGTCAAAATTGTAAGTGAGGGTGACAGAGAAGGCTTCACAGGGGAGCGGGACCTCTATTGAACATCAAAAGGGCTATTGTGGTGATATCTCCATTATCCTTTCATTGAAAGGTCATTCACAGGTAAAGCGTCACCCTCAAACAGTTTAGTTTGCATCAGGAACTGAGTTATTTGGCTTAGACAATCCTAATTTAGGGCCAACCAAGTCTAGTGTATACAGCATTTTTCACTAAAAATTGAGCTACAGAGACCAAAGTAACTCTAGACAGCTTTTGTGTGTACTCACTTATCCTTCCAAACAAAGATTCAAGAGGGAAGAAATAATTTTAGTAGATTTAAAGTAAAAACACTATGCAGTTCTCCTACCTGTGAGTTCTTCTAAGTAAACGTACAACTGTCTCCTCAAGCAAGTCAGTCTTATTTTTGGTTTACTCTTTTTGTAAAAAAAAAAAAAAAAAAAAAAAAGCAGGGAAGGCATTGTTCAAAATCAGTTATCCCAGAGAGACGCTGCGGGATGTTACCAGATGTTGGCCACAGGAGGAACTCCGTGGCCGTGTGGGTTTCAGAAACCTTTGGATTAAACCAACTTATATTTAGTTGCATATTAGCTTATTTTCTATTAGCTTATATTATATAGAAGCATAGTTTTGTGGGTCATTTAATGTGAGTTTTCCAGATGAGAGCAAAACACATACCATCCTCCAAACACAGGCCCATAGAAGACCTTTTTTCTCCTGAATCATGGCACAGGATTTTTCTGAAAACTCAATGAGAGAACTAGAATAGCCTTCTCTGCATTTGGAAACTTAATGTATCTTTGTAGATTTTGATAAGTGCATTTTTAAAACCAATTTCACTCAGAATTTATAAGAATATGGTTTTGTACCCATTACACACTAGAAAAACATATTCTCCCCTCCTCGCCAATCCAAATTGTAGTTATTTTCTCAGAGACAATTTTCAACATTTTGCCCACTGTTTGGTATGCGGGCTGTTTGATATGTGGTGGGAATGCCTGCTTGAAACAATAATTATAGCTAGAAAAATAACCTTTTTTAATTAAAGAAGGGGGGATTGTTTTTGATTCTACCACCTGATAACAGTGGAAGGGGGAAAGAACATTGTGCTCTCCCTCCCAAGAAAATGCCAAGTCCTATTTGTTTATTTCTTTGAGATGCTAGGAACACTCACTTTTACATTAGAAAGAACTTAGCTTTGTACTTCTGGGATTCTCTACAACCCCTGCTGATTGGCCCTATCCTTGACCTTATGGAAGCCTAACTCCCACGCCGGCATGCTGGGCTAGAGAATTTATTTATTTTAACAGTAGGGAGACAGAGTTCTGGGAATATTTTCTTTTTTTTGTCTCAAAATATTTACCAGGTCATCAGTGCGACATGACAGGGAGGCCTCCACTGGCACATGAAGTGGAAATTGTGGATAGTTGCTGTTGAGGGTTTAGGTTAGCTCTAAGCAACAAGACCTGAAGCTAGAAATAGGCCTTCAGGGAGGGAGGAAAGATTGGAAAAAGGAGGGAAGGAAGGGAAGAAGGAAAGAAGGTGGAAGGAAGGAAGGAAGGAAGGAAGGAAGGAAGGAAGGAAGGAAGGAAGGAAGAAAGGAAGGAAGGAAGGAAGCTAGCTAGCTTTATAGCCCAGACTGGCCTTGAATTTGAAATACTTGTCTCAGACTAGTGCTAAAATTACAGGTGTGTGCTACCATAACCTTCAAAATAGGCATCTGATCTTATTTTCAGTAGAAGAGGCATTTCTATAAGTCCCTCAGGTTATATTCATCAAAATAGAGGGCAGTGTGCAATATGGGCATCAATGTTCTATTTTCTCTGCTTGTCCTACTCAGTGGTTTCCACTCTCCCGTATATTCTGCTGTTTTTCCATAAAATTGAAAAGTGAAGTTTACTATGCTATTTCATTTTTAAAGAAGTTTTTGTTGTTGTTTTAAAGCTGATTGTGGCAGCACACACTTTTAATCCCAGAACTCTGGAGGCAGAGGCAGGTGGATCTCTGTGAGTTGAGTCAGCCTGGTCTACAGAGCAGGACAGCCAGGGCTACACGGAGAAACCCTGTCTAGACACCGCTCTCCGTATAAGAAGCTTTTTTCTTATTGGGATTTTACGCATTCATTTAACATTTACATTTAACATGTAAAATACAAAATGTACAAAAGTTGCCCATATAATACTATAGAATATCTACTCTTAACATGCTAATAAATTCCCTTTAGCATTCTTTGGAGGAGGAACAGAATCACTTTTTACACATTTATAAGAATTGTTTATATAATTTTTCTCATATTTTTTAGAATATATTATTTTATTATGTGAATTTTCCTGTAGTTTCATTATAAATAAATAAAAAATAAATAAATAAATAAATAAATAAATAAATAAATAAATGTTTATTTATTTATTTATTTGGAGACAGTGTTTCTCTGTGTAGCCCTGGGTGTCCTGGAACTTGCTCTGTAGGATCAGGCCGGTCTTGAACTCAAAGATCCATCTGCCTCTGCCAATAAGTACTGAGATTAAAGGTGTGCACCACCACTGCCTGGTCTCATTATAAACATTTCTAAGAACTCAGAAGAGCTGAAAACATTTTAATGTGAACATCCATATTTTCATTACCTATGAAGGACTACCAATGCTCTATTACATGTTTATTATTTCTCTCTCTATGAATTATATCTTAATGCATATAATTATATACATAGTTATATATTTATATATATATAAAGCATACAATTATTATTTTCAGTTGCTTTAAAATGTCTCCTGAAGTGAACTAAGATTCACTCTCTCTCCTTGTCTATTGCTTTCTTTTCTTTTTGTCTTTTCTCTTTTCTGAATTGCTTCAAATCAAACTCAAGGCTTTGCATCTGCTAGGAAAGCACACTGCCTTTGAGACAAACCTCTAAACCCTTTCATTTTCTTTTAAGAGTTATCTCCCCACCCCTGCTCTGTGTGTGTGTGTGTGTGTGTGTGTGTGTGTGTGTGTGTGTACATGTAAGTGGATACCTTGGAGCCAAAGTTACAGGTAGTTATGAACCACAAGTGTTTGGAACCAAAAACAAAAAACAAAACAAACAAAAAAAAAAACCCACCACCACCACCAACAAAAACAAAACAAAACCCAAAAACCAAGCTCAGGTCCTCTGAAGAGCAAGCAGTACATGCTCTTAAGCCCTGAGCAGGCTCTCCAGCATACCATTCCCTCTTAAGCCCTGAGCAGGCTCTCCAGCATACCATTCCCTAGTGGTTGACTGATTGCTTCTTTCCAAAGGAAAGCTTTACTAAGACTTAGTAGTGATTTTTGTCTATGGCAGAGGTGCAGTATTTAAAACATGTGTGGATAGACATTGTCTGCCATCTCCATAATGTGTAAGGATTTGAATGCAGGGAAATTACAGTGATAGACACTATAAATAGCTGCATTATTGGAATCAGAAGCATTAGATACTTAATATACAACTTTTGTGGGAAATGTAGCAAATTTCTCTGAGGTCCTGCTTTATTTACTGTCATGTGGGAGAACATAACTTGTGAGGATTAAACAACATATAATATACTCAACATTTAGTAAATAAAAAATTATCTTTCTGTACTAAAGTATAGTTTGCTAAAACAGTAATTTCAAGTGAAAAAAATCCCCCATTTTTTCCCAGGAAGAAATACAATAGATCTGTATCTATGTGGCTTAATTGTGCAGAAGTATGAATGATCCACACAAGCAGAGAGCAAAAAAAAAAAAAAGATGAGAGATAGATTTGACTCTGTTTAACAAATATCGACAGGTTCTGTATGAAATACAAAGTCCTGTGTTAGATGCCTTGGTACTATGAAGCAGAGTGAAACCTTAGTCACCACAAAGATTTGTAACTCAGAAGGTAAATTAAGATCTATAAAATGAAGCAGAGGGGCTGGGGATGTAGCTCAGTGGTAGAGTACTTGCCTACAATGTGGTAAGGTCCTGGGTTTGCACCCCAGCACCACAAAGCACAGACAGCAGAATTCATCCATCCATCTATCAATGAATGGGTTGATTAAGTCATCCATCCACCCATCCATCCATCCATCAACTCATCCACTCATCCATCCATCCATCCATCCACGTATCCATCCATCCATCCATCCATGCATCCATGCATCCATACATCCATCCATCTATCCATCCATCGATCCATCCATCCACTCATCCATTACCTATCTATCCATCCATCCATTGACTCATCCACCCATCCATCAATCCATCCATTCACCTATCCATCCATCCATCCATCCATCCATCCATCCACCTATCCATCCATCCATCCATCCATCCATCCATCCATGCATCCATCCATGTATCCATCCATCCATCCATCCATCCATGCATCCATCCACGTATCCATCCATGCATCCATCCATGCATCCATCCATCCATGCATCCATCCATCTATCCATCCATGTATCCATCCATCCATCCATCCATTCACCTATCCATCCATCCATCCATCCACTCATCCATTCACCTATCCATCCATCCATCCATCCATCCATCCATCCATCCACATATCCATCCATCCATCCATCCATCCACGTATCCATCCATCCATCCATCCACTCATCCATCCATCCATCCATCCATCCACGTATCCATCCATCCATCCATCCACTCATCCATCCATCCATCCATCCATCCATCCATCCACGTATCCATCCATCCATCCATCCACGTATCCATCCATCCATCCATCCATGCATCCATCCATCCATGCATCCATCCATCCATCCATCCATGTATCCATCCATCCATCCATCCATCCACTCATCCATTCACCTATCCATCCATCCATCCATGCATCCATCCATCCATCCATCCACGTATCCATCCATCCATCCATCCATGCATCCATGCATCCATCCATCCATCCATCCATCCATCTATCCATCCATCGATCCATCCATCCACTCATCCATTACCTATCCATCCATCCATCCACTCATCCATTCACCTATCCATCCATCCATCCAGTCAGCCAGCCAGCCAGCCCTCCCTCCCATGAATATCGATTTTGTCTCTGGTTTATGGCAGTTACAGTTAGGTGTTGAAGTTATACACAAAGAAGGTGGAAAATTCTTACCTCATGTGGCACATATTCTAATGGAGGAGACTGACAACATACAAATAAACCTCTAACAAACAAACAGGTAGTAAGAATATCCTAAAGTAAAATACAACAATGTGAAGGAGTAAAGCACTGTGAGCCATTTTATATCATGTAATCAATCACAGAATAAGAACGACCTCTGCAGCAAAGTGCTGCAGAGGTGGAAGGCTGAAATAGGAAGTAAAATATGCCGCATTCTGAGTGAACAGATTTCCAGGAAGAGTCAATTAAATGGACAAGTGTGTGGGGCAAGAGTGGGTTTGAAAGAATCCAAGGAAGGCCATGTGGTAGAACAGAGGGAGTTTGCAGTCCTGAACAGAGTCTAAGAGTCTAAAGGGAAAGAGTGTGGGAGATGACACGGGCCTTTATCCCATCATGCAAGAGGTGGAGGGATCACAAGTTTGGGGCCAGCATGGGCCACATAGTGAGATCCTGTTTTAAAAAAAATCAAAAAGGAAGAAATTAAAATGGCATAAGAACTTAAATGTGTTAGCTGGGCATAGTGGCACACGCCTAATCCCAGGGCTAGGGAGGCAGAGGCAGGAGGATCTCTGTGAGTTCAAAGCCAGCCTGGTCTACAGAGCAAGTTTCAGGACAGCCAGAGTTATAACAGAGAAAGCCTGTCTCAAAAAAGAAGAGGAAGAAGGACAAGTGGGAGGATGAGGAGGAAGAGAAGAAGAGGAAGGAGAAAATTATCACAGGAGCCTTTTCACTCTACTGATTATGCCCTTCAATGCACATGAGGCTTTAACTTCAGTGTAGCACATTTAATCTTTTTTTTTTTTTTACTGTGTTTTTGTTGTTGTAGCTCAAAAATCATTGCCAAATCTAGTGTCCTGTAGCTCAGGTTTTTAATAGTTGTGTTACCTCTTTATAATTTCTAGACAATCTATAATTAAAATTAAATGTAGTTTTATTTTAAAAGACATTTTAATCATCAAGATGGCTTATTCTTTTAAAATTAATTAGTAGCTTTATTACTTACCTGTGGCTTTGGGCTAGCTGAGCTGGTACAGACTCGCCCAGCATAAGGGAAACCTGAGTTTGATCTCTAACACTCCATAAAAAAAAAAAAAAAAGTCCAGGCCTGAAGGTTTTCCAGCACTTAAGAGGTAGAAGCAGAGGATCTGAAGTTCAAGACATTCTTTGGCTACACAGGGAGTTCAAACCAGTCTGGGATTCACGAAATCTTGTCTTAAAAACAAAAACAAAATGAAACAAACCCAAACCTGTGTGTTAGGCCTCGGTTTTCTGTATTCATATTTAAAAATATTTACTAACTATAGAAAAGAACGCATAAGCTGTGGTTTTAAGAGTCCACAGTTTCTATATGTAGTATACATGAAGTTCTGTTTTGTTTTCTTCTAGAATGCCCCAAAGGCCCATTTTAGCCATTTGATCTCTTGATTGGCATTATTGGGAAGCTTCCAGAAGTGGAGACTAATCAGAAGTTGGGTCATTGAAGTAGATATGAGGGCTCCAGCTCCTCCTGCCCCTTTGTTTCATAACCACCATGGGCTAAACAGCTCGTGCAGCCGTGTGCTCCCCACCAAGATGAGCACCTGGCTTGGACTGATGGGGACTGCAACCTCTGGAATGGTGGAGGCCTTTCTTAATTAAATTGGCTAAGGTACTTTGTTACAGTAGTAGGAAACTAGTGAGGTTACTCCAATTCTTTTATACTTATTCTCTGGACTATGCAATATGTAAAATTCTTAAAGAAACGGATTAAAACTTAACTAAACTCTCCTCTAAGAATGTTGGTGCCATGTGTTTGCTCTTTGGAATAAACAGATCAGGAGCTGAGTTCTGTCCTATGGTTGTGACACTGAACGCTATCTAATCTATATCTAAAGTCTGATCTTCACATCTGCAAAGTGATAGTGTCAACCAGAGGCATTCCAATAACTCCATAATGCTTGAGGACGGAATGTCAGCGCTCAGTGCCTGGAGTGTACTGAGAGTTCAAGAATTAGCCACTGTTCCTGGTGCATCTTTTCTCAGAGTAAATTAGTCTTGTTCTGCTTAAAGTGGTTTTACAGTACTGGGGATTGAACTCGGGGCTTCGGGAATGCTAGGGACGTGCTCTTCCTCCCACCCTTAATGCTTGTCCGTTAATCATGAATTTCATTTTATTTTAAAAAGAACTAAAAGATGGGTTCTTCCTGTGTTGCCCAGGAAGGTGTCTAACTTCTGGGCCCGAATGCTCTCCGTATCTCAGCTTTCTGAGCAATTAGTTCCACAAGCAAACACTGGGCTTGAAGTCCTGGAGTTAAAATGACTTCTGTGCTTCTTTTTGTCTGTATTTCCTTTTAACTTTATTGACCTTGTATTTACTTTCAGTCTTAAATTTTTTTACATTTACTTATTTGTGTGTGTGTGTGTGTGTGTGTGTGTGTGCATGAATACTATGTATGTGTGTGCCATGAAGCACATGCAGAGAAAGCTCAGAGGACAACTTTCAGGAGTCAGTTCTGCCCTTCCCTCCAGTGAGCTCTGAGGATTGAACTCAGGTCTTCAGGTTTGGAAACAAGCATCTTCACCCACTGAGTCATCATCTCGTAGGCCCTATTTTAAATCTTTCTATGTCATTTTTATTTTTATTTTATTTTACTTTATTTTTGAGATAGGGTTTTTCTGTGTAGTCCTGGCTGTCCTGGAATTCACTCAGTAGACCAGGCTGACCTCGAACTCAGAAATCCACCTGGCTCTGCCTCCTGAGTGCTGGGATTAAAGGTGTGTGCCACTGCAGCTACCACCACCACCACCACCACTCGGCTATCCAGCATTTAAGAGCACTAGCTGCTCTTCCAGAGGGCCTGAGTTCAATTCCCAACCACATGGTGGCTCACAAACATCTGTAATGGGATCTGATGCCCTCTTCTGGCATGTAGGTATATATGCAAGGAGGACACGCATATATTAATTAACTAATTAACTAATTAACCAATTAAAAAGAGCAAAGTTAATTCTTTCATCTCACTTAGATTTTTGTCTTTGGTATAGTGAAATTTAGCTCACTCAATTTGTTATTGATTCTAAGATTGTACCCATCCATTTAAATACAAATACATCTTAAATTAAAATTTCTCTTAAGTTATATTTTCTTTTTTTGAGACAATAGCTGAGAATTATCCTTTACTTTTATTTCATTTTATTTTATGTATATAAAGCATTTTGCTTGTATTATGTTTGTGCAACATATGCTTGCCTGGGATCCCCTTAGGCTGGAAAAAGACTTCAGATCCCCTGGAACTAGAGTTACAGATGGTTGTGAGCTACCATGTGGATACTGGGAACCAAGCCTGGATCCTCTGGAAGAATAGAAAGGCTCTTAACCATTGAGCTATCTCTCCAGCTCCCGAAGATGATCTTGAACTTCTGACCCTCCTGCCTCCACCTCCTGACATCTGGACTTATAGGCGTGAGCTACCTGGTTTATGTAGTGCTGTGGATCAAACACAGGCCTTCCTAAATACAAGGCAAGCACTCTACCAACTGAGCTACATTCTCCTTTAATTTATTTTAATGGTGTTTTGTAGCTTATATAATATGTATTCTATTTTACTATTCAATACATAAATAGTGATCATCTTGGATTTCTTTCTTTTTCTTTTTTTTTAAACAGGGTTTCCTTGTGTAGCCCTGGCTGTCCGGAAACCAGCTCTGAGACTAGGCTGGCCTCCTGGGCATGTTAGGCAAGCACTCTCATCAACCAAATCCCCACTTAGTTATTTTTGAAATGGAGATGTCAGTATGTTGTCTTTGCTGGCTTGGAGTGCTATAAAGCCCAGGTTAGCCTTGAACTTGTGCTCCTCCTACTCCAGCCTCTCCACTACTAAGATTACAAGTATGCACCAGCAAGCCTGGCTACTAGTTACCTGTGCTTTAATTTCTAGGGACATTCTGGTGTTGGGGAAGTTTAATTTTAGTTATGTCTAAAACGTTTTTATGCACTGTTGGGTGAGGGGCTACCCTAGGTCTAGGGTGTTTTGTATTGTTTGCAGGTGTTGGATTTCTGTGGAGGGTTGTTAACTGCTTATGATCTGCACACGGTTATCAGTAGAACACCTAAGGAGTTCTGAATCAATAAAGCACCTTGGCTCAGACACGCAGGATTCCACTGTGAGTATGGCACTGGCCATGATGGTGGTTCCCTTTGCCAAGGTCTGGCAGAGTTTGCACCAATGAAAATGCCTCCTTGTCCCTCTTGGTGAGATGCCACAGCAGTGTACTACAACATTCTGGTGTTCACATTACTCCATGTTCATGACAACTTGCCCTTGTTACTCTTAAATTTCAGTAAAATGTAGAAAGCTTTTAGAAGGTTTTCTCCTTATCGTTACATTAATTGCCTTTCTGTGGGTCATTCTATTTTCACTTATTCTTCTCTCCAATGGGGTTTGCTCTTTAGTTAGTGATGTTGTCTGCTTATATTTGTGAGCTGTGTCTTATAATTCTTGAATTTTTTTCTCAAATTATTTTGAAGTTCTACAAACAATTGTAGACTCAATCATTGAAATTTAAAAAGGGAACAGATATATGTTTACAAATATTGAGAAAAAATTAATTGTATTCCTTATGCTTTATTCTCTTTCTCAAACGCCGTGAAACTTTGAATAGTTTTAATTTCCCCTCCCAGGGACTGATACTATCAATATTCTTTTTTCTTTCAAATACGCTGTAATTTTCATTGTAATTATTTTTGATTTTTGTATAAGTTATCTTTCAACATTTATGTTAAGTGTTATCAGCTATGTAATGGTGGTACACACCTTTATTACCAGTGTTTGGGAGACAGAGGCAGGCAGATTTCTGATTTCAAGTCCAGACTGGACTACAGAGCAAGTTCTAGGACAGCCAGGGTTATACAGAGAAACCCTGTCTTGAAACAACAAGCTACTAAAAACTATCAATTACTTGGTGGTTTTTTTAAAAATTTTATTTATTTATTTATCTATTTATTTATTTATTTATTTTATCAGGACAGGGTTTCTCTGTTGTTACTCTGACTGTCCTGGAACTCACTCTATAGACCAGGCTGGCCTTGAACTCACAGAGATCAGCCTGTCTCTGCCTCCCAAGTACTGGGCTTAAAAGCACATGCCACCACCACTGCCGGGCTACTCAAGAGTTTTGTGTGTGTGTGTGTGTATGTTCCTCCTGTTTATCGAGACCTTGGTTTTATGAATCTCACTATGTTAAAATCAGGCTGGCATTAAACTCTTCATTTTTCCTCCCTCAATCTCTCTTAGGACTAAGGATATACCATGATGCTTGACTTATTTTTGGTCTTTTTTCTTTTTTAAACATGAAGTCTTACTATGTAAGACTCTGCCTTAGGCTGGGCAGAATTCAGGATCTTTCTGCTCCTGCTTCCTGTGCACTAGGATTACGGATTCACATCACATGCTTTGCTTTGCAAGCTCCCCTTTTTAGTGACATTAACTCTCATTCATGAGCATGGAACACTCATAACCATACACTTTGGGAAAGCTTCCTCCTCTCAACCCTGTAGCTGGTGATTGTTTCCAACTAATTTTGGTGGCAACACACTCAAATCCTTTCTCTGACCTAATCTCCAGGACAAAGGTAAGGAAATTACAGTGTTCCTTCACACTAGGAGAATGCTGCCTGTTTGGAAGTCACACCAGGTGGGTGGCTTGTGAGGGAATCCTGCTTCAGGTTTGGAATTTGAATCAATGCACCTTTTGCTCCCAACACACTCCTAAAGTTTCTCTTCGTGTAGTATTGCAGTCGAGATGCTGATGACCTAATTATATTTTCCTTTACACGTAAGCTTTTGCTTGGGGTGGGGCAGAACCGATACCTCATATGAGCTTATTCTTTATCTTCAAAAGTAAAAAAATTAATAAGGATTTGTTTAAATGTAATTCATTTGTAACTAATCTAGCTTTATCAAACTAAATATATAAACTTACATTTATCTCAGAAAATGTTTCTTTTAGTATTTGTGTCAATATTATTTCTCCTTAACTCTATTTTTCTTTGGGTGTGCTTGACATACACTATAATTTCTCCTTGAAAGTGTCCAGTGGTTTCTACTGTCGCTGTCTATTTGAGGGCATTTTCACTATCCAAAAAAAAAAAAAAACAAACCTGCATTCATCCACAATTACTCCTCATTTACTCTGAAGCCTCCTGGCCTCAGTAGATTAGCTAATTAGCTAGCCTCCTAGCTAATCAGTAGATTAGCATCAACTGACCTACTGCCTATCTCTAGGAGTTGTCTACTCCAGATGTTTCATATAAGTAGAACCACAGGATGCATTGCCTTTTATGTCACTTAGATAACATTTTTTTTTTAGATTTATTCATATCGGAGTATGTATTTGTACTTTGCTTTTTTACTGCCAAATAATATGTAGAAATGTCTCTTTTTATCCATTCATTCACTCATCAGTTGGTGGGCCTGTGCTGCTATGAACATTTGTGTTTGTGTGTTTGTGTCATATTAAGACTCTGTACAGAGATTTTTGTAATTTCAGCACTGGCATTTAAGCTAGTGATCAACTGTGAGTTAATTTTTATACCTGCTGTAAGGTAGATGCCAAAGTTCACTCTTTTGCTTATGAGCATCCAGTTGTCCCAGCACCATTTTCTGAGAGACTGTTGTTTCTCCATCACATTGTTTTGACACCAATCAATTCCATTCTAGTGATCTATATCTCTTCTTATGCCACTACCACTACTACGATCTTTATTTCTTGTTGCTTTGTGATGAGATTTAAAATCACTGCAGTCCTCTTTGTTCTTTTTCTCCAAGGTCGTTTTGACTCTTCTGGGTCCCTTATGTTTCTTATGAGTTATAGGACCAACTTGTCAGTTTCCAAAAAAGCAACTGAGGTTTTCATAGGGACTACATTGATGCTGTAGATTAATTAGGGAAGTGTCATTATAGCAATGGAAAATCTTCAAATCTGGCAGCATGTGGTGTCTTTCCATTTGTTTTTCTCCTTTTAAATGATGTTTCACAGTTTACAGTTTATCTTGCCTTTTCAAGATTCTGTTGGAATTCTGGCTGTCCTGATACTCAACTGTAGACCAGGCTGACCTCTAACTCACAGAGATCTGCCTGCCTCTGCCTCCTTAGTGCTGGGATTAAAGATGTGCACCACCACCTGGCTTCAGTTTACTTTTAAATTTACTTCTCAACACATACACATTGGCCCCTTTCTCACTTTTTTTAGTGCTAGGTGTTGAACCCAGGGTCTTGTGCATGCCAGGCAAGCGCTCTAGCTTTCTCTCACCATTTCTCTTCAAAGATTTATTTATTTTGTGTGTTTTGCCTGCATGTATATCTGTGCAACATATGTGTGTGTGGTGCCCAAAGAGGTCAGGAAAGAGCAGATAGCCTAGAACTGGAGTTACAGATGGTTGTGACCTACCATGTGGGTGCTGGGGATTGAATCTATGTCCTCTGGAAGAGCAGAGTTCTCAATATCAACTCTCCAGCCCCAGTCTGCCTAATTTTTTTTAGATGGATATCTACTATGTTGGTCAGACTGGCCTGGACTGCTGCATAGCTCTGACTAATCCCAAATCTGTGAGCCTCCTGCCTTGGCCTCTGAAATGCTAGGATAACAAGTATGCACCAGCATTCCTGGCTACTATTTACTTGTTTTTTAGTTTCTGAGGACAACTTGGCTTTCAGATTGCTCCATTTTTATGATAACCTGCCCTTGTTAGTATTAAACTTCATTAAGAACATAGAAATCTTAAAAAATAAAATAAAAAAAATCTCTTGGTTCTTGTATTAACACTACCTTTTCATTTGTTCTAACTTGTTCTTTCAAATGACAGATTCTTTCTCTAATTAGTGATTTTTTTTGTCTATTCATATTTGTGACTAGGTACCTAGACTACTAAGCATTGCTAATTGGCAACACAACTGGAATTAGAGAGATACTACTCAGTTCTCTACAGTGGTTTTAACCTCCAAAGACAGTGGTTGGAAGTTGGATCTTTCCTTGTAGTACATTAACTCTGGGTAGAAATTTGGTACCTTCTTTTCTCAGAGGAGATGAACTGTTATGATGGTGCATAGGGATAGGGAGTTACCAAGCCTTGATCCAGTTAAGAAAGGAGAAGGGTGAAGTAAAGTGTAGTAGTTAAAACTTTGTTTATTAATAAACTTTGGGTATGACTGACTAATAGCACATGGATCTTAATGGAAGAAAATAGTATAGTCTACTAGGTGTACAACAAAGTTAACCACAAACCAGCTTTCAAAGAGATCAGCAAAACTGTAAAAGAACCCTGAAGACTCCAAACCTGTAGCATCCATAAATGGGCTATGAAATCTTTAAAGTCTTCCAAGAAAGCTTGCTTTCCAGTGCCTACTTCTCATGTGACCACAGAGGGTAATGAACAGGGAGGAATTGTGCAGAGTGTGGTGCCAAGGACCAAAGAAACTAATGCAAAGGAGGGCTTGTCCTTGGGAGCAGAACCCCGCTGTAATCACAGAACTTGTCCTGTGGCCAAGTAAAGCGTTTTTATAGTAAGCATTTGTAAACAGTCTGTCATTTCTGCGGGCTCTCCTGAACTCATATAACATAAGAAACATTTGGAAATCATTAGTAAGTAGATGGGAGTGTGGAAGAATTAATAGACAATGATACAGGAAACGTTTAATAGAGTTCTAGGAGCCAATGCTTTGTCTCAATCAGCCCCTCCCTGAAGGGTGGACTGTTCTACCATTTTACAATTGGGGTGCTGAGGTGGAGTCAAGTGACTTCACCTCATACTGTCACTTTTATCACTAACTTCTAACCTTGTTAAGGACTCATTTTGTTTAATGCATTAAGCCATCTGGCATTCAGTAGGAGTTCAATAAATTTCTGTTGAACTACTGAAGAATAAATACCAGAATCCTATAATGTTAGACCTAGGTCCTTGAACTGCGTCGTATTCGTTGTGACATCTGCAGAGTTAAGGGTGCTTGGCACTAACAAATAGTCCTTGAACTAAATTGAGCAGAATTTGTGCTGTGGCTGCACTTTAAGATTGTTTGTTGACAGACAGTGCTCCTCTCCCCAGTTCCGCAGGCCTTATAAAGACACTAAAAATGTCTCAGCTTTTCGGTGCTTTGATGCTTCCGCTTCATCCAGCTTGAAGCTGCTTCTACTAGAAGGTGTGCTCATATCTCTGGCAACAGTTTCAGTTCAAGAAAACTGGAGCGACATCTGTTACTATCTGGCCACAGTATCCCTTCAGAACTTCTGTCCCTGTAGCAACCTTCAAGGACCAGGGCCCGCTGGAAATAGCTGCCCAAGGGGAAGCTTCCCTGTGGTCTTCGGGAGGTTCTGCAGGACCCGAGGTGAGCCTGGTGGTTCAGGAGCCACAATAGGAGAGGCGGCCAGTGTCTTGGAGCTCATCCGAGAGGTGTAGAAATCTGCTCTGGCTTGGAGCTCCGGGGTGTCTTTGGTTTTGTCTGCGCCCCGCAAAAGGCCAAGGGCTCTTGACCCACTATTGCCTAAGCAATGGGGCTTTTAGGCTCTGTCTAGTGACAAAGAAGTCACGCAGTGACTCAAGAGCACTCTGAATGAACTAGGACCCTGAGAGAAAATAATTGTGCTTCTTGGCCACGCTCTTCAGCAGCACTAGGGGGCAATCCTCCTTCCCAGAAGACCCCCAGCGCACCGCCACCTCCTTGCCCCGGAGTGGCCACACACATATCTGCGTGCTGGAGTTCGCAAACGCAGGCGTGAAGACTGTGCGCGCGGGGTCCTCGGCACACGGGGGGTGCGCTGGCCACCGTGCACCCCCGACCCTCTAGGGCCCGAAGGCGAGGGAGCCCGAAAGGCCACCCGCTCACCCAGGCCAGGAGGAGACAGAGAGGAGGGTGGCGAGCGGGAGGGGCAGCACCTGAGGAATCCGCCTCCGGCCGCAGTGGCGCCTCGCTCCGCCCCGGGGAACTGAGCGCGCAGCCTGCTCCCGGCCGCAGAGACGCCAGCCGCCGGCGGCGCTAGCACCTCGGAGCCGAGCGCCGGCAGCGCCGAGCCGCTCGGGGCTGCGGAGACCACCCCGGCCCTCCGCCCTCGCTCCCGCCGGCCGCCAGGTCAGCTGCTGCGGGGACTCGTGGGTGCGGGAGGGGAGGGAACTCAGTGGCGGGCAGGGCCTGTTCCCCGGTCGGCCAGACACCTTGCCTGCGCGGGGCAGGGCCGCCCCGACTTTCTTCTGGAGGAACCGGGAGGCGGCGCGGGAGTGCTGAGTGAGTCGTGCGGCCAGGCAGGCGCCTGTGCCAGCGGGGGACTCCAGCCCGGTCCCGGTCCCTGGCTGCCTCGCTCCGCCACCCGCGGCCACGGGCCGTCACCCCGGTTCCCGCGGCTGCGGGAGGGAGGCAGCCGGTGCCGGGTGCTGGGTGCTGGGTGCGGGGTGCGGGAGCCCCGGCGAGGGCATGGCTAGCGGTTCCCGAGCACCCAGCGGACGGTGAGCGGGGAGATGCCGGGCTGTCCTCGCCGAGGATGGGGGAGCCGGGCTTGGGAAAGTTGAGACCGGCCAGATGCGGCCAGGCGTTCGCCGGGGACCTCGCCAAATGTCACTTGGTCACACGCGCGTCTTCTGGCCATCATTTTAATTTCTTTGTGAGCTGTTCCGAACTGCTCTTATTCTGAATGAAACACAAAGGGCTGCGTTGACAGCTGACCGTGAAAATAGACCGCAAGGTGAGGTGTGTCCTGGCGGGCAGTGGGAAAGTGGCGGTTTGTTAAAGTCCGCGGGTTCCTGAAGTCCTCCTGAGCCCCAGTGAAAGATTATCTGCAGAGGTTCAGGGCGCGGAGTTTCTCACGGAAACGTGCGGGACAGGGTGCTTGTGCCAGAAAGCTGCTACATCGAGGTAGAGAACTGAGTCTTCCACAGAGCTCCTTTTTCTTCTATAAATCTCATCCCGGACCTGTGTCCCTGGGTAGTAAGATAAAACAAAAACAAACAAAAAACAAATTTTGGTTTCTACCTTTGAAACCGTGAGATTCCCTACCCTGCCTCTCTTGGGAAATCCTCTTCAAATCCCTTTTTAAAACAGCCTTTTAAATATGAGGCAGTCTAAAAGGGTTTGACTGAATTTTCCACTTAAAAACCACTCGCTCCTCTGTCGTGTTCTGGTAAAGTCTGAAATTCTGCCATGAGTTTAGTCACTGTTTTGATCCTTTTTTCTTTCTGAAAAATTTGGCGAAATTGCAGTATGGAAAACGCATTTGAAAAAGAAAACATTAAAATAGTTCTATCGTTGAAATAGGAATAACATCACACCCGTATAAGTATGTCTTTTAAAAGGAAATGTAAAATTTAATAAATACTGAGAAGTAATAGAAATTAGGTAACAAATTCAAGCAACATCGAAGAGTATGTTGTGCAGATTAAACTCTCTCTTCCATCTATAACGTCTCCTCCAGGAGGCAGCCACAGTTGTCAATGTATGGGTTTAAATTCCTGTTAAAATGGAAATAGAGGAGGAAAGAGTGGACTATAAGGTAAGATTGCTCGTATCTAGATGGATATGTATATTAATGGTAACAATTATCAATTTGATGTCCTCTCATGATGACATAAACTTTTATTTGGCCTGTGGTGGATACTTAATTACCTTGGAGATCAGTTAGAAAGCTAAAAATCTTAAAACAAGTGTTAGGTGCAAAGCAGAACACCTTTCCTTCACTCTAGTTTTTGTGACCTTTATTTCCGTCCATCTTGGACCTCTGGGAAGCAGAGCAAATGGTAGTTACTTTGTCCACCATGATGTTTTTCTGAAAACACCAAACAGTAGTTTGTGTTCTCCCATTGACACGATGTGTTTAGCAACATTTTAAAGGGTGGTGATATAGCTCAGTAGTAGCATGCTTGGTTTGAGACCCTGGGCTCAGTCTCCAGCAACACACACACAGAGGCACACACATTCCCCACACACATTCACACACATACACTCACAGGCTATAGCAACAGGGATATGGAGGCCAAGTTTAAGATCTCTTTATCTCAGGCCTAGATTTGCCATGAACTAACCACACCAGGTACTTTTCTTTGGAATGCTCTCCTGCTCCTGCTCCCTTGGTTAAATAAAAAAATTGCTACGTTTTTCAAGGGTCCTTCTGACTCCTAAGTTCTATTGTTAACATAGCCAAGGAGTTCTAAGACTAGCTAGAAATAGCCAATTGGACTGTAGATAATTAGTGGGATGGTAAGAATATTCTGGAGGTAGATCCATAAAGAAGAGGTTAGAGATGTTTGAGGTACATTTCTGCTCTTAGGATTTGATATCTTTGAAGAGCAGTGATTTGACTTTCTCACCAAATGTCTGTTTTTACTGTTGGTGGAGACCAGCTCTGGGCCTGAATAGGCCTCTGCATGTCACCTTAGAGAGAGGATTCTCTTCACCGTTCACAGTGCTATCTTAAAAAGAACAAAAACCAATACTCTTCCCACACTGTTACTATTCTTTTGGTAAAGTGGAAGTAAAGTTAATTTACCTACCTCAAAGAGTCTTGACATTAGTAACTAGTAATTAGTTACTAGTAACATTAGTAATTAGTAACTCTCAAGAATATTTAGATTACAAATACTCCTTACAGCTATGATATTTTGGTTGCTATGTAAGTATACATTCATATTCTTAGTAGGAAACTTTTCTAATCTTCAAATCATACAGTCTCTAAACTGCTATTCCCAGGTGAAAGTTGTGAAAATAAAAGCAGCTAATTTGGGTCACTACGAAGGATCTCAATTAAAGGATTTAAAAATATACTGTAGGCAGTGATTTCTGAAATCCTTGCTGTTAAGATGGAGGCCTATACTACAAATGACTTACAGCAAAAATCTTAAAAATGCTTGGTTGGGTGCTAAGATTATAAATTAGAAGAATATATTTGTAAAAACACTTAAGTAATCTTGATTTATTGGCAAAACTCTCCCATAGATTAAGTAACGAGATCAAAAATTTTCTAAAATGACAATAGCCCTCTCAGTTTCTTCCAAGTCTTGGCTTGGATGTGTACACCTATTTTTTTAATAGATGTTTTGTGTTACAGATATATTTTAACCTGATTTTCATAAACATTTAAAAGCAGTTTTGTCATTTATGATAATTTTGTAATTGTTTATGAAATGGATGCTCCATAATTGACCTTCTATTTTGGGATTTTGCAGTAATTAAAAAAAAATGACCTTCCTTATGAGTGTACACATCCCTCTTCCTCCTTCTTGTTCAGCTGTTCCTTCCTTTACCTCTTTTTTTCCCCATGTTCTTAGGATTGTTTTTCAGAGAGGCAATATAATGCGGTTGTAAATGGGTGGGCTTCAGAGTTAGAAGTTCTGGGTTTAAATCTAGCTCTAACATACAATAGGAAATTGGTCGAGTAACTTATTTTCTAAGAATTTAGATTTGGAATCTATAAAATGAGTTACAATGGAAGTTCCCTAAAAGGTTAAGATAAGAAATAACACATGAAAATGCATGTGAGTTTTTTCTCTTTTATTGGGAAAATTTCAGATTTCTAGCCATTTGAAACAATTAAATTATTAGTATTGTTCAGGGTAAATTAGCATCCACTTTCCTCCATTTGCATTTGCGCAGGGGAGGAATAGTTCCCTCCTATGATATTGCTATAGTTTTCTAAATGGAGTTGTGGAAGCATCATTGCTTCCATAATTTTGTGCTAGACTATATGGTGGCTGTGTAGACGAGGTCAGTTACAACGTTCTTGAAGAGTACGTTCAGCCGTCCAACGGCCCTTTGCCGACCAGCTATTTAACCTTGAGAAAGTTGCTATTAAAATTAATGTCTAAAATCATATATAGACCTCATTAAAGTGAAAACAGCACTCTCCTTTTCTTTAAAGGGCTGTTTTACAAGTAGTAGAACTGTGATCACAATTTATGGTCTTTTTTTCTTTCAATCAGGAATACTTCTAAAAAATCAGAGAGACAAAATTTATGAGCTCCAATTAGGTTATCTTCAGGCTACAAATGGATCATGAAGTTATGCCCCCTGACTGGAGTTCTTATATAGTCAAGGTAGCTTAGTCTACACAAAAGCATGCCCTTGTAAATTCTGGAGCGCCAGCAGCCCTGATATTTTTGGCAAACACACACCCAATGTGGATAAAGCTGCTCTTTGTGCCTTGAGCTCCAGGAGGGCTCTATTGTGTACTCTTCCTTTCCTCCCATTCTTGACTGACTGGCCACTCCTCCAAGTCCAGATGTGAAGTGGAATAGTGACTTCTACTCAACTCTGTATTTACCCCTGCCACACACTGGTCGGTGTATGGTTTCTGTCCTGTCTGTACAAAGCAGATAGAGAACTCACTGTCTTTCCCTTGTGCTTCATGGCTGTCTTAATAGTCCCTACAGTAGAGACTACAGTGAGTGGCAATCAACCCTTGAAAAATGTTTGCTGCGGGGAACCAGGTCTTGGATTGCCTTTTCCATTCCTGGGAAGGGTTCTGTTTTTATGGTACCAGTCTAGAAGCAGACTTCAATCATGGCCTGTGTTGCTGTGTTCTTTTGTGTTTACAAGGTTAGGACACTTTCCTTTTTGGGCTCTTCTAACTTATTGTGTGCTCAGAGGGAGTTTCTTGGTTTTTGTACTAGAAAGAGGGATTAACTATTACTGCTTTAATTACCAACTTTTTGCATAGGATTTTTGTAAAGATAGAATGAAAGAATGAATGGGGACTTGTTTTTAGAGGGAAAAAAGGCCCACACGTTTATACTATGTACAAAATTACATACTGTTATAACCCTTTGAGGAGTCTCTTTGCCTTTGAGAAAACTTCAACTCAATGTGATGTTGCACTTAGAGCTTGGAGTTAGGTGCAGAGTCTGAGGGTGCAGCCTAAACTGCTGAGTCAGAAACTCTGGGAAGCATGGCTACCAATCTGCATTTTAAGAATCTATATAATGCTGGATAACTACTCCAGGGAGAAAGAAGCTTGAATACCGTCAAAAAACAAGAAAGTGTTCTACTAGTTAAATATCAGCCGTAAACTAATATAGAAGCATCATAAAATCATTCTGCATACTAAAATTGGATGAAAGTTAGCTGTGACTAGCTACTATTTGTCATTTAATCTCTTAAAACTTAATTCAAGCAGGAATTACGAACACAGACACCTAATGGGCCAAACACTAATGTGTGTGGTGAAGCAGAACACCTGTAAAATAGTAATCCTTATTGATACAGTGATGAACTTTGTGGCTAAGGAAGTCCGAAGGTGGAAGAACCTTGAAGGCTCTTGTAACTGTTGCTTTTTAGGAAAGTGGGCACTGTGGCTAGACTACCTGACATTCTAGATGCAGTGTGAAACTCACGGTTTTATGTGAACTTAAATCTTGGCAATGAATTTTAGTGACAGAAAGTTGGCCCAACAAACAAATCTGGAAGCTAGATCATTTCCATCCTCTGAATCAAGCAACATGGGTACAAATATTTGCAACTGAATGTGAGTGAAGACAGAAGAAATAGTGCTGTTCATCACATAATAATAAAAAGCCATATTAAGTTTAACAGGCATTTTTCAGAGTTCACATCATAAAACTTCAATAGATGAAGTCTGGTGTTGCCGTTTGGGTAAAGAACTGGCTATTACCTTCTACCAAGAGTAAAGGCAAAAAAAAAAAAAAAAAATTTAGGGTTTTCTGGAAAGCAATTTGGCATCATGTATCAAGACTTTTATCAAACCTGAGACAGTAACCATGGACCATAGGTAGTCATTTAAATATGAATTAATTGTTACCTTCAAGTAAAGAATCTGTTTCTCAGTCCTACTAGTCACATTTCAAGCGTGGTTGCTGATTACTGTGCTAGGTTATATAAATAAGAACAATTTCAGTATAGGAGTTAAGTTGTGTTGGAGGGCATTAAATTCTTTAGACATTCCTCTCCTAGGAATTTGTTGGGAAGAAATAATTAGGCCTGTTGTGGTGCACAGCTGTAATTTGAGTGCCTCAGGAGCCTGAGGCAGGAGGGTCTGGAACTGGAAGCCAGACTGCACTACACAGCAAGACTCTGTTTCAAAGAAAAAATAAGTTTTTAGCTAGTTACAACAGAAGAGTATAGCAAAATTATAACATGAAATATTATTTATGAGAGTAAAAAGTTTAGGGTTGGAGAGACGGTCCAGCCAGTAGGCTCTTGCCACTGAGTCCTATTACCAGGACCCAGCTCTGGCAAGTTGTCCCTTACCTCCACACATACACTGTGGGACCTATGTGGTGGGTGGGTAGGTAGATAGATAGATAGATAGACAGATAGATGATAGATGTTTAAAAAATGCATACAATTCAGAAAGAATGTAAGCACCAGGTTAAAAGTAAGGAAAAAAAACAGTCAGAAGTAAATATGTGAAAATATTATTAAATATATTAAGTGAAAATATCTATGATAGAATCATTTCACTGTTTTAGGTAGACAGCTTAGGGACAAGAGATTAGGGAACCAATCTGGTGAAAAAACCACACAGTCTTTCTCTGTCGGTTCTTGTTAGAAATCCACAGCCCAGCCTCCCCTCTACTCCTTCCTGCAGTCTGTTGAATGAGACTCTCTAGCAGAAACCAGGAATCTGTGAATTAACAAAATCTGCCTCCATCCGAGCATTCCCTCAAGCTGCATCTGTGTTACTGCGACTGAGTTAAAACTCCTGAACTGTCTACACCCTGTTTTAACTGGGGGGAATGCCACTGTGAAGTTAAGTGATTTTCTGTCTTTGTTGGATAAGCAAAATACTGAACAAAGGAAAATGTGTAGAACATCCTGCCTTATAGAGACTTTTAGATTGTGAAGTGCCAGGGAGGGAAGTAAAGCAGAGTAGAAAGTGAAATTGAAGTCACATCACTGAGAAGTGACACCTGAGTGAAGACCTTACTGTAAGGTGAGGGACTGAGCCCCGGGGAGGTTAGAGCTGAGGTCAGAGAGGGAGTCTTACTTCAATTTCCTGTCTTCTCTACTCTGTGGTACTCTGTGAAGTCTTTGTAAGGGAATGAAACCTTCCCAAATTCACTGGATTTCAGGGTCAAGCAACACCTGTCACATTTGCTTGTGAAATGCAGTCATGACTTGCTGAATAAACATCACTGGGGTTGAGCCTATGGATGTGCCTTCTAAGACTTCCCAAGTTTTCTCATGAACACAAAAGTCTTAGAACCATTCTTCAACACCTCACCCTACAGACTTAGTTTTCTAGCACAGATACATGTGAAGTTGCCACAGCTGCAGGTTACAGTGTGAAGAGAAGATGGAACTGGTACATTATTTCTTTTATCATTACATCAGTTGACAGATACTGTTTTCAGTGAGCTTATTCATACATCTTCCTGGTGTCTTTAGGGGACTGAAAAACTATCATCGATTATACCTGCACCTGAGAGTCAAGGAAATGTCTCATCTGAGAGTTGTTTGTTCCCTTCCAAGTCTGTTCCTTTTTTTTTTAATTTAAAAATTTTATTTGAATTATTATTATGTATGTGTGGATGGAGGGATACATGTGTGCTACAGCATGTGAGTGGAGTTCAGAGGCTACTTTGGGAGGGACCCTTGTACCCATACATGAGTTTCAGGCATAAACACAGGTCGTCAGTTTCCATGGCATGCAGTTTACCACCAAGCTGTCTCAGCAGCCCCATCTGAACACCTACCTACCCTGCTTTCTAAGGATGAGCTTGATTCTGTTACATTGTTTTCTTTTTTCCCATTTTTTCTTTCCTCCTTCTTTAAATCTGGTCTTGGAATCAATACCATAGTGTGTTAGTGGCTACTCTTTTTACATCTTTGCAGATCTTTATATACGTGTATATATTTGCCAACAGCAGCAATTTTATGTCAATAGGATCATATAGTAGTTTTTTAAAACTTGTAATCATTTCTTTTTAAAAAAAATTTATTTATCATCATCATCATCACCACCACCACCAAATGTCTCTCTGTGTGTATATATGGGTGCATATGAGCTGTGGTATGCATGTGGATGTCAGAAAACTGCTTTGTGAGGTTGTTTTTCTCCATCTACCTTTATGTGGGTTCCAGGAATCAAACTCAGATGTCAGACTTGCATCACTGGGTAGCAAAAGCCCCTAATCACTAAGTGGTGTCACTACCCTAAAGGCTCCTGTTCTGCCCCCCCGCCCCGCACCCCGCCCCGCTCCTCTCCCCTCTCCTCCCTTCCTTTTTTCCTTCCAGTAGAGGCATTGGATCTCTTGGAGTTGGAGTTACAAGCCGTTGTGAGCTGCCTGGTGTGGATGTTGAGAACTGAATTTAGGTCCTCTGCAAGATCAGTATATGCTCTTAACCTCTGAGGCATCTTTCCAGCCCCTAAAATGTTTACAATACTTTAAAAATATTTTGCAAATAGTATGATTGACTGTTCATAGAATCACAGCTTGAAACAGTCAGTAAATATGAAAAAGCTTAGCTCTATTTCTTTGGAATTCCAGGTGACAAATCGTAGTTAAGGTGTACCACTTGATGAATACAGAACTTTAATACACACCAAAATGTGAAAAATCAGTTTGTTTCCTCACTGAAAACTTTATACAGATATTTTATTCTCAAATTTATATTAAAGCTATGAATCAAAAAATTTCCCAGGGTTCTCTGTTTGCTAAGAGAACTCTTTTTGACTTGGGCCAAAATTGAGAGGTGAGAACCAAGCTTAGAAAATAATTGTTTTTAGTTTACCTCTTTTCATCAGTGCTGAGTTTTGAAAGAGCCTCACCAATGCCAGGCAAATATTTTACCGTTGAATCATAATCTCAGGAAGTTATATTTCTTTGCATTTTTGTTAGTTCTTTGTGAATTTTCATACAATGAATTTTGATCTTACCCCCTCCCCTGAAAATTAAAATGTGATATAAATTGCATAGCAATCTGTGTTTGAGAGAGTTCCCTTCTGTTCCTGAACGGAGTGTGATTGGATGTTGCAGCAGAGGTCAATTTACTCCAAGAGACAACACCACCACAGGATTTTTGGGACTTTTCCAAGATTACCTGACTTGTTCTGCTTGCTTTCTGTTTTATCATGCATGATTCCCACCGTCTTCTCAGAGCTGAAATTACAGCTAATGTCAAACAGTGTAGAACAACCACATTTCAATATTTTTTTCCATTAAAAATATTGAATATTCAACATTTAGAGAAATTATAACTTATTACGTTTAGATTTTATAATAGAATTTATTTATGTGTATGAATGTTTTGCCTCGATGTACATACGTATATCATGTGTGTGTCTAGTTCCTAAAAAGTCCAGAAGAAGGCATCAGATCTCCTGGAACTGAAGGCACAGATGGTTGTGAGCCACGTGTAGATGCTGAGAATTGAACCAGGTCCACTTCAAGAGCAACAAGTGTTTTAAACCACTGAGCCATCTCTCCAGCCCCTTAAATAGAATTCCTAAGTAGAACAATAACATGAGAACAATATAAAAGTCTGAAAATAAACATAACCTATAGTCTTGATGTTCTTAAAAAAATGAGTCATTACTATTTTGTGTGAAATATTTATTAAAGTGTTTAAATAATTTTAAATATTAGTATTTTTTTCTTAGCATTTCCAAAATCTTTTTAAAACCACTCTCTGTGAGGTGGGAGTGGGAGGATGTGGGGGTAGATCTCGGGTGGGGAGATGGGGGAGCTCAGAGGAGTAGAGGGAGAAGAGGATGTTGAAATGTATTATGTGAGAGAAGAAAAATTAGAAAAAATTGAATGTATGATATATACAAAAAAAATAACATTAGAACAGTTTTAAACCTTAGAACTCTAGTCTCACACATTGTACATACATTGTTTCTAGCCCTCACAAAGCCCTGTGAAGTGGGCCACCTAATTTTTACTTTTACAGCTATTAAAATAAAAAAAACAAAAACAACTCAAGAAGTAAGAATTAAGTCTGCATGCAGACAGAAGCTAGCAGATTTCAGGGCCATTTTTCTTTCCTCTAACTCATCATCATTGGTATATTTTTGTGACTATAAGACACATATGTCAGTAACTGTGTCTCAGAATGTTTTGTAGTGTCCTGGAAGATAAGCTGGGGTAGGTGTGTGCTGAGGGGACATATGAACTCTTCAAGAACACGGGGGAAACAGGTTGTGCACGGCTGCCCTGTGGTGAAGGAACTGTCAGTAGGGATCAAATGTTGGATTCATTGCCAAGCTTGACCCGAAGCTCCAAAACTGCAGACGTCCTGTGCCTTTTCTTTATTTCTGTATCTGCAGCTCTTGAACAAACACATAGTCACCCCTTAATAAGTATTTATTAATAAGTGAATAAAGGCCGTCTGTTGAGACCTGGTAGCTTTGTGTTAAGGCTGGGTATATCTTCTTAACCTGAATCAAACTTCATTTAGATCTAAGCCTTTGTCCACAGAGCTCTGTAGGGAAGGGAGGAAGGGTACATGGGACAGTGTGATCTTGACACCTTCACTGGAATACCATGCCAAGGCTCATGCCCTTTGATAGTTAGGCAGTAACGTTTCTTTTCAATAGAGGATAGTAACAAGGAAAATTAATCCAAAACAATTCTGAGGCTGAAGGGAGATAAATTTTATTATATTTTTTTGAAGTTTACAGAAGTATGTTTGTAATCCTTATGGATATTTAA
Source organism: Cricetomys ansorgei (assembly GCA_026225945.1). Taxonomy (NCBI): domain Eukaryota; kingdom Metazoa; phylum Chordata; class Mammalia; order Rodentia; family Nesomyidae; genus Cricetomys; species Cricetomys ansorgei. The sequence goes on along the minus strand of JAMJFZ010000242.1, from coordinate 45,007,963 downwards.
TTCATCCTCAAACTTCCTTATTTAGTGATTTGGTTATATGCTTAAAGTAGTATAGGCTTTAAATTTATCAACAAATATCTTTGTTAAAAATAACTGTGGGGCTGGAGAGATGGCTCAATGGTTAAGACCACTGACTGCTCTTGCAGAGGACCTGAGTTCAATTCCCAGCAACCACATGATGGCTCACAACCATCTATAATGGGATCAGATGCCCTCTTCTGGCATGCAGGTGTACATGCAGATAAATCACATATAAATAAAAATAAATAAATCTTTAAAAAAATAGTAACAATCAAAGCCATATATTTCTAGACTAATACCACATAATGAGATAGAACCATGAAAGGGATAGTTCAGAAATGCATGTTCTGCAAAATACGACCAATTTTTATAGCCTATAAATACTACAATTCATATTGCTGACTAGGTTTTAAATTGATAAAAATCAAAGCATGTGGGCTTGTTTTAGATATTTTTTCCAGTAGATTATTCTAAATCTGTATGTAACAGGAAGCCAAAGTTCATGTATTATAGACACCATAATTCTGTCTTAGATTAAAGACTGTGTTCAGTCTGTAGTGATATTTTTTAAGGCAACAATAATTATAAAATTAAACTAAATGTCTCAGTTTTCACTTGGATAAGAAGTAATTATTTTTCTCAAATTCATTTTTCTCTTTATAGCTTTCTGATTGAGCAAGAGGCTGATATCTAGTGGTGATAATAGGATTCTCTACTGAGCAGGAAATTAATGCTAGAATTACATTAATAAGACTTCGTTAGGCACCTGTGATGGGAATTGGTACTGTAAGAGAGAGAGAAAGGTACTTGTAGAGTAGTCCCTTTCCTGGGGGAAAATGACAGCCAGTTACAAGATGGTACTGGGGCTTGTGGTTCTGTAGATTCAGGTTTAATTCTATACGAAGCACGGTCCTCAGCCATCACTGTGCAGTGAAGATTACGCAGCATGATACGTGAGGGTATTTGTTCTGTTCCAACACCAAAAATATAAAAGTACATAATTAAAACTGAAACCATTTCCTTTCTTTTCTCATTTTATTTAAGCCAAAAGATGCTTTAAACTTGTTTCTGAGGCTTTGGCTGTGAAGTCTGGAGCTGTGCTGGGGTGATGCTGAGGCTGAGGGGTAGCATTCTGAGCTCTGTTAAGTCAGCAGTGCTTCGTGGATACTAACACTATGACATGCCTCCTTTGGGGAGGTGTATATGTGTGCATAGTGTATGTTCACGTGTGGGCAAGTGTGTGCCCGTGCAATGATGCAGATGTGGAGTCAGAAGACAATTTTCAGGAGTAGGTTCTTTCCGTCTACCATGTGGAGGCCAGGAATCAAATTCAGATCCGAAGGCTCAGTGGTGAGTCCCTTTACTCACTGAGCCATCTCATTTTATTACTTTTTAACTTAATTTTTTTTTTTTTGAGATGGGGTCTCTCCTAAACATTGAATTCACTCTAGACTGAGCTCTAGGGATCCGCGTGCCTCTGTCTCCCCAGTGCTAGGATCAGCGGCACCCACTGCTGTGCCTGGCTGTCCCGAATGCTGGGGTCTCAACTCAGTCCCTTACGCGCTTCACATCTAGTCACCTCCTCAGCACAGAAGGGTGGAGGGGAAATGGAATGCCAGTCTGGCCACTCTTCAGTTCACATCCTTGTTTTGTATTACAGAGCAGAAACCAATTTCAGTAAATGTGCTTCTGCTGAGATGCCATTTCTGTAGCAAGTTCAAGGCACATGGACTTTCTAATTACAAAGAAAATAAATGGAAGCTCATTTTAACCTCCAGACTGTGTTTAAAGCATATTTACAAGTATATAAGTTGACTTCGTACATTACTATTTTACTGATAAATGTAGATTATGAGGAAATAATAAACTTTTAAAGTATAATTCTTATGTATCTTAAAAATTAGTTTTAAAAATTTAGCTTACAAAGTGGCAGGTTTCATATTTTTTTCCTTCATACAAAGGAAAGTACAAGTTAGAGTACAAAGTAGAAAGGAATAACGAGGCTTAATTAGCACAATTAGAACCCAGTACTTATGTAATAGTGTTTTAATTGTCTTAGTCTGTTATTTTAAAACAAAAGAAAAAGATCAGAAGTCAGTCTTCAATGTTTTAGCTTATTATATTATACAATAATTTATTGTATTTTAATAGTTTGATTTATTAAAACTTGGTTTGTCCACAGGAAGTCTGAGTTGGGTTTTCTGAGTAGAATTCTCTTTTGACTTGGATGCTTAGATTTAATTTTTCTTAATTCATAAAGCACTATCAAATAAATTCCATGGGAGTGGTGTATGAAGTTGTCTGTCTAAAAATAGTTGTGAGGTCACAAATTTTCTCCCCCCACCAACTGGATATTTAAATCTCAGAAAGCTTCTTCAGCATGTATGGGATGGTGAGGGCTGTCAGCTGCCTTTGTATGTGTTTCATTTACATGTAAATGTATCTGAGGAACTCTAAGGATGAGCTCAGAAAGTAAAGAGAATTCTAACATGAATAGTCATTTTTTTCATGAATACTGAAATCCTTGTTTTATACTAAAGAAAGGAAGGAAAGAAGGAAGGGAGAGAGGGAGGGAGGGAGGAAGGGAAAGGAAAGGAAAGGAAAGGAAAGGAAAGGAAAGGAAAGGAAAGGAAAGGAAAGGAAAGGAAAGGAAAGGAAAGGAAAGGAAAGGAAAAGAAAGGTAAGACCAATGACATTAAACAGCCAATACTTAACTGGCTTATTTTTTAAAGATTCTTAATTGATTATCAATTTTCTCTCATTAAGAGTATTTCCAAGAATTAAATGAAACAAAAATTAATGTGCATCTCTTAAAAGGAATATAACAATAGCTAAGCAATTTACAGGATGATGCTGAATGCTATTTTGTAGTATTATGTAAAGAAAAATAGTAGTGTTTTAAGCAGAAATCAAATGGTAGTAATACATCTGAAATACACCCAAAGCAACTACTGCAGACAGCATAAGCAGATTGATACAATGTATGGCACATTTAAAAACTATATGTATCTAGGATACATTTTATCCAGTAAGTAAAACTGGGTCTCATCCTGTGATTACCAATTATATAAGAACAGTTTGGGACAAGTTTTCAAGAGAGTCACCACTTATCACTTCCAGCCACTGAGACAGAGCTCCTGTGAGCTCTGTGCTTTGATTCTATAGTCACCACTGGCACTGTCAGCCGCCACAAATGTCCTCTCAGGGAAGAGGTCCTTCTGCTGTCTTCAGAAGCCTTTCCTACTTTCTTACAATAAAACAGGCCATTTCTCTGGGTTGCTGTTGATCGCCTATTTTGAAGTCGGTTTTGTCTTCAGTCATTGTCCTACCAGCATGTGATTATCTTGTGTTAGAAAAACAAACAAATAGACCACAAACCTCTTTGATCTACCCTAACCTTTCTATATGTTAATTTTGGAAGAGTGACTGCAGTATGCCAATAAAATGTACTCCTGCATTGACATTTTCAAAGTAATTATAAAAAGGATTATAAAGCTTACTGAAGGGATTGTTCTTTGTTGGTTGATAAAATTCACTTAAGCTTCCACAAATGTAAATATTCCCCAAACCAACCCTTATGGAGTCAAAGGTTCCTTTCAAAGAAAAGACCTTATTTATTCTAAACCTATTTTAGCATAAAGGAGTGGGTTGAACATTTTTTTTAGGGGTCTTTAATTTTTATTTACACCACTTTTTAATAAGCAACTTTCCATGAATGCTTGCAGGTTTGAGGCACAATTCATCATGTTTTACTCTTTTTTTTTTAATTTTTTAATTTTTTGAGTTAGGGTTTCTTTGTGTAACTCTGACTGTCCTGGAATTCACTCTAGTCCAGGCTGGTCTCGAACTCAGAGGTCCACCTGCCTCTGCCTCCTGAGTGCTGGGATTAGCGTTCGTCACCACCACCTGGTTCATGTTTTACTCTACTTGTTGCTTTTTTTTGAGTTCAAAACTGAGTTTTCCAGTAACCAATAGGGGTTTTAAATATATGTCTATAGCAGAATTCCAAGTCACAGAATTCTAAAAGATTTCATATTTTAGATGGAAGTCAGATATATCATTTTATAAGCAAAATCAGTGAATATTTTTCTCCCATTTTCTCCGAGTTGCAATGAAATATGCAAACGGAAATATTAGCACCATTCTTACATGTACCTTACATGTACATGTTACTCTCCCTTCAAACAGGAATCTCTTTCTCACTTCTCTAGCCTTTTCTCCTCTTCCTCCAAACTCCTGAGGCTTAGAGGGAGTGAATTCTAAAAACCAGTGTCTTCTTCATTTGAACGGTGGCCCTGCGGAGGATCTGTGTGGATGGGCCTTTTCTGTCCCGTGTACAGTACACGAGTACTTTTAAAAATCCTGTGCTGTGCTTAGACCTTTACTTTTTCAAATAGTTGCTTCTTTTTTAGATTAAAAAAAAAAAAAGAAAAGAAAACAAACTAACGCACTGCTCTACCTTATTATGTGGAACGAAGCCCAGTTTGACAAGTGTATTTTATAACACAGTTTTTGTGTTTTTTAATTGAACTTAAAATTTAGCATTAATATTTATTATAATGATTTTTATGGGTAGCTTAAGGATTTCTGGGTTACAAACCACAACCCCTTTGCAATGTGATGGCAATACCTTGCAGCAAACATTTGTGCTCTGGATTTTCTTTCTTCTTTCTATTTTGCATTGAGGAGGACAGATTAGCATGGACATTTCTAATTATTAAATTGGTGGAACTTCGTGGTGTGTGTAGGAAACAGAGAGTCGCTTGTTAGCAGTGTTTCATTTTCAGTAACTGTGGCCTGGCCACTTTCTCAACTTCTAAGGGCATTCTGTTTCAACCATTAGATACCACTGAGGTGAGGATGTAGGTAACCGGAAAGCCTTCATACCTTACACACACGGATGTTACCTGGTAAGGAAGGGCTGTCTGAATTTATTTCTGGAGTGCCAAGGCAAGTGGGGGATGGGGAGAATGAAACTTGAATCAGTGACCATCTGGCCTAGATTTGGCTGATTTCCTGTGCATGGCTCTTTGTTCCAGGCACACAATGGATTGTTCCTTTTACAGATAAGAATTCTGTTGTGACTTTGTGCTGAATCAGCAGGTTTGGTTTGGGCTTGCGAACAGGGACTCATTGGGAGCCTTTCTGTTGTTCTGAGGTTACCATTCTGTGTTCATCAATTGCAACAATGTTCCAAAGGTTTTCTATACATTAAAAGAGAGGTGTTTCAAGAGACACATTGACTAAAATAATCTGGAATGAAACTTTTTAGTTTGGCATTATCTGTTTTATGACATTAAAATTTTTTTCATCTCTAGTTTTCAAAATTGATATGTTCCCGATGTGGTTTTTAACAAGCCTTTCTAATCAAGTCTTCTGTCTGAACTTGAACTTTTCATTTGGTGGCTTCAGAGCATGCTATACTAAATCTGAGCACGGCTTTTGCACCATGGCTGTGTAGTTTTCTGTGGCCACTATTGTCATAAATCATCTATTTAGATTTTAGGAAGACGGAGGAAGCCTCCTGTTAAATCATCATGACTGTTTTTTAAAAGGGTGGTTATTGACTAGAAGTAGGACGTTTTTGTTTGCCTAGCATTCCAAGTAAGCCAGCTCATAGTAGCAGAGATCAGAATCTAGTTAAATGCCACTTTCCAGAAGACAAGCTTTGACTTCAGTGCTATCATCTTGCTGTGTGGCCAGGAAATTAAAAAATTGCTGACTTTTCTCTTCTGAAGTGATAGGATGACTGACAGATTTTAAGTCAACCATTTAGTTTACCTCTCTTTTCCTTGTAGCTGAATTGCCTCTTAACAATCCAGTACACAGTTTTCTCCAACTTTTTCTGACACTACTTACAACTTTAAAAAACCAAACGTCCATCAGAGCCAACTGCTTTGAAATCTAATCTCTAATTCTTTTGTGTGGATCAAGGTACTTTTTTAAGGTATTACAGAATCTATGGGCCTGATCTTAAGAAGGAAGCTTACTAGTTAGTTCCTTGGGGATCTAATTATGTAGCAGATGGGACCTCATGCAACAGTTCAGTGTCCTTTGGCGTAATTAATTTTAGTCCACATCTAGCAAAAGTGAATGAAAAGAAGTGACACAACAAATTTGTTTTTGTCCACTTGAGGCATTGTCCATTCATACGTTGCCCGCCCCCCCTTTTGGAGTATCTTTACTTGATTATTGGCTCTCTCTTATCCTAAGAAGGCCCCAGAATTGCTTGCTGGTTAAACACATTAGTGGTTTGGAGGCACAGATGCGATGGATGTTGTGAATGTTTATTGGAACAGAGTAGTTAAGAATTGGTTAAATAGAATAAGTCAGAGTTAGAAACTAAGCAGCAGGGCAACAATTTCTCTTTATGTCTCCCCAGTTCAGGAGACATAATTCGGGAAACTAGTTCGAGGTAGAGGGGAAGGTCTTATCCTTTTCACCCATCCCCCTCCTGCCCACCCTTCACCCCCAACCTCTAACTCTCCAAGTCTCACTGAGGAATTGTAGTCTCTCCAGAGGCTTGGCCGCAGATGCCTGGGAAGTTTACACTGCGGAGAGTTGTTTTGTTTGGCATAGCTAATCAGGAGCCAGGCTGGAATTGCTCATAGCTGTCATTCAGGTTTTGTTTCAAAGTCCAAGGACCTGCTGGGAAAAACAAAAAGCTAATGAAAGCGGACTGTATTTAGGCCTCAAATCTGTGGAATCTGAAATGATGCCCTGACAGTGTATTCTTATTCTTCCACATTCTTGCTGTTGCTAAGGTAACAGATTTTTAGGGGCTTTTCATCTTCATTGTCAAGTATTTGCTACACTTATTGTTGTTTTTCAGATTAGAGCAATTCAGATTATCTCCTTTTGAGATGGAGTAAAAAGAGAAAATAACAGGAATAAAATGTCAGAACCAATCACCTTGAATGCTAGTAAGATCAGTTTTTGTTTTAATGTTGTTGTTAATGTTTTTTATATCTTAAAACCCTTAGCTTCATAACACATGCTAAGATTTAGGATAAGATTTTAAAGTCTAGGAGTGTTATTATACATGTGAAATTCCCACTCCTGTAAAGTGGTTCAGTAAACATTTATATAATCTGTAAAGAATCATCTGAGAGAGAAAGATTCATAGTGAGATGTCTTTAAAATCGTTTCTCTTGAATGAAAAGCCCAAATAATGTAAAAAAGTGATGCTCTTGCCTTCGTGTCTGTAAATGGGAAATTCCAATACTATGTGATGCTGAGCATAGTTCTCAAAACCACAAATCCTTGGTCTTTTCATATTTGCTCTCACAGATGTGTTGCCCTGATGAATGAACTTTCATCTCCTTGAGAATGCTGTTGTTTTTACAGTCCAAGTGGGGTTCACCTCACCTGTGGTTTGATAAGTAGCAAAGGGAAAATTAATTGTCTGGAGACAAGGTGTCCTTTGGGCTGGCTTTAGATTTGAAAGCCCCAGGGATGTGCTGCATATGGTTGCTATGGCCAAGATGGTGACTCATTGAGAGATAACAGCTTTTTTTTTTTTTCACAGATTTATCGAACATCTTCATTTAGTGGGCTTTCCCCTGTGGCAGTGACTAGAATATTGAAATAATGCGGCTTTAGAACTGATTGGATCACACTACTAATTTGGTCCCAATCAAAAAAACCTATATTCATAGAGATAAGATCTGGCTTAAAATGAGAAAGGGAACATCTGGCAAAGTAGAAAAGAAGCCATGGGGTCTGGAAGAGAAGTGGCCAAGTGTGCCAGAAGGTCCTCATCTTTGTCTGGGTGTCCCAGCCTGTAATCTTATCTCCTCTCATCTCCACCTATCTGGATCCTATGATCCTCAAGGCTTCACTGAGCTCCCCTTTATCACTAAGCTCTTGCTAACTAGACCCGGTGTCTAGTTAGAGACTGTATTAGAGACAGTGTTAGAGAGACTGTATTCTCAGCCTGTCAAAATTGTGTTCAAATATAGTTGTGATTAAAAACATTTTTTTTCAAGTAGAATGATTAAGATTGGGAGATATGAAGGGGAAAAGAGTTTTAGTTCAGTCTGAATAAAATGTTTTAGCCATGAGACTTAGAAAGTTTAAATAGACTGCTTGATGAGCTGTGATTTCCACAGCTTAGTGGAAGATTTATGCTTGGAGTAAAGTTTGGGTTGGGTGTCTTTTAAACTGCTAATAGTTCTCAGATCATGTAGTTGCTGCTGGTTTTAATTGTTGGGGACAGATGATTTGGCTCCTAGCTGCTCTCCATTGGGGTTGGGAATAAAGTCCATCTCCTCGTTAAAGCATGACTCCAGAGAACAATGTCCCCACTGCTTTTAGATTTTTCAGATCCCAGCACAGATGTGTGGCCAAGAGGACCTGTTTGTAGAAGAAGCACTTGCTTGAAGCCGTATTGCTTCATCTCCTCATGAAGGTGATAAGAGGAGGCATTCACAGGAATTTTCTCCAGCTTCCCCCTCTGCCCTTCAAGGAACAGCAATGGCCACAGAGGAGATTTAAGATAACCACCTTCTTTTTTTTTTGCCAGGAGGCCAGAGTACTACTGTGTCTGGAAAAGTGCACATGGCAGTTCCTTAAACCTAAGAGATAAAAATTTGAATGTAGACATCTTAACTCTTAATATGAATTGAGATACTGAGGCACAACAGAAAAGTGAGGTGAAATTTCCTAGTGTTCTTACTGCAGCTGTGGAAATACATTGGGAAATAATTATATCAGCAGGCAGGACTTTAGGAGTTTTTTCCCTATTGTCCAATTGGTTTTGACATATTGAAAACTAGAACTGAAGGTCTGAGTTACAAGGTTTCCCAGATGCAATAATCCAGTAATTATAGAGCTGATCGGGGCAGATGGGTGTGTGGTAGTTCTACTCATAGGTCTTCCATAGTCTCTTTCTTACTTGGTGGAAAGGGGAAAAAGGGGAAAAGAATTTCCAACTCTTGGTACAATACTTTGTACCCAGCAGACACTGGTGGAAAGCTTATGGATGTCATTAACAGGATTTTTAGAAGCAATTATAAACCACAGTGTTCATCGTTACTGGTGATCTTTGTCATTGTTGCTTGAAGTCATCTGTACATATAAAATTTAGATAAGTTTATGATGTTTTAACGTCTTACAGTTCAAATGGGAAGTTGGTCAAATAGAGGCTTGAGACTATTTCTCCAGTGAAGTTGTTCTGTGTTGATAAGTGTCAGAAATGCCTAGAGCCAGTATTGATTTCATCATTAAGGAAACCTTGGGGGTTGGAGAGATGGCTTAGTAGGTAAGAGTGCTTGCCTGGAAAGATGAAACCTGAGTTCAAATTCCCAGGGCCCACATAAAAAGGCAAGAGTGGTTTCACATCCCTAACCCCAGCAATTGGGCGGCAGAGCTGAGAGCCGAGAACTCTCTGGGTAGTCAGCCTACCCAAAAGGCAGTGGGAGACCTGTGTCAGGTGATAATGTGGAAGGTGATACAGGAAGACACTTAACATCTTGGTATGGCCTCTGAATGTATGCACATGGGCATATACCTACATACCTTCATGCCTATACACTCATGTGCATCACACACACACACACACACACACACACACACACACACACACACACAATGCTTGTCATGGCTCCAGAAAAAAAAAGTTACGTTTACATTTCTCTCTTTCAACTGGGTCTGCTTCAGGATGCTTTTCATTAGATGAGCCTTTACTAATTCTGTGTATACACGGTCATGCCTGAGTATACTCTGGAGCAAAGCTGTCATGAGCAGACAAAAAGCTAGATCAGGAAGAACTCTCGAATAGTGTCTGACATCTGTGTATATTTTACTGATGGAAGAGAAATTGGAAGGCTGGGAATACTTAAAGGGCCAGGATTACACCACAGGAAATATCTATTTATAATGGGGGGAAGGATATCTCCATTCATTCTGTAAAATTTTCATAATACTTAGGAATGTCCTGTTTTCCCTGCTGCTTTGTGATTAGGAGGTTATATACAACTCTGAAGACTGCTGCTGTATTAGTAAAGCAACTAGGCATGGCTTAGGACTTCATATAAGAGGGTACTACAGACTTGAAAGCTTTTCCTGCTGTGTAGATGACATGTTTAGGTAACAAGTGTGGACCAGTAAAAACAAAATAGAATATAAGGCATATGGGTAAAATTAAAGACATGTAATTTGGAAACACTGTTCCTATTTCTTAGGAGATTATTAGAGCATGTTAAGGCATAGTAGGATACATTTTTAATGCATTTAAAATAATACATCACTGTGTGTGTGTGGGTCATGGTTAGAGTGTAGGCGGTCACATATGGGATCTTCCATATGCTCAGCTCTACCATGAACAGCACTACCAACCCAAATTCATTACTTCTGAAAGCTTTGATAGCCCTTAGGTGTGTGCCTGTATGATTCTTAGCAACAGTTCATTGACATGTCAATTAATAATGTTACTGCTCAATAAGCCTGTTTGAGTCGTGCTGGGCGGCTCTGGAGATGAAAAAGAGGATCAGGATGAAAGTTTCACAGGAGAGTTAAGCTCATGCCAAGAAAGAACTTAAAATATGATGTACTTTATTATTAAACACACCAACAGGCTAACTAATGAAAAATTACGTCTTTTTCTAGGCTCATTTTCCAGTCACTCAAATCCCCCTTACTGAAGACAGCCCCAGCTTCTACTTGTGCACGTCATATATAAAAAGGAAGCTAAGAACATACTGTTTTGCACTTTGTACTTTTATTTAACTGTATTTTGGAGACTAATGGAAACCCATCTACCACCTAGTACCCTTTAAGAATGGAACAGGCTGTCTTCTGATGTGCTTGAGAAGTATCTCGAGAGTGTTCCGCAGAGCCTGGGGGATGGGTTGTTGCAACTGTTGAAAGGAGTCTCATCCTGAATGAAAACTGGAAGTTTCCCTCTCAAATACTATGAGATATTAAAGTGCTTATTAGCTGATAAACACTACAGGATCAAAGAAGAAGGGCAGCAGACTTACCTTTTAGTGGGAAGCTGAGTTACGCTCACAGATGCCCTCAGCGTAAGTGTAGAAAATTATTTGATATCATAATGTACAAAACACTGATGAGTGGGTTGTGTAGAAGCAGCGAGTACTCCATGTGAAGCAAGGGATGGTCTGAGGGAATGGAACTCAGCTCTGAAAAACTGAATTTGGGTAGAGAGGAAAGCCCTGAAGGTGGAGGCAATAAGAGATCGATTGATAGGGAGAAAACTGTTGGTTTGAGACTGTTCTGATGTAGACTCCCTGAGGTTAAGCCTACCTTATGTGAATACGAAGGACCCACTGAAAGTTCCCAAAGAATAATATGACAGCATTGTTTTAGAAAGTGACTGTAAGGTATTATACAAATCTGTGTGTAGGGTGATTAGAATCGAAATATTAGTTGGAAATGAAAGAGAAAGAAGTCAACTCAAGAATAAAAAGAAAAGAGATAGGCTAGTGCTAATCAAACTTTAGTATCATGGGGTTAGGGTAAAGGGAAATGACTCTACATTCCAAGCCAAATTGCCAAGAGAAAGACACCAGCATGGATAGGAAATGTGAAGGTAAGTGAATGCTCAGATGACAGGGAACCATTCAAATAAAAGTGTGTAGGTAAATTGGACATGGTGGCACACACCTTTGATCCCATAGACAGGCAGAGCTCTGTGAATTTAAGGCCAACCTGGTCTACATAGTGAGTTCCACGGTTACATAGTAAGATCTGTCTTTCAAAAATTAAAAGAAATCAAGTATGTAGTTAAAAGAGTGGGACTACGATTTCTGAAAGAAATTAAAATTGTGTGTGGGCCCATCTATGCTGTTATGCCAGATGCCCTGAGTATACCATCTTCCATCCAAATGGGGAAGGCAGGAGGTTTTCTGTTACTTAATTCACACCAAACTTAGTTTAAATGGTAAAGAATTGTTACTAATGATAATGTAATGTCCAAAATAAGGCTGGTGAGGTAGCAATAATTTTGTTATTTGGCTCAAACATTAAATTTCTTCTCTATATGTTATATGTTTTGTTGTATTGTGATTAACTAAAAATCTTACTCTTTTGGCTCTTCAGTTCTGGGGGGAAAGGGTGCTATGATGGCATTTTGGGAAACTGCTACCTCCAGTATAGAATTGTTTCTTTGTTGTTATTAACAAATCTCATATACTTACAAGTTTGAAATTTATTGTGGACTAGTTTGTATCCTATAGGCCTATTGTACACATCTCTGATTTAGCAGGTTTTTTTTGTTTGCTTTGGTGACAAAATGGCCAACCAATGACAATATGCTGTCTAATATTGAAGGGTTTGATGCTTTATTGGATGACTAACCTATGTAATTGCTGAGGCCACCGAGTACAGACAAGGGGAGATTCCATTTCTTAGACTCTTCCTCTTTGGACAGTCTCAATGATCTCTTCCTTTTTGGCTTGTAAACTCTGTCAGTAATCTGCATGCCTCCATGTTCTCAGATAGGCAAGCCTATTGAGCTTGTAGCTTCTTGCAAACCTCCTCTACTTTTAGGTGTGTCCTCTGGAAATTTGCTTGTTTTTTGAACATGTCCCTCTTGGCCTATGGCTACACGGTAGTCAGCTTTCTCAGACAGGTAACATCGAAGGGACCTCTTCAGACATTCAAATATTAGAAGTACCTTTTTGCTTCCTCGTACTCACATGCCCGCCTGGTAGGACACAGTATTGTCCTGATGTGATGTCTGAGGATGCACAAAGGTTTGAAATGATCAGCACATCTTTGATCATCTTGAGAGCTTGACTTGAGGTTCTAGCAAGGGAACACAGACATTTGTGTACTTCCTCTGCTTGGGAAGATTACCCCTTTCAACGGAGTGTGCAGCTTTGGAAGGGGTGTGCAGAGCTGAGAGGGAGGAAGGGTTACTCGCCTGGCCAGTTAGATTGCTAAGTCAGCCCCGGTGATTGCCACCTGTGGTTATTGTTTGGCATTTGTCTCTTTGTCATCTTGTGTGGAGTGAGGCTCCAGAGTCCCGAAACCCAGAGCATAAGAGTTGACATGGACAGGACAGGGAGCACACCTTGTTCTCCAAGTGTCCTTTCTTGGCCCTGCCCTTGACTCTTAGCTGTTGACTAATCCTTTACTTAAGACAACTTAGCCAGAATGTTGTTTTAACCCTGCTTCAAACCCAAGGAGTCCAAAAGCTGTCAGGAAACCTTAACCATTTATCCTTCAGTCTTCTCACTGGAAAGCCTGGGGCATAAAGCAGTCTTGGACACATAGGAAGCAAGGTCCCCTCTCACACAATGGATCATTTCCCTATTTGAATCTATGTGCTAACATTTGGAACTATTTTTTAAAAAGCACATAATTAAAATTATATGCCAAAATTAAATTAAATGCCTTACATTATGTTTTGGCACTTTGTCTTTTTCACTACCTTTAGAAGTATGCATTATCGTTGTCTTCATCTTAGTCATTAGTAGACAGATGTGTAACACTATGGAAGTTCACAGTAAATGTCACAGGTGAAATTTGAATCAAGGAAGTCTGACTCCAAGGTCTGAACTCTCAGCTATAAATTATCTCAACTTAAAGAAAGCACACGAAGAAGCTGGGGGAGAAAGGGGAGCTGCTCACTGTCAGAATATTTGTCTCCGGGTTCAGTCCCTAGAAACCGGGCAGTGGTGGCCACACCTTTAATCCCAGCACTCCAGGCAGAGGCAGGCAGATTTCTGAGTTCATGACTAGCCTGGTCTATGGAGTGAGTTCCAGGATGGCCAGGGCTACACAGGGAAACTCTGTCTCAAAAAGATAGATAGGAAGGAAGGGAGGGAGGGAGGGAGGGAATGGGTGGAAGGAAAGGGGAGGGAAGGGAAGAAGGAAGGAAGGAAGGAAGGAGGAAGGAAGGAAGGAAGGAAGGAAGGAAGGAAGGAAGGAAGGAAGGAAGGAAGGAGGAAGGAAGGAAGGAAGGAAGGAAGAAGAAGAAGGAAGGAAGGAAGGAAGGAAGGAAGGAAAGAGGGAGGGAAGGAAGGGAGGAAGGAAGGAAGGAAGGAAGGAAGGAAGGAAGGAAGGAAGGAAGGGAGGTTTTACTAGAGTGCAGTCAGCTTCTTGATTTGCATATTGTTTGTGGCCCCTTTTGAGCAGCAGTAGTAGAGTTGAATACAACATCAAACTCAAAGATGTTTCTTATCTGGCTTCTTACAGAAAATGTTCCTAGTTGCAGAGATGGCTCAGTGAGTAAAACACTTGCTGTGTAAGCATAAGGACCTGAGTTCAGACTCCTACACCAAGAACCCACATAAAGCCTGACTCAGTAGCACATGTCTATAATCCCAGTGCTTTAATAGCAAATGGGAGAATCTTTGGAAGCTCATGGGCCAGCTTGCTTGGTTTTTGCAGCGGTAAACAAGAGACCTGTCTCAAACAAGGAAGGTGGCAAGGACTGACACTCAAGGTTACCCTCTGACCACCACACACATGCTGTGGTATGCACAGGTTGGCACACACAGAGAACATGCACACATACCCCACAGAGATTTTCAAAAAGAGAAAACATTTATTTCCTTTGGAAGAGCAGCAGGACAATGGACCAGACTTTGTACATTACCTTCTTCTGCAGCATCGCCTCATTCACAGTAACAACCCTGATAGTCCAAAGTGTTTTCAAGACACTTTCTCCTATCACCAGTGCCCAGCAAGCCAGTCATTGCATCTTCCATGACTTGCACTTATGTTATTAACTGTTACTAGAGAAATTTACGAAACTAGGGTGATGGGTAATATGGCTACATTCACGGTTTCCCATCTGAGCTGGGAAACCCTGTTCTGAAATCTGTGTGTGTATGTGCATGTGTGTGCACATGTGTTTGGAGGCCAGAGGTGGACATCGGGTGACTTCCTCATTTACTCTCCACCTTCAATTTTGATAGAGGATGCCTCCGAACATGAGCTCACTGGTTCAGCTAGACTGACTCAGTGCTGGGATTACAGACACATGCTTCTGGGGCTGGCTTTTTTGCAGGTGCTGGGAATTAGACTCAGGCAAGCACTTTCTCAACTGAGTTATCACCTGAGCCTCCTGGTCCTCCTCCTTAAATAGAACTCAACCCTTAGTGCCTTCTCCTTTCCCTTTCCATTCCTTTTTCTGGGCAATCTCATTATCTCTTTATGCACAGATCCTACGCCCAGCCTGGATCTTTCTGCAGCCTGCTGCATCAGTTCTTAGAAGGATTCTCCTGTGCCTGAATGTCATAGTGAATCTCACACCGGACATAGCCGGAACTCAACTCCCCCTTACCACTTGCCTTGCTGTTTGACACCGTGCCATCCTGCAGCCTGCCATACCACGTGAAACCCTTAGCACTCTGTGCCTTACTCCTCTTGAACAGTTTGAAGGCAGGGCATGTGTTTTGCATTTCTCAAAAACTCTGTGAAAGCCAAGAAGATGAAACTTACTTATGTTCGAGTGTTAGTAACAACCAACAGAATTCACGAGTGGCTGGTAGATTGGTCACTGGGATGAGCCCAGTCTGGGAAATGACTTGACAGATGAAGGACCAAAAATGTTCTCCTTCTTGTAAGGGTCTGTTGATAAAACACCAAAAAGCCTTCCAAGGCATCTTGAGCAGATTTAGCTACAGCAGGTATGTTTTTAAATTTAGTATTAAAGCCATTTTAGCTTTAGAGTGTAGGATACTGAGGCTACACGCCCTCCTTCTCAGAATATGAAGTTTAGCACTAAACATGGAGCATTTTACAGTTAGCACTCAGCACACTTGAGATTATACCTGAGTATTTTATGGGTATCTGGATGGTTCTGAGAACTCTTAAGTATGAAATGTTCTGATATCAAGTGTTCTTACAAAATCAGAGTATCAATTCTGAGTGACACATAATACCAACTATAAAAATAAGCAGCAATGAAAACACCGGTCACACTGTATCAAGTAGAGACATTGATTTCCAGAATCCAGCTTTGACTTAATGATGTGGCAACTAGAAATCATAAGGAAGAGGTACATATGCAAAATGAAACCAATTATCTGTCTTTATAATTCTATAGTCTTAATGCCAATGAAATAGTTTTACTTTAAAAAGTCAAGTCCAGACTTTGGGGAGTTTAAAAATTGTGAACATTAGACTAGTCTGACACAAGCAGCACTACTTCTATAGCTAGGAGCATATGGAATAGTAATTCTATCTACAGATAACTTCGTATTTCTCTAATTTTCCTTTAAAATACTTTATTATAAAAGTAAACATCCAAGATTTAAATCTTCCAACACTTATATTAACTCAGAAATACTAGTTTCAGCCGGATATAGCTGTGCACACTTACAATCCCAGCACTTTGGAGGCAGAGAAGGGAGAATGAGGAGCCCAGGCTACCCCGGGCTACATGGGAACCCTGTTTAAAGACAAACACGTGCAGCTTGCTTTTTCACTCAGTCTTCTTCCTCATTTGGAGAAAACAGAACATCAGAGTTTGAGGAAATGGAGGAAAATGGCATCTATAATCCCACCAACTTCGTACAGAATTTTTCAGGAATATATTTTTTTCATAATTGTAATTGCACACACCATTTTGTACTCTTAAAACTATTACCTTCATGGACATTTTTCTGTGATGTTACTTTTTGTAGAAGCCTACTTCCACATAGTGGTATGTCATGGTCTGTTTAACCATTTGTCCGCTGAGTAATTTAAATGGGATCCAAAGCTTTACTCAGCACTCATGAGTCCCTTCCCCAAAACACCTTCTATGTTCCCTTGGGTAGATTTCTACAGTAAAGTCGCTGAGGCGAAAACTACACTTTTTGGTCTGTAAGATCCTGACAGTTCTCCAAAGGATGCTTCCATTTTCGGTTCTCACTTTCGGCGGCAGGTTAGCAGGCTTTATAAAGAGTCTTCAATGATTTTTGTTTTGTTTAAGTGAGTAGACTGTTTTTGAAGACATTTTAGATTTTGGGGGAAATGTAGCAGAAAGTACGGATGGAGGCTCTTAGACCCCCCTGTTGTGGCTTTTGGCCTCTCATTTCCTTTATTGTTAGCATCTTGTCTTAGTAGAGTTTACTTGTGGATGAACACTGATAAATTATTCTCAAGTGCAGTTTCCAGCTTATAGACAGTGCCCTTTGTGTTGTACTGCTGTGGGTTTTTGGAAAACATATGAGATCATCTATCATTGCCATTCGATGGCCCTAAGGTTCCCTGGGCCCCACTCACCTGCTCAGTTCCCTTTTCCTTTTCCAAATCTTGGGTAGCTGTAGATCCTTTTACTGTCGTATGCATTCACGTGCCATATGGTGATGTTTAGTCGATGCACTGTATGTGCAGCAGTGGTCCCCGAGATGATATCACTCAGCAAGCTCATTCGCTGTCTTAGCTTGTGGATGTGCACTGGATGTTTGCACAGTAGCAAATGCTCCTAATGAGGAATTGCTCATCTCATGCCTATTCCCATTAAGTGACTCATGAGCATATAGCTTTTCAGATTGCAGTCTTTTATTTAGCAATATGCAATTATGCTTCTGCTATGTCATTTCTTTTTATCACTAAATGACATTACATGGTGTAGATGTACCGCGGTTCATCCAGTCACCTGTTGATTGACATCTTGGTTATTTCTAGTGGGCAGCTGCTGTTAACGTTATGTACATACAAGTTTTGTGTGGACATAGTTTTCAACTCATTTCAGGAATAAGCTTTTCAATATGCATGTTATTTTATTTATGCATTCTGTCTCAATATATTACTGAAATAAATGTTAGTTTTTTGTTTTTGTTTTTCTCCTCTCCTGGAAGTATCTGTTTCTCCAGGTTGCCTTTCATTTGTTTATTTTGGGCTCTGTCTTCCATGTCTGAGATATTTCTCAGAGGTTTGCTAATCTTGGTTGTCTGCTCTTATTTAAGACCAGTGCCCCGTAAAGCTGTTAAGAAGCTTTGATTCTATGGTGAAGCTTGCCACCTGTGTGCTATTATATATATTGAGTCTCACTCCAAGACTGATTCCAAAGAAAAGTCTTCTACTGCCTGGGTTGATGGTGGAGGACTGTTTTTCCTCTTTCTAGAAGCTGCATTGGAGAAGAGATCAGCTTGCAGCGTGTACAGTGTTCACCTACTACCCTTGATTACGTGGCCCCCCATGGCATTGTGCTGCCCTGCAGAGGAAAGCAGGTGGTTGCCTGCTTGTGGGGAATGGGCCTGGGATTTAACTGAGTCTCAACAGAGAATTTCTGTCAACCCTCCTCCTCTAACCTTTATCCCCACATGTGGAACCTAACCTGGTGCTGCCTTTGGGGTGAGGATGCATTTTTCTGGTTAAATCTGGTCACTCCCATGTGACTGAGTTGGAATTCAACTTTCTGTGTTCTGCAAGATCTGTTATTGCCTTTCCATCTGCTTTGAGTTTATAAATTCTGTTGGTTCCTATTGCGTCTGTTCTTGTTTGCTCTTGTGATTTTCATCCCTTTAAAGAAACCTTTATTATGCTTACAGTTGGGTTTGGCAAGAAGTAAAGCTAAATGTGTATGCACACTATATTATATTTATATGGCACTCATATTCATTTTAAAGAGAGAATTGAAAAAAATCAACAGTGGCTCGGTGGATAAAGGTGCTTGCCACTAAGACTCGTGATCCGAGTTCACTCTCTGGGATCCACATGATCCAAGGAGAGAGCCACTCTAGCAAATTGTCCTTTTACCTCCACTGTATGCTGTGGCATGTGTGCGCACATGTAAATAGATAGATAGATAAATGTTAAATAAATAAATGCAATAAAAGGAAGTTAAAAAATTAACTTTTTATAGGCAATAGAAGCCAATTGGCTAAAACCTCTAGAAACATTTTTTATAATTTTAATATTATCTGTAAATGGAGCTGCATAAATTTTTGGTGCACACCTATTCTTATTTTAATATTTACACCTATTATTATTCTTATTTTATGTGTGAATACATAAATATGTAACTCATTTTTAATTTTTTATGTCCAAAGTCCACTGATGCCTATAGAGACAGACACAGACGCAGGGGGTATGGGTAGGAGCTGACTCACACTAGAGGGAGCAACATGGTGGGGTGACAGAGAGGGCCTGAAATGTGCTGTAGTGATTATTACTACCTTTGCGTATGTTTAAAAGCCATTAAAATGTACATCAACAATTGGTTTATTTTATAGTTTATAAACCACGCAGCAATAGCATTATCATTAACCTTTCCCAGTAAGCATCCAGAGACCAGCTCTGTCAGACCACATGCCACAGGCTTTTGTTCCCTTAAAAGTTTTATGTCAACAAATCTAGAACCACAGTGCAGAAATCATGATTAAATAATGTTTAATTGTCCTCTCTCCCCAAACTCTTTTTTCCCTAACTAATAAAGTGTCACATGGAGTGTCACTTTCCTGGTAGTTTTTTTTTTCACTTGCCTATTTCCAGTCTCTATGTGCTCACTCATCGATGTCCAGCTATACCTGTGCACAAGTGAGCATTAGAACAGAAGCCCAGCATCCTAGCCCAGTGTGCTGTACACACATTAACCTCAGCACTCAGGAGGCAGAGGCAGGCAGGTGTCTGTGAGTTCGAGGCCAGCCTGGTCTACACAGAGTTAGTTCCAGACAGCCAGAGCTACATAATAAGGCCCTATCTCAAAAAAAAAAAAAAAAAAAAACCTGACTAATTAACTTGAAGGAAGGAAGGAAGGAAGGAAGGAAGGAAGGAAGGAAGGAAGGAAGGAAGGAAGGAAGAGAGGGAGGGAAAGAAGGGAAGAAAGTAAGTCAACAGCCAGGTCGTTTTTCTATAATTGTTGTTTGCAGTTTCGTGCTGTACACCCTAAGGTACATGTGTCACATGTTAGTTCCCTATTTGTCTTATGATCACTAACCTATTTTTCTAGGTTTGGCCATTTAGGCATTTCAGACTTTCTTTTTTAAAATATTTTATTTATTTTTATTTTATGTACATTGGTGTTTTGCCTGCATTTGCCTGCATGTGTATTGGTAAGAGGGTGTTGGATCCCCTAGAACAGGAGTTAACAGACAGTTAGTTGTGAGCTGCCATGTGGGTGCTGGGAATTGAACCTGAGTCCTTTGGAAGAACAGCCAGTGCTCTTAACTGCTGAACCATCTCTCCAGCCCTAGTTTCAGACTTTCTACTAATAGAAATGTATATTAATTCATTTAACCGCCCCCTCTTTATGTGCTTAGAATAAATTCCTGGAATTTATTTATTTATTATTTATTCCCTAGAATAAATTCCTATTGCTCTTGAAAACAACTTCAGAGAATATCTAAATACTCATTCATCTGCTTTTTTTTTTTTTTGAGACAGAACTCTCACTTCATACGCAGGCTAGTCCTGAACTGTCCGTGTCATCCTTCTGATCTCAAACTGCTGGTCTCCCTCCTTCTGCCTCCTGTGTGATGAGAATTCAACTGTGTATCACTATGTGGCTAAAATTGACTTTTAAATAATTCCTTTTAAATATGCTTTGGAAAACTCTATGTATATTGAACCAATATAGTTTAGTGATATCACCCTTTCTACATCTACAAGTCTTCCTACATCATGACTCCTGATATTTTATTCTACATACTAATTGCTAGGTATACTAAGATGAAGAAGTGAAGAAAGACATGAATTCCTTGATAATCCCATAAATACATTTTTTCAAAGACAGTAGCATTTCCTTCATGTTTTCACTCTGCTCGAAACTTCCAGTGAGGGTGCTGGAGAGATGCTCTTGCAGAAGACCCAGGTTCAATTCCCAGCACCCATATGGCAGTTCACAACAGCCTTTAACTCCAGTTCCAGAGGCTCCAACACCTTCACACAGACATGCAATACCAATGCACATGAAATAAAAGTAAATACTTTTTAAAAAATCCAAATGGAAGGGTCCCCATTTTAGGTTGGGGTATGGTACACACTTGAGACTGGCTCAGAATCCTAGTACTTGTTTATCCTAAAAATTATATGTGCATCTTATCGTTGCTTTGCAGACATCTTCTACTAGATACATACTGAGGAGCCACTTAAACCAAAAACAACAGAAACCTTAAATCAGTATTAGTGGCACTATTTGGTTAAGTTACTGCGTATTCTAGGCAAGTGCCAGAAGTTCCTAGCATCTAGAAAATATATATCACCATTTAAATGAGCAAGCACTCAGGTCACTGGAGTCAGAAATCTGAGGGTTTTGTTCTGAAGTGACCAGCGACTAGAAGTCTGTGTTAATTGTCTGCAGAATATGAAGATCATGCTCAGTGGACAAATACTAGAGGCTCAAGGAGGCCATGTTCAAGCCAGTTCCTAAGACACACTATGTGCCCTGCAACTTTCCTTGCTGGCTTCTGTGCTGTGACCAGGGCATGAAAACTGGAGCCTCATCACCAACATTTAGAAGACAAAGTTATTGCTCTCTTTCCTTGGCAATTGCCTGCTTTCCTCCCTCCAGTCTCTGCATAGCCAGGAAACCCAATGTCAGAGGCAGGAAGTGCTGTTCCCCCTCCTTGGTCTGAGCAGTACCTGCCAGCTTTTCCTAGACTCCTGCTTCACCCTCTTGTTCATTAAAGGCCTGTTGTTCTTTTCAAAGGCATCTTTATTGAGACATAGTTTATACACCATCAAATTTATCTATTTACTAAATTTAGAGTTCTGTAGCCGTCACCACAATCAACTGAGAACGCAGTCATCTCCCAGAAATGGAACCTACTTCCATTAGTAATAACTTCCATTTCTCTTCAAACCTCCCAGCCTTGAACACTTACTAATGTGTGCTTTTTAACTCTATAAATATGCCAATTCTAGAACTCTGTACAAATGAAATCAACCCAGCATGTGAGAATTTGATCTCTTTCCTTGAGCATAATGTTTTCAGAGCTCATCCGTGTCCTAGGTTGTAACTGACTTTCTTTTTTAAAATTACTAATAAAAACTTCAATGTATTAATTCAGTGTATACTATTTCAATATATATGCTGCATCATGTTGTTTAGTCATTCATACTTAGTAGATATTTGAATTTTTTATTCTTTTTGTAGCTATTAAATACAATCAAATATGTCCAGTGCTGCTACAAACATTCACTTGAACTTTTTGCATTCAAGTGTGTAGGCGTAGATGTAAGCATTGATTTTTTAAATTATTCTCTTGGGTTCACGGCAGAGGACAGTTTGTTTGTTTGTTTGTTTGTTTTTGCTGATCAAATCCCCAGTCCTAGAGGGTTTCAGCTTCCATACACTCTAATCTGCAAACCTAGAATGTTTCAGCCTCTGAGATGCACTGCTGACTGAGCTCACTCTGACTAGCTCAGGCTTCACTCGGATTCAATCTCAGATGAAAGACATTACTACCATTAGTGTTCCATCCCGATCACACAGGCCTCTGAATGTGATCCCTTCATACAAGTCCTTGGATGTGATCCCTTCCTAGCTATCACACAGGCCTTTCAATGTGATCCTTTGCTAGAGCAGCCATGCTGCTGGATTAAAAGATTAAATGTTCCTCGACACACGTGCATTCCATTCCTCTTGGGATGAACTTGCTGGGTCATATCAAAGCTCTATTAACATGTTAAAGAAGTAAAAAACTGTTTTCTTTTTTCCCCAAAAAACTATTTTCTAAGATGGTTGTATCATTTTATAGCCCCATCAGCAGTTCATGAAGGTTGTATTTTCCCATACTCTCAACACCTACTACTATTGTCTTTTCTTCTTTAGCCATCCAGGTGAGCATGGAGTAGAATCTCATTGTGGTTGTAGTTTGCATCTGCCCAATGATTAATGACGATGAATACCTTTACATGTGCTTACTGGTCATCTGCATGTCTTTTTTTTTTCTCAGAAATGCCTGTTTAGATCCTTTGCCTGATTTTTTATCAAGTTATTTATTATTGCCGTTTAAGAATTCTTTTCCTATTTTAGATATAAGGCTAAATTCAGCAGATGTGTGATTTATAAATGTTTTTCTCCCATTACATGTGTTTTTATTGTTTTGTTTTGTTTTCAAGACAGGGTTTCTCTGTTGTAACTCTGGCTGTCCTGGAACTCACTCTGTAGTCCAGGGTGGCCTCAAACTCACGGAGATCCACCTGCATGCTGAGATTAAAGGCATGCACCACCACCACCTGACTTATTCATTTTTTTAAACTATCGAAGCACAAAATTTTTTAATTTTGACAATGTCTAACTTACTTGCCACTTATGTTCTTGGTGGCTTACCTAAGGTGCCATTACTCAATCAAAGGGTACACATTTATGCCTGCTTTTTTCTTCTAAACGTTTTGTAGATTTAGCTCTTCTATTTGAATCTGGGTTCATTCTGAGTTAACCCTCACATCTAGGGTAAAGTAGGTGTCTGACTCCATTCTTTTCGTTTGTATCTAGTTTAAGCATTGTTTGTTGGAAAGATTTTTCTTTCCTGAAGGAGTTATCTTGGTTAACCTTATCAAAAGCCAATAGATGGGCTGGGGATTTTGCTTAGTCAGTAAAGTACTTGCCTCACAAACATGAGAATCAGAGTTTGATTCAGCGCCTGTGTAAAAAGCCAGGCACGGTGAGATGCACTTGTAATCCCAGCACTGAAGAGGCAGAGGTGGCATTCCCCAAGGCTAGCCTAATCCATGAGCTTCAGGTCCCAATGAGAAGCCTTGTCCCCAGAAGTCAAGGTATAGTTCTGAGGTTGACCTCTGGCCTCTCTACGCACATGCACACACCTATGTGTGCACCTGCACAAACATGAACACGCACACAACCCACACAAACATCAATTGGCTGTGAAGATTTTTTTCAACTCCCAACTGCATTCCTCTGATTTATATGTTTGCTTTAGTATGTTTGCATGGTGATGTCCTTGCTTTTGTGCTAGTGTCTTTGAATCCTGTAGCTCTGGGTTAAGTATTAAAATTTGATGTGTGAGTCTTCTAACTTTGTTCTTTTTAAAATTTGTTGTTATTATTATTACTGCGTGTGGTGTGAGGGAATGCCTAGCACGTGTGTCATGGTGTACAGGTTAGAGGACAACTTTTGGGAGCCAGTTCTCTCCTCCACTGTGGATTCGGGAATCACTCCTGTCCACCAGGCTTGCATGCCAAATGCATGCCATCTCACTGGCTCTATTCTTCTCAAAGACTATCTGGATTATTTTTATGCCCTTACATTTCTATATTAATTTTAGGTTGACCATGTCAATTTTTGCTAAAACTCCATCTGACTTTTTGATGAGGATTGTATTGGATTTATATGTCTTCCATACCTACTTTATGTGGTTGCTTTGGACATCAAATATGTCCAAATAGCATCAAATAGCATGTTTTGACTGAGCCCCCCCACCCCTCTCTCTCTCTCTCTCTTTTTTTTCAAGATAGGGTTTCTCTGTTGTATCTCTGGCTGTCCTGGCACTCACTCTGTAGACCAGGCTGGCCTTGAACTCAAGAGATCCACCTGCCTCTGCCTCCCCAGCTGCTTACTGGCCTGCTTCCCATGGCTTGCTCAGCCTACTCTCTCATAGAACCCAGGACCACCAGCCCAGGGATGGAACCACTACAATGGGCCAGGCCCTTCCCTACCAATAACTAATTAAGAAAATGCCTTACAGCTGGATCTTATGAAGGCTTTTCTCAATTAAGATTTTCTTCCTTGAGATAATTCTAGTTTGTGTGTCAAGTTGACATAAGACTAGCTAGCACAGTAACCATGGGAAGCGGCAATAGACTATGTTGTTTTAAAGACCTCTTGGGTCTTTCTGATCCATAACTCATAGGGAGGCATCCCTATACTTGACTTTTGTGTAATTACTCATGTCTTCTGGAAGCATCATTTTCCACCAATGCAAGGTCCCTCTGAACTTTTGTCAGGTTACATTTTAAAGTTAGCTTGCTAATTAGTGGGTTTCCAGACTTTTTTTTCATATGCTCTTAGCTTTGGTTAAGCTACCTACTACCTCCTTCTCTCCTCATCCTCCAGCCACTAGGAAATCTGCTTTTTTTTTTTAATTTTAAAGATTTTATTTTATTTTTAACCAGGCAGTGGTAGCACACACCTTTAATCGCAGCACTCAGGAGGCAGGGGCAGGAGGATCTCTATGAGTGAGTCCAAGGCCAGCCTGGTCTACAGAGCAAGTTCCAGGACAGCCAGGGCTACACAGAGAAACCCTGTCTGGAAAAAATAATTAATTATATGTATATGTGTGTTGGGGATTACATGCATGTGAGTGTAGTACCCACAGAGTCCAGGAGGGGGTGTCAGATCTCCTGGAGCTGGAGTTATGGACAGTTGAAAGCTTCCTGAGATGTTAGCTAGGAACTGAACCTGGGAACTCTGCAAGAACAGTCTGCACTCTTAACTGCTGAGTCACCTCTCCAGCCCCAGAAACCCGCATCCTTACATTCACATTTTGAGTTGATTATAAGTTTATAATAGTCACAAATGAAATAACAGTTTTTGGTACAATAATCATTGATTTTAAGGAAGATTATCTAAGGCCAGCGAGGCCCTGTGCATTGTGGGTGGCACCATTCCCTGGCTGGGATCCTTGACTAGATAACATGTGCTGAGAAACCTGCGCTTGTTTCTCTCTCTGTGGATAAGCTGTGACTAGCTGCTGCAAGCTCCTGCTGCCTTGACTTGCCCACTGCGATGGACTGTGTACCCTTGAACTGTGAGCCATGATAAACCCTTTCTCAGGAAAGTTGTTTTTGTTGGCGTATTTTATCACAGCAACAGGAAAAGAAACTAAGACAGTTTGTAAATATACACTACAAAGAAATGAACACATCAACTAGAGCCTCTCATAGTATTGTCCTTGGAACCACTTATTTATTTTCATTTATTAGACATTTGTATTTATAACTATGATATATACTATTATATAAAAACTATACTTATGGCTTTAATTTGGTATGGTAAAACCTCCTAGACTAGTAAATAAAACTGTATATATACATAAATAAATACCTGTAGTTTAGTTATATACATGCTTATTAGTTATGTGTATGCTTATCTGTTTTGCATGCATAGATCTTTCTCTGTGCATGGTATGGTGACTAGAGCCATCTTTAGACCTCATAGGCTGCTGGCTCATAGTTCCTTAAATATTTTTCTTCTGATGCTTGTAGCCACTTGTCTGAAATTAAATCTCATTACAACAGTGAATGGGGCTGTGGATGTAGCTCAGTGGTAGGAGTTGCCTAGCACAGGGCCCTGGGTTTGATACCAACCCCATGAAAGGTGAATGAATGAGTGAGTGAATTAATAAAGTAAATGAGTAAAAATGAATGTTTAGCCAGGTGTGGCTCACGCCTTTAATCCCAGCACTGGAGAGGCAGAGGCAGGTGAATCTCTGAGTTCAAAGCCAGCCTGCTCTACAGAGTGAGTTCCAGGACAGCCAGGGTTGTCTCAAGAATAAAAAAAAAAGAATGTTTGAAAGAGCCCTTAAATGGACCAACCATGTGTTAAATTCCATGTCATAGTAAATTGTCATTTTGCAAAAATCCAGCAACCAAATTACAACTACCACATGTTTATAACTCAATGACTATTTTCTCCTGCGGTGAAGTAGGCACTGTATAGCTCAGTGTTGTCCCTGAGTTCAGATTACCTGGGGCTTAGATTATAAAGATAATGTTACAAAACATAATAAACAATTAAGAAAATGGAAATTATGGACATACAAAATATAGCTCCATGTTCTTCACATTTACATTCAACCGACATAAAGCCAGTCTTTCGGATTGCTGTCCCACATATCCTTGTCTGATTAGACACCATCTCTGGTCCGGATCACACTTGGCGATATTCTTAGACTGTTAACTATCTTGATAGGCTCCCGCCAGAGCTTGGACTTCTGTGCATGGAGTCAGTTAGTAAGACGAACACTCAGAGGTTACCAAAGATGTTTCTGTCTTGGAATAAAGCCAGACCAAAATTTTAGCTAAATTGGGAGGGTGCAGTATTTAAAAGGGAAGGAAGATGGTGTCATAGAACAGAAATGATACCTCTGGTAACTATCGTTTTGCTAAGACTGAAGAGAGAAAAGTTAAACATGGTGAGGTTTTCAAGAAACAAGTCTTAGAAGTTCAGGTGAAAAGTAATAAATACCTGGTCTAGTCTGAGGCTGAAGGGCCCTGCAGAAATATTCACTGAGCTGTGTCAGGTACTAAAAATGCAACTGAGTGTGTCACATATGCTATCTTATTTATCTTTGGATTATACTGTCTTATTTTGTCTTTATTGCAGGCCTGTGTGGCAATAGTCACCTCATTTTTCTGATAAGGAGATAGACTCCAAGAACTGGAGTAACTTACCTTGTGGTCACCTGACATCCATGATGAGATGTGAAATCCTAAATGCAGATTTATTAGGTTCTGAAAAGAGTGACTCCGAGCATTATAGAAATTTTGGCAAATCTTACATAGCATTTTGAATCATAGAACTAGCTGAGAGTTATCATCATTCTTCAGAGCCACATGACTTGCAAACCACTCTTCTTCCCAGATCTTCAGCTTTTTTTTTTCTAAACTTTACATTTTAAATAATTACTTCTTTTGAAATAGAGGCTGTGTTGCTCAGGCTGGTCTTAAACCTCTGATCCTTTTGTGTCAGCATCCTGAGAAGCCGGGGTTACAGCTGTGTGTATTCTCTATTCTTTTTAGAGATTTAGCTCTAGCTAGAAAGGGTGGGGTAGCTCATCAAGAGACAGGTAACTCTGAAGGTCCTCATTCTGGAGCAGACTAACCCAGTGCAGTGGATTAATCCTAGGGTGGATGGTGACGCAGACCTAGGATGCAACCAGAGTGGCTGTTAACACGTTGTATTCTAACTCTAATCAAGCTGTTTTATAGTGTCTACAAAGCACTTGATAATGTATTCATGCAGTCTGTTAAAGGCCTGTTGGTACACACTTTTCCAAGTGATTTGACATTTTCATAGATGAATTACATGAGGTTTTTCTTTGGTGTGAGACTTAGTGTCCGTTTGTTTTTCAAGACGGGGCTTCTCTCTGTAGCCCCAGCTGTTCTAGAACTTGCTCTGTAGACTGGCCTGGCTTTGAACTCAGAGATCCACCTGCCTCTGCCTCCCAAATGCTGGGATTAGAGGCGTCCACCATCATTCCTGGCTTGCGTCTGTTTCTACAAAGAGAAAATAAGTAGTGAGTAGTGCAGTTAGTTATCCACTCATTCATTCCCAAACCAGAATTAGACTCAAAATTGTACACATTGTCCTAAAGGATGGCATACTACATAGCACTACTGCCGCTTTGGAGTGCTACCTCCCCTAAGGAGGAAGAGAACCCCTGGGTAAGTTGAGAATATACTATAGGCTGGGCAAGGCTGCAGGGTTAGGCAGGTGGATCTCTGAGTTTGAGGCCAGCCTGGTCTATAGTGAGTTCCAGAACAGTCAGGGCTATGTAGAGAGACCCTGTCTCCAGAGAGAGAGAGAGAGAGAGAAAGGAAGAGGAAGAGGAGGAGAAGGAGGAGGAAGAGGAGGAGGAGGAGGAGGAGAAGGAGGAGGAAGAGGAGGAGGAGGAGGAGGAAGAGGAGGAGGAGGAGAAGGAGGAGAAGACACTGTTGATTTCCAAAGTCCATGCTTCTTTTCTAGGTATATTCAGAATACACAGCCCACATTTTACAATAATTTGTCATGAATTCATATTCAGTCATGAAATATTTTCTTCACTGAAATAATTTTCTTACATCTTTCTAAAAACATTTCACTTTTATTTATTTAGTTTTTGAGACAAGGTCTGTCTATACAGCATAAGCTGGTTTTGAACTTGCCATGTAGCTCTAGCTGGCCTTGAATTAACCAGTCTCCTGAGTGCTTAGATTATAGTCATGTGTCACCACGTCTAGCCTTAAACATGAATTTCAATTTAAAATACAGCCCCAATAATTTGTGCTTTTGGCAGCTGAGTATCTTAGGGTTCCCTCCTACAATCAATAAGAATAGCACTGCCTCTGTATGGACTCAGTAGCCAGAGTTAAAAGTCAGCAGCTTTTCACTGAGTCGTCACTGCCCATCTGCAGCTTGGTGATAGGAGGAAAAGACCGTGTGTACGAATGAATTAGAAACAGTGTAAACTTATTAAAAATCAGTTTGATATTGCTGGGGTCCCTCCTTTTTTCCTGGGGTCAGGAGTGTGTGTATGTGTGTGTGTGTAAGATATTCTGGGTTGTGTTAACTAGAACAGTCTAAAAGGCTTTTGGCCTAGGTGAGCATGAAGACCATCTGAGAAAAGAAATCAAAATGAGCCGCTGTCCTTCTTCCCCCAGGAGGACACCTGTCTGTGTGCGGTGCCCTACTGGTCCCTCTTCTTTGATGTAATTGTGTGGCTGCAGGGTGCTGCCTCTTCATCAAAGACCATGCCTCTGAGCTGACCAGTAGGTTCTGGCCATTAATGATTGGTGCCGAACCCAGATTTAAGAAATGCCACAGGGATCATACTTTCCTTCTCAACAGTAAATACAAACAAGCAGACTGCGTTGCATGTGAACTGGACAATATCATTTTCATAGTTAGCCTCTGAGCATACACATCCAGAAGGATTTGAGAACTCAGCTAAAATACCCTGTTCCTAAAAGCCTAAGAACTTTTGTGCAGGCTCACCTTGTAGATGAACTCTGAGGATATTTGGGAGTAAGTGGTATTTAAGAAAGGTAGAGACTTGAAACCAACATCCTAAAATGTGTAAGGCTGCCAGGCCTCCTTTCCCTTCCCTGACTGCACTCACAATGGCTCAGAAGGAGCTGGAGATTTGCATCGCACCCTTCTGTTAGAGCTGAGCTACCAGACTGCACATTCAAGTGGTTGACTGAAAGGAAACCATCAATTGCTGTTACTTTTCTGTAGATTCTGCCGCAAGAATCTTAAGTAAAACATGCTCTTTAGTCCTGTCCTTAAATCATGTACCTGTTTGAACAGGGTATAATTTATCAACTTAATACTACTGGCTTAAATACTTATTTATGAAAGACTTCAGCTTATTTGTATCCAGCCTTGACGTTCAGTTAGTGTAGAAATGGGGAGAGAATCACAGTAATTGTGATAACCTGGATTGTTGTCTGTGTTTCTAGGCAACTAAGTCAGAATTGTATGTTTATTCATGGGTGACATTTGATAGTAGTACCTCATCACCATAGTAACAGGTTGCATCCTTGGTTTCCACTAAATTCTTCCAGAATTACAAGGACATAGGGCTTTCTTGTTGAGAGTGCATTGGGGTTTGTTGTTTTTCTTTTGAGAAACACAGAATGAACTTGGTCAGAGCTGCAGTCTTCAGAAACAGTCTCACTGACTTGCAACAGTGGAGCTGTTACAACTGCTAGTGATTTACAGCTGTCCTTCCTTAGTGATTGACAAGTGCTATGCTGCTGCTGGCTCCTTAGAAATGGAGGAGTGGAATGTTCTTTGGCCTTGGAGTGCTTCTGAATAAAGTACAATGATGTAAACACCTACATTTCTATTCTATTTCATCTAATTCCAAAAATGGGTCAGAAGTAGAAGAGTAAGAGAGTAAGGAATGATAATGGTGGCGTTATATACCTCATGTGTGTACGTGTGCATGTGTGTGCATGTGTGAATATGTGCATGTATGCTTGCATGTGTGTGTGCATATATGTGTGTGTGTGCATGTGTATGTATTTGCATGCGTGTGTGTATGTGTGTGTTCATGTGTATGTGTGGGTGTGTATGTGTGTGTTCATGTGTATGTATTGACGTGTATGTGTCTGTGTGTATGTGTGTGTTCATGTGTATGTATTGACGTGTATGTGTCTGTGTGTATGTGTGTGTTCATGTGTATGTATTGACGTGTATGTGTCTGTGTGTATGTGTGTGTTCATGTGTATGTATTGACGTGTATGTGTCTGTGTGTATGTGTGTGTTCATGTGTATGTATTGACGTGTATGTGTATGTGTGTATGTGTGTGTTCATGTGTATGTATTGATGTGTGTGTGTGTGTGTGTGCATGCACACACACGCTAGCGTGCCCTGGTGAGATGAGAGCATTGGTGGTCCTCCTCTCGCTATCCTGCTCTCTACCTTATTCCTTTTATGCAGGGTCTTTCACAGACCCTGGAGCTGAAGCATTCTTGCAGCCACATCCAGGCTGTCTTGTCATGACCTCCAGTCTGTTAGAGACCCAGAGCTGAGCATCACCCTCTTGTGTGAGAAGGACACAGTCTGCCTTTGAGGTTAAGGAGCAGGCACATGTGCAGGTCAAATACAGCCAAACTGCTGAATAGGACTGGGCTCTCACAACTGAAATGCCTGCTACTCACAGAAAATCTTCATTATCTTCAAGCAGAATATGAATTATCAGACAACATGGACATTTCAATTCTGTGCCCCTCCTCCTGGGAATTAGAAGCTGGGCCTCACACATGATAGGCAATCACTGTGCTACTGAACTTCATTCCCCCTGTCCTCAACTAAGTTATTTATATGATTAAGCACTAGTTATCCCTTGCCTGACTTATGGTTACTCCATACCATGTACCTTATGTATGCTGTATATGTTTCCTCTTGTCAGGAATAATTACTCTCCTTTCATTTAGCCAAAAGAATGTGTGTAAACATACTTATATTTGTAAATAGTCATTCATCTACAAACTTGCTGCAGTTAGTGCTGGGCTAAGGGTCCTGGCTAATAGATTTAAATGAGTGCTGTTCAACAGAGCATCCTGTGATGGTAGCAATGTTGTAGTCCTCGCGGTTCAGAGTGGTGTTCAGGCATGTGGCTCATGAGATCTCAAGTGTAGGAATGCCACTCTTATTTTCATTCCTTTTTTTTTTTTTTACTAATTTCCATACATATTACCTATCATGTCTGACAGCCTGATCCTAGATATTCTTAGTCAATTGGAAAAGAAGCAGCAGGCTCACAATTCAAGAGGTATAGTCTGATGCAAAATGCTGTGGAAGCTAAAGAGATCGCCTCTATAGTCTCTATAGTGGAGGTGACAGAGGAGCCATCTAAAGAGAGGAGGCAGCATGAAAGTTAAGAACAAAAATGGACATGTGTATATATGTGTGTGTTTACGTGTATGTGTATGTGTCTGTATGTGTGTATGTATGTATGTGTGTGTGTTTGTGTGTGTGCATATTGTACTTCAGTGATAAAGATCATCTTTAGTATGTGAAGGGTCCTGGATTTGCTCACCATCACCACACAATGATAATAATAAAGAGGGGGCAGGGACAGAGAGTGCTTACCCCAGGCAAAGGATATGATATATAAAACCATCATGGCATTAAAAACTTTGCAATGAAGGTTCTGGAAAGGGTACATGGCATGTAACTTACTGTAATATAATCACTGTAGAAAATGACTCTTGGGATAAGGATTTATTGGGAAAGATTAGAAACAAACCATTTCTTATGCAGTGTACATTGTTCGATGAACTGCAATACTTGTCATTTAGATTAGTTACAGAAATTGTTATTATGATACCCACTTTGCAGAGAGAAAACTGAGGTCAGATTTCAGTTGGAAGCTTGCTTGATTTTAGAGCCCAGTCTCTTCCTCTCAGCATCTCCCAGTTGTAAAGGCTCTCAGCTCAGAATGCGGATCATGCCTGAGCCATGTCCTTCTGTCATTTGTTCCTGACATTAGCAGTTCTCTATTGGTTTTTGGCTCTGTTTCCACATTGGAAATGTTTTCTGGCTAAGTGACAGGTATTATAAGACAGTCTGTTTCATTAACAGAACAGTTCATGAACTCAGGTTTTGGAAATAACTCTATTAATACTCTCCCTTCTTTATCTGTATATTTATAGCACTTGCAGCCTTTTATATCCTAAAATGGAGTAGTTAAGGAATTGCTCAGTTGCATCGGATAACCCAGTCTACTCATTCCCAAATTTGAGTAGGCTCCCGTGTCCGTGAAGAGGAGAATTTCTGCTTCCACGTGATGGGGAGTGGCTTGTTGTGTGAGCTCCTCACGTGCTAGCTCACAGGCCATGACTGCCTCTCACTTATTTCGTTCTTCTCTGTGCTTTCCTCCTCTGCCTCCTAACACACCTGATGGGCGGGTGCGGTCAAGTCTTGGAAGTACAGGTTGGATATTCATTATCTGGGGTGCCTGGAACCAGAAGTGTTTGAGGTTTTGGAGTTCAATGGGCTTTAAAGATATTGTTGTTTACTATTTTGGAGGATTTGCATTTAGTGCTGAGTGGCAGTGCTAAAAAGGTTTCTGATGCTTGACTTTTGGAGTAGGGTTGCTAACTCCTGTGGCCCATTCTGGTGGTGAAACTTGTGCTCTGTGAGGACTCTTGTTCTGTTTGTTTTCAGACTTTCCTAAAAGTCCATCTTGGAGTTATAGTAAGAGATGTCTAACACTGATATCTGCCACACCTTGAGAGTGAAGATGTATTTAAAGCAGCATCTGGCTCTAGAGTACACACCTCACTTCTGAGGTGGGACGGAGAGTAAAGAAAGGGATCTTCAGTGTCTTTTAAGTAGGAGATCATGTCTGCAAACCAAGATAATTTGACTTCTTCATTTCTTGTTTGTATCCCTTTTATTTCATCTTGAATAAGAGTGGAGAGTGATGGAGAGTGGTGTGTGTGTCTGTGTGTGTGTGTCCACAGGCACCCATGTGCATGTGTGTGTGCATGTGTGCACACATGTGTGTGTGTGTGTGTGTAGGTCATAAAGGTAGAAAGAGGCCAGGTGGTGGCACATGCCTTTAATCCCAGCACTTGGGAGGCTGAGGCAGGTGGATCTCTGTGAGTTCGAGGCCAGCCTGGTCTACAGCGTGAGTTCCAGGACAGCCAGAGTTACAATAGAGAAACTCTGTCTCAAAAAACAAAAACAAACCAAATAAAACCAAACCAAAACAACTAGAAAGAGGATCATGAGTGAGGAAGAAGAGACCTTAAAGGAAGGGACGAAAAGGCGAGGATGATAGAATTCATGTGACATTAAAGCAGAAGGTGGTCTCTGAGCACCAGGAAGGGGACCCACCAGGTGGGAGCAGGGGTGTAAGGAAGGGCAATGAAGGAGAGGAAAAATAAAATATGTATGAGTATGAAACCCATCACTATGTATGCGAACTCAGAAAGAAAGGAGACAGGCACCCCCAAGAGGGCTGGGTCAGGTGAGTAAGTGAGTATCTAGAGAATATTAGCTTTAAGTATTACTGAGGTGGTGGATCTAGCCCAAGGGAGAAAGGCAGCCTGGGTAGTCTGGCTGCTGAGCAGAGGCACTAATGAGTAAGGTGGTTTGGCTGATGTAGGGAATGCAACTTAAGCTGTGCATTAGCCTCACCGAGGCAGCTTTAAAACCAGCTTCCCTAATGATTCTGCTTTATTGGCCTACAGCGTGGCCTGGCATCAGGATCTTTAGCTGCCCATGTAGACTCTAATGCTCTGCCAGGTTTAAAGACTATTACTAGACCCTTTGTGCAATGAACGCAGTCCTCAGACTAACAGAGTCAGCTTCACCTGGGTTGTTTAAACTGCTGCCCCATCCCGCACTTGGAGAATTAGAATTTGCATTTTCCTGAGGTTTCTGGTGATCCCCATGCACACGGAAGCTTGAGGAGCATTGCTTTAGAGAAAAGATGGGGAATTGGCTGGACAGGGCCACATAACCTAACGAGATTTGAGAGAGGGCTACAGATGCCGACTGATAATGTTTTCCTTTCAAGCCATTAGGATGCTTCTCCTTGCTGTCATCAAGAGTGTGGTGGCGTCTACCTAAAAGTTCTCACTTGGGAGCTGAGGCAAGCGAATAATGAGTTCTAGACCAGTCTGGGCTACTTAGCAAGACCTCGTTTTTAAAAAAAAACAAAAACAAAAACAAGAAGATTCTTAAGGTCATCTTGATATGCTCTGCAAACATTACTCTATGAGTAGATTGAGGGGGAAAGCTGGGAAGCACCAATCAGTGGCTTGTCGTGAGGAACCCTTGAGCAGTTTTGATAGAAAGATCTATGTGAGGGTTACCAAGATGGTTCAGGGTATACAGCACTTGTTGCTTACGGCCCTGCATGGCGGAAGGAGAGAACCGGCTTCTATACGTTGTCCTCTGACCTCCACACACATGCTGTGACATGTGTGTCACACACAGATGTATTAAAAAAAGATGCTTGTGAACCATATTGTGATGGATTTCACAAGGCTTCTCTAGGCATAGGAGACACAGTAGGAGAGAACTTGTGAGAGAGGTCCAAACTGAGGGATCTGATTATGCATAAGAAGCTGAGCTGTGGGATAAAGAGTAAGATCAGTGGTAGAGTGTGTACCTAGTACATATGAGATCCTGGGTTCAAAACCCAGGGCCCCTCCCCGCCAAAGAATCTAAATATCACTTCAGTACACTCCCCCAAATCTTTAAGACAAGGCTAAGCAGGAATGATGGTAGGTTCTTTGTCTCTGGCTCTTTTTGTAAACACCACCTAGCATTTTGTGTTGTTTTATCTTTGTATGACATTTTCTACGAGAGGGGAGAGTTTCTAATGATTAAAACCTCCTTGGCATAAATCAGGTCATAAACAGTAGCTTACTTTTGCATGGTTGCCCCAGTTCTTGGTGGGTGGGAGCATCTGACTCAGGGCTATTGGTGATTTCAAAGAAGAAAGGAAAAAGGTGCCAGTCATCATTTGGTGACGGGAGGAGTTTGAGGAAAGGAAGTGGTTAAAAGTTGCTGCTTGGGGGACTTGAAAACACATCTAGCTGGGCAGCATTCTCAGGGGAAGCCATACATTCCAGAAGATTATTTTGTGTGGGAAAAATGTTGAAATTATTAGTATGATAAATTTTTCTTCAGCGCCAAGATCATGAACTTGTACCTCTTCTGTCATGAATTACACCCTTGTCACCCCACTTCATAGCACACAAGCTCTCCATCTCTCTCTCATTCTCTTGATTTCATTTTCTAAAATTTTCTTTAATAACTCAAAATATACTTTAAAAAATATGCTTAAACAGCAATGTAGCATCTATTTTCACTAATTTGGGGTTTATTTATTTACTTTTCTTATTTAGGACTGAACCCTGTCTCCCTAAACAGATGATACACGGACCATTTATTACTCTTCTTTTTCTGACCACAGCTTTTACCTTTTGGTAAATGTGTAAAAGTAATAGCGATCTTTCTGGGTCATCGTCGTGAGAGACTTGTTACTTCGTGATACTTTCTCGGGGAGCTCGGAGTTGAATATAGTCAATTTAAAGAATCTGCTATATGCTTTTTAGTTGAGCAGTGAGGTTGAGAACTAAAGAATCTCCAAAACCTTAGTGAAAATGCAATGTGTATCTTAAACTACATGATGCATTTAAATGCAATATCAAAATAGATACTTATGTAGCAGGTAAATATTGGGGTGTTTTGTGTTTTGACTATTCATTCCAAAACAGGTTTTTAAATGTTATAAAAGAATAGAATCTTAAAAAGTACCCCCATTTTCCTGATTTTTGATTAGCTACCCTCTTTCCCAGTTGCCTTCTCACACCCTACCATTTGGTTCTGAGTCTGGGTACTGAGCCATTTCTTGCATGGAAGTAACCAAGGCTCCTGTTGATATCGATAGTGTGAATGTCAGTCACTGGATGTGACTCCCTGAGATGTTTAAACTCTTTGTATTTTATGGACACTATATTGAACTTAAACTTCTGGAACCATTTTATCTCGTTTCAATCATGACATCCTAATTTCATGCCTTTTCTTGCAGCTAGGAAACCTACTAGTAGTTAAAACTTAGGATGTGGATTTTGAAACTTGAGACACAGAGTGGTCAGTGACCTCCAAGTTGTCTGGGAGGGGCAGAAATTGTTTGAATTAGTCTGTTATGATATTAGACCTTCTGGTAAAGAAGTGCTTACTTCATATCCAAAACAAGATAGAGCTTGTAAAGACAAAATTGCTTTACCAAGATTGTGTCAACTCTTTTCTAAAAAGCCTAAGCTGGTGAAAACCTTTTAAAAGAATCCATTAATGGACCAATCAGTAGTTTTTACCATTAAGGAATTTTTTATGGTATAACAATGAACATTTATAACAGAAGGAAAACAAGCCATTTCCTAACATTAGCCTCTCTGCCTACAGAGGTCATAAAAATTGTTAACGTAGATGAGCTTGCCTTCTGTTGTGCGATGCTAATAGGAAATGGATCATTGCAGTTTATGGGGTACTTAGCCATTTTGGTTCATGATAAATGGCTGGCTTCAAGTGACACTCCTTCCCTGATTCCCACTATTCATCACCTGAAAGAATGGGAAACCCAAACATGAAGTTGATTTTGAAGTTGTCAAGAGTTTCACTGTGGTGTAAATCTATCATAAGCCAATGCTTTAATTGATTTAGGAAGAAATAGTATGAATGAAAACACTCGTAAATGTTTTATGCCCCTATTTTCTTTTGTTCAAAAGCTAGTTTTGTGGCTCTGGTGTTATCCTGCTCTGACTTCTGTTGCCTCTTCCTTACCCCTCCCCCTCTCCAAACATTCTCTGGTTTTGAAGACTCCCTAGATTTTATCTTAGCAGATGCTTTGATGTATTTGTGCTGCTCTGCTCTATATAAAATCAGTGCAATAAGCACAAAGATTGGAAAATAGTTCCAACTCATATGTCAACTACATGTCAGTAAGTATGCAAAATTTTCTTCCTCTGCTAATATTCTTATTATCCAACTTTCTCTCCTTTTTCAACATCATTTTTTGAAATACTATGCTCCTTTAGCCTTCTGGCCTGACCAGGATGCAACATACTTGCATAAGGAAGTGCAAGTCTGACTATTAGAATAAGATCACATTATCGTGACTCTTGTTCTTAAAAATAACTCCCCAGATTATTTTCAAGCTCTCTAGTGCTTTGAGAATTGCCCAAGATGGAGTCATGCCTAATGTATTCTCAGAGGAAGTTTGAATCTTTGCAGGGTTTTCTTGGTGTTGGGCATGTTTATCTCTGAATTCACCAGCATGGTGCTGGCTGAGTACCCAGCATCTGGATAGTTGGTTATCTGATATAGGTAAAAAGATGTGAATATTTCTGCAGATTATCTTGGAACCATTTAGTATAATTGAGATAATCTGACATGCATTTTGTAGTAACTTAAAGAGATTCTGGGCTGCCTTATCTCTGTGCATTTTGGGATGACAACCTGTGACTTTGTTTGCTCTGTAGAACTTAGGAGACCCTTCCTGGATTTAGTTGAGGTGCTGTCACCCCATAAGAAAAGTGAAGAAAACTCTTCTTCCCAGTGTTTGTCTCTGAGAGTATTTTTGTGAAGATTCCTTTGGCAAATGGTATCCATGTATACATTGCTCATGAGCTTTAGATTAATAAACTGAAAGCATTGTGGGGGTTAGGGTTAGGGTTAGGTTATGCGTGAATCTTGTCATACTCTTGAACCCCAACACTAGCAAAATTTAGAAATAAGACTAGAAATATGGGAAATTAAATATTAACTAGGTTTTATTTGATCATTTTTCCTATAAAACTACAGAAGTAGCTCATGGGACATAATTGGTTACATGGTCTTAGATAAATTCCATCAGTCTTACACATATGGTTGTGATAGCTAGAACAATCTCATTTTCTCCCTTCAGATTTAGTGAATCAGAACCATTAATCTTGAATAGTTATACAGCTTAGTTCAAGCAAATTATCAAACATGTCAAATGAGCAGTTCTATCACAATCTGCTGTTTCTTCTGGAAGATCGAATACACCTGTAGTTTAATTTTTGGCCCAAGTTTGCATTGTGTGTCCTTTGGTGATAACTGAGTCTGAGGTTAGCAAAAGGTTGCTGAAGACACTAAAGGGGAAAACAGAAAGCAGAGGGGCTGGGAGTGTAGATAGCACTTGCACTGGTCAGAATTCTCCTTAGTTCTGGCATTCTTGAGAGAGCACTGCTGTGTTTTTACTTCTTTTTCTTCTATTTTTCTCCTTATAATGGGTATCCATATAGTGAAACCGAGGGAAAAAAAGATTGAGCTCCAAGGTGTGCAGGTTTTTACAGGGGGGATGTGTGTGGGGGTGTCAAAGGCAAGAGGAAGCACTTCACCACCCAAAGACTACGTTAATCGTAAGTATATGTTAAGTAGTGGTACTGTTTTTTCTTTTAAAGAAGGTGGGGATTCTGTACTCAGGGCCTTCTCATGATGGCTTTTGATCTACAGGGCCAAAGCTTCGGATATAGCATGTTTCTCAAACCCAGACCTTTTCTCAGACGCATTTAAAGCAAAATGTGCCATGTTTTTGCACTGTATTCTTGCCCCTTTCTTCCCAAATAACCTTTGCCAAATAACCTCTTGTTAGTTAGTAAAATTGTAGAAGCAAGTAGAACCTCCTGAGGGGGAGGTTTTTCTTTGGAAGTCTTTTTAAATTCTAAAAGTTATTGGAAATAAAATGTTGGAAGGACTAAGTGGCTAAGTATCATAGTGCGCTGGGCTGTTCTAGTCGGTTTTGAAGTTCTCACTGAAGAACCAGTTGTTAATGATTTCTCCCTTCACTTACTGATTCAAAGGTGTGATGTTGGTTTTACCCTGTAGGCTGTTATTTTGCTTCTTTGCACTTCAAAAAGATCTAAGGTCACTCTCTGATTATGACTTTGCCACTTCCTGTCCTATTGTCCTTACAAAAGGGTTTTCATGGGTTTAAACTTCTCTGTAAAGAGATCTGCCCAAGTGAAAATTCTTTAGAATGTGAAGCAAGTGTTTGCTTCAGTGTATGATTTATAAGGTAATACTGAGACTCGAGAGTTCCTCTTACAGAATCGAAATGCCTTTTACTTCCTTTTTGTGATGCATTGTTTAACTGAATAAATGAACCAGTCAAACTGAAGCTGAGCTCATGTTGAGGAGCCACCAAGTCCAAGCTGCTCACATTCCTTGAGAGGCTCTTGACCTACAACTGGAATGGATGAATCACACGTTATCGATGCCTCGATTGCACTGCCTGTGTTCTGACGTGGCAGGGTTGAGAAGTCTACCCGCTCTTGCCCTCCTGCTTTCTAGGTGCTGACCGTGAGTGACTGCTGTGCGCAGATTTGAACTAGCGAGCCCATGGGTCTGGTTCTGAGTCTACAGAGTACTGAATTCTCTTGCTTTACAGTCCTCGTTGGCTTAGCTCATATTATTTTCTTTTTCTAATAGTAATCATTTGCTGATGCAAGTAATTACAAATCATATAATTTTTGATGGAGCAATAATTAGACTAAGTTGTAAGGTCATCAAGAAAAAAGGCCAAAGACTACATTTCCAGTTTTTATTTGAGCATCACCAGTTCATAGTGTCCTGTAGGGTTTTTGTTCTTCAGTGTGAGAAGCAATAGCTCACAAAGTAAACTTAAATATATAATCTCTCTTGAGCATATGTTTCTAATGATACTTTTTCCATTTGGATTATTTTTAAAAGTGTGTCTAATCTCCCCCTAGAACTCCAGATTTATGTGTACAAGTGACTAGTCTATATCTCTTCTGGGGTGTTAATGGGTATCTCACATGTGCTCAGTACCCTATATAATTTTTGATTGTCTTATATAATAATTCAACTACCTCATACCTGCTTTCCTCAATTTCTCCCTCCCTACCCTTTTACCTGTAAGGTACCCAGTGCCCCCATCTGGGATTGTTCTCTGTCTTCCCTTTCCCCACACACATCACCCATTCGGTCTGCCAGCAGGCCTATCTGCAGACTGACTCCCCAACCTTCTCATGTCTGCTTTCCTACCACCTTTCTAGTCACTGTCCTCTCTTACTCGAATGCTTGCTATAGCCTTCTGCTCCCCCACAGGCTCTTCTGCATACAGAGACGGCAATACTTTAAAACCAGAGGCCAGTTCTTTCTAGCTCCAAACCCTAAGGCAACTTCTCATCACTCTTGAAATAAAATGCAAATTCCCTGGCCTGCACAGCCTCCATGGGCCGGTGTCTGGCTGCCTCCTGTCTTATCTGCTGTCACTCTCCTTTCACCGATAGATCTTCTATTCCTTAAACATCTGCAGCTCATCCCCACCTCCGGGCCTTTGTCACGGCTGATCTCTGTCCCGAAGTGGCCTTTCCTATATCTTAACTTGGCTTGCTTTTTCTTTGCCTAGAATGTCAAGTGTGTAGTGATCTTCACCAAAACATTGTGCTGATAGTATGCCCTCCTCTCCCACGCTTATCTTCATCACAGTGGCTTTTATGATCTTATTTCTAACAAAGACCATTGTCTGAAGTTTTTATTTAGCTACCTCCTTATTGTGGCTCACCACCCAGGGAGGGCAGGATCTTCTCTGTCTTCTCCACTGAGATTTTCCCTGTGTTTGTAATGAATGGTTGATGGGCACTGAAGTATGTGTTTATGACTTACGTGGGGAACAAGGCTATTTAGGCACATGAGAAGTATAGATTGCTGAGTCAGCAAAGGCTGGTCTGGATTATGTTTTAGTAAGACACATCTTCATGACCGTTAGGTGGTCCGCAGACAAGGGAACAGACCTGTCTCTTCAGATTATTCTGTTAATTCACAACAAAGACAAAAATATCAGTCCCGGTCAGTTAGTATTTTCTCTTGCAGATATATGTGTATGCAGTGGCTGTCAGCATCAGTTATGCGTGTCGTTTGTGTGATGTGAATGTGTATGCTTGAACCACAGGACAATGCGTACTCCTCGCAGATAAGTATGAAAATTGTAGCAAACGGTCATTGCAATGAGGAGGGCCTGCACTGAACAAGCGGTATCCATGTTTATTTACATCTCTCTCTTGAGAAAGAAAACATTACATTGCAGAATTAGTGTGGCAAACAGGGGTTTGTTTCACTGTGAAGTTTCTGAATATAAAATGATTTTCTAAGAATTAATGGCTATATACATAATGAAAATGTAATGATTTATTTTGTAACTCTAAATCTTTGCGAGTTGAGTTTAACAAATTGGTGTATACTGATGATTAATGGAAGAAGAGAAAACATACCCTCTTTTTTTCCTCTTGTTATAATTTGCTAATGAATTTAGAGCCCAGAGACTTACCTAAACTTAGACAATAATAATGAATTTTGTCTCTTTTATTTTTGAGATCACTCCAAAATTCACATTTTTCTTTGGGTATTCCTTCTGTCATTTAATAATGCTTTCCATTGCACTTTGTGAGAACTGTAGCAGCCCTCAAGCTAACTTTTTCCACTAACATTTTTCTTGGATTTCCTCTTCACACCTCCCCTTTCCCCCAAAAAAAAGCTAGGTGTGCTCTGTATGGCAGTAACTTACCTTACAAGTTTTGGGAACCTCTCCTACCTCCCAGGTTTACTGGCAAATTCCCAAATCTGAGTTGTTTTGTAGCGTCTCACATGAAAAGCTTTGGTTATATGGGGCTGTCACCATTACTCATTTGATCAGTTCCCATGCTGGAGACCAGCCAGGAGTCCAGAGTTGGTGTATTTGTAGCTAACTGATTCAGGTCTGACAGAATTAAAGTTCCTCTTTTGTTATCTGAACTTACCTTTCTTCTTAATTGGACCTTTTTTGTCCTGGATGTAATCTTGTTTTTAAATCAGAGTATTTTTAAAATTCTCGTGCAGAATGAGAGAATAAAAGGCACTCTTCCTTATGAGGCTGCGCTTCAGTTGCTCACCAGTTGGCATTTTGAAGACTTCCAGACATCAATGGCAAAGGGAGAGTGATGACCTCCCGGAAGGATATTCCCTTTGCCCTCATTCCTCCCTTTACCCCTAGGCTCTCTCTGGGAAGCTGCCATGAGGACTGAAGCCTGGGCTCTAAGCCTGACTTCTTTGGCCTGTGGCAGAGTCCCAGCAGGGGCTCTGAGCAGGAATGGGGTAAGGTCTGGCTAATTATTCTCCTGGCCCCCTCCTTGTGGGGCCGCCTTGGGCTGCTGGTGCCCCTCGACCTAAGGTCATGGTTCTTCTCCATTAGACTTTCTCCTTTTGGTCCCTGTAATCAATCCTTCTTCTCTCTCTTTTCCCCTAGGAGTGGCAACAGTTCTGCTGTTGCAGATTAGAGCAGAATCTCTCACAGTCCCTACACTGCAAACAGCCCCTTACAGAGAAATCTCCACAGGTTGTCCTGGTTTGAATGTGCTGTCAGTTTTTTGTTGATTCTGTCTGATACAACTATTGTTTCTTGAATTTTTGATGTTGTCAATGACCTTTCCCCTAAGTACCTCTTAGGTACATATTACCTTGTGGGATAGGCACAAAATAAAAGGAAGTCTCATTGCTCTAGGGTTCTACAGTATTCAAACAGTGTTTACTTATTGAGTAGCTACTGTAGCCCGGACATAGTATAGCATCTAAGGCAAGTACAAAGCTAGGCCATTGTATACCTTTGTTTTAATTGTCTGTTTATAGGACACTCTGAGTTCTTGTGTAATTGTGAATCACAATACTCAGCCCGGCAGAAGGGAAGCCTTTTCACCTCAGCCACACACATTTGTGGGATTAAACAAGAAAAAACAATGTACCATTGCCACCATCATCAGTGGCCCATGTTGAGCTGGGGTTTGCCCATATTGAGGGCTAGGTCCTTAATTCTCTTAAAATCTTAGCACTCCAAAGCACATTGCTACACAGGCAAGGCCTTTCCTCCCATGTCTCAATTTAAGTGGCTGGATCATATCACTAATCACAAATCTTTTGAACACCCAGTACCCAAACCTCTGCCACTGCTCTTAACAGCCCCCAACTGAGGAGAGACACCATTCTGATTTCCATGTCTCGTCAGCCCACAATGCTGTAGACCCCATTAGCCCTCAGTCATTTCCAATACTCACAGTGTGATGAGAAAGCAGATATCCACTAGCCCATCCAGTGATGCTTGATGTCTGGTCCTAGCCTGTTCAGTTCTCCTTGGTGCCCATGCCTACTTCTGCTACACAGAGACCTCTGTAGTTCTCAAGCCTGACCACTTCCTGAGCTCATAACAGGATGCCTTTTGTGACTTGATTTTGTTGGATGGAAATCTTGAAGTGTCAACAAAACCCTCTAGGCAGATGGGAGATTTCAGTTGAGCACAAATCTTTTCTTTAACACTAAGGGGGAAAAAATAGATCAACCAAACAATAAAAGACATGTCCAGTGATCCAGTATGCTTAGAAGAGCCTACATTGCTGAGCAATTGTCTTTTAAATGTTTTTCCATTGAAGAACATCATTTAGGCTCTTGACCACATTTTTGGGGAGTCTGCTTTATGTAGTTGAATTGTACTCTCTAGAAACTTAGGCCATATGAGGTTTTGTTTGCTTGCTTACTTGTTTTTGTTTGTTTTGGAGTACTTTGTTGCCCAAAAGAGTCTCTGTGGGTCAAGAAAGGTGTGGCACTCCTGGTACTGTGCTGAGGGAAGAATGTGCATGAAAGAGCCTGTCCAGTTAAGTCGGTCATCTTTAGCATCACTGGGAGATGCTGCTGAGGCAGCTCTGCACTTCCT
Organism: Cricetomys ansorgei; assembly: GCA_026225945.1. Lineage (NCBI taxonomy): Eukaryota > Metazoa > Chordata > Mammalia > Rodentia > Nesomyidae > Cricetomys > Cricetomys ansorgei. The sequence continues at coordinate 44,963,617 of JAMJFZ010000242.1, read as the reverse complement.
GCTCTGCTTGGGGGGCATTGTCAATCTGTACTGCAGTAAAAATACTGTTACATTTGCAGGGATGGAGTGAGGACACTGCGTGTCAAAATAATTTTAGGTTATTCTATAGGCCATGGTGGCACCAAGAAGAAAAGTCATTGTATCTTACCTAATGACAGGCCTGGCCTTTTTTATTTACTTGATCTCCTACACCTTGCTACAGATTGTGACAATGTCTGGAGACATTTTTGGTTGTCACTGAGGGGATGCGTGTAATGGGTAGAAGATGAGGGTAGAGCTATGTATTCTGTAATACTCAGGATAATGTCTCAGTACAAAGACTTAGTTGGCCCCAAAATGCCAATAGTTCCAAGCTTAATTAACCCAAATCTAGACCTTAATCTGTCTGGTAGAACTTTCTGTGTCCTATCCTAGTCTACACCTAGTCTACATAGTGAGTTCCAGAACAGCCAAGATTGTGTAGAGAGACCCTATCTCAAAAATAAAACAAAACAACAACAACAAAAAAAAAAAAAAAAAAAAAGAAAGAAAGAAAGAAAGAAAAGAACTTTCTGTTTCTGTGTTGATGGACATGTTTCATATTGGCATGATTATATATGGCTTTTAAGCACTTGAAATGAGGCTGGGTAGCTGAGGAGTTGGACTTTTCATTTAAGCTCTAAATAAATAGACATGATAGTTCTAGGAAGTCACTAGACAGTACAAATCTAGACTGTGGGTCCCCTGCCTAAATACCTTGGTTTATAAATAATGGGTAGAAAAGATTGGCACCTGAGAGAAGGGAGGGGTGCTGAGGAAATTTATAGGAAGATGGAAGGGGGTATATGTTTAAAAAACAAACAAACAAACAAACAAATAAAACCAGGAGACTGGAAACAGTATGGTTTTTAAACTGTGGGTTAGTAATTCAAACAGTGCATGACATTAATCTCTGCCTTACGATACCTGGGTCTCAGCCTGGAAGACAAATGACTGAGGGACAGAATAGCTGAGAACACTCTGGCAATAATGAACTGAAGGCGGAGTCAGATGGAATTGCTTATGTGAGTATACATTAATGGCCTCTACATGTGGCTTGGCCTTCCTCACAGTCTGGAGGCTTAAGGATATCTTAAGTTCTTAAAGGGATAAGGCTTTCAGAGTAAATGTACCCAGAGCAAAAGTGGAAGCCAGATAGCCTTTGTGATCCAACCTTTAAAGTCATGTAGCAGCTCTTCAGCCATAGTCTATTGTCTAAGCAGCCACAGGTTTACCTAAAATAAAGGGGACAATACATAGACTTTACCTCTCATCACACCAGAAAAATACCAAGGAATCTGAAGCTATATTTTAAAGGCATTATTCATTTATCTGACCTTTAAAATTATATGCATTTATAATGTACAGCATGTTCAATGGAAATACGTGTTCATTATAAGGTAGCTAAATTGAGCTAACTAATCTATTACCTCATATATTTATTTTTATACTGAGACTACTAAGTGTTTATTGTCTTTTGCAGTTTTCAAGAATATATTACCATTAACTATAGTCATCATATTATACAATAGATTTCTTCACCTTACTACATTTGTCCTCAAATTTTGTATTCATTGATTATCTCCCTCAATGCCTGGTCAGACTCCTGGCACAGAGTGAGATATACCTTGACTGATCTGCCCCGTCCATCTTCCTTCTTGTTCCTTCTCAATGGTCCTACATGTAATTTTTTTCCTCCTATGGGTTTCCAGCCATCTCTTATTAACCCATTCTTTCTTTTACAAATAAGACTTATTTTAACTCCAACAAATGGCATGTAGTATTAGAGTTAAAATTCTGTGAGATAGTTTCTCAGAATCTGTTCTCTGCTTGCCTAGCAAGGGACTTTGACCTCTTTATCTCTGCAACATCCTTACAGAAAATGCCTATGTTATATCCCAGCTTTCTTGTGGACCAGAGTCTATGTTTTCTATCTTCTACCTATCCTGAGGTCAGTTTTCTCTGCTGGGATCAACTCTGTACTCCACAGGGACAGAACGAATAACTGATAGCCCCACAGTAGTCTGCAAAAGACCTGAGAGTATTGTAAAGTGCTAACCTGCCAGCAGATGGCGTTAGGAGTCACAGGGGCATAAAAAAGTTATAAATCATTGAGATTTGAGCTTCTGGATAGCCCTTACCTAAAGGATAAGAGGACTCAGTAGGTAAGAACTGGAAAGAGGAGACAAGACACGTGTGATGTGTTAATGATGGGCTGCAAAGACCAGTGCTCTTAGTTAAGACACAGAGTGATCAAGAAGCAAAAGGTTAAAAATCACCTCATCAGTCCATCCTGAGTAATAAGAACAACTGTGGGACCGTTAACTTGGGAAGGAGCAACTGGCTGAATAGCAGTTTTGCTTCAGACATCAGTGGATTATGTCTAGGGCACATTGATAAGACAGTCTGTGGAAATGTTATGGGAGGGTTTAAAGGACACACCTGGAGCCCAAAAAAGTGGCTGGGGGTACAGAAACAAACAAAACAGGAAGCATTTAAGGATCTGGAGTTGTATGAGACCCCAAAGAAGAGGGCATTAGAAGCTCCTTAAACTTAAGAACACCAATCCAATAACTTCTAACATTTACTGGTTATTAATATGTTAATGTTAATAATTATTTAGCATTAACTGGTTATTAACTGATCCAGAGACTTGTTATTTGTAGATTTCAGCTGATGTAATTATTCTAGGAATAGTTAATGTTAATAATTACCCCAGGTAATTCTGATCTACTTTAAGAAGAAAAGTCTCAAGAGACTCGAGGAAGGTCAGAGAAAATGGGAGGATGAAAGACTGAGCGTTAGATGTGCAGAGAGTGGTTACGTCATGCCATAGCAGCCAGGTCAAGGACAGGCAGAGTTAGGGGTATAGAGAAGGTAGGTATGAATCTGTGAATGGAGTAAGAAGAATGTAGTAACAGTTAAAGGTGTATGGTAGATTTTTTGGGCCTTAGGAACTATTTACACTCCTAAAAGTTATGGAAGGCCTGAATGAAAGAATTTTTTAAGTGAGTTATATCCAGTGCTGTGCTGTTAATTATTCAAGCAAGGTGATGGTGGTGCACGCCTTTAATCCCAGCACTTGGGAGGCAGAGGCAGGTGGATCTCAGAACTCTGAGTTCAAGGCCAGCCTGGTCTACAGAGTGAGTTCCAGGACAGCCAGGGCTACACACAGAAGCCCTGTCTTGAAAAACAATAAACAAATAATGATAACCATTTGTTATTATTATTGTCATCACTATTATTGTTGTTGTTTTTAAAAACAAAAGCGCCCTGTGTTGGAGAGATGGCTCAGCAGTTAAGAGCACTGGTTGCTCTCCTAGTGAACCAGGGTTCAATTCCCAGCACCCACATGGCGGCACACAACCATCTGTATCTCCAGTTCCAGAGGATCCAGTGCCCTCTTCTGGCCTCCCCAGATATTGCATGCACATGGTGCACAGACATGCATTAAGGCAAAACACCCAAACGCATAAAATAAAACTAAAGTTTGTTTTTTTTAAAAGCCCCCATTTGTGGTGCTTCCTGATTTCACCATAAACGATTCTGAACTGTGAGTAGCTTTCTTGCACACTGGCACAAGCTAACTCTGACACACCATTGGATAACAACCAGTATTCACCATTTGGTAATGAAAATTAACACTTTAGAATATTTATTTGATTTTAAAATAGCGACAATTCTTCCTATATTGACAGAAATAACACATTTTTATGAAAAACTATAAACTTTGATGATGGCAGCATTGTTTTCTGGTTTTCACACGTCCCTTTAAATATGTAGTTCAACAGAAAACAACTGGATTCGCATAGCTGCTTTTGAACTCGATGTGTTATCATATCCTGTGTCACTGAGGCCCGGAAAGGGCTACTGCTTATACTCATGAGACAATGTCCGCAAAACGTAAACTCCATCTTTTTATTATTGTGGAAACACTTGACACTCAGCTTCTGCAAGGATCTCGGTATCCTTGTATCTCAGTAGCACACTGTGAGAACCGCGGTTACACACAATAGGCCACAAAATCATGTTGATCTCATAGTCTGGAAGTAAGCATTTGAGTAACTGTCCCCCTTATTTTTTGATATTATACATATTGCCAAAATGTGAAAAATAAAAAAAAAAAAAATCTCAAGATTGAAATAAAAAAGGATGAATTGGCGACAACATTATTCTTCTTGTGTCCCAGATGTTGCTTTGCAGAACTCCTCAGAGACCTGGCACTGTAGGGGATGAGGCTGAGCATAAAACCCTGGGTTTAGTGTCAGACTTTGAGAAAGCAATACCCATAAACTAAAATAGAAGCCGTGTAATTTAGAGCAAAGGGAATGATGGAGAACTGAAACAATCCACTTGATCATCTGTGAGAGAAAGAAGGACACTAAGTGATGTTCTTGGCCAGAAAGCAGAAGGAACATTTTAATCAAACTATGATACAAGAAGCCCATTATCCAGAAAGAGTGTAAAAGCCTGAGGACCAGGATGTCTAATGGTAGACTGTGTCTTCTAGATCGGACAGGGGAACTGCACCCATGGAATCTCAGCAATATGGCTGATAAAGCAACACCGGAACAGTAACATGCTGACATGCCCATTTGCATGCAGAGTTTCATGGAACTCCTCCCCTAGGTGAAAAGCTAGTCTTCCTCAGAAATGGGCACCCTACATAATTATCCAGTCTTAAGTGGCCAGCCCTAAAAAGCATGCATGCAAACATGAGGCAGTCTGAACAGGTTGGATTTATTTATTTCTTCACACATATATTTATGTAACAGTAAAAAAAAGTAAGAAGCCATGAGTTTGAAAAGGAGCAAGGGGCGAAGTCGGGAGGGATTTGAGAGAGAAGTGTATGTGGGGGAAATAATGAAATTCTACTTTAATTAAGTACTAAGTTGGGAGACAGATGAGTTCAAAGCCGACCTGGTCTATATAGCAAGTTCCAGAACAGCCATGGCTAAATAAACAAATAATAAAGAAACCCATTATCAGTGCAGACACTAGTTATCTTTGACTTCTCTTCCAAGCAAAATAAGCAAAGCAATAAAGTCTTTGACAGATACATTGGAGATAATCTGACAACAATATTTTATGACAGTCAGGCAATATAAATAGTTAATAGTTGCACAGAGACCTTTTTACCCTAAGTGTGTCAGAACGAGTCATTCTTCTGATGATTTTGAATTGGTGACACCAGGACTGGCTTCTCCTTTTCAAGATATGTATACTTCTTTACAAATTTACAAAACATATTTCCATAAGGGAGCCATGAGAGATTATCCTTTAGAACAGTGGTTCTCAACCTTCCTAATGCTGCAACTCTTTAATACAGTTCCTCATGTTGTGCTGACCCCCAACCATAAAATTATTTTTGTTGCTACTTCATAACTGTAATTTTGCTACTGTTATGAATCATAATGTAAATATCTGATGTGCAGATGGTCTTAGGTGACCCTTGTAAAAGGACCATTCTACTCCCAAAGGAGTCATGACCCACAGGTTGAGAATCACTGCTTTGGAAAATGACAAATTGTGCCCAGGATGGCACCCATTCACCTGCCTGATCAATACATTTCTACTCTGTTTGGCACATGTATTGGTCAACATGGGAACTTCATTCTGGGTTCTGTACTGTGCTAGCTACCAGCTAATCCTCAGCAGGAGCTCAGTTAGCACGTTAGATGGCAAGCCTTTGGAAGTGTATACATTTTGTCCATTGGTCTCAGTGGCAGGAGAAATTTCAATAACCTCAAATCCATTTCTTAGGAATAAAACATCTCTAGCAGTAGAGTTTTAATGATGGTAAAACAAAAACAGGAGCCAAAATAAAGCATGAAAGTTGCAGTCTACCTCACCAATCCTGAAAAACCCACTTTGGGGACTTTAACATGTGTCATATGTACATTATAAGGAAGACCAAAAAATGTTTCTTTTTTTCAGACCTTACTAACTGCCAAAAACTGTTATGAGCTGTTAACTCAGTTCACCTCATTTAATCCTGGCAATCCAGGAAGGTAAAAGATATTGTCAGCATTTTGCATTGACTGAGGCTCTGAGGGGTGAGCAAAGCTGCCTGTATAGTAAGAGACAGAGGGTGAATCGCCCCTCTTCTGACACCACAGTGTGGAATACCTGAGCCAATGACCACCCACAGCAATGGAGCATCCCAGACCTCTGGATGTTAGTTGGTCACTTTCTGATACAGTTGTATAACAGACTAGTAATGCCACCAAGGACAAGAAAGCCCCTGGGTCATATGGACTGTTTCCCCAATGAAACTCTGAAAGCCTCTTAAATGTGAATTCAGAGGACATTCTTAGGATCGATCCTCTGAAACACTGGGTCCAGTTCATGTCCTTTCCCCAGACCAAATCACATGGTTATCTCTCCATCTTATTGGGGAATAAAACACCAGTGGGTTCTTTAATTTTCTTTCCTCATTGAGCTTCTATGGACTTTTTACTCCTAAATATTAATTTTGATTTTTTTCCTGGGATTGAACACAGGGACTTGCACACACAAAGCATTCATGCTGCCACTAAATTATACCTCCAAAATTGATTGTACTTTTAAAACAAAATAACCAATCCTTTGCTTATGCTGGTATTAAGAAGTGGATGATTCCTCACCTCAAAAACTGACTGAAGCAGAAGCAATGTCTGCAGGGAAGGATCTCTTAGGGCCGTGGGAGTGGTGTCTTTCCTGCCTGCTGGCTGTCCTGTGTCTGCTGTCAGCGCACATTGATTGCATGTGGAAGCCAGAGGTTCATGTTGGGTATCTTTCAATTTTTAAGATTTAGTTATTTTATTTTTTGCAACAAATATATTCTTTCTTTCTTTTTCTTTTTCCTTTCTTTTTTTATTGCTTTTTTTTTTTTTTGAGACAAGATTTCTCTGTTGTAACTCTGGCTGTCCTGGTACTCACTCTATAGACCAGGCTGGCCTCGAACTCAAGAGATCCTCCTGCCTCTGCCTCTGTAGTCCTAGGATTAGAGATGTGTGCCACCACCACTGCCCTGTTATTCTTTCTTATTGTTAATACTGAAGTATGGGGGATCAATCCCAGCACCTTAAACATGCTAGGCCAGCACTCTACCCAGCCCTTGGGAGTCTTTTTTAACCCCTTCTCCACCTTGATTTTTTGAGGTGGAGTCTCTCACTGAACCTAGAACTCATTGCTTTAGCTAGACTGGCTGGTGGTCTAATTACTATGGCTCAAATTCTGAAGTTACCATGGTGAAGATGCCTCTGTCCTTTGCCACAGTCTCTTTGTAAAGCTTACTCTTTATGTAACTCATTCTCAGACCCTCACAGGTAATAGATAGTCTAAGAAAATTGGAAAGATCTCCTTGGCTTTATGAAAGATTAGACACAGAAACTTAAAAAAAAAAGTACATTTCCAATGCCTTTCCACCTCCAACCCTCCAAAAGCAAAATACCCAAATTGTTCTTCCATATACCCTTAGCACCTGAATGCAGGTCTCCTTGGTTGGTACATTGCAGACACTTGATAAATATCTCTTAAATAGGAAACAATGATATTTTGATTGAGATGTTAGTAGGAATACCAGGACAACATTGTCACTTGGTGCTTTCTGACTTCTAGTTCAGGTTTCTTTGCTTGTCTGTATCAGGGCTGTACTTTGTTGCCTAGGCTGGTCTCCAACTCCAGGGCTCCAGAGATCTTTCAGGCATCTTCACCGCCTGTGCAGCTGGGGCCTGTGCCTAGTTTATGGTTTCTATTTTGTGATAATTTTAGATCAGCATTTGGCAAATGTTTTCTCTAATGGGCCAGATAGAGAACATTTGAGAACTGTAGATCAACCATATAAGGTATCTGTTACAATTGCTCAACTCTGCCGTTTTAGCATGAATTCAGCTGAAGGCAACATGGAAACTCACAGCACAGTTACAATGTTACTTGCAAAAGAAAGCTGTGGCCTGTATTTGTCAGGAGAGCTACGGCTGAACCTTCCCTGACTTTTTTGTTTGTGTTCATACATGTTTATGTGTATATGTGTGTGGATGTACATGCATATGGAAGCCAGAGGTTGATGTTGGGCATCTTTCCATTTTCAAGATTTATTTACTTTATCTCATGCAGCAAATACATTCTTTCCTATTGTTAATACTGAAGTGTGAGGGATCTAACCTAGGACTTGGCATGCTAGGCCAGCACTCTATCAATGAGAAACATTCCCAGCCCTTGGGAATCTTTTTAACCCCTTCTCCACCTTGATTTTTTTGAGATGAAGTCTCTCACTGAACCTAGAGCTCATTGCTTTAGCTAGACTGGCTGGCCAGCAATCCCCTGGGCTCCCCTTGTCTCCATCTCCCTAGCTCTGGGGTTATGGGCACACACTGGTTTTTACATGGTGCTGGGGATCCAAACTCAGGTCCTCATGCTTGTCCAGCAGGCACTAACAGAACTATCTCCCTAGCCCTCCCCTCTTATTTTAACAGTTGAAATTACATGGACTTCATAGCAAAAGATACTTTGAAAGTCAGCTTCCCATCCTAAAACAAAATGACCACACGCACAAGTTGTTTTATCTAAATGCTTCGACCTTTGTCGCTGTTCATGTAGTTCAGCAAATTCAGTGTATAGAAGGAGGGGAGAGGAAGTTATTTTGGTCATCCCTAGCCTAGGTGTTGTTATTCTTGGAGTTTCTTATAAGAAGTAATTGGCAATGAAGGCAATATGTAATTATGTACAAATATTCAACATATATTTAAAAATATTAGCAACCAGACTAGAGACAGCTTAGGGGTTAAGAGCAGGGCCTGCTCTCCCATAGGAATCAGGTTCAATTCCCAGTACCCATGTTAAGCAGCTAAGTGGTCTGTAACTTCCAGGGATACACCACCTCTGGACTCCATGGCACCCACATACAGATGGCCCCCCCACACACATACACTTGATCAAAAATAAAAATATTTTCTACAAAGAAGCAAGGGGATAGGGAGGGAGGGAAGAGAGGCAAGCCAATGGTATATCCATGTTAAATATTCATTCATTACCAGCCTTCTCCCACACACAGCATTTTTGGAGCCCAGGGCAAAAGGACAAAGGAAATAATGTGTAAATGTGTGTCTAGATATTTGAAAGTATCTTTAGAATAGTCTAGAAGGGCCCATCCTGAGTGGCTGTACCCTCTTCTCTGTGTACCCTTCATCTTGGGGAATAATGCAAGCAAACTGCAAGACAGGGTTCCTGTAGAACACAGGACTCAGGATACTGGAGGATTAGATTGGCTAAGAGGTAGTAATTGCTTGCTACAATGACTAGTAAATGGTTTGGTAATGTTATTTTGTGTATGAGGGGGACTTACGTGCCATGTGGAAGTCAGAAGACAGCTTGGGAGAGTTGCTTCTCTCCTTCCACTGTGTGGGTGACAGAGATCAAACTCAGGCTTTTCTGCGAGCACCATTAGCCACTGAGCCATTGCTCAGGTACTAGAATATTTTGTTTTATTTAACGTTGCCTCTATTCATCAAGTTTCCTATGGTAGTGTGCATTATGTTAATAATCGAATGGAAACAACATAAAGCACCTGCTAGTATCTTGGTTAAGTGTTTACAGATGCTACATGGTATGCACGACAGTAGTTCAAGGCGCTCAGGAAAGGTTAGTTTTCACTCTTCCTTTTACTCTCTTTAAAATGGAGTTTATATTGCAAAACTCACAACGAAGGATGTTTTGAAGATGTGTAGAGGAAGGCATTGTGGGACAATGGGGCGTATGTAGCAGTACGCTACAATCTTTTACCCTTAATTTAGGGAAAGAGGAAGGAAGGATAGAAAGAAATCTTCACCACTTTTGCAAGTAGCCTTGATACAGAATGAGAGAAAGATACAAATCTTCACAGTCTCTTTTTGGCTGTCCTAAGCCTGAAGAGGACTAGCTGACAGTGAGTCAGACTAGCATCTCAGCTCACAGTCAGTCTGTAAACTCAATCTCTCCAACCTTTGTCCTTTTAGGAATTATCACACTAATGACAGGCAAACCAACCAACACCCACCCCAACTCTTAGGGCTTCAGACCTTTTATACCCCAAGCCAAAAGTTCCCATAAACCCATGCAGCACACCATCTCAAAAACAAGCTACAGGTGCCAGAATGACTGCACTAACCAAATGATAGTCACCTGCATCAAGCATTTCAAATCCAACTCATTAACAACTCTACCACACCTGGGGTGGGAACGCAAACCTAATCCAAATGCCATTTTGTGTTTTTACAGAAACCGAAATAACAAGAACTTCTTCCCACTACAGGGGCGCATCTCTATTTGGGTCTTGTTGTAACTGCTCACTAGCTGTGTGTAACAGAAAAATCCCCCCCCACACACACTTTCTCTCTCAAAATGGGAATTGGGAACACCATGTTTATGGAAAGTCAAGTTCAAGGAGTACAACTGAGTATTAGGGACTATTAATAATTCATTTCTTCTCAGTCTCATGAAGATTTCACCCATGTAGCCAATGTGTTCTACAAATGATATTTAAAATAACCCAGACCTATAGGTTCACATCCAGCACTTCCCTGGACCCACGACTGAAATTCCTAAAATCTCAGATGCATTTGTTAACTGTATAGAAGGGTACACACAATGGACATAACTCTTCAGAATTCATTTAGAGGTTCAGTGGGGGTGTAGCTATTAACTGTAGAGTGAGTCGCTAGCTGTAGTAAATGGCTGCTTAATTCAGTAAACCAGGGAAGCGGGAATCTGACAAGTACACCTTTAGCTTTTTGCATTAGTTAAGGCATCAGTAAAACTAGGGCACAAGCAGTTTCCTTTTGTTCCAGTCTGTACCTAAGTGCTAGTAGAGAGAGCTTGGCTCAAATTACAGAACCGGAGAGTGCATATCACATTAGAATACTCTGAAGATGACAGCTAAAATTTCTCTCCCAGATCTTTTTGTGTCTTCCAAATGGCAGTGACTCATTCTGAAGGTGGCTGAAGAACAGATCTGGGATTAATGGGCAGAACCCCGGGCACATACCCTCCTTCGTGTACGTGCTTTTGTGCTCTTGGGACTTTCTGAGCTTGCTGTCTCTCATGTTACCTCGAAGAAAAAAAATACTTCCTTGCTACTA